>JARBWK010000003.1:21595185-22222685 GCA_030556195.1 Anolis apletophallus
GAGCCGCGGAANCCTCCTCGCGGCTTCACCCTCTCCCCCCAAAGCAGCAGCTGTTGTGATGCTTTCGGCGAGGGGGCGGAGCCGTGGGAGCCTCCTCGCGGCTTCGCCCTCTCCCCCAAAGCGTCACAACAGCTGTTGTGATGCTTTGGGCGAGGGGGCGGAGCCGCAGAAGGCTCCTCGTGGCTTTGCCCTCTCCCCAAAGTGTCACAACAGTTGTTGTGATGCTTTGGGCGAGGGGGCGGAGCCATGGGGAGCCTCCTCGCGGCTTCGCCCTCTCCCCCAAAGCGTCACAACAACTGTCGAAATCGCCGCTTCCAAGGCTATTGTGATGCTTTGGTAGAGGGGGCGGAGCCGCATGGCTGGGGGCGTGGCCGGGGCGTGGCCGAGTCGCCCCCAGGTGATCACTCACCAGAAGTCCGGCCCTTGCGCCGGCAGATGTTGGACAGCCCTGCTCTAGAACAATGTTTCCCAATCGCTGTGATGCGGCACACTAGTGACTGCCCTCCTGCTGTGCCGCGAGAAAAGCTCTCTGCACCCTTCCTTCCCCCTCCTCCTGCCGAACTCCTGCTGCTTGAGGGAGGAAGGGCCGGGCGGCAAAGAAAAAGAAGAAGGGGCCAGGGCGCCACCTCCTTCGGCCGTTTCCCCAGCCAGCCTCCACGCCGCCATGACTCTGGCCCCTCGCTCGCTGAAGCCGCGCAGAAGAGGAGCCCAGCCCACTGAAGCCCGTCCACCGCTCATGCTCTTCCTCCTCCGCGCGGCCTGGCTCCGCCCCCTCCGCGCGGCCTGGCTCCGCCCCCTCACCCCAGTTTCAGCTCTCCGACAGCTTCTCCAGACTTGAGGGGGCAGTGCCAAGCCAGCAGTAGCAGAGCCAGCACAATGCTGGCTTGGCACTGTCCCCTCAAGGCTGGAGAAGCTGTGGGAGAGCTGAAGCCGGGGGAGGGGGTGGGGCATGGCGCGGCCTGGCTCCTCCCCCTCCCCCAGTTTCTGCACTCCCAGCAGCTGCTCCCAGCAGGCCACCATCCCCCAGTCGTTCTTTACTGTGTTAGAGTGTCATTTTGTGTCATTTTGGTTGGTGGTGTGCCCCCGGATTTTTTTAATGCTAAAAGTGTGTCGCGGCTCAAAAAAGGTTGGGAAACACTGCTCTAGAAAACCTAACTGTTTAGCACTAGCAGTATGGAAACATATATAGGAAGGACCAGCGCGGACTCTTAGAAATGGAGATGAGCTCCAACCCCCAGAGTTGGACACAACTGGACTTCATGTCAGGGGAAAACCTTTACCTTTACCTAAAAAGTGATGTCTTCTCAGTTACTATCCTTATTTAACTATCCTTATTTAATCATTGAAAAGCAGATATAAATGTCACCTTACCTTTGTATCCTTGCTCAGTTTCCCTGAGATCAATTTTAGTGATTGACTTGAAATCCACATCCCACAGCCGAATACAGCCATCTCTCCCACCCGTGGCAAAGCCTTCTTCACAAGCGTACATGCTAAAAATCCCAGCCTGTGGATTAATAACAAAGCACAATTGTTCATTATAAAACATTTTAAAACACAAACCTGTGTGCAGTGTGATAAATTTTATTTTTTTTCCTAGGGAAATTCCAAACACTAATAAAATTGGATAATTTCATGTTTCTGTAACGCATCAGAAGCAGAACATATCCAACAGTGACAGCTTTGAGTGCCTTTTGTATTTGCGCTTTTTTTTTTTGCAGAAAAGTACCATATGCATATTTAAATAAATAAACAAATGTGTGATCCACAGGCCAAACACAAATCACTGCCAGAAGTGTATTGTGGCCTGCCAAAGGACACCAGGCAGGCTGCAAAAACAGGCATATCAGCCATATTAGCCTGCTGTGAATCATGTGAATACAAACTTATCAATAGCATTTTTTTTAAAGGCTGAGGGAGCATGTCTTGTTTTCATAATGTAACACCAAAAAGGGCACTTACTCCATGGGCTCCTTGAATTGTTCGTACTAAGGTGAGTCCTTTCCAGACATAGATGTCCCCGTTCAAAGCACCAGAGTATGTAACGTCATCTTTCGCACAGGACAAACAGAGGATAGTTTGCAGGTCTCCTGTTTTCCCAAATATTCCTCTCTTGGCTGTCAAGGCATTTCCACACAGTGTCCAAAACTAGAAAACAAAATGGCAAATGAGTGTGTTTCCTCATTGCAGTACTGATGATTTAAGGCAGTGTTTCCCAACCTTTTTTGAGCCGCGGCACATTCTTTACATTTACAAAATCCTGGGGCACACCACCAACCAAAATACACAAAATGACACTCTAACACAGTAATACATATAGTTAATATGTTTTTTAATGTATTTATACACTTAGTGTGAAACCTCGGCCTGTTTCGATGAACACAACATAGATATCCTGGCAGGGATGGCAGAAAGACACAAACTTCCCACACAGAACTCCCATGACCAAGAGAAAATGCTATCAGAGTTTGGTGGGCATTGACCTTGGGTTTTGGAGTTGTAGTTCACCTATATCCGGAGAGCACTGTGGACTCAAACAATGTTGGATCAGGACCAAACTTGGCATGAATACTCAATATGCCCAAATATGAACGCAGATGGAGTTCAGGGGAAATAGACCTTGACATTTGGGAGTTGTAGTTGCTGGGATTTATAGTTTCCCTACAATCAAAGAGCATTCTGAACCCCACCAATGATGGAACTGAGCCAAACTTCCCACACAGAACTTCCCAATGCATGGAGAGGGAGAGACCAAGTAGACAACCAGGGGGGTGTTTGTAATTTTGTGCCTTTATTGAGGTAGGTTTCTTAGGGTTTTTATACTTCAACACACTAGACTCCCCCCCCCCACTGAAGGTTCCAGTTTTCCACGGCACACCTGATGATCGCTTATGGCACACTAGTGTGCCCCGGCACACTGGTTGGGAAACACTGATTTAAGGCACTAATGGACAAAAGTTAGCTTACAGGGTATAGACATACCCCTTTTGCCTCCCCGGCAGCACAGTAGAGGTCATGCTAGGGGTGTGTGTCCTTAACCACTCTCTGGGAATCTAGATGCTCCCAACCATCTTACAGTTGCCCACCCCAGTTTAGAGCCATCTGAAAGGTAAACTAAAACTAGCAACCAGGTCTGGTTACTTCTACTTCCTCTATGTCAAGTATAAATTGTACTTGATCATTTATTTAGGTTATATATGACATACCTGTCAACAAACTATCAGGGTATTTGTGTAGCTTATAAGATCAAAACACAGAGCTGTAGTTAATAATAGGTGTTTCAATAACGCCTACATCTTTTAATAGCGGATACCATAATAGCTACAGATATTATTTGAAGGCTTAGTAGATACATTTATAGAGTAGAATAAATAGTATTAAAATTATGTAATTAGAAGACCCATCTAAATGAGCCAGGCCAGGGGTGAATGGACTCTGTGGCGTCTCCATAACGCCTGGGGCCCATTTGCTCGAAGACCCATCAAGGCCACTTAATGCAGCCTTCTCCTGTATTTTTAAAAGCCAGGGGATACTCCAGAGCTTCTCTGAAACTTAGGAGTTCACCCACACTTTGTGGTAATAATATACTTTATTTATATTCCACTCTATTTCCCTGAGGTGATTACAGAATACATTTATGGCAAACATTCAATGCCATTATACAAATTAACAAAGACAAACAGTACATAGACAGAGGCAAGATTTCCCTCTTTTTTTCATTTCCGGCATCTGGAGGCTGTGCTTGACTCAGGCATGGGGAGGTTCTGTTGTTCTATTTTTCCATGCCTAAGGAGCCTGTTGTCCATAGACGTCTTGCTGGAATGTTTTCAGAAGGGCACCTGAATTTTTACCTCCAGGAACCCTGCAAAAAGTGGTAGGCTGAGAGATGAGGAGTTATCTCCCCCTGTTCACATTGCTGATTTTGAACTAGTAGGTAAGCAGTAGAGCTAGGGCCGACAAAAAAGTGGTGATCTACTCACATTGCTCAACTCAGGGCCGACGGTGAGAGCTCACCCCACCCACAGCTTGAACTGCCATCCTTCCAGTCAGCATGATTTTCTGTAGCTGGCGGTTTAACCAATGTAAATAGTAGGCCTGGGAAATCATGGTTCTAAATGGTTCTAAAGTACTTATAAAACTAAAGTTCTGGTGGTGAACACTAGGTGGCGCTGGTGCATTTATTCTACAGTGTTGCTAAAGTTCTGGTGGTGAACACTAGGTGGTGCTTTGCTTCTACAGTGTTGCTAAAGTTCTGGTGGTGACCACTAGGTGGTGCTGGTGCTTTGCTTCTACAGTGTTGCTAAAGTTCTGGTGGTGAACATTTCGGAACTCTAAAAAAACTTTCAAAACTTCATTATTATTTCATTATTGGTGATTGTCAAGAATTATGAACTGCCATTTATAACGAAATTTTGAAAGTTTTGTTAGAGTTCTGAAATCTTCACCAACAGAACTTTAGCAACACTGTAGAAGCAAAGCACCAGCGCCACCTAGTTTTCACCACCAGAACTTTAGTTTTGTAAGTACTTTAGAACAATTTAGAACCATGATTGCCCAGGCCAGGCCTAGTAAATAGTTTGTCCAGTTCTGGTTCTGTTCAGTCCACTTTCCTCAGGCTCAAGTAGCCCAGCGATAGAGAATGGCACTTAACATTCCACTCTTGTCTACAGTTTTGTGGCAACCACCAGGTGCAAAATTGCTGGTGGCTGTCACTCGTTGCATCTACTGATACTGGTTGGAGTGCCAGAGTGTTCAGAGAAGAGAGGGAAAAGGGAGTGAGTGTTTGATCCCTTTCCCCCTCCTTTCTGCTGTATCCCTCTGGTGCTCCAGCCAGGATCAGTAGATTCATAGAGCAATGGCCATCAACAATTTCACACTAAGGACCTTATCTGACAGGCAGGGCCAAAGTGGGGAAAATCATGGGGCAGTGGAGGGAGCCATCAGGCTCTGTTACCTCCCATTGGGGCCCATAGTCTCCATAGTTCCCACAACATTTCCCCACCTGTCCCCACTTTCTTTTCAGCTCCTCTTCTGTTTTTCAATGTCAGTATGGAGCCCCACGGAATCCTGTCGGAAGTAGCCCTGAATCATGCGATGGGTTCTGTGGGTCTCCGTGCCGGCAGAGAACAGAAGCAGGGAGAAGACACTAATTATCTGCATTTGATAAGGTCATAAGCCAAGCACAAGAGGAGGATGGAAAGGGTGGTGGCCCAGCAGTACTGAATAGGATTCAGTGTAGCTGGGCTGTGCAGCCTCCATCCAGCTACCGAGCCACCTTGGTGGGTGGCTGTGCGGACTCCTGCAGTGCTGATCCGGAGTGCCCCACTCCAGATCAGCTCAAAGCATGTGCCCTATGTAGATGGGTCCAGAGTTACAAATTATACTTTTAGGGAATGTGTTCACATTGTTTTTCGTGAGCACTAATGTTCTGCTTCCATTGTTGAACAGCGTTTCCAACTTCATTTAAAGTTTCCCTTGTAATTTCACAACACTTCTTTACTATTGGAATCTTTAATCCTGTAAATGGTGTATTCATTTTTGGGGAAATTGCAAAACTTTCTCTGTCCCCTCGGTTTATGAACTGTTCAGAGTATATACACTTTCATTGGAGTCTTTTCCATATGCAAGAATACAAAACAGAAATAAAATATTTTTTTAAAACCACAAATTGAAAAATATTATTGAAAGAAATCTAGAAAATGATTTGCGCATCTATGCCAGTGGTTCTCAAACTTTTTTGGCCTACCACCCCCTTTCCAGAAAACCATTTGCTCACCGTCCCCTAGAATTTTTTTAAAAAATGTAATAGCAATTAAACAGAAAGATACAAGTATTAACGTTTCTACCTTTTCGTAAAATTTTGTAAAGAAAGGTGTATATTAGAAACATTCAAGTGAGGAGGTGGAGGAAGAGGGCGCTGCCTGGGCGCAGGGCTCCCTCCCAGACCAGAGAGCACAGCGCCGTCCCCACCAGCCCTGCCTGTGCCAGCACCGAGGCCATGTGCACCTCCTCCCGCGCCGGGAGGGGGCACGGAGGCAGGGCTCCTCTGAGCAAAGAGGAGGAGGCCCTCCCCAAGTAGTAGAGGCCCAGCGCCACCACCAACGAGGCCGCTGCCACCAGCAAGCACGGACAGTGCAACCAGCAGCCCGCCATCGGAGGAGTACGGGTCACAGGGAGAGGGAGGGAGGCCACGCCCCCAGGAGGTGCGGCTTAGAGCCAAGGTGAAGGAGGCTGCCATTGGAGAACGGGCAGAGTGAGGCCACGCCCCCGGACGACATGCAGCCAATAGAGGGCCCCCGTCCTGGCCTGTGGGCGAAGTTAAGGAGAGGAAAGGGGCGCTGCCTGGAAACCTGTATGGCCCTTTCCCTTCCCACTGCCTCCTTACAGGGCTCAGCGCCCCCCAAATTCTCCAGAGCCTCCCAGCGCCCGCTTGGATCGTCCCACTGCCCACCAGGGGGTGGTACCGCCCACTTTAAGAACCACGGATCTAGCTTTTAAAGCCAGAAGATCGGAACACTGAGATAATAAGTGCTATTTGCTTTCCACCTCTGTAGATAATATTAATATAAAATGAAGACAAACATTGTCAACGCAAAAGGAAACAAAAATGGCAGTGGGTGTAACTATACATCGAAATACAATGAAAAATCATATTAGAGTTCATTGTAGCGCCCCAAGTTAAAACTCCTATGAAAAAAAAATCACCAGTAATATATTATTTCGGTTTCCTTTTAGTGTTACTGTCAGAAAGGTTGGGCTGAAGACCTGTAAAACAATATGTAAACTGAAAAACATTGGTCACAATAGAAATGTTTCCATATGCTCCAACCTGTCCCATGTAGAAGGTAGAGTCAATACCATTTTGTTTTGATTTTTAGCAAATCCATGTTTCCTTCCTATTTTTTTTCCTTTTGTGAATTTGGGGATGTTTTAAAACATTCATTTTGAGTTGATAAAAGTTTCCATTCTTCAAGTATTAGCTCTATTTTCTGAGATAGAAGTTAAATGTGGGTAGAAGTTGAATCGAGAGCCTAGGACTCATGAATATAAATGTATTAATATAATATATTGTATATACATAAAATATTGGTAATATTATAATGTAATACAATATAATACTACTAATAATATGATATTTTAATTATATACAGGGGTGAATCTTAATGGAGGCAAATTAAGCGGCCGCCTCAGGGCGCCACGTGGGCTAGGGGTGCATCTGGCCACGGCCGCCATTGCTGCGGGTCGGCGTGCGGGTGTGACTCCAGGTGGATGGTGATGCAAAACGCACTCCAGGAGGCCGAAAAGGAGGACATTTTGCAGCTGGGGCGGAGCCTCCCGTCTCCGGCTGCAAAATGCCCTCCTTTTCAGCCTCCTGGAGTGCGTTTTACATCACCATCCACTTGGTGTTGCACCCGCACGAATGGCGCATGCACCGAACTAGCTGGCCCTGTGCATGCGCACACTGCTGAGCATGCGCGAAGCTGGCCCTGTGCATGCGCAGAACTAGCTGGCCCTGCACATGCGCACCACCGGCGCGCGCGCGCACAGAGAGTGAGGGGGCGCCAAAAGGTTTGCGCACCATTTGAAATTACCTTTGTCCAGCTCTGATTATATATTTTATATTACATGTAATATTACTAATGTTATAGTACAATGTAATATATAATATTAATATTGTGCTATGGCAATAATATAATATATTGTATTTACATTTTACTTGTAAGCCGCTCTGAATCCTCTTCAGGGTGAGAAGGGCGGCATATAAATGGCGTAAATAAATAAATAAATAAATAAATAAATAAAACATGTATATAAATACATATACATGTAGTGCAAAGCCCGTCATTTCCAGTGCTGCAGATGGTGAGAATAATTTCAAACTACTAGTAATATATTACGAGGCAATTATGCTTTTGGGGAAAATTTTAAACAAAAATAATAATTTTGTTTGTATTTTACATATCTGAATTTATATTTAAAACAGCTTCAAAGCGCACCACTAAACCTTTGTTTAAGGCTGCAAAAACATGCCTCAGGCGTGTACAGTTATCATTGGGAAATGGGACATTAGTTCAAACAATGTTTTATTCAAATGAGCCAGGATCAAGTGGTAGCTTCTGGTCTTGCCTTATTAGGATAAACTACTGATATTTTTCTCCCCGTTTAAACCAAACAAGCAATTGCAGCTAGCTTGTAGAAATTGATGTTTCTGATCTCCTCTTGGTAGCGGTGCTACAACCTTCCAATAGACTATCACTTTGGGTTTGATATCACGTTTTCCTCTTTGGCCGAATCTACACTTACTGATTAATTCAGGGTCAATCTAGTCCTGAAGTGTCCCAGACTGACCCCTTGACAGACCACACGTGCAGTTCTGAACCGTTGGCAGTGGTGGGTCAGAGCTCGATTGGACCGAGACTGCATCAGCCCAGCTATACCTTCACCTTACTGTCGGTGTCCCTTTCTCCTTCTTTCGAGTCACATAGGTGACTCTACTCATAGCAGTATGGAATGTCTGCAATGGTCAGGAGCTCTCATGTTATAAATCCAATGCTATATTGAAATCCCCACCTCTCCCTTTGCTGAGCCTGGAAACCCAGATCTCGGGAGTGGCCAGGGGAGCTTTCACACAGTTAAAACTTGTGCGCCAGCTGTGCCCGTACCTTGGAAGTCTGACTTGGCTACGGTGGTCCACGCTCTAGTTACTTCCCAAATAGACTACTGCAACGCTCTCTAGGGTTGCCTCTGAAGACTGCCCGGAAGCTGCAATTAGTCCAACGCTCAGCAGTCAGGTTACTGATGGGAGTGCGGTACAGTGGATGCACAATGCCCTTGTTTAACCAGCTCGCGTAGGGCGTCCTGGTAGATCGCAGGCAGGGCGGAAGGCTCACAGGTTGCCAACGCCAGCCAGACGTTGAGAAGGAGGTTGGACTGGATGACCCTTGAAGGTCTCCTCCTATTCTAGGAACCCATTGTTGCTATTATTATTATTATTATTATTATCAGAGGCTGAATGGCCATCTGTGAGGAACGCTTTGATTGTGTTTTTCCCTTATGGCAGAAGGAGGTTGAACTGGATGGCCCTTGGAGGTCTCCTTCTACTCTAGGAACCTATTATTGTTGTTGTTACTATTATTAGTAGTAGCAGTAGTAGTAGCAGAGGCTGAATGAATATTATCACCATCATTATTATGAATAAATTCAGGGGCTTATTATACTCACATTTATTTGAATTCAGTCTTAAAATATATTAAATGGCTCTCACTGAAATAAATTTCCAAATATTTTGCTTTTATGGCTCTCTGAGTAGTGGGTTAGTAGATCATTTTAACTTGGTTGTTTTATAAGTAGCTCGCATGCTGAAAAAGTGTGAGCACCCTGTTCTACAATGACCTCATCACACTAGAGAATGAATCCACTTTAAATCTGGTTTCTGCCTCCTGCAGAATTCTGGGGTTTGTAGTTTAGTGAGGATTTTAAAGGCTACTCCCTAAACTACAAATCCCAGAATTCTGCAGTAAGCAGAAACCGGATTTAAAGTGAATTCATTCTCTAATGCAATGATTTTCAACCTTTTTTGAGCCACGGCACATTATTTACATTTACAAAATCCTGGGGCACACCACCAACCAAAATGACACAAAATGACACTCTAACAGAGTAATACATACAGTTAATATGTTTTTAAAATGTATTTATACACTCTCTAAGTGTGAAACCTGGGCCTGTTTCGATGAACACAAAATAGATATCCTGGCAGGAATGGTAGAAAGTCACACACGAAGCTCTTGCTCAACAGCTGTCAGTCTCGCTCTGTTTTTAGTTTTTAGCGCAGTCAAGCTTGAGAAGCTCATCTCACACAGATATGTGGTTGAAAATGGAAGCAATGTCAAAATAGCTTTGTTGGCCAGAACTCCCTGGCAACAGATAACCAAAAACTGTCCAAAGGAAGATCAGCAAATTTTAGCTTTAAACTACAATCTTGTTTCAGTTCAATGAGTTCCTCTTCTCAAAAACTTCTCCATCACTGTCACTCGCTTGTCCCCAATTGCCACTGTCACTTGACGCACAGCTGCAGCACTAACTCTAACTTTGTTTACTTAGCCGCGTCTGAGCGAATCCAAGATGGCGCGACCACAGCACTCTCGTATCACTTCTTAGGTGACGTGAGAGTGCTCTGGTTCCATTTCTTAAAGGGACAGATGCGCCTTATGGTTTATATATGAATGAAGTTTGAAAATAATTTCCCACAGCACACCTGATGATCTCTCATGGCACACTAGTGTTCCACGGCACACTGGTTGAAAATCACTGCTCTAGTGTGATGAGGTCCTAAGTGTAGTATAACTATAGGACTTTGGTTTTAAAACAAAACAAACATGTTGCATTGGGTATTACTGTACTAATGTATGGCAATATATATTTGTTAAAGGAAAAGAACTATAATAAAAATTGATCAGTGTTTACTAAAGAGGTTTTTTTAAATCACAAGACTGTTTATGTTGCTAATTCAGGTAATTACTCTAAGTCGCTTTTTTTAAAAAGCAATATATTTAAATTACATCATGCATCCTTTCTGCTCATCTGGATAAAAGGTCCCTGGAATCACTTCATATGGATGATATGGAGAGTTTTCCACACTATCTTGAATTGTCTTCATGGCATTCACATTTTTTAATAATGAGCTTCATTCATTGGCAATGCAAAACATCAAAACCATTTTACCTTGATATGTTTCACACCACAGCTAGCCACTCTGTTGGGTTGGTATGGATCCCAGGAAATATCGAAAATCTGACAAAAAATAATCAAAACTGATACACTAAATTAGAAACCACATATGTTAAATTTCAAAAATGTCTGATGTTTAATAAGCATTTCTGTAGCTTTGAATACATCCTACTGCTCTATTATTAAGAATATAATATGCATATGAATATAGACAACTTTCTAAACAGTGGGTGAAAAACACATTTGGAAATTGCAATGATAACTTTACAAAAATATTCCCTTTCTGTTGCACAGAATATGTTCATGTTTCTCATTAAGATGGATTTGTATGTCAAAATTTACAGATGCCACGGTTTCATTTAACCACATCCTGCAAAATATGTCCTTTCTATACATTTTGGGGTCCTCCAGTGTGACTGGAAATCCTTCATTTCCGTAGGGTTTATATTATCCAAATATTATGTAAATGTAAATGAAGTCAAGGGAACCATCCTTGTGGATATGGAGGTCATACTGTATTGATGAACAGAGCTGGAAATTGCAGAACACAAGGAATTGGATGAGCCTTTCAGGGCCCTTCCAGACAGGCCCTATATTCCTCAGGCACCAAACCCAGATTTTCTGCTTTAAACTGGATTATATGAGTCCACACTACCAGGTAATCTGGGATAAATTCTGACTTGGCCATGGTGGTCCACGCTCTGGTTACATCCCGTACAGACTACTGCAACGCTCTCTACGTGGGGTTGCCTCTGAAGACTGCTCGGAAGCTGCAATTTGTCCAACGCTTGGCAGCCAGGTTCCTAACAGGAGCGGGGTATAAGGAGTGCACAATTCCCTTGTTGCACCAGCTCCACTGACTGCCAATTAGCTTCCAAGCACAATTCAAAGTGCTGATCTTAACCTACAAAACCTTATACGGTTCCGGCCCAGTTTACCTGTCCAAACGGATTCTCCCCTATGAACCTTCAAGGATGTTAAGATCCTCCAGGGAGGCCTTGCTCTCGGTCCCACCAGCTTCACAAGCATGTCTGTTGGGAACGAGAGACTGGGCCTTCTCCGTGGTGGCCCCTCGGCTATGGAACTCTCTCCCGAGTGAGATCAGATCTGCCCCCTCCCTCTTGTCCTTCAGGAGGCTAATGAAATCCTGGCTATGGAACGAAGCATTCCCAGAATAAAGTCTGAGACTGATTATGGACCATAATGAATGACCACATTAATAGACTGAATGAACTTGTGTTTAGTCTAAAGCTCCGATTTGGCTTCACCCAGAGGGTTTATGTATTTTATTCATATGTATTTTAATCCCTTTATTGTTGTTGGATGTTTTTAATTATTATTGTAGCATTGAATCTTTGCTGTGAGCCGGTCTGAGTCCCTCTACGGAGGTGTGAAGATCAAGATACAATAGTTTTAAATAAATAATAATAAATAAATAAACAAACAAACAGAAAACCTGGGATCAGACCCTGGGATATAGTGCCAGTCTGAAAGGGTGCTCAGAAACCCAGAATATGTGCCTCGATCTTCTTTGAGTTGTCATTGCTTAGGTCACACAAATGAGCAGAATATTAACATTTTACAGCTGAGCAACCTTGTCTTGATGGGCACTCTGTTCCCCAGTCCCACACATCAGTACTCATTCCCTCCAGTTTAATTCAGTTCTGTGTCTCCAACAGAAAGTAATAATAATAAAAGTAATGAAAAGTAATAAAAATTGAGAGATAATCTCAAAGAGAAGTGGAACATGGTGAGTCCACTTATGATCAACCAAAGCAGGCCCGGATTACCTATAAGGCCACCCTAGGCCATGGCCTAGGGGCGCAAGCTGAAGGGGACGCAGATCACGGACCCCCCCCAAATGTTGTCTCAGCCCGCCCCTGAGGGTGAAATGTCAGGAGAGCATGTTTCTGGGAGGAAACCTCCAGCGAGGTCTCCCTCCCAGACGGGCGCCGGTGGAGGAGAGCGCGCCCAGCTGCAGGCGCCTGCCCCAGAGGGAGGCCTCCTCCACTTGGGCGGGGGAGAGGGCCCGGCGGCGGCCCTCTCTCTCTCTTCACTGAGGAGGCAGCAAAAGGCGGGAAAGGAGGCCACTCACCCAGGACGTTGCCCTTTCGGTGGAGGCAGGAGAAGAGATGGGGCTGCTGGCGCGCGCCTGGCCTCCGAGCCGCCACTCTTCGTCCTGTTGCGCCAAAATCCGAGGAAGAGGAGGAGGAAGGCGCGGGAGCCGCAGGCGGCAAGGCTGAGGATCTGCAGGGGCTCCTCTCCTTTCCTTCCTTGCTCGCTGCAAAGGCTGTCGGCGGAGGATCCTGGCGGGGCGGCCAAAGCGGGCTGGGGGAAATGGCACCCGCTTTGGTCACCCCACCAGCATCCTCCACCGACAGCCTTTGCAGCGGGCAAGGAAGGAAGGCAAAGCGCGGAGAGGATCCCCTGTAGATCCCCAGCCTTGCCACCCGCGGCTCCCGCGCCTTCCTCCTCCTCCTTGGATTTCGGCGCAACAGGACGAAGAGTGGTGGCTCGGAGGCCAGGTGCGCGCCAGCAGCCCCGTCTCTTCTCCTGCCTCTGCCGTAAGTGCAGCGTCTTGGGTGAGTGGCCTCCTTTCCCGCCTTTTGCTGCCTCCTCAGTGGTGAGAGAGAGAGAGATCCAGGGCCAGGTTTGCAGAGTGGAAAGAAAGCCCCTGCCCTGAGCTCCATTTCTGCTGCCCACGGCACGCCTTCCCCCCGCTCCCCAGGGCCCGCAGCAGCATCAGCATTTTTAGTGTGAGCCTCAGTGATGTTGGGGGGGGGGGGTGCGGTAGGGGGCATAATTCCAAAGTGTGGCCTAGAGCGCAAAATTTTGTTAATCCGGGCCTGAACCAAAGAAGCATAGTTAGAAATAAACAGTTACCAGCTTTTCCTCTTCTCTGCCTCTGTGACTCACAGAAAATGGAGATTGAGATTACAAAGCACAGCTGTGAGATGAGTGGAAGGATGTCAGATGAATAGCAATGAAAACATCATCCTACCAAAAGATCTCACATCCAGACAATAGTGACCAATACATGTTGACTGCTGAAGCTGTATAGCTGCTGTGCAAACATCCAGAATCAGTATCCCATTCAAAGTAAACAGTGATTCTGCTAGAATGAATCTTTATAGCTTGGAAAAGGCCAGCTTAGCAAATCAGTAACTGAAATTAATAGCTGCAACAACTCATAGAGAGGTAACTATTAAGAAGGCGCTACGTTTTTTTCAGGTTTCTCTTTGCACACAAAGAAGAAAAAGGATTTGCAAAATGATGCTGTTTGGTTAATATGCCACTGTTGCGCAAACATTGTGCAAGAAGTGTCTCACCGGAAGAAGAGAAAAAAGAGAGGCAAAATGACATTTTGTGATACAGAGAATGTTGACACTACCTCAGATAGAAAAGATACAGCCTATTGAAAGATACAGCACCGGGAAGGTGGCGCAGCTGGCTAAGTGTCAGTTGCATAAGATCTCTCCGACCAATAGGTCATGAGTTTGAGGCCTGCCCGGGTCGAGGTGGGTGCTCGACCTTTAAGTGTAGCCCGCTGTCGACCTTTGCAGCCTGAAAGACAGTTGCATCTGTCAAGTAGGAGATAAAAGTACCACGTTAAGTGGGGAGGCAAATTTTGACTGAATTATGAGGCCATTAAAAAACTCCAGGAACGCTGAGGAATGCGGAAGGAACAACAAGGGACGCTGGGGACGCTGAGAGATGAAGAGTGCGTCAGCTCCCCCTGGTGGCCAGAGTTTGTCTCTGTTCGTCTATATGTGTGTATATGGAAAACGGCAGGGATTGACTGCTAAGAATGTGTACCGGTGATCCGCTCTGAGACCCCTTCGGGATGAGAAGAGCGGAATATAAATAAAGCGTATTATTATTATTGCTGAGATGCATGGCTTCATCTTTATGAAATTGTAATAATATTCATGCAGAACACAAAGTTCACTAGCTTATCTGGCAGATGCTGTAGTGAGTGACCAAGAAAGTTGACATCTGGGTAAGAAGTCAGAGCTCTGTTGCAATCATGAGTTCAAAACGTGTTGTGATCAAGAGTCCAAACCACCAATAAGTTCCAAACCACTGTATGTATATTCAAGTTGACTGCCAACATATGATTATCCCATGACTTCGACAGGGTATTCTTAGGCAAGAAATATTCAGAGGTGGTTTGGCTAGTTCCTTTCTCTGAAATACAGTCCTAGTATAAGCAGAACTGATTCTGCTTAGCTTCCAAAATCAGATAAGATCTGATGCCTTTAGCTTAGTGGTGCTCACACCAGTGGTCCCCAAAAACTAAAATATGGTTCGTGTCCTCACCGTAGCAACGAGAGTAACTGGTCAGGCGAAACCCATTTATATTGCCAAGGCAACAGGGATGTTCGGAGGGGAGAGGCTGGCTACCCATGAAAGGCATGACAACAAACCTCCTAACTGCTGCTTCTCCTCTTCCTCCCTCTCTCTGAGTGAAGCCATTCCATGTGGTGTCTGGATGCAGGGGGGGGGGGGTGCCTTGGTGTCTTCTTTTTTAGGTCTGTTCCAGGGGTTGTTTGGGGCACTGATACATAAAATTGCATTGGATAGACCACATTAGCTCTAGATTTTTAAATAATGTTTTCTGTGAGAGAGCATCAATATCTCTCTCTCTCTCTCTCTCTCCCTCTCTCTCTCTCTCTCTCTCTCTCTCTCGGCATTACTTCGCGAACGAAGATTCTTAGGAAGGATTCATCCCACGCTTTTTACAAGCGCATTGATGACTAAAAAGGCCAATCTGAGATAGGCAAGTTCAGTTGCAAAAAGCACAGCAGAAAGTCTCCTTGGGTGATGTTGTTTCCAAGTTGCGGTTCTTTCTGCGTTGTCGTTTCTCTTCGAGACCCATTCGGTATGCCTTCTCGAAAAAGGCCGCACCATTGTGGATAGTGTGTCTCCATGCCTCCCGATGTGAGGCCAGGGTGGACCATTGTTGGTGATCAATCTGGCCGAGCCTGAGATGTTGTTTCAGGAAGTCCTTATATCTCTTTTTGGGGGTGCCTCTCTTGCACTGACCCGTGGCAAGTTCACCATAGAGTAGTATCTTTGGGAGGCGGTGGTCCTCCATCCTAGAGACCTGCCCTGCCCAGCGCAGCTGTGTTTTCAATAGCATGGCCTCACCGCTGGTGATCCCTGCTTGCTCAAAGACAGCAACATTAGTCACATAGTCGGTCCAATGTATATTTAGGATTGTGCGAAGACAGCGCTGATGAAAGCGCTCGAGGAGTCGTAGGTGTTGGCGATAGGTGACCCATGTTTCAGACCCATAGAGGAGAATAGACAGTATGATAGCTCTGTACACACTGATTTTTGTGCTTTGCCTCAGGTGCTTGTTGCTCCAGACCCTTTTGTGAAGCCTTCCAAATGCATCATATGCCTTTGCTAAACTGTGATCTATCTCTATCTAAAGAGTATCTAAAACTATAGCTTATGTGGTCTACCCAATGCAATTTCCTGAATCAGCACCCAAATAACCAAACCAAATCTAATGTTGACCAAAAACTGATTCGTAACCCTTATGGTAGCAATGTTGGAGAGTAGTCCTTGTTCAAGTGGTCCCTAGTTTTAAAAAATGTTGGGAATCACTGTTTTAGCGTATTGAATTAACAGAGCCCACACCAAGAACAAGCTCTATATTATTACCAAAAGTGTAAAATAAGTACAATGAAGAGGTCATGCCAAAAACACCAAAATACACAAACTGAGTGCTAGCTCTCACAGCTACCTAGCTTTTTCATCATGATCAACATCATTATGAAGGGGTTAATGAGCTTAATAGTGCAAAATGCTGAAATGTTAGATTAGAATAAAAGTGCCCTCTTGGAAAAAGGGAACAAAGATGAAGGCCGAGGGGAGGTTGTGTGATCCAAAAAAACAGGATGTTCAGATGTTCCCACTTCAGTGCACACAAGATGACCTGACAATTTAATGCTTATTGATATACAAATAATATAATGTTTACATATGGCGCCACATATGTAGAGAAAAGTGTCAAGATGGAAAATACTGAGAAAAGCATGTTTTTAAGAACCTGATTAGTTAAGAGGTGTGAGCAGAGACGTTACACCATAGCCTAGTAAAAATTGTATAAAAGATAACAAACAGATTGTAAGAGCACGGGCAGCTCTTTTTTTTTTGGAGACACACTAGTCTTAAGCTGTTCTGTCTCGACGTGGCCATGCTGCAATAAAGAGATTCTTACTTCACTCAAGGGGACTGTTTGCTTCTATTGATTCTGTTGCCTGCCCCTGTGCAGGCCCGGATTAACACCTTTTTGCGCCCTAGGCCACACTTTGGAATTACGCTCCCTTTAAGCCAACCTTTACCGCACCCCCCCCCATCCTTTCATCCGCTCGTCCCCCTTAGGGCCCCGCTGTCCCGGTGTGGCCCCACTAGGTCCGCCACAGGAGTTTCCCTCTCGGCAGGCACTATGGATGCAGGCATGGGGGGCGGAGCCTCCTCCCCGATGCCGGGGCTTGAGGCACTTGGCTCCTACCCGGTATCGGGGATTGCGCATGTGTTGTAGTCAGCAGCTGTACTGATGCCGCGCTTCTCCCCGATACCGGGGCTTGTAGCATTGGGCTTCTCTCCTGTACTGGGGTTTGCGCATGTGCCGTAGCCGGAAGTTGCGCTTCTCTCTCCAGTAACGAGGAGTCTCCTCCTTGTGTTGGAGGAGGAATACCAGCTTTCATGGTGTTAGGGCATGCGCAGACTGCTTAATGGAGTTTCCTGTACTTGCACTGAAGGAGCCAGCAAGTGGATGCTGTCGGCATCGAGGGAGTTAATTGTTCCTCCTGTCGACGCCGACGCCAGTGTCGAGAGCCCCTGCGCATACGCTGTTTGCGCAACAATAGCACAGGCAGGAGCTGGTATTCAGGAAGGGGCAGGGGCGGCGCCAAAAAGGAGGACCTCCGGTATCCTTCCTTCCTCATCTCCATGCGCGTTGCGTTTTTATTTGTTTCAACTTTTTGGGAGGTCCGTTATCTGTGCCCCCCCATGGCTCGCACCCCTAGGCCATGGCCTAGGTTGGCCTTATGGGTAATCCTGGCCTGCCTCTGTGGGACCAAGGTTTTTAGGGGTTTCCTTTCAATTAAATGTGTCACTGATGTGTATTTTGGATTTTAATTAAAGGTCAACATGGCTGATAGCCCACAAGGTGTAGTTGTTCTAGCATTTGATTATGACTTTGGAGATGAGGATTCGAATCCCCTCTCCGCCATGGAAACCTCCTGGGTGACCTTGAATCACTTTGTCTTGCCCACAAAGGAAAGCAAAGGCAAACCCCTCTGAACTACTCTTGTGAAGAAAAGCCCCTGGTAGGATCTTCTTAGAGTCGCTAGACGTTGGAGACAACTGGAAATCACACAACAACGTCTTCCTCTGTATTTTTTGAAGTTGGAAAAATACCTAACACAGTCATAGATCAGGAAAATCATAACCTGGAGAGATTAGGCTATTCATCATCTTATACAAGAACTGGATCTTGAGAATAAGAAAAAATGATTTTAATTGGCTTCCTGGGCACATTTGTTTGTCACATCAACTATTGCTTCAGAACTGACAGCATGGGATCTTCTTGAAAGGATTCAGCCAACACAGAGACAGATCTGATTTCAAAGGAAGAGAATTTATGATCGTAATAGAAAACAGAAATGTTATGCTCCTCTTTGTTCCTGACACTTCTCTTTTGGAAGGGGAGGCAGGGTCATAACTTTTTGTCAGTTTTCATAACTTTTTCTGGAACATTGAAACAAACAACACGTAGAACTGCAGCAACATCACTTTCTTCCCTTTCTGAAGTTCTGTACCATATTCACCTGATGAAGACGCTAGTGAACTCTTAAGCAGTAGCATTCAAAAATTCACCAAAATACTTGGGAGTCACTCTGGGCCGTGCTCTGACTTACAAGAAGCACAACTTGACTATCAGCAAAAAGTGATTGCTGGAAATAATATCATGTGAAAGCTGACTGGCACAACCTGGGGATCACAACGACTCCGTGAAGCCCTTGCACTTTGCAACTCAGCTGCTGAATACACATGCCCAGTGTGGAATAATACATCTCACCACATTTAAACAGTGGATGTGGTTCTTAATGAAATTATACCGTTTGGCCTGTATTGCACAACCTGATATCTGCCGGGAAGTAGCAGCCAGCAATGAAAGGACCAAGGCATTGAAATCTCTAACCCATCCACTGTTTGGATATCAGGCAGCATGCCACCATCTTAAATCAAAAACAGCTTTCTAAGATCTACAGAGATACACACAGGAACATCTCAGCAAGCGAGAGTCCAAAAGTGGCAGGCTAAATCCCACAATCTCAATCAGTGGCTGAGACAAGATGAGAAGCTCTCTTCTGGGCACACAGAAGGCTGAGCAACTTGGAAGGCACTGAAAAGACTGCACTCTGGCACCATGAGATGCAGAGCCAACCTTAAGAAATGGGGCTACAAAGTGGAGTCCACAACATGAGAGTGTTGAGAAGAGCAAACCACAGACCACCTACTACAATGTGGTTTGAGCCCTGCCACGTGCACGAGGACCTTCTTATAGTGACACCACAGGTACTCCAAATGGCCCGCTTCTGATCAAAGGAAATTTAGTAGAATGCCAAGTTTTATTCTTTGTTTATGTTTTTTTCTATACATTATAACTGTATTCTCAATTCGCTTCTGACATGATAAATAAATAAATTTAAATATTTAATTTAATGTATTTTCCCAGAAAAAAATCTGCTAGAGGACTTTCATACAAGCCTTGTAATTTGAAATTCTGCAGAAAAGTGGCAGATGACATAAAATTTATTACCCATGGATTCTGACAAGTAAAGGAACACACCAGAACTACATTTTTCAAGCTGAAAAATGGGACATAAAAACCTACATCATTGTACGGTCCACTTCCTTGCAACTCTGTCAACACTACATTGTTATTCACTCTGCGTAGTCCTTCATTTTAGTTTATGAAAACAGTCCCCATCCGCCCAGCTGATAACAAATTAGAAATTGTGATAGTAGTAGGTCTTTTTTGAAAATCTGTGAAGAGTATATAAAGAGGGTGGCCAAATTATTATACTCAAACATAATTTTTTGTATTTTTGTATTTCTTTATTATTGAAACATACTTTTATTATTTTAAACACATTTAAAATATGTTTTAAATATATATTAAATACGATTTAAACATCTTAAACTTAAATTACCATATGATATATATAAAAATAAATTTAAAATATAATTATTTAATATTTGCTATCTTCGCCTTTTGCTGCTATCACGGCTTCAATCCAACGTGGCATGCTTTCAATACATGATGTGGCTACATGTTGCATTCTTGAAGTGTTGTGCCATGCTTTGATGATACCATTAATGACACTCACAAGAAGAAGCTTGCAATTTGAAATTTCAACGGACATTGACACTGATGTCTGTTACACTTAAAAACAAAAAAAAAAGCAAAGACTAAAGTGAAGCCAGATTATGTAGAGCAGTGTTTCTCAACCGCTGTGACGCGGCACACCAGTGTGCCGTGATGGACCTCCTGCTGTGCCGCGAGAAAAGCTCTCTGCCCCCCTTCCTTCCCCCCTCCTCCTGCCGAACTCCTGCTGCTTGGGGGAGGAGGAGGAAGGGCCGGGCGACGGCAAAGAAAAAGAAGAAGGGGCCATGACTCTCGCCCCTCGTTCGCTGAAGCCGCGCGGAGGAGCCCCGCCCACTGAAGCCCGTCCACTGCTCATGCTCCTCCTCTGTGGGAGAGCTGAAGCCAGGGGAGGGGGCGGGGCATGGTGCGGCCTGACTTCGCCCCCTCCCCTGGCTTTAGAGCTCCCACAACTTCACCAGCCTTGAGGGGGCAGTGCCAAGCCAGCGGTGGCAGAGCCAGCACAATGCTGGCTTGGCACTGCCCCCTCAAGGCTGGCGAAGCTGTGGGAGAACTAAAGCCGGGGGAGGGTGCGGGGTATGGCGCGGCCTGGTTCCGCCCCCTCCTCCCGGCTTCGGCACTCCCAGCAGCAACTGTGTTAGAGTGTCGTTTTGTGTCATTTTGGTTGGTGGTGTGCCCCCGGATTTTTTTTAATGTTAAAAGTGTGCCGCGGCTCAAAAAGGGTTGGGAAACACTGATGTAGAGTGTTACCAGATGTGTACCTAATAATTAGAAAGAGAGAATAATATACTGACTACTCTGTAAAATAAGTTATGGCTAGATCTGTTTTAATTATTTTGAAAAAACGATTTGAGTATAATAGTTTGGCCACCCTCTGTATATCATCAGAATCATAAGTATTAAATGGACTGAAATCAGAGAAAGCCACCAACAAACGCAATAATCTGATTCGAAAAATTTTGAGATTTGCCAATGTTGAGTCTGGAGATTTGCTGCTCTATTTTTCATTGTTTGAAGTGCAAACATCCAAGCAATGTTTAAATACAGTGCCTGGTATTCTCCCAGACAAGGAGAATATCTCAAAAGACCATCAATAGAAGACCTCTGAACCTCACATTTAGAATATTTTTGAATAAAATTTTCAAAGCCATAAAAGCCCAGTCATTGGGGAGAAAAAATGAAGCAAGGGAAAAAAGAATATTCCAAAAAATCAAATCAAAACAAAAAGCTTTGGGAGATAATAAAGTACCTTGATTTAAACCATGAGCTGAGGGAGAAAACCGGAAAAAAAATTAATGAAATGGCAAGAAATCCCACTCAGCAAGAAATTGAGTGTGTGAAAAATGCTGCTCGCTGTGTAGCAGATGGAAAGAGACCGAGGTAAATTGGAAGGAAATAGTAGTGAGATGCACAATAAAGGGTTGAAGCGCCTGCCAAAAGATGCTTGCTCAGCTCTAAAATGTTCCAAGCATTCTGTGCAGGTGCACTATGTGAGTCACCAAGACGAACCAACAGTTCTGGTACGTTGTATCATGCCTAGTTTATCATATTAGGTCCATCCATATTTACATGCATGCATATAACCCACTTACATCCTGTTCCTTTGACACTCTGTGTGTGTGTGGGGGAGCAGTAAGCACTAAATACCAGGTCTGGAATCTGCATATGGTATCTTGGTGAAGATAATAATAATAATAATAATAATAATAATAATAATAATCTTTATTTATAACCCGCCACCATCTCCCCAAAGGGGACTCAGGGCGGCTAACATGAGGCCAAGCCGAAAAACAATACAACACAATTGAACGCAAAAGAGCAAGGAAAAAAACCCATCATAACAAAATATACGAAATAACAAATAAAACAAAACAGTATAACATCACATAGTATAATCAACACAACGGGCGGGCCAGATGTATGGGATAAAATGTTAGAAGGTTAAAAACCTGGTTGTGATAGGAGCACAAAGTGTATTTGTATGAAAGGAGTCCAGGAAGGAGGAGCAGTGGAGTTTAACCCAGTGTTTCTCAACTAGTGTGCCGTGGCACACTAGTGTGCCGCAAGCGATCATCAGGTGTGCCGTGGGAAATTGGAACCTCCAAATACCCTTTCTTCGTGTGTGTCTTTCTGCCATTCCTTGCCAGGATATCTATGTTGTGTTCATCGAAACAGGCCCAGGTTTCACACATTTAAATACATTTATAAACATGTTAACTATATGTATTACTGTGTTAGAGTGTCATTTTGTGTCATTTTGGTTGGTGGTGTGCCCCAGGATTTTGTAAAAGTAAAAATGTGACGCGGCTCAAAAAAGGTTGAAAAACACTGTTTTAACCTATATATAAAGAGGGAGCTGCTTTATCATGAGGGCGAATTGTAGGTGGGAACAAATGATGGGTTGAATGGTCACTCTCCAAAGAGCCGGGTTTTTAGCTCTTTCTTGAAGGCTGCTTTGCCCTGACCCACTTCCTGTGGACTGAGAGCAATGAAACTTGGCACAGTTATTAGTCCTTCTCTCCATCGGTGCCACCTAGGGACACACACCTCTCCCATCTTTTTAAGCAACTGTAAACACCTCGCTTGTATAAGTTGACAGGTTGCTCCAAAAGCCACGTTGTGGCTTGGAAATCAGAGTCTCGTCATCTGAAAAAGGCTTGCCCTTCAAAAGTAACTTCGCTGTTGGAAAGAGGCAGAAATCCAACAGTGCGAGGTCGGGTGAATAAAGGGGATGCGGTGGAATGTCAAAGCCACAGGAAAATGTTTCCATTTGGGCAACACGTGAGTTGTGAACAGTTGCACTGTCTTGAAGAAGGACAATACCTTTGGTGAGCATGCCACGTCTCTTGGTTTTGATGGCTTCCCGAAATTACCGCAGCAGTGAAGCATAGAAGTGTGCCCCAGTGGTCATGGTACCCTTTGCTAGGAATTCCATCAATCCTACTCCGTTCTGGTCCCAAAATACTGTGATCATGGCCTTGCCTGCCGAGAGTTGGGCACGTGACTTCTTCGGAGGTGGTGAGTCATGATGTTTCCATTGCATCAACTGGACTTTAGTCTCAGGATCCGAGTGATGGACCCAGCTTTCACCCTGTGTTATCAGTCTGTTGAAAAAGTCCTCTTGGTTTCCATGGCACATAGGCAGAACATGAGAGCATTTGACTCGTTCCTGCTTCTGGAAAGGTGTGAGCAGCTGGGGGATCCAGTGAGCAGACACCTTATGAATGTGAAGATGGGCTTGGGTGATTTTTTCCCACAGACCACACACTAATCTTGGCATTTTGGGCTAGGTGGCTCGTGGTTAGGTGGTGATTTTCCAAAATGGCGACCTCCAGTTTCTGGATGGTATGTTCATCAATAGATGAGTGGGGTCGCTCTGGAATTGGGGCTGTTTGCACCGAAGTCTGACTACATTTGAATAGACCAGTGTTTTTCAACCTTTTTTGAGCCGCGGCACATTTTTTACATTTACAAAATCCTGGGGCACACCACCAACCAAAATGACACAAAATGACACTCTAACACAGTAATACATATAGTTAATATGTTTTAAATGTATTTATACACTCAATTAGTGTGAAACCTGGGCCTGTTTGTACATAAGCGTACAAAATAGTCCGTCGCCTTGTTTTGAACGGAAAGGTGTTTCATTTGGAGATGGCGTTTAAGCTTGCTTGGCACCATGGCGCTACTGGACAGTTTCTCACCACACACCAAGCACAGCGGAGTCGGTGCCGTCGCATCCCCGATGAAAGTGAATCCAAATGAAATATAGCTTTTGCTGTATTGCTTCGAGCTCACCGTCTTTTCTTTTTTCTTTTGTCCACCACTCATATTAGGGCCTTCATCTGTGTCATAATTTTGTCCAGGGCCCTCTTCGGCATTTGCATTTTCCCTTCTCAAAAACTTTATTTATTTATTTTATCCCGAGGGCTCGCGGCGGCTCACAGAGCCAGTGGCACATCGCCAAAGGTTAAAACATAAAACAGTTAAAAAACAATTTTAAAAAAAATTTAAAACAGCAGAATACAATATAACAATTGAGCAGCAGCAAATATCAAACCCAGAGGATATAAGTGAGGCCTATAAGTGAGGGCTACTCGCCGAAGGCCTGCCTAAACAAATGGGTCTTACAGGCCCGTCTGAATGGCAATAGGTCTCTCAGGGCTCTGGCTTCGGCCGGGAGGGCGTTCCATAGTGTGGGAGCTATAACAGAGAACGCCCTCCGGCGGGTTGATGTTAAATGTGCCGATTTTGCAGATGGTACTACCAGCAGATTGGCCTCTTCGGACCGAAGTGATCTCGCTGGGCAATATGGGGTGAGACGGTCCCTCAGATACGCTGGCCCCAGGCCGTGTGTGGCCTTGAAGGTAAGAACCAGCACTTTGAAGGCGATCCGGTGCTCAATAGGCAGCCAGTGCAGATCCTGCAAAATTGGTGTTATGTGGCATCCTGCTGGTGCCCCAGACAGGAGCCGGGCGGCAGTGTTCTGCACCAGCTTGAGCTTCCGGATCGGACGAATTGGCAGGCCAACGTAGAGCGCGTTACAGTAGTCTAGCCTTGAGATGACCGTGGCTTGGATCACCGTGGCTAGGTCGCTCCGGGAGAGGTAGGGGCCAGCCTCCTTGCCTGGCGGAGGTGGAAAAAGCAGCCTTGCTGGCCATAGAGACCTGGGCCTCCATGGTCAGCTGGGAGTCCAACTGGACACCCAGGCTCTTCACAGACGGCGCTGGCTGCAGCGCCGCACCGTCCAGGGTCGGAAGCCGGGCACCGACCCCGCCCGAGCCGCCCAGCCACAAGATCTCCGTCTTCGCCGGATTCACCATCAACCTACTGGCTCGCAGCCATCCAGTAACGGCTTCGAGGCAATGTTGGAAATTATCGGGGACGGATCCCGACCTGCCCTCCATCCTCAGGATGAGCTGGGTGTCATCGGCATACTGATGGCAGACCAGCCCATAACTCCACACCAGCTGTGCAAGCGGCTGCATGTAGATGTTAAATAATAGAGGGGAGAGAATGGCCCCCTGAGGGACTCCACACACCAATGGGGAGCCCTCGGAGACCTCCCCGCCCCTCCTCACACGCTGAGACCGCTGGCGGAGGAAGGAGGACAGCCATTTAAGGACCGTCCCCCTCACTCCAGCCATGGCCAGGCGGTGGATCAAAAGATTGTGGTCGACCGTGTCAAACGCTGCCGTGAGGTCCAATAACACAAGCAGCGCAGACCCGCCTTGGTCGAGCTGGCAGCGGAGTTGGTCTGTGATGGAGACCAGGACCATCTCCGTCCCATGCGCCGAACGGAAGCCGGACTGGAAGGGGTCTAACCATGTTGTATCATCTAAGAAGGACTGCAACTGCTCCATTACTGCCCTCTCAACTACCTTGCCCAGGTATGTCACTCGCTTGTCTTGCTGTGATCCTAAATTGCCACTGTCACTTGATGCACAGCTGCAGCCCTAACTCTAACTTTGTTTACTTAGCCGCATCTGAGCAAATCCAAGATGGCACAACCATAGCACTCTCACGACACTTCTTAGGTGGCGCGAGAGTGCTATGGTTCCATTTTGATGCGCCTTATAGTTTATATATGAATGAAGTTCGAAAATAATTTCCTGATTATCTCTCACGGCACACTAGTGTTCCGCGACACACTGGTTGAAAATCACTGGAATAGACTATGCTAGCTCTTCATTGCGTCATATGATGGTGTGCGGACTTTCAAGTGAAGGAACTTGTTGACTGCTCTGTATTCCACTGGGTTCATTATCAAACCTCACACCACTTCAGCACCTGTAAAATCAAGACCGTTATCAGTTCTGAGTTGTAAATTGGGATGCAACCTATAGAGACTTATATCATTACACATGTGCAGTTTCAGCATCCTGTGATAAATAGAAGTGGGTCAGGGGAAACCTTTAATGAACGCCCCTTGTAATAGGGTCATCGTTCCCGCATCTCGCCATCATGGTATAGGCATGATGATGATCAAGAAAATGGAATAGTGCCACTTCCTTATGCAGGAGTCTTTCCTCCAAACAAATCATTTCCTTCTCTGCTGCTTTAAGGAAAAGCAATGTTTAGTAAAAGTGATCGTACTTCTGCCACATCCTATGTAGTCTGGGCCCGAGTGACAAAACACAGGAAGAATCCTAATTGGTAAATTACACTTCTACAGTATCAAAGCACATCATTTCCTGATAATTATTTTATAAGCTCATTACAATTATTGCATTTCTGAGAACACTGGGTTAATATAAAAATAGTAAGATAGCTATCTCAGCAAAAAAAAACGGTTGCAGGAAATGTCTACGCATATTAGAAGACCAATTCATAGCAAACTCATTAGCTGATTACCCGATCCGAATGGCCAGTCGCTGATGCCAGTAGTTTTCCTTTCTTCCAGTCCCATATGCAAACTGTGTTTTTGGCATCCAATCCCACTGAAGCTAAACGCTTGAGAGAAAGAAAGAAAAAACCCCAAAGTTTTGTTAAATGAAAATCAATTCCGGGAGAGCTTTTTAATTGTATTAAACCAGCATACAAAGGATAGTAAAGATATAAGAGAGAAGTCAAGCAGGATCAGATAAAACATTTTTGAAAATGCTTTCTATCTAAATCCAAGATTTTGATTTACATGTGAGTAGCGTTTGATAATGGTAAGAGAAATTGTGTAGTTATGTAATTGTTCTTTGAGTATTTTTATGTTTATGTATGTACTGTATTGGTGTAGCTGTCTCCTTTATTTGTGTTTTTTCTTGTTGAAAAAATTGACTTTAAAAAATAGAAAAAGAAAAGAAAGCAAATACCCTATATACTCGAGTATAAGCCGACCTGAATATAAATTTGGGAAAACTTATTGACTCGAGTATAAGACAAGGGTGGGAAATGCAGCAGCTACTGGTAAATTTCAAAAATCAAAATAAATACCAATACAATTACATTAATTGAGGCATCAGGAGGTTAAAGGTTTTGGAATATTTGCATAAAACTGTAATTTAAGATAAGACTGTCCAATTCTGATTAAACCATTATTCTAACCTTCCTCTTAATTCCTCTTTTATCATTTACATATTTATCATCAAAAGCAGTGTTTCCCAACCGCTGTGACGCGGCACAGTAGTGTGCCGTGACGGACCGCCTGCTGTGCTGTGAGAAAAGATCTCCACCCCCCTTATTTCCCCCCTTCTCCTGCCAAACTCCTGCTGCTTGGGGGAGGAGGAGGAAGGGCCGGGCGGCAGCGAAGAAAAAGAAAAAGGGGCCGGGGAGCCGCCTCCTTCGGCCGTTTCCCCAGGCAGCCTCCAATCCGCCATGACTCTCGCCCCTCACTTGCTGAAGCCGCGTGGAGGAGGAGCCCCGCCCACTGAAGCCCATCCACCGCTCATGTTCCTCCTCCGCGCGGCTTCAGCGAGCGAGGGGCAGGAGTCATGGCAGAGAGCAGCACCAAGGACGGGGGCCATGACTCCTGCCCCTCACTCGCACTGCCCCCTCAAGGCTGGGCTGTGGGACAGTTGAAGCTGGGGAGGGGGTGGGGCATGGCGCAACCTGGGGCTTCTCCAGCCTTGGGGACAGTGCCAAGCCAGCATTGTGCTGGCTCTGCCACCGCTGGTTTGGCACTGCCCCTCAAGGCTGGAGAAGCCCCACCCTGGCTCCGCCCCTCCCCGGCTTCAGGTCTCCCCAGCTTCTCCAGCTTGTGGGGGCAGTGCCAAGCCCATTGTGCTGGCTCTGCCAGGCTTGGCACTGCCCCTCAAGGCTGGAGAAGCTGTGGGAGAGCTGAAGCCGGGGGAGGGGGACGGGGCATGGCCTGGCTCCTCCCCACCCTGGCTTTGGCACTCCCAGCAGCTGCTCCTCCCAGCAGGCCACCATCCCCCAGCCATTCTTTACTGTGTTAGAGTGTCATTTTGTGTCATTTTGGTTGGTGGTGTGCCCCCGGATTTTTGTTAATGTTAAAAGTGTGCCGCGGCTCAAAAAAGGTTGGGAAACACTGCTCTAAAGGACCCAGTCTTTTACTTTCATTAAATCTCTTTGATATCTATAAACTATTATTAATGAACGATCAGGAACAAGTTCATTTGAAGGAAGTATGGGAAATAGACTTGGAGAAGAAAAAAGTGACTAATCAAGTTTGAGCAAGGATATGCAGTATGAGATTACAAAAAAAATTGTCTATAAGAATTAATGAAATTTACTACAAAATGGTATGGAGGTGGTAACTAACCCCCATTAGATTAAATCAGATTGATTTAAAAAAAATTCAAATCAATGTTGGCGAGGCTGACAGGAAGCAGAGATGTATCTTCATATGTAAAAGTCATATGTCATGTAAAATTATACAAAAATTTGGGAAAGGATATTTAAAGAAATAAGAGCAACAATAAAAATAGAGATAGAGATTACACTAAAATTAGCATTATTACTTCTGCATGACTGTCTTAGACAATGATTTTTAAACTGGTGTGATTTTAATCAAATGTTTTTTTTAATGTAATGTATTTTAATGATCTGTTTTAAATTGTATTTTATGGTTTTAATTGCTAATTGTTTATTGGTTTTATATGGTTTTATTACTATTTGTTTTTAATTGTATTTTATATTGTGGGCATTGATTGCCATATGAAAACCACCTCGAGTCGCCGCCGGGCTGAGAGGGGCGGTATAGAAATATAGTAAAATAAATAAATAAATGTCTATGACTGTGGTTAGCATTTGAATGAGTGCTTGTCGTAAAGCTGCCCTGAGTCCGTCCGTCCGTCCGTCCCCCACCCACCCACCCACCCACCCAGGGGTGAGAAGGACAGGGTACAAATCTATGAAAGAATGAAAATATGTTTCTAAGAAGCCACACAGCTTAACATACAGTAATCTTCCTGCATGATAAAGTAAATGGTACTGGATTTGCTTCCTTTATCACATCAATATGAACAGGATCAAAGGACTGGTTCAAGCATGCATTACAATATTTTTTCTATAGCAGGGGTGCTCATTAGGTAGATCACGATCTACTGGTAGATTGCATAGGGCGTCCTGGTAGATTGCAGGGCAGGAGGAAGGCTCAGTCCTGCCTCGCAGGCTCCCGATGCTGCCCAGGTGCAGAAGGAGGTTGGACTGGATGGCCCTTGGAGGTCTCCTCCTATTCTAGGAACCCATTGTTGTTGTTGTTGTTGTTATTACTATTATTATCAGAGGCTGAATGGCCATCTGTGAGGAATGTTTTGATTGTGTTTTTCCTTTGAAGGCGTGGCTGATGCCACCTGTGTATAAGACTTTAAATTGCAAGGTTTAAACTATTGGATTATGTTTCAGCTAGTCTGTTTAGTGTTGTTAAGTATTGGTTGCATTGATTGGTTCTTTAGAGCTGTCAATCATCGTTAAGTTTGTTTTTCCTCCCCCTTGAGACTTTGGAAATCTAGCTTTCTCTTTAGATTTTGCCTGCATCTCTACAGAAGAGGACGTGTTAGAGGGTTTGCCAGCCAGGCCTCAGTCAGGCATTCTCTAGCACCAACTCTTTATATCTTGATTCATTCTGCATATCCAGCACACCTGGATGGGACTGTGGAATCTCAAGCGCCTTCAACTAGTCATTTGGCACCAAGAGGAAGGCTCTGTGCCTTCAATATAGGCCATTTGACTGGGGCTAAGAGAGTTCTCACCTCAAAGCCATTGAGAGAGAATTTGGAAAGCCATCCGGCTGAAAGCTTCCTGGACCCAAACAACTAAAGAACTGTAATGTATATTTTATTTTACCCCTGTTTGGAGAACTAAGTTTAATACCTCAATAAGATAACTCCTTTTGTGAACAATAAAGCCTGTTTGAGTTATCTAAAGTGACTGGTTTGGTCCTTGAGAGTTCCAGTTCTCTATGGGAAGGCAAGAAGAAGTCCCCTGGGAAGAGATGTCACGTCCTTGTTCCAATTCTAAGTCAAAGACCCCAGGAGCGTCTTCACATTTCCCTTATGGCAGAAGGAGGTTGGACTGGATGGCCCTTGGAGGTCTCCTTCTACTCTAGGAACCTATTGTTGTTGTTACTATTATTATTATTATTAGCAGAGGCTGAATGAATATCATCATCATCATTATTATGAATAAATTCAGGGGCTTATTACACTCACATTTAGTTGAATTCAATCTAAAAATATATTATATGGCTCTCACTGAAATAAATTTCCAAATATTTGGCTTTTATGGCCCTCTGAGTAGTGGGTAGGTAGATCATTTTGACTTGGTTGTTTTATAAGTAGCTCGCATGCTGAAAAAGTGTGAGCACCCCTGATCTATAGTCTGTAAGTGGCAGCTAAACCTATGAGCTGACTTCATTGAAAAGTATTCCTCTTTTCTGCAATTGTAGAGAATCGTGGAAAACCTTGATTTAAAGACTAAGCAGTGAATACAGCAAATGATAAGAGAAAAAATAGTGCCAAGAAGTGTCTAAACTTATGATTAATATAACAAAGAAAACAAGGGACATATCCCTTGCTATAACTTTTAATGTTACATACTCTTCTTTACTCTCCCTTTGAGTTATCATCTTTTCTATTTTCATATATTCCCTACCCCCATTATAATTTTTTTCCTTATATCACTTGACCATTTACCCAATTGTAGATACTCGTAGGGGAAAGGGAGGCACTGTAGCTTTAATATTTGCTGAACTCTAACTTGGGGGGGGGGGGGACAAACCCCGAAGCAACAGCCGGGCACTTAACCATAAAGCTTACTGCAGATAACAATTGGGATTATCTAACTCTGCAGGCTGCCTAATACCTCTTATTTCCTGATCTGTGCAGAGCAATACATTTACAAGAAAATAAATCAGATTAGCCTCTGATTCCTCTCTTGCAGGTCAGTGGGCAGCAAGAGACAAAAAGCAGAACCACAGAATGGAAAAGGTCACTTGGATAGTTGACAGTAGGCCTGTTTGAGCAAGGAAAAAGGTGGTTCAAAACTCATTGCGGATGTAGGGGGTGCTGGAGGTTCAAATCTAAATGACTTCTAAAATTTTCTGGAAAAATTGCAGAAATTTTCCGGAAAAATTGCAGAAATTTTCTGTATTTTTCAGAAATTTTGGAATGGCTTTGTTAATGGCAGACACGTATATGCAATAAGAAAGAAACAACAATGGTTAAACAACCAGTTTGGATGAGGATGTCCTTCCCTCTGTGTCAGAACTGGGCCGAGAGCCGTGTGCAGCTTTCGCCCCAGGTCTAACGCGGAGGGAAGGGCATCCGCATCCAAAATGGGTTAAAAAGCCAATGAGGGGAAAGCAAAGCGCCCCGGGAGAGGCGGGAATCGAATGCCGTTTCCTTTCCAAAAATGGCGGCGGTGGCTTTGAAATGGCAAATTCACTTCCGGGTTTCTTACATTGCTTCAAAAACGCTTCAAAGGTGAATTTAATCCGAATTCATTCCGATTTTATGAGCATTTTGATGAACCTACCCAGGCCTAGTTGACAGGTACCATCAAATATGTTTTCAGTCAAATAAAACAACATATTTGGCTATATTGGTGAAGGCAAGAGGGGCAGATTTTTTTTAAAGGCAAAGGCCTGCTTTCATGCAGAAAGATCTTTAGATGAGAAAAAGTAAAGGAATAAAAGAGCAAACAAGAAGAATATCTCTCTCGTCCGGAAAGCAACCATGCAGCCTCCGCTGCCGGCGAGAGAGAGGTAGGGCGGAGTGTGAAGCGGGGTCTCCGGAGGCCCTGCCTCGTGCTCCCTCATTCCCACAATGCCCCGTGGAAGGCGCTCTCTCGTTCCCGCAATGCCCCGCGGAAGGCGCTCTCTCGTTCCCGCAATGCCCCGTGGAAGGGGCTCCCTCATTCCCACAATGCCCCGTGGAAGGCGCTCTCTCGTTCCCACAATGCCCCGTGGAAGGGGCTCCCTTGTTCCTGCAATGCCCCGCGGAAGGCGCTCTCTCGTTCCCGCAATGCCCCGTGGAAGGGGCTCCCTTGTTCCCACAATGCCCCGTGGAAGGCGCTCTCTCGTTCCCGCAATGCCCCGTGGAAGGGGCTCCCTCGTTCCCGCAAGCCCTCGCGGAAGGCGCTCTCTCGTTCCCGCAATGCCACGTGGAAGGGGCTCCCTCATTCCCACAATGCCCCGTGGAAGGCGCTCTCTCATTCCCACAATGCCCCGTGGAAGGGGCTCCCTCGTTCCCACAATCCCTCGCGGAAGGCGCTCTCTCGTTCCCGCAATGCCACGTGGAAGGGGCTCCCTCATTCCCACAATGCCCCGCGGAAGGCGCTCTCTCATTCCCGTAATATCCCACGGAAGGGGCTCCCTCGTTCCCGCAATGCCCCGTGGAAGGAGCGCCGCGCAGGGCAGAAGCCCCCCATCCGGCTGTGATCGACCTCCTTTGGACCCGCGATTGACTGGTCGATCGCAATCGACTTCGTGGGCAGCCCTGTGCTACAGGAATAAAACAACACAAACAAGGGGCCTGCTACAGGAATAAAAGCCAGGTAATAGGATGCTCACCCCATCCTATGGCTCCTGGAATTGTTTTTCTAAAGCTATTGGAATTACTAGATTTAGCATAAATTGTTTTTCCAAAGTTATTGGAGCTACTAGATTTGGAGTCAATTGTTTTTCTGAAGTTATCAGTTATTAGGTTGAGCAATTCTGCAAAAAAAAAATGCGAAAGGAAACAGAATCCATGGTCATGTGAGAATAGTCTTTAGCTATTAAAATGCACAATTGCATGGCCATAGTGTTAGTGGTTTGCAGTTATTTGTTTTCTATGGGACATTTTTAGCCTGAGAAAGACTTATAAGATGATATCAAATGTGCATCTTCATATTCATACTCACACCACTTAGCATTAAGATAAATAAAACACAATCCAGTAAAAGAGAGAGTTTAACAGAGCAGAACAATGAAAGTACAAAAACAGTTAAATAAGTTCCCTTTGCTTTGAAAATGTAAACAGATCTTAAGCAATCACTCAAAAGAGACATTAGAAGTCTAAATTCAATAGCTAGTCCCAACTATCACGGTTACACTTGAGTCAAATGATATGTGTGATGTGTGTGTGTGTATAAATTTATCATCCAGCCATAGATTTAGCAGGTGTACTCTAGTTGAGTCTGACAATTGCTTTTAGGCAGCAGGTGCAACACATATATCCTTTTCTGCTGCTAAGCCATATAGGAACACTTTTCCCAACACGAAAAATATGCTTGAAACTGGCACACAGAAGTAACAGGTGCTCCTTGACAAGTACACCATGCCAACGTTAAAAGTGTGACACATGGTATAAATACAACAGGAATGAAAACAGAATATATACCCACCTGGCCATCTGAATCAAAAGCCAAGCAGGCAACTCCATGGGTGTGCGCATCCTTCAAAATGGAAACAGTCTGTATATTGTAGGAATCCCAGATGCAAATGTAAGGATCTTTCCCAACTTGACCTGTAGCAACCAGGGTTTTATCAGGGTGCAGAGCCAGGCTGGAAAATAATGGAAAAGTCAGAGTTTATCTTCTAATTCAGAAGTATATTCATATCACATCCATGGGTATTAGATACAGGGTTCCTGTGAGATTTCTGGACTGTCTGGCTATGTTCCAGAAGCATTATCTCCTGGCATTTCGCCCACATCTATGGCAGGCATCCTCAGAGGTTGTGAGGTCTGTTGGAAACTAAGAAAGAGAGGTTTATATATCTGTGGAATGTCCAGGGTGGGAGAAAGAATTATTGTCTGTTTGAGGCAAGTGCGAACGTTGCAATTGGCTACCTTGATTAGCATTTAATGGCCTTGCAGCTTCAAATCCTGGCTGGTTGCTGCCTACGGGGATCCTTTGTTGGGAGATGTCTGGATTTCCCCTGTTTTTTTAAGTGTTTCTCTTTATTTACATACTAGGCATGGATTAGAACCCAAAAATCGCGATTCTAAAATCAAATGGGGGATTTTTTTATTAGTAATAGAAATACTTTTTAAAAAATCCAAAAAGTTCTAAAATGTAACGTAACTACTAACGAAATTCTAAATTGTTTCTAAAGTCTGAAAAGCAGGGAAACAGGACTGACACTGTTTTAAGCACAGGCAAATCAAGGGGCAACATTTCCCTTGGTTTCCTTGCAGGGAGATATAAAGCATTAATATATTATTATTATTAGTATTATTATTATTAAATAAAATAGTCAAGGCTTGCTTCTCCAGAGCATTTATTAGAATTAAATAATAAATTCTAATAGTAAGAATGTAGTAAGGGTGATAGTGACCTGGAGGGTATGAGGAACGTGCTCTTGGTAAACTAGAACATGCTCTTAGGTTTGTAGTTAGAGCCCTGTCAATTTTACAGTATTTCAATCCATGTCTCTTATCAATTATGTAAGGCCACAAGCACTCTAGTGCCCTCAAGAACAAGCAAACATATTATTATAATTATGTCAGGCCCAAGTTGTTTCTATAATTATTTTAGTATTATTATTACTTCGCTGTGCGTCTCCCATTGATTTTGAGAGCTGTTGTTGCTCTTAGACACCTTAAAGTCATATGGCTTGGCATGACTGCATGGATTGCTGTTATTTCCCACCAGAGCAGTACCTATTGATCTACTCACATTTACATTGATCCCAGTGCCATCAATAACAAGTAGGGCCCTTCTTCCAGGAAATTAGAAGGGGTAAATATTATTAATATATTTATTATTATTAGAATTAAATAATGCCCAGGGCCCTTCTTCCAGGAAATTATAAGGGGTAAATATTATTATATTTATTATTATTTTTATTAGAATTAAATGCCCTGGGCCCTTCTTCCAGGAAATTAGAAAGGGTAAATATTATTATATTATTTATTAATTATAAAATAGTTGCCTACCTTCTCCAGAGCTCTTTTCACTGCAGCTTTCTCCCCATTCATTTTGCCATAGATCTCTAGGAGGTTTGAACTCTATGGCTTTTCCTTGAATCTGCACTTTTCCTGCTCCTCTCCGGGCTGTTTTCAACCCCTTCTCCCATTGTTTCAGCCTGCCTCATGTCCTTCTCACCTGCCCTCCTATCCAGGCTCCTTTCCCTGCAGTTTAAAGTGCTTTTTTGATGAGTCCTCCAGCCTCTCTAGGACTTCCGGTTTCGATCTCTCTATGGTTCTGGCTGGTTTTTCTCTTCCTGGAGGCAAGGCCTTTCAGTTAAAGTAGGCCTCGAGCATGGAAAGGCCCCATCTGACTGTGAGTAATGTCTGGGATTTTGGATTTTGGATTTCGGAGGGGGTAATAGGGAGCCTTCCAAAATATTTAGAATTTAACGAAATTTTGGGCCCAGGGGGTTCAAAAAAGAAAGTCCACTTCCGGGATTGGCCTTGCGATCCGTAAAAACTTGAAAGTCCCATTACATACGAATCACTTACGAATTCTTTTGATTTTCATAACTTTTTTCTCATGCCTATTACATACAGTTGGACTTCCATATCCATGGATTCTACATCCAAATATGGAGGCCCCGATGGCGCAGTGGGTTAAACACTTGTGCCGGCAGGATTCAAGACTGACAGGTCAGAGGTTCAAATCTGGGGTGAGTGTGGATGAGCTCCTTCTGTCAGCTCCAGCTCCCCATGCGGGGACATGAGAGAAGCCTCCCACAAGGATGTTAAAACATCAAATATCCGGGCATCCCTGTTGCTACTAGAGGTTTACAATAGGCTTTCTAAGGGAAGATCAGAACCATTTCTGTTACAGCTGCTACAAGTTGTTATCTGCTTCTGCATATAACAGGGAACTAAGTTTGTAAGCTTGAGCTTTGCATTTGGCTTAGATTGATGGTTCATTAGAACTGAAGCAGTTGGCTGTTGCTGGGAGCGGTTACGCAGCATCCTCAAGCTGAAGACCGAAACCGTTTTGAATGCCAAGGAAAACTGCTTATTTACGGCAAGATAAGGACATTCTACTGATAACAAAGTAGAGAGACTGTATTATTTGCTATGTGTTTGCATGTTGCCATTTAAAGAAGAAGACTCACTGGAGATATTGTTTGTTATACTGTATATTGGTAGAATAACTCTTCTGTTTTGCTTTGTGTTATTAAACTACAGTGAATTGAACTATATTTTCTTTTCTACTTAAAGCAACAGACTCATGTGCCTTTTAAAAGTTTTTAATCACACTGAAAGTAAAAGGGGCTGAGATATTCTGTGGTCTGCTAACGCTATCCTGACATAGCTTGACAGTCCCCTGGGCAACGTCCTTGCAGATGGCCAATTCTCTCATACTAGAAGCAACTTGCAGTTTCTCAAGTCGCTCCTGACATGAAAAAAAAATCCAGCTTGAATTGTTTTTTAAATCTAAAAAGTCAACCTTGATTTCATCATTTTACATAAGGAACACCACTTTATTACACCATTGTATATTATAGGATGGTATAATAATAATAATAATACTTTATTTCTAACCCGCACCCATTTCCCCAAAGGGGACTTGAAGCGGCTTACATGGGGCCGTGCCCGAACAACAAATCACAAAAAATATCACAAACATCAGAAAACAATAAACACAATAAAAATACATCTATGAAAACACAGCAACATAGGTGAATAAAAAAAACAAGAGGGCAAGCCACATGTACGTATAAAATGTTTAAAAACTCAGGGGAGATAACAGAAGTAGTGTCAACACATAAAGGGTCACATAGGGGGGAAGAGGTCTCGCCAAAAGCGGGGGCATTTGGGGGGTCTAATCTCCAAAGGCCCGGTAGAAAAACCAGGTTTTCAGTTGTTTTTTTAAGGATTCCAGTGAGGGGGCATTCCTAATCTCTCCCAGGAGGGAATTCCAACAATGGGGGGCCACAGAGTGGAGAATTTTTTGGCTGAGTTTGGTTCCCTAGTGGATCTACCCTGCAAATCTTTTGAATCCCAAACCCCATTAACAGATACCAAGGTCTCATTATACTTGGTTAATCACACATTTTCAACTATCTGCCAATGAGCCCTTGGTGTGATTGAAGAGAACTGCATATATATATATATATATCAAAAGCAATTTTGATAAAAATGGGGTTTGAATAAAAATTCAAAAACAAATGGATTTACAAACTACGTGCTTAAAAATCTCATAAACTACTTGTTAAATATCCCACATGGCTTCATATCATCTAATATTCTATCATCCTTTATTTATGTAATGGAGAACAATTACTTGGGACCATGTGTTTTTCTCTTGAAAAAAACAGCACTCGTGAATCCTGTATCCAAGAGGGTATTGGGCATATCCACAGGGGTTTTTGTTTTTTAAAAAAGTTTTTATTGTGATTATAAGTAAAGTTTACAGCGAAAGTGGGGGAAAACATAAGGTAAGTGAAAGAGAGTTGAGGAAGAAAAAGACAATAAATAATAATCTAATAATAATATGTAGAAACGTTGACTTCCCAAAGTCTTTTGAGATGTTGACTTCTAGGTTAAAAAATGAGTAATTTCTCAATGACTTAGCCAGCATGGCATTCTTCTGTCAGAATTTTTACCCATCAGAGAATTCTGTCATTAGTGATATTTTTTTATTTTGAATAAAGTTTTTAAAACCAGACCAGTCTGTTTTCTTTCTTATCTCTTTTAATCTTTGAGATAGGTTGTCCATTTGGATTATATCGAACATTTTGAGAATCCATTCATCTGTACTCAGGGCTTTATTTTGTTTCCATATTTTGGCCAAGGTTAATCTTGCCGCAGTACTCATAAGTAAGAGCATTCTGTCCTGATTTTTGTTTAGTTTTGTATTTGTGATGCCCGATAGGTATGTCTCTGGTAATTGGGGGAAACTGGTTTTTAATATTTTTTGTGTATTTATGTGTATTTCTTTCCAGTATTTTTAATTTCTCTACAACAGTGTTTCCCAAGCGGTGGGCCACAGCACACTAGTGTGCCGTGAAAGATCATCAGGTGTGCCGTGGGAAATTACAGTGTAGAGAGAGAGAGAGAGAGCCTAGCAGGAAACTTCAGGCAGTGGAAATGAGGCTTTCCTGGCCGAAGCAGCAATGCCAGCCAGCCTGGCTGCAGTCAGGGAGAGCCCACAGCGTCCAGAACTTTCCTCCTTCCCTCCTCTCTCTCTCTCTCTCTCTCTCTCTCTCTCTCTCCTTCCCTTCCTTCCTTCCCTCTCTCTGCGCGCCAAGGGCTACCTGGCCGGGCTGTGGCTCCTCCTGCTTCCTGGCTCCTGGGCGCTCTTCTGCCCTCCTCCCCTCTGGCAGCAAGGAGGAGGAGAGGGAGGAGGAGTCCGCGGGAGCTGCCCCCATCCGACCTCGCTCCCGGAGGCTCAAGGTGAGGCTTTCTGCCCTCTAGACTCCGGGAGCGTGGTCGGACGGGGGCAGCTCCTGCGGACTCCTCCTCCCTCTCCACCTCCTTGCTGCCAGAGGGGAGGAGGGCAGAAGAGTACCCAGGAGCCAGGAAGCAGGACGATCCGCAGCCCAGCAAGGTAGCCCTTGGCGCGCAGAGGGAGGGAAGGAAGGATGGGAAGGAGAGAGAGAGAGAGAGGAGGGAGGGAGGAAAGTTCTGGACGCCATGGGCTCTCCCTGACTGCAGCCAGGCTGGCTGGCATTGCTGCTTCGGCCAGGAATGCCTCATTTCCGCTGCCTGAAGTCTAACCCCTCCGCGCAGGGGAAGGGGAGCATGCCCTCATCTCGTAGCCTCTCCTGGCTGGGTTCTGGGTTCTGGGTTCACTGCAGAGCAGAGGCCTTCCCGTACTGGCCCCAAGGCAACAGCAGGGAAGGGGAGGCACACCTGGGGGGGCTGAACCCCTTCGGGAAGGAGAGATGGGGGTGGCGACGGCTGCGAGCCTCCGCCGCAGTTTGTTCTGAGGCTCGGAGCCACTCCGTGTGCTCAATTCCTATTTGTCCTGCTCAGCTGAGCCCCCGTGTGTTTCGGCCACTCAGTGCAGCCCTCCCCCACGGGACGGTGATGGGCCTCCTGCTCGTGGGGCTCCCGGGGGGTTTGGCGGAAGCACCGGTGTCATGAGGGGGGAGGGTAACAGTTAGTAAAATGACAGTTAGAGTGTCATTTTGCTTGGTGGTGTGCTCCAGGATTTTGTAAATGTAAAAAATGTGCTGCGGCTCAAAAAAGCTTGAAAATCACTGCTCTACAAGACCACCAATGGTGAAAGAAAGTATCTAATTCTTCCCCACATTTCCAGCATCTATTTGAGACATGTGTACTGAACTTAGCTATTTTTTCGGGAGTGTAGTACTATCTGAAAAAACATTATGTACCAGTTTTCCTGAATGTCTGTGGCTAGGGTATATTTTAGTTTGGTATTTCGAATTTCTTCCCATTGGCGTGTAAGTATATTGTGTCCTATGTCTTTAGCCCATTTTACCTGGCAATCCTTAATCTGTTCTTCCTCAGTTGTCTATTTTAGAAGTTGTTGATAAATAAGTCTAATAATTGGTTTTTTTTCTTTTTGCATTATCAATTCACAAAATCTCACAAACTACTTGTTAAATATCCCACATGGCTTCATAGCATCTAATATTCTAGCATCTTTGATTTATGTAATGGAGAACAATTACTTGGGACCATGTGTTTTTATCTTGAAAAAAGCAGTACTCGTGAATCCTGTATCCAAGAGGGTATTGGGCATATTCACAGTTAACGCAGAATAATTAAATACGTCAATCATGCATTCTAGCAGAATCTGATTGAGTACTATACAAGAGTCATTAGTGAATCCATCTGGTTGGGAGTCTTTGCCAGATGGCAAATTCTTACAACCTCCACAATTTCTGTTGCATTGTCAAAAATATCTTATCTTTCTAGAACCCGTAAGGAATACGTATAGGCCAACGTAAATTTCATTTTTCCTACAGAGCTGCTAGGTGGTTTTTATTTATTTATTTATTTCCACCCGCTTCTTCTCAACCCCCGAGGGGGGACTCAGAGCGGCCTAACAACGGCAACAATTCGATGCCAAAAACACAGTATACATATAATAAAAACCCCAAAACAGTCAAAGTTAAAATACATTAAAATACAGTTAGCATTAAAATACCAAAACACAATTAGCATTAAAATACATCATATACATTCACATAAGTTAAAAACAGTATTCCGTCCATAATAGAAGCTTTGGGTCATGTCCACCAGTTTGCCATTTCAGTCCAATCTAAAGTGCTGTATCGTGCTAATGTGCAAACGCTTGGTCCCATAACCAGGATTTCATTTTTTCCTGAATGCCAGGAGAGATGGGGTTGATCGTATATCAATAGGGAGTGCGTTCCACAGATGGGGAGCCACCACCGAGAAGGCCCTATCTCTCGTCCCCACCAACCGCATTTGAGAAGTAGGTGGGAAAGAGAGCAGGGCCTCCCCGAATGATCTTAAATTACGAGGTGGGACGTAGCAGCAGATGCGTTCGGACAAGTAAGCTGGGCCAGAACCGTATAGAGCTTTAAAGGTCAAAACCAGCACTTTCAATTGAGCTCGGAATTGGACAGGCAGCCAGTGGAGCTGACACAGCAGGGGGGTGGTATGCTCCCTGTATGTAGCTCCCGTTAGTAGTCTGGCTGCCGCCCGTTGGACTAATTGCAGTTTCCGAATTGTCTTCAAAGGCAGCCCCACGTAGAGTCTGTTGCAGTAATCTATTTGGGATGTGACTAGAGCGTGGACGACCGTAGCCAGATCAGACTTCCCAAGGTACGGGCGCAGCTGGCGCACGAGTCTTAACTGTGCAAAAGCTCCCCTGGCCACCGCCGAGACCTGGGTTTCCAGGCTCAGCAATGAGTCCAGGATCCCTCCCAAGCTGTGAACATGCATCTTCAGGGGGAGTGTAACCCCATCCAACACAGGTTGTAACCCTATGCTCTGTTCGGCCTTTCGACTGACCAGGAGGACCTCTGTCTTGTCTCGATTAAGTTTCAATTTGCTAGCCCTCATCCAGTCCAAAACAGCGGCCAAGTACCGGTTCAAAGTCTGGACAGCCTCCTTGGCGACAGGTGGGAAGGAGTGACAGATCTGGATGTCATCTGCGTACAGATAACATTTTACTCCGAAACTCTGAATGATCTCTCCCAGTGGCTTCATGTAGATATTAAATAACATCAGGGACAGTACTGAACCCTGAGGGACTTTTTGCTCAAATGTATTTTTAAATGTTGACCTGTACGAAAGTTTGGAAGAGTGTAGCACCCATGGGCCCGTTCGTGCCACTGGGGGGGGGGGGTGACGCGCCGGGGGTCCCGCTGGCATTGGGACCCGCACAGGCTGGAGGGGACTCGGAGGATGAATTGGAAGGCCCAGAGCAAGATTGGTCAGCCGTGCCTTTGCCCAGTTCACCTGTAGAGAGCTTAGCCTGGGATCCCGGGTGGGAGCATTCTCCCGGGAAGGAGCGGACCAGGTGGAGATGGGAGGCAGCGAAGCAGATAGCGGAGATAGTTATGAATTCCCAAACGGCCGAGGTTCCCAAGAGCTAGCCGAGCAGCAGATGGAGGCTAGCGGCTGGGAAAGTCCGGGAGGCTGCTTCTCAGGAAGATAGCGATACTAGGCTGGCTGAGCGGGGCCGTTCTCACAACAGGCGCAGGGACATAGAGGAGGGCAGGAGGAGCTGGCATCTGTCCCTAGACCGTCACCGTTCGGAAAGTAGAGACTGGAGACGCCGGGCCCTAGATCGTCGGGGTTCCAGGCCGAGGGATTAAGAACCGCGCCGTGGGAACTGATCCTCAGTTCTCCGGCCACGTCTGATCTGAAGGGCGTTGAAGCGGAGTGAATCTTGGAGCCTAGTTTGGCTCGCCTTGAACCAAGACCTTGCCTTGTATGCGATTCGCATTGGTGCGGATCCTCGCTACGTTCGGAGTGCATCCGGGAGCCTTGCCAAGCTTTTTGCCACGCTTGCCTTTGAATCTACCTTTTGGAACTTTGCTTACTTTACTGAACTGCAGCTTCGTGCTGATTGCTTTATTCTATGAACTTTATTAAGCGAATTGCTTTTGGATTTGTTTTTATTCAATAAACATAGTTAGCCTTTGCTACGTCTCCGTGTGTGTGTTAAAGGGGCAGTTCTAAGTCGGTGATTGTGACAAAGAGAAACCCTAAGTAAAATTCATAGAGATTGAATTAAAACATTTTGATACTTCCTTCAAGAGATAAACTGAATTTAGATAAGACAGCAAATTTCGCTTATTGTTTTCTGTATTCTTCTGAGGCTCTCATCGTTTTCTTAATTGTTTAGCAAAGACATCGTCTATACATGGCCCCAACCACTAGGCTTTTGATTTCATTTTTATCTCATTCCCTGCCACAATCATATCCAGAATCTGTTTGCAATTTAATATGTTTATGGCCTTGCCCAGATCAAATTATCTTTATTAAGATAGGAAATGTGATGGAGTTACAGTATATGTTATCAAATTAGAACTGGAAAGATGAAACTTGCTGCATGACCTCAGTATAACCGCCATCCTATTAGACATAATTGATATGGGCATAGAAAATTGAATGCATGGGCTTGTTTTCATACAAACTGAGCTGAGTTTCATTCTCTCATTCAACTTAAAACCAAGGAAAACAACCTCATTAAAGCAACCTACTTGATAATGCCAAATAATATTTACCGGTAATCAGATCTAGGGTTATATACAACTAGCTGTACCCAGCACGCGTTGCTGTGCCCTATTTTGGAGATGCGAGGAAGTCTGAGTATGTAAGGGTTGGAGTTGTTGTTAGTTATGGCGTTGTTGGGGTCATGGCTGTGTTGTTGTGGGTTGTTTTGGTGGGTGGGATGTTGGAGTCCTATGGAGTTGTTGTTGTGTGGTGTTGCTGGCGTTCTGCATAGCTTGTGGATATACAAAGTTTTTTGTCTTTCCGTCTGCTGTGTTGATGTAGAGGTTGATGCGTGTGTGGGTGGGGTACTTTGGAAGTGAGTGGAGGTGCTTGTAATCCCATTATCCATGGTGTGTCCTCCTCTAATCTGTAGTCGGATGGAGTGTGGGTCATGGGGTGCATTGTTTGCCAAGTTTGGTCTTTATCGGTCTTGGTTCTTGGACACAGTGGTCTGTGGGGAATGATGGGTTTTGAAGTACTACAAATCCCATAATCCATGGAGGTACTTCAAGTCCCATAATCGATGGTCCACCCTCCTCCAAACTGTAGTAGAATGTAGCGTGGGTCATAGGGGCTCTGTGTGCCAAGGTAGGTTACTGTAAATTCAGGCAATACACAATGTCCCATGAGCTGAGGCCTAGTCAGGAACAGCAAGTTAATGAAGCCTTACTGTCAATTCAGGCCATACACAATGTCCAATGAGCTGAGGGCTAGTCGGGAGAATCAAGTTAATGAAGTCTTACTGTCAATTCAGAGCGTAAACAGCATTCCATTAAGTGAGGCCTAGTCAGGGAAATTAAGTTAATGAAGCCTTACTGTCAATTTCGGCGTGGTCTGTGATTTGTAGGGGTGTAACTTTTCTGTGGGAAGTGAATTGGGTGTTTGTGTTTGTGCCTCAGCCCTTTGCCTTATCCTCCTCTGACAGTTTATTATGGGTCGGAATGTTCATGTTGGCTGGCCAGTACAGGAGTTATGCAAATCCGCCCTTATTGGCAGCCTTATTGTTTGTCTGTACAATGTATTGTAATTGTATGTCAGTCGGCAGGGACTGTCTGCCATATGTGTAATGTAATCTGCTCTGGGTCCGCTTTGGGGTGAGAAGAGCGGAATATAAATAAAGTGTATTATTATTATTATTATTATTATTATTAGAGTCCACAGTGCTCTCTGGAGGTAGGTGAACTACAACTCCAAAACTCAAGGTCCATGCCCACCAAACCCTTCCAGTATTTTCTGTTGGTCATGGGAGTTCTGTGTGCCGAGTTTGGTTCAATTCCAGCATTGGTGGAATTCAGAGTAGTCTTTGATTGTAGGTTAACTATAAATATCAGCAACTACAACTCCCAAATGACAAAATCAACCCCCCTCCCGCCCCCACTAGTATTCAAATTTGGGCATATTGGGTATTTGTGCCAAATTTGATCCAGTGAATGAAAATACATCCTGTATATCAGATATTTGCATAACAATTCATAACAGTAGCAAAATTACAGTGATGAAGTAGCAATGAAAATAATGTTATGGTTGGGGGGTCGCCACAACTTGAGGAACTGTATTAAGGGGTCTCAGCATTAGAGAAACACTGGTCTAGACTGAAGGGCATAATAGTCCAACACCATTCTGTTTTGATCAGACTTTATTTATTTATTTATTTCAGGATTTTTACCCCGCTCTTCTCAACCCCCGAGGGGGGACTCAGAGCGGCTTACAGTAACAATATAAGACCCCAGAACCCTTCAACAATTAAAATACATTAAAATACTGTACATTAAAATACAACTACATAAACATCATGCGCATTCATTCCAGATTAAAACCTTGCCTAGAATAACGGTGAGCAAAGAAAGTATCCATCTAGAACAGTGTTTCTCAACCAGTGTGCCAGGGCACACTAGTGTGCCGTGAGCGATCATCAGGTGTGCCGTGGGAAATTGGACACTCCAGGAAGGGGCGGGGGGAAGAGTCTAGTGTGTTGTATAAAAACGCTAAGAAACCTACCTCGATAACCCCCCCTCCCTCGTTGTCTACTTGGTCTCTCCCTTTCCATGCATTGGGAAGGCCCGCCTCCCTTTCCCCAAGTAGAGACCTCCTCTTGCCTCCTGGGGGTTCTGTGTGGGAAGTTTGGCCCAGTTCTATTCATGGGGTTCAGAATGCTCTTTGATTGTAGGGGAACTATAAATCCCAGCAACTACAACTCCCAAATGTCAAGATCTATTTCCCCTGAACTCCATCTGCGTTCATATTTGGGCATATTGAGTATTCATGCCAAGTTTATTCCTGATCCAACATTGTTTGAGTCCACAGTGCTCTCTGGATATAGGTGAACTACAACTCCAAAACTCAAGGTCAATGCCCACCAAACTCTTATAGCATTTTCTCTTGGTTATGGGAGTTCTGTGTGGGAAGTTTGTGTCTTCTGCCATTCCTGCCAGGATATCTATGTTGAGTTCATCGAAACAGGCCCAGGTTTCACACTCAGTGTATAAATACATTTAAAAACATATTAACTATATGTATGACTGTGTTAGAGTGTCATTTTGTGTCATTTTGGTTGGTGGTGTGCCCCAGGATTTTGCAAATGTAAAAAGTGTGCCGCGGCTCAAAAAAGGTTGGGAAACACTGATCTAGAAAACCCATGCTTTATTATCAGAACTCACCATTTATTTTCACAATGCTTTGTGCTTCGCACAAAAAGCTCCAGCGGAAGCATCCATCACCTTTAGCACAAACCACATTTCATTCAGTGACTACACAGAACAGTAATTACAGCCTCCTTCGAAGAGCACAAATCTATTCAATGTGCCTTTTCAACTGTAGAAATGACAACAGAAACCTATCACTCACTCTTTTTCAACACATCTTTTCTCTCCATTTTTTTAAATGATCCACTTGAATAGTTCACAAAATCCCCAAGATGACATGTCCATCAAAAAAGCCATTCAACCACATTGTCACAAATACCCCCATCATACCCTCTTGCGCTAATGAAATACTTGCCAGATCCAGTGGCTAAAAATATAAGAATATAATCTTTACCCATCAGAAAGCCACATTTTTACACAAGGTGGTGACAGAATTAAACAAGAATAGGTTAACATATATATATATATATATATATAGACACAGTATATATATATATATATATATATATATATATATATATATATATATGCGCAGACAAAGCCCCCACTAAGTTAAAGGAGGCTTATCTTTATATATAAAAGCACGGTCTGCGTATGTTTGTGCTCACAAAACTCGAAAAGTAGTCGGTTGATTGACTTGACATTTTGACACAACATTGCATTCCAATACGCACGTGTTTGATAGAAAAATGAAATTTTGACACAGAGCTGCAATCGAATACATGCGTGGATTTAGAGTAAAATCAGTAGTCCAGAAATAGACAATGTGGCCAGCACCCACTCTTATAAAAGTTGTCCAAAAGAAAATATGTGTTGCTCATAGCAACCACTCACAGCCTAGCTTTCATTTTACCTCCGCCAAGATTGACAAAGAGATAGATCACAGATTATCAAAGGCATATAGTGCATTCAGAAGGCTTCACAAAAGAGTCTGGAGCAACAAGCACCTGAGGCAAAGCACCAAAATCAGTGTGTACAGAGCTATCATACTGTCTATTCTCCTCTATGGGTCTGAAACATGGGTCACCTATTGCCAACACCTACGACTCCTCGAGCGCTTTCATCAGCACTGTCTTCGCTCAATCCTAAATATACACTGGACCCAGGGCCGTAGCCAGGAGTTTGTTTCGGGGGGCTGAGTTTTGCTGAGACTGGGTGGAAGGGCTGAGACTGGTGTGGAAGAGGGTCTTCGCAGACCACCCTAGCAAACTTTTGTATTGTATTGTTATCCCTGGGCAGGGCAGCATGCCATCTGAGAATGGAGGACCACCGCCTCCCAAAGATACTACTGTACGGTGAACTCGCCACGGGTCAGCGCAAGAGAGGCGCCCCCAAAAAGATATATAAGGACTCCCTGAAACAACATCTCAGACTCGGCCAGATTGATCACCAGCAATGGTCCACCCTGGCCCCACATCGGGAGGCATGGAGATGCACTATCCTCAATGCTGCGGCCTCTTTCGAGAAGACACGCCAAATGGGTCTCGAAGAGAAACGACAACGCAGAAAGAATCGCAACTTGGAAACAACATCACCCAAGGAGACTTTCTACTGTGCTTTCTGCAACCGAACTTGCCTATCTCAGATTGGCCTTTTTAGTCATCAACGCGCTTGTAAAAAGCGTGGGATGAGTCCTTCCTGAATCTTCATTCGCGAAGTAATGCCGAGAGATAAGAAATGAAAACTCAGCTCCAGCAACCCATCGCTGTGCAGCTTTCTTATTACCTCAGCAGTATAAGAAATAACAACCTATCACAGAGAAACTTTCATTTTACCACAGCAGTATAAGAAATACCAACAAATTGCACAGCAGCTATCATTTTACCTCAGCAGTATAATAATTGGCTTGGCCGACTTACCGGGCGAGCAGGTTGCGGGGCGGCGGGTGCCCTCGTGGCCATCTTGCGGGGAAGGAAGGGGCTTCTTCCTCCCGGGTGGCGGCTAAGTTTCCTGCCACCAACGCCGGCCGGCCAATGACAGGGCTGGTCCCGCCCCGCCCTATGTCGTCAGCCAGCACATAGGGCAGCTCATTTAAGGCTGCCCGGGACTTTCTCGGATCATCAGGGGCCTGGTCCGTTTTTTCCCTCCCACCCTCTCTACTTCTTTCGTTACTTGTTTGTTGTTACATGTTGTTTTTATATTTATACTCATCGTTGCACTTGTGAAGGTTATGTGGTTTTCATTGTTCTTTGTCGCAACTCCATGTTTGGCGTGTGGCATGGGCCCTGGATCAAGCTGGCTTATCGCCCCTTGGTTGTAAGGGGGGATAATGACCTGGCCCTTTGGGGTGCCGAGTTTCCGTGGACAGGTATTGGCTGGTGGCACCCAGGCTTGCAAGCGCCTTCGGACAAGTGTGGGTTGTCCGACCCCTGATCCAGGACCCATGCGTGACCGTCAATCCTTGTTCCTGTTTTCAATAAATGAGTTGTGGCCATTTCCATCCAACCACTTGTGTTTGTATTATTGGTGCATGGCGCGAGGTGTATCACCCTTGCCCACACAAATGAAAGCTGAGCCATGATTGGTTGCTATTGGCAACACAAATAGTACAGGGGAAATCAATGTGTTTGGGATTTTAAGCGCTGGTTGTTTCACCAGTCATAATATGAGTTTTAGGAGTTGAATCGAGAAGAGCAGCACAATTGTCTCAACAACTCCAAGAACTATTTGATCTACAGCGAAGACGTATGCAGTTGCAATAACTGAATGATTGAGCTTCATCTCCTTATGTCAGAATAAAAGAGTCTTAGTCATAGAACGACAGTCTTTAGTCTTACGTCATAGTACCGCATACCTTAATATTCTGTAATGCCTCACCCATGTTCGAACATAGGCCGCAGTTCTCGACACGCAATCACAGAACGTCAAAGGAGATCAAACCGCACTGATCAAGAACGTTTAGACGAAAATGAACGTATTAGAATAAGAACTTCTCAACGGCGAGCAGAGGAATCGGCAGATCTTTGGGAAGAACGACTTGAAGCCTTGCAAGTTGAATCGAGAAGAAGAGCAGCACAAATGTAGTCAATTCACTCCAATGTAGTCACAGCAACGCAAGGCAGGGTATTGAATTGAATGATGTGTTTTCTCAGTGAATCTATGTTTGCAACAATACTTTGATTTACTTTCACATTCATTTTATATCAGACTAAGCCACAGTAAAGTGTGGCCAGGTTTAACTAGCTCCTTTATAAATATATATATAGAACTGCTGTATTAATGCCTTCAGTTTCATGACACAGCAGACAAGATAATGGGGATTGCTTGCTTAAACGTAGACAAGAAGAATGCTGATACATTTTGCTCATTTGTATTATGTGTTTATTCTTGCTTGGTTTTATATTTATTGGTTGTAAACAGCTCTGAGTCCTTTTAGATAGGGGGTGGGATATAAATAAAATTATTACTATTACTACTACTACTACTACACCGGGAATGTGGCTGGCTAAATGTCAGCTGCATAAGATCTCTCTGGTCTCTGAGTTCGAGGCCTGCCCGGGTCGAGGTGGGTACTCGACCTTTAAGTGTAGCCTGCTGTCGACCTTTGCAGCCCGAAAGACAATTGCATCTGTCAAGTAGGAGATGAAGTACCACATTAAGTGGGGAGGCAAATTTTGACTGAACTATGAGGCCATTAAAGAACTCCAGGAACGCTGAGGAATGCGGAAGGAACAACAAGGGACGCTGGGAACGCTGAGAGATGAGGAGTGTGTCAGCTCCGCCTGGTGGTCAGAGTTTGCCTCTGTTCGTCTATATCAGGGCTGTCCAACTTCTACCGGCCCAGGGGCCTGAATTCCGGTCACCGATGACCCGGGGGGCCGAAGGGTCTGCCCGCCCGCTCCCCCGGCCTCCTCCCCTCCCCCGGCTCCAATTTACTTACAATTCATAAGAGGCATCCATACAATCAAATATAATCTTTTACTAAGGGGAAATGCAGGGAGGGAATACATAAGGGGCATCCATACACAATTACATAATAATAACATAAAGGTTAGCCTACCTTCCCAAACACGCAGGATCCAGGAGTAGCCCGACCACGAGCAGAGGCGACGACCGACCGAGGCAGCAGCGTGGGCCGCAGGGATTAAGTAGCCGAGATTTCGACAACAGGGTATCGCGAGACTACGGAAGCCACACGGATTTCGGCTCTCAACGCAGGCGTGATCTCACGTTGAGAGCGAAATCCCGTGTGGTTTCCATAGTCTCGCGATACTTGCTCCGGAACCCGGAAGTGGGTATTTTTAAAAAATATTATTATTTTATTTATTTTTTATTGTTATTTTTTATTAAAAAGCTTAGGGGGCCACAGGGAAGGGGCTGGGGGGCCTTATACGGCCCCCGGGCCGCCTGTTGGACAGCCCTGGTCTATATGTATGTATGTGGAAACGGCAGGGATTGTCTGCTAAGTATGTGTACCTGTAATCCGCTCTGAGTCAGGGGTGCCCACACTTTTTCAGCATGCGAGCTACTTATGATAAAACCAAGTCAGAAAGATCTACCTGAGAGAGAAACAGGGCAGAGCTGGGGGAGGGGGCGCGGCCTGGCGTGGCCTAGCTCCGCCCCCTAGAGGAGGGTATGCCGCAGTCTGGCTAGCTAGCCACTACAGCACTGCCAGGCAGGTGCTCCAGGCTAGAGGAGGGTATGCCAAACCAGTAGTGGCATAGCTAGCCACTACTGGCTTGGCATACCCTCCTCAAGGCTGAAGAAGCTGTGGTAACGCTGTAGCCGGGGAGGGGGCGTGGCCTGGTACGGCCTGGCTCCGCCCCCTCAGAAGCACCCCATCTAGCTGGGATCGACCTTCTAAAGTCCCGGGATCAACCAGTCGATCGCGAGCCACCCAATGAGCACCCCTGAAGTAAATAAAGAAATACTACTACTACAATGTTAGTGGGAACGATTGAGCAATATGTACCAGGACAGAGCTTGTGGTCAACAAACCAATGTTCATAGAGATCCATAATCTACTGTTTTATGTAATTCCTTCCACTTTCCTACACTGTACAACTAGTTATCCTTAGGGATGCCAGCAAAAGGTGGTGGTATCAGATTATTCCTATTTCAAAGATTCTGTTTAGTGCAATAGGTGGCTGGGTGATAGAAGCAGTGATCTTTTAAATGTATTGAGCTATTTGTTCACATGCCTGCAAAAAACACTGTGTAATTTTTTGAAGTGATGGATGATGATGATGATGCGAAAAAGACAAAATGAAAAAGATGGTGGAGGTATATTTTGGGGATTACAAGCAGCATGGTTTCAGTATGTCTTCTTTTAAAAATTGCATTATTTTCCACTCTGAAAATAGTGCTCTGTATATGGAATGGCAGATGAGAGCATTAGACCGAAGCACATCTGGGATGGGCTGTGTTTGATGTATGAAAACATTTCTGTGTTTTCATACATCAGGCCTGTTCATATTTGTTTATCTGATCATACTCATGTGTTATTAGATCTGTTATGTGCCATTTTTAGCCAGATAGAGGAAATGTCCCATTTTATCCTTTAACCACTTTGATATGACTATTTGAAACATTCAGTTTGCAAAACAGAGCTTTACTCAGCACCCTCTTCATACACATGCTTGCAAACATCCAGCTTTCCTAATCTGTTTTGCTGACAAACTACTATGATTGGAATAAGATGGGCAGACTGCAGGATAAGATGACAACCGCACTTGAAAAGATGCTGGTGTGCACGGTGGGTGTGAGTAGCTGAAACTGACAACATAAAGATATCTCCATCCTTTCCCACCCACACAACAGCTTACACATAAGACAGAAGCTGGTCCTTGGAACAAACTCCCATAAATATTATTTTGAGTGACAACACCAATTGCCCACTTTCTCAGAATAGTACAAAATACTTTCCAACTCACTTGCCAAAAATCAGAATTTATTAAAGTGCTCTGGTTGGAGTTTGCGATAGGAATTTGCTATCGAAATGTCAATAACTGCTTTCAGTTGCTATGAACATCATCGTTTGATCGCACTGAAAAACACTTCTATGTCAGTTTTTAAAACCCAGAAATTCCCCTCTTTATGGTTTCCTGACAAACCAAAATAATTTTCCAACCCTAAAAGAATGAAGATATTTAGAAAGTATTATGGGTCTAAATAATATTTAGACCATATTGGAACCATAGGATTAATTTGAAAAGGAAAGCATTTTTGGATCCACTTGCTTTTTTCTATGGCACCAGGGAGATCATTAGTCCAGCTTATTCAAGACTATTGGGAAAATTTCAGAGTGTCTGGTTCCTGGCATGTGAAAGGATAATTTATTGTTCTTCTCTACCAAACGGAGGCTTAATAATGACCTCACTCCCTAGTCACCGCTGAGTGAATTCAGTCTTTTTCTTCCTACTACCATTGTGCCAAAGCAGATAGTAGAGAAGAATATGAGCTGGAGCTTGAAAAGTGAAAACTATCCAAAGAGATATGTAGGAAACAGAACAACAACAACAACAAAAACAAATGGGGTATTTCAAAATGAGAAATGGCTGAATGAAAAATAACTCAGGATGTAACATCTAGACCAGGGCTGCCCAGGAAGTCGATCGCGGTCGAAAAGTCGATCCCAAGTCCATTTGAGTTCGCTCGCAGCCGGATGGGGCGCTTCTTCCCCCGTGTGGGGCTTCTTTCGCCAATGAGGCTTTAGTGGGCGGGCCCTGGCGCTCGTCTCTTGACACGGTGTGGTGACATGACCGCCCATTGGTTGCTCCTGGGGGGGTGGGAGCAAGGCGAAGGCGCGCACAGGGATAGGATGTGAGAGAGGGAGTGTGTTTCCAGGCTTCACTCACCAGCGTCAAGAGCGCCCTCGTCAGCTGCAGCCCCACTGCGGGGACCATCCTCCTCCAGCGAAGCCTTCTCTCTCTCTCACACACACACACATACACACACACTCCCTCCCTCCCTCCTGCAGCCTCGCATCCTATCCCTGCGCGCCTTGGCCTTGCTCCCCCCCCCCCAGGAGCAACCAATGGGCGGTCACATCACCACACCATGTCAAGAGACGAGCGCCAGGGCCTGCCCACTAAAAACTCATTGGCGAAAGAAGCCCCGCACGGGCGGAAAATGGCGTCGGGATGGCGCGGCGGAGAACCGGGAGCCCGCCAGGAAGATCTTTTTGACTTGGTTGTTATAAAGGTAGCTCGCAAGCTGAAAAAGTGTGGGCAGCCCTGATCTAGACAGTGGTTCTCAAACTTCCTAATGCTGCAACCCTTAATACAGTTCCTCATATTGAGAGCCCCCCCCACCATAACATTATTTTCATTGCTACTTCATAACTGTAAATTTGCTACTGTTATGAATTGTAATGTAAATATCTGATATACAGGATGTATTTTCATTCACTGGACCAAAATTGGCAAAAATCCCCGATAGGGGCGGGGATTGACCTACAATCAAAGAGCACTCTGAACTCCACAAATGATGGAATTAAACCAAACTTGGCACACTGAACTCACATGACCAACAAAAAAATATTGGAAGGGTTTGGTGTACACTGACCTTGAGTTCTGGAGTTGTAGTTCACCTACATCCAGAGAGCACTGTGGACTCAAAGAATGATCTAGACCAAACTTGGCACAAACACTCAATATCCCCACCTTGACATTTGGGAGTTGTAGTTGCTGGGATTTAGTTCACCTACAATCAAAGAGCATTCTAAACCTTACCATTGATAGAATTGGATCAAACTTCCCACACAGAACACCCATGACCAACAGAAAATCCTGTGTTTCCTGATGGTCTTTGGCGACCCCTCTGACACCCCTTGTGACCCCCCCCCCACCAGGGGTCCCGACCCCCAGGTTGAGAAATGCTGAGCTACTATACAGGCACTTGACAAGCAGTGTCTTTAGATGAATACAAAATATAAAATGAAATAAATAAAATTGTTGACATTGGCAACAAATTACATTAGATGTCACATTTAAAAGAAAGATTTACAATATGAACAAATCAGGCCAAATGCATCAACAGCAGAATGCCTTTCAGAAGAGAAAGATCCTAACCTGGCATCTAAATTCTACCAACAGGAATGCTAAACAGATTACCTTGGGAATGGCATTTCACTTGGAAAAAGTCACAATATGGAGAAAACCCTTAGCTTGATAGCTCGCTGTTCAACCATAATGGATGGCAATACTAAGAGAAGAATATAGATTACTGTAGTAATCAAGGAGAATATAAGAGAGCACTGGGCTCTAAAAATTAACAGTAACACTTGAACTGGGTCTACAAACATATACGCCTAGCTTTTGTCAGCAGGTTTGTTATTCTATATATTTTGTTATTCTATATAACTTTAGAGGAGATCTGGGGAGATCTTGATAAAGTTGGATCCTGAAGCCTTTGTGCCCCACTGCTCATAGATTCTTGAAAGGTTGGTCTAGTGAAATGAATGACCATCTCTTAGCAGAACATATAACATCAGTTAAAGGGACATATAAATAGGCCTAACTAAAACTTTTAAAACATATAAAATTAATATGTAATAAAATCCATCAATAAATAATGTAGAAATCATCATTTTAAAATGATCTGGGTAGGCTTGCTAGAAGCATCTGGACTTTCTGTCGATTTAAGTACACTCAGAGTCTGGAGATGATGACTTCTGGCAGGTCATTCCACAATCTGGGAGGGGCTGAAGGAAATGTCCTCTAGGTAACAGTCAGCCTAGTTTTGGCTGACAGAAGTAGAAGTCTCTCAGAGGACCTCAGTGTACAGGACAGATTACATAAGAAGAGGTGATTCTGTAGGTAACTAGGAGCCAAACTATGCAGCACTTTAAAGTTAATAACGAACTCTTGGTACTTTGATTAATAGCTAATAGACAGCTATTTCAATACTGGTGCCACCATGGTGTAGTGGCTTGAACTTGGGGCTCCAATTCTGGACACCAGGGCTCAAAACCCCACTCACCCATGAAGTCCACTGGATGGCTTTGGGCAAGTCACACTTTTGTAGCCTCAGAAGAAACCAGCAACAAATCTCTTTTGTATTACAGTAGAATATCGCTTATCCAACCTTCGCTCATCCAACATTCTGTATTATCCAACGCAGTCTGCCTCCCATCCGTATCCATAGCTGATTCAATATATTGCAATGTTTTGGTGCTAAATTTGTAAATACAGTAATTACTACATGACATTACTGTGTATTGAACTGCCTTTTTCTGTCCATTTGTTGTTTAAAAAATGATGTTTTGGCGCTTAATTTGTAAAATGTAATGTGACATTTAATAGGCTCTTTCTTAATCCCTCTTTATTATTCAACATTTTTATTTATCCAACGTTCTGCTGACGTGTTTAGGTTGGATAAGCGAGACTCTACTGTAGTTGGTTTAGCTGACAAAGACATCGGTTACATATTATCTAGGCCAGTGTTTCCCAGCCTTTTTTGAAGGAAGGGGGGCAGAGAGCTCTTCTCGTGGCACAGCAGGAGGTCTTTCACACTTTTAACATTTAAAAAATCTGGGGGCACACTACCAACCAAAATGACACAAAATGACACTCTAACTCAGTAAAGAATGGCTGGGGGATATTGGCCTGCTGGGAGCAGCTTCTGGGAGTGCCGACCGGGGGGGGAGGAGCCAGGCCGTGCCATGCCCCACCCTCCCCTGGCTTCAGCTCTCCCACAGCTTTGCCAGCCTTGAGGAAGCAGTGCCAAACCAGCATTGTGCTGGCTCTGCCACCGCTGGCTTGGCACTGCCCCCTCAAGGCTGGTGAAGAGAGCTGTGGGAGAGCTGAAGCCAGGGGGAGGGGGCAGAGCCAGGCCATGTGGAGGAGGAGCATGAGCGGTTGACAGGCTTCAGTGGGTGGGGCTCCGCCGCTGTGCGGCTTCAGCGAGCAAGAGGTGGGAGTCATGGCAGAATAGAGGCTGGTTGGGGAAACGGCCGAAGGAGGCAGTGCCCCGACCCCTTCTTCCTTTTCTTCGCCGCCGCCCGGCCCTTCCTCCTCCTCCCCCAAGCAGTAGGAGTTCGGCAGGAGGAGGGGGGAAGGAAGGGGGGCAGAGAGCTTTTTCCGCGGCACAGCAGGAGGTCTTTCACAGCACACTACTGTGCCGCATCACAGTAGTTGGGAAACACTGATCTAGGCAATAATCAGCCTAGTTTTGGCTGGTTGAAGTAGAAGTCTCCCAGAGGACCTCAGTGTACGGGACACATTACATAAGATGAGGTGATTCTATAGGTAACTAGGAACCAAACTATGCAGCACTTTAAAGGTAATAACCAACCCTTTGTACTTTAATAACTAATAGACAGCTATTTCAATACTGGTGCCATCATGGTGTAGTGGCTTGAACTTTGGGCTCTAATTCTTGACACCAGGGCACCGCTCACCCATGAAGTCCCCTGGATAACTTTGGGCAAGTCCCATTCTGTTATTCTCAGAAGAAAGCAGCAACAAATCTCTTTTACATTAGTTGGTTTCGCTAACAACGACATTGGTTACATGTTATCCAGTCACAGTGTAGACACTAGGCATGGGTAGGTTTGGTCGAAATCTTCGTAATTCGGAATAAATTTGGATCAAATTCCTTTTTGAAGCGATTTCGAAGTGATTTGGGAACCCGGAAGTATCCTTGCCATTTTGAAGCTTTTTCCGCAATTTCTCTTATGAACCAGTAAGTGAGTTGGAAATGATTCAGCTTGATTCAAACCAGTGTGGATGGATTCCTTTCGTTTCCTTTCCCTCCCGTGTCAGTCCTGGGCAAGAGCCGTGTTTAACCCAGTTTGGGTGGCTTTCCTTTCCTCCTGCGTCGGTCCTGGGGCGAGAACAGTGTTTAACCCAGTTTGGATGTATTTCCTTCCTTCCAGCGTCAGTCCTGGGGCGAAAGCTGTGTCTAACCCAGTTTGGATGTATTTCCTTTCCCTCCCGCGTCAGTCCTGGGGCAAGAGCCACATTTAACCCAGTTTGGATGTATTTCCTTCCCTCCCGTGTAAGTCGTGGGGCGAGAGCCATGTTTAACCCAGTTTGGGTGTATTTCCTTTCCTCCCGCATCAGTCCTGGAGCGAGAGCCGTGTTTAACCCAGTGTGGATGGATTTCTTCCCTTTGCTTCCCCACTTTCTGGAATAAAACAACTAATTTTGAAGTAAAGACCATCCAATGAAACAGGAAATAACACTTTGAAACCATTAACGAAGCGATTCAGAAATTTTGGAAATTTTCTTTTCTTTTCTTTTTTTAAATGATCTTTATTGAGTTTTTACAGAATTATATAAGACATCAAGGAAAAGGGGAGGGGAGGGAGGGGAGGGGGGTAGGGCAGTAGGGCAGTGAGGATAAGGAAAAAGACACAACAGGTAAATACATACATATCTTCCAGTTCGGTATTCGGAGACATATCCTTTCTTGAGTTATGTTTTCAATTGACTAGGTAAATACTGTCACCTATCGAGCTTCCAACTGCCTGATTTTACCTACAGCTTCTCATTTCTTCCAGGTAGCACCGCACTGGCTGCCAATCAGCCCTCGTCTTGGAACTTCTTACAAAAATTCTACTATACAGTACATCCGATTCCATTAAGTCTCTCAATTTACTTAGCCATTCCTCCGTTTGTGGTATATTTTCTTTTTTCCAATTTTTTGCAAATACTAACCTCGCGGCTGCTGCTATAAAGTAAAGTAATTTGACTTTATTCTGGTCCCAATTTTCCTTTGTAAGATTTATTAAATAGGTTTCGGGCAGAAAGTCGAATTTCTCCTGTAGCATTTTTTGCGTATGTTTATGGATCTCCTTCCAGTATCTTTGGCTTTTTTTACATGTCCACCAGCAGTGAATAAAAGTCCCTAATTGGGTCTTACACTTCCAACAGTTATTGTTGGTATTTGAATGGAATTTTGCAATTTTCTGCGGGGTCATGTGCCATCTAAAAAACATTTTATACCAGTTCTCAGCTGGCGTTGTAGAACCCAAAATTTTTATGGTTTCCCTCCAGGTTTTTTCCCATTCCCGCATCAAATTGGTGTGTCCAAAGTCCCGTGCCCAGTCAATCATTACCTGTTTTACCCCCTCAGTTTCCGTATCTAACTCCAGTAGTTTGTTATACAAGGTTCTTATATGCTTTTTTTCCTGCTTCAATACCCCATCCCAGGTATTTTCTTCCACCGCAAACTCTCTTTTGCAGTCCATCCTGAAGTAGTCCTTAACTTGGGCATATTGAAACCAGGATATTTCAACCCCTGTTTCTCTCAAGTTCTCCAATGTTTTCAGTTCCCAATTTGTGTTCGTTTTCTTGATCAGGGATTTGTAGGTATACCAGAAATTTTGGAAATTTTCTAAAACAATTTCAGAAATCATTTAGGATTTGAACCACCAGCCCCCGCTACATCCAAAAGGGTTTTGTACCATTTTTTTCCTTGATCAAATGGGCCTAGTAGACACACAGTCTTTCTGGAATTTTGATGTAATTTAACTCCTTGGAAATAGGTTTCCTTTGCTTTTATCTCCCTGACTTCCTTTTGTGACCCCTAAGATTTTTCTATAGGAATGGAGGACAATTTATCAGTGATTCTTAACCTGTGGGCTGTGGACCACCAGTGGGCCTCGAGGACGAAAATCTGGTCATCGAGCCTCCTTCCTCTTTATTTATTTTATTTCCACTCCTTTCACATTGCCTGCCACGCCTTCCCTGTCATTGACTAGCCCCGGCCCCTTGGATAGACCACATCAGCTTTAGATTATTAGATATGGTTTTCTGTGGGCGAGCTGATGGCTGTTACTGGATGGCATATGTTCTGTATCAGAAACTAGAGTTGATGTGGTCTATCCCAGGGCTGTCCAACTTCTACCGGCCCAGGGGCCTGAATTCCGGTCATTGATGACCTGGGGGGCCGAAGGGTCTGCCCCCGGCTCCGCCCCTGCCCCCTCCCTGCCCCGGCTCCACCCTCTCCCCCGGCTCTGCCCCCGCCCCTGCATGCATACGGTCAAATATAATCTTTTACTGAGATAAAATGCAGGGTGGGCATTCAAAAGGGGCATCCATATAGTCAAATATAATCTTTTACTGAGATAAAATGCAGGGATAAGATATTAAATTATTTTAATTTAATATTAAATATATTTAATTCCATCCTCCCCTCCCCCTTATTTTAATTTAATATTAAATATATTTAATTCCATCCTCCCCTCTCCCCTTATTTTAATTTAATATTAAATATATTTAATTCCATCCTCCCCTCCCCCTTAATGTATCCCATCTCCCTTATTTCATCTTTAAATATATTTAATTTTATATTTAATACATGAGGGGAGATGGGGAGGGAATGAGGAGCCCCTGAGGAGCCCCTGCTTCGCCTACCTTTTCCAAACGCGCAGGATCCAGGAGTACCCGGACGACGAGAGGCGACGACCGACTGAGTCAAAGAAGGTCCTAATCGCATCTGTGGGCCTCAGCGATCCAGTAGTAGAGTAGCCGAAGAATATCGCGAGAATACGCAATCCACATGGGATTTCGCTGTCAACGCCGGCATGATCTCGCGTTGACAGCGAATCCCATGTGGATCAACGTATTTTAGCGATACTTCTCGAACCCGGAAGTAGGTATTTTTTAAAAAAATTATTTATTTTATTTTTCAATTTTTATTTTTTATTAAAAAGCTTAGGGGGGCGGAGGGAAGGGGCTGGGGGGGGCGTATACGGCCCCCGGGCCACCAGTTGGACAGCCCTGGTCTATCCAATGCAATTTTCTGAATCAGCACCCCAAATAACCAAATCAAATCTAAAGCTGATTCATAACACTTTTGGTACGAATGTTGAAGAGCGGTCCCTGGTCAAAAAAAGGCTGGGAACAACTGCTGTAGATAATCAGGCATAGCAGAAGTTACTTCTAAGTTTGCTAGATGGCAGCAAGCTGTTTTTGTTATGTGCCACCAAATTGACTTTGACTTTATAGTAACCTTTAGAATGAGAGCCCTCCAAGTATCAAGTCGATTTGCTCAAGTCTTTCAAATTCAGGCCTGTGGTTTCCTTTAATGAGCCAGCTGATCTGTAAGGCAGTCTATCCTCTTTTTCAACTGACTTCAGTTTCCCCCCAGCATTATTCTCTTTTCTTGCTGTCAAGAGTACATATGTCCATGAGAGTGCCTATATGAAGCTTTTCTATTGGCAAAGTTCTGACAAGGCCCAGTCATAGCTGAGTTTCAAGTGCATACTTCCAAACATTTTGTTTCCTTTCAAATTTTACTCAGTTGATTCCTTCACACAATGCTGGGAAATCCTTCATGTGTGCAGCAGTCCAATTGAAGGTGGGCCAAATCCACATTATGCAATGCATTTGGGATGTGGAGATGCAATGCTATCGAAATGAAATGTCTGCATACCCTGAATTTAAAGATAGTGAGAGGGTTGCATATGCACAGTATCTGTCTGTGCTGGATATTCCTGAATTTATAAAATCCTTCACCTTACTTAGAGTTAATATTCTGCCACCAGCACAACTTCAGGGCAGATTAAGAAATATACCTTGTGGTCTGAATGAGATGAAAAATGTTAGCCTATTATATTGCCATATAATATTTCTTATATATAATATAAGAAAACATTGATATATAGGTACTAGGGGTGAATATCTCCAGTTTAAATCATTTGATTTCCGTTAATTTTTCGTATTTGAAATTATTTTGACCCTATAACGACCCTCATCATTCAACCCGGAAGTGACCTTTCTAAATCAGCCATTTATGTAAAGGGTGCGTTATTAGCTCGTTTCCGCCCTTTCTTATCTTTAACCGGCCTTTGGTTGTCAGCTGGCGAGAGGGGAGTGGAAGGCAGCATCTCCTCTCACCAGATGACACCCAAACACGGGTTAAAGATAACCCCCGTTTGGGTCTTGGCTGGCGAGAGGAGGGTGCCAGGCTGCCCCCTCCACCCTCCTGTCACCATCTGACACGCGGGTTAAAGGGAACGCGGGTTGGTTACTGGGCTGGCAGAAGGGAAGGGAGGCACCTCCCTTCACCCCTGCCAGCTCAGAATCCAACCCGCGTACCCTTTAACCCGGGTTGGTTACTGGGCTGGCAGAGGGGAAGGGTGGCATTGCCTCCCTTCGCCCCTGTAAGCTCAGAATCCAACCGGGGTTAAAGGGAACACGGGTTGGTTACTGGGTTGGCAGAGGAGAAGGGAGGCATCGCAATTTCAATTACGAAATTTATTTTTTTTTAATCGGATTAATTTCTATAACGACTCAGCAATGGAAATCCCCCCCCCCCCCAAAATGAGTTTAGAATCAAATTTTTTATGGCTCAACCACCCCTAATAGGTACAATATGATCAATGAAAATGTCATATATAGATAAATCATGTTACTTTAAGATTCAGATAAAGAAACATAGTGCAGTTAGCAGGGTAATGTTATACCCATATACTTTTGTTTACTTGCTACATTTTAAATTTAAGGAATATGTTGATTATTGATGACGTGGGTCGAGACTTGGATGCCCTTTACATAACAGCCTTGATAAAGTCTCATAGGAGACAAAACGGAAAGATCTTACTGATGCTGTACTAACCCGTTGGCTGAATCGTGATGTACCAGAGGGACGACCAGATCATGTCTTAGAAACCATATATACATGTATGGCTATAGTTTGGAAATATATGGAACAGTATATGGACTATCGCTGATGTGCAAGAATCTATTGAATCAACTCAAACTGAAATGCTACATATGATTATTGGGATATAACCCGGGTTAAAAATACTCTTGGATTACCACAACGGTGGAGTGAGTTCCTTTTTCAACTAGAAGTCCCATTTGATTGGAGACGGATTTATATACATTCATCCAGGTGAAATAACCCAGAAGGAAAGAACTGTTCTATAACACTTAAAGCAGTGTTTTTCAACCTTTTTTGAGCCGTGGCTCATTTTTTACATTTACAAAATCCTGGGGCACACCACCAACCAAAATGACACAAAATGACACTCTAACACAGTAATACATATAGTTAATATGTTTTAAAATGTATTTATACACTCAGTGTGAAACCTGGACCTGTTTCGATGAACACAACATAGATATCCTGGCAGGAATGGCAGAAAGACACACACAAAGGTCTTGCTCGACAGCTGGGAATTATAGTTCACCCGCAATCAAAGAGCATTCTGAACTCCACCAATGATGGAATGGAATCAAACTTCCCACACAGAACTACCATAACCAAGAGAAAATACTATAAGAGTTTGGTGGGCATTGACCTTGAATTTTGGAGTTGTAGTTCACCTATATCCAGAGAGCACTGTGGAGGGGAGGGAGGAAGACGTGGGGCAAGTCTGCGCAGTAGCGCCCACATGGGTCACGTCTTCCTCCTTCCCCCCCTCCCGCAGAAGCGGCAGCATGAGCAAAGCGAGGCAAAGCAAGCAGAGCGAGGCAGGGAAGAAGGGAGCCTGAGTGGAGAAGGAAAAGTGTTCGGCAGGAGGGGGGAGAAAGGGTATTGGAGGTTCCAATTTCCCACGGCACACCTGATGATCACTCACGGCACACTAGTGTGCCACGGCACAGTGGTTGGGAAACACTGACTTAAAGGACTTCTTTGTGGAACTTTCCAGTGATAAATGCTACCTAGAGGATCCCGATCCGGGAACGCACATCCATAACTTTGTTTGTTTACATAGGACTCACCTACCTTGGAACACAGAACTGAGTTGGGGCATATGTCGCCCATAATATTATTGTTATCATTTAAGTATAGATCTGATTGCTCTTTCACGTTAGTGATTTGATGCTGTTTTAGACTCTGCTGAGTGATTACAGATTAGGAAATATATCTTGTGGTCTGAATGAAATGAAAAATGTTAGCCTATTATATTGCCATTTCCACAGGGACATACATTCCACATTTATTACTCCTACTAGCTTGGGGATCCGGCCCTGCCCAGGTCATTTGAGAAGTGCAGCAGGATGTAGAGTGGGTCATGGGGGCTCTGTGTGCCAAGTTTAGTCTTGATCCATCATTATTGGGAGTTGCAGTGGCATCATGAAATTACTGAAGGTAGTGCAAGTCCCATCATCTCTGTGTGACCCATCCCCCCCAAAGTGTAGTAGGATGTAGATTGGGTCATGGGGGCTCTGTGTGCTAAGTTTGGTCTGTATTGGTGAATGGATGAGGGATGCATTGTTTTTCGGAAGTGAGTGAAGGTACTTCAAGTCCCATCATCCGTGGTCCGTCTCACAGTAAACTGCACCAGGCTGTAGAGTGGGTCATGAGGGCTCTGTGTGCCAGATTTGGTGTTGATCAGTCATTGGATTGGGTTTGTAGCAGGATTGGGAAGTGAGGGAAGGTACTGCAAGTCCCATCATCCATGTTCTCTCCCCTCCAAACTTCAGTAGGATGTAGAGTGGGTCACTGGGGCTCTGTGTGCCAAGTGTGGACTTTCTCGGTGTTTGTTGGGGGCCACAGTGGTCTGTGGGAACAGAGGGGTGTAAAAGTACAACAAATCCCATCATCCATTGTCAGTCCTCCCCCAAACCTCACCAGGATGTGAAGGCAGTCATGGAGGTTATGTATGGCAAGTTTGGTCTCGATCAGTGATTGGATGAGGGTTGCAGCGGACTTGGGAAGTGAGTAGAGGCACTTCAAGTCCCATCATCCATGGCCCGCCCCTCCTCCCGAACTGCACCAGGATTTTTGGTGGCCTCAGTGGTCTGTGGGAACCAAAGTCTTGGAAAGTACTACAAATCCCATAATACGTGGGTCATGTCATAGGGGGGTTATGTGTACCAAGTTTGGTGCAGGTCCATCACCCGCGCTGGTCGCTGTGGCCTGTGAAAGTGGCTGCCACATATCCGCCCTGGCCTGTGAAAGTGGCTGCCACATATCCGCCCCTGACCTGTGAAAGTATACCGGTGTAAAAAACAGAAAGGAGTTTAAAAAATGGAAAAGGCCTGCATGGAATTAGCAGTAAGGTCCAATGAGGCTGGGTGAGGGGCTTTGGGCCAGAATTATTTATATAAGCATTAAAAGGCATTAGAGAAAGGTATTTATTGTTTTCTCTTGTGTCTTTTGAGTGAAGTAGGGCCTTACCTTGTAGAGTGACAGTGCCTGTTCTAAAGATCCTGTCAGAAGCTGCCTTTCTCTGACACTGTGTTGAAGAGGGAAGATGGATGCCTCTTTGGGGCCTATCTGGGAGAAGGGATTTGTAGGGGCTACAATGTTTTCTGGGAAGTGAATTGGGATGCAAATCCCATCATTCGTCGGCCATCCTGCCTAAACTCTATTTTGGGGCCTGTAATGTTATGGCCTGCTATTGGTAACTTTAAAAGGGTGCATGGCAGGCAGCCGTTTTCTAAAAGCTGAGGGGGAGGAGAATACAGGAATCCATTTTGTTTTCACAGAGCCAAGTGGGAGGGAATGTTGATGGTGCATTTTCCCCCTCAGTGGGGACGAAATCCTGTTGTTTGAATGTAGAGGCCTGGATTCTGGGTTGCTGGCTTTTTTCCCCTCAGTGTTTTTCCCTCAGTGGGAAGAAATCCTGTTGTTTGAATGTAGAGGCCTGGATTCTGGGTTGCTGGCTAATCAGTGGCTATCAATGCCCTCTGTCTGGTGCCTTAGAATTTTGGAGTGGCGAGGCTGTCCAAACAAAGGACTTTATGCAAATAGCTGCCATATATCCACCCTTCCGCCCTCCGCATACACACATACACACATACAAACATTCCGTTTTATAAAGGTATACAGATATACAGATTGTGCAGCAAATTCCAGCAGAATGCAGGTCATTACTTTAAATTCTTAACAGAGAATAGAGAACCATATATCACTTTAAAAGTGGCTACATTTTGTGCAGCTGCCATAAAACTAAGGAATCAAGTGTCAAATGACCTCCGTGAATTTATGTATTTGTTGACATATTTTAAATACTATTTTATCTGTATTTACCAAATAAATTTTATATTCTAAATATTACATTACAAATATGTAACTAATTCATTGTTTATGTATATTCTGGCCAACTCTACAACTCTACAAGGGACACAGCTGAAGAACAATAAAGTAAAGTAGCCCAAACTCTCTCGGTGTCCCAGGTGGGAATGAAATGGCATCCCTACTCAGCTATAAAAAGTTACTAAGTGACCCCAGACAATTGACATTCTCTCAGCCTCTCAGGAATGATTTCAGAGGTGACCCCCTCTTCCTTGGGCTCTGTAGAAGATAGTTTAAAACCAAGGGATTCATAGTTTTCCCGAGAACACCAGGCTGGAAGTGATCCCATAATCCCCTAACTCTTCCCACGTGGGAACCTAAGCCTCTTCCCATGGCGCCATGGTCCCACATGACAATGCCCCTGTAACCCACACATTATAAATACACCCAGTTATTTTCCTTTTGCATTACTCTTATGAACTTTTGCTCATTCTCAAAGACTTTTTCCTTTCTGTCTAGGATGCCTTGGGCTATCTTTTATGAATCTAATAAACTGTGTATCTTTCTGGTGGGTAGGCAGGGGTGATCAGGATGGTATATTTTCTCCATAAACCCCAATGTATCTCCCCTCATGTTTTCCCCCATGTATGTAATTTTTAAAATATAAAAGTGACACTGTTTACCTTTAGCCAGCTACCTTGGGCGAGGCTTGCCAGCTGCAAGCTTGTGATTCAATTACCTCTCCACTAGCCTCATTTGCATGAAAATAGCAGGAGCCAGCCTTTTCCAAAAGGGTCTTTCCCCCTTGGGCCAAAACTGGTTTTTGCTAATCAATAGAGTTCTATTCTGAGTTTCGCCTACCTTGGGCTATTGATTGATAGGCAAAACTATTTCTATATTTCATAAACGGCCACCTCTATCAGCCTCGGAAACTGGTACATGGCTACAGCTTCTTCATTTGTTTACCATCCAAAGAACTGAGACCCTGCAGCAATATATTAATCTGTGTCTATCAAACAGAGAAAAACACAGATGAGGACATTTGATCATCAACCAAAAGACAATGGAATTGCTCAGCCTGAGAACAGGAGGGTTCTTGCTGAACACTTGGCCACTCGATCTACATATTTAATCCCATCAAAATGTTTTTCTGCCTTCATTGTTCTACTCATCGCCCACCTCTTCGCCCTTATTGGCTGGAAACTGAAAGAAGATGCAGCCAGCCAGCAAGATTCCATCCAATCAACACAAAGCTGGTCTGGGGGCGGGAAGTGGGAAATTTGAATCTGTAACCTTATAAAATGGCATGTTTTACCAATGGAACTTTTATGTCAGCATTGATGAATGATTGCGGCTGTCATCCTTTCCAGCTGGTAAGAATAAACAACTCGGTGGTACTCCTTCAACTTGGTGAGCTCTTTATTGGGAAATTTTAGGAAAAATTGGGATTGGGCTTCCTTTCTCACCAGGCTTAATATGGATCCTCTTTGGTGGGTCTAGCTGGTCTGCCTTCATGGCAAGACCCCCCAAATTCTGTTTGGTAACAGGAAGACAACGGGAAAACCTATTCTGAATAAATCTTGCCAAGAAGATCAATTGAGAGGTTCTCTATAATTCTGCTAGAAATCGGAAATGACTTCTTCTTCCCCCTCCTCTTCCCCCTTTTTCTTTATATGCTGCTTTTTTCCTCTTAAAGAGATTCAAAGTGGTGGACGGTGGTAAAAACAATACAATATACGATTTAACACCCAAAGTCCATAAATATTAAAATAGAATTAAACACAACCAAGTACAGTAAAAAAAAAAGCAATCTGCAGGCCACAACCCTATAATCACTGTTGGGAAGGAGGTCTCCCTGAACAATCTGAGACTTACTTCTATGTAGATATATATCACACTAGCTGTACCCGGCACGCGTTGCTGTGCTCTATTTAGGAGATGCGAGATGTAAGGGTTGGAAATGATGTTACTTACGGTCTTGGTGGGGTCATGTAGGCATGAATTGCGCACTTTCTATGTGTGCTCCAAATGATGTCATCTGGAAGCATGAGTTGTATTGTCTTATATAGCGGAGGAAGTGTTTTGATTCTGGAGTGTGTCCACTCAGCAAAGTCTGTAATGGTTGTGGAGGAGTGGCAAGTGGTGGTAGAGAGACTTTACCGGCTAGGCAGCACATTCCCGGTGTTTCTGCTGGGTATTTCAGGGCTTTGCAGTGTGTGCAGATGTGCGTTAGGGTGCCAATGTCGGCCTCTGGCACCATGCTGTAGTCTTCTGCAGCGTTGTATCTGAAGGCTAGGCGGTGGAATTGGTTGTGGTGTTTTTGAAGTTTGTTTTCTGTGTTGCGACGTCGTGTTTCTGCGCTCCTTGCGTGCTGCTGTTGTGTTGCATTTCTGCGTCTTTGTTGTTCCTGGCTGCGCGCTTCTTCTTGTCATGCAGTTCTTTGCATTTGGTTCTCAGCTGTGCGTCGTGCAGTGACCTGTTGTCTGTGTCTCTGCTGCGCAGTGTGTTTCTGTTCTGGCGTTTGTTCTGCCCTTTTTTGTTTGATGTATGTAGCGTTGCGAGTGTGTCGTCCGATGCTGTTATTTTTATAAGGCATGGCTTGTCTTTTGGGTCAGTTTATGTCTGTGTGGAAGGAAGGAATGGTTTTAGTTTGTGGTGTTTGTAGGTGTTGTGTGTACGGGGTCCCGTAAGGTTGGTGGGATGGGTTGTGATTGGAAGTTGTGTTGTGTTGTGTGGGTAGGAATTTGCTGGAGAATTGCTCCCTCAGAGTTTGGTTTTGGCAGTTTAACCCTCAAACACCAACTGAAATCTCTCAGCATTCTATCCTAGCCTTGGATGGCTCCTGCCAGCGTTGCTATGGTTACAGCAGTTATGCAAATATGCCCTTATTGGCAGCCAATCATGATGTTCAGAATGTAGAGGCTGGTTGAGTCATTGGCTGCCCCGGAGGATACTGGGAAATGTAGTTTTATTGTTACTCGTTGTTTTGGGGGCCTTTTAGGTTTTGGGGGGGGGAGTTTCTTTGCTACAAACGTACCTTGCTTGAGGCCTATTTCTGTTGGCAAGTATTGTTTTTCTGCGTTGTATGGTTTCTTTGTTTGAGGTATACATCACATGACGTGAACCCATTTATATAATAGATTACTCTGCAAGACCATGGAACTAAAAATATTCCTGTTTTGCCTTCTGGAAGTTAGGAGTGCTGTAGAAGGAAGGGGAACGGCAGCTTTATACACTCTATTCAGATTCCCAACTGTCATGATGGACATCTTTTACTTTTAAAAAATAATGAGATCAGTGATGATGGGGAGCATCATTTTTTGAGCTCGAGGCCAAAATCTGCCCTCAGTTACAGATATGTAAGGGCAAAAAATAAAAGTATTCACCCACAGCTTCCCTTTAAGGTTGCGACTGAAGCTCAGCATATCCATGTTCTGTAGATATGACATGTTCCCGCTTCAGGAAACAAAAGTCTCTTTTTTGCTGATGCTCTTTTATGGCAATTAAATAAAAATCCAGACTACAGCCAGATAAAAGAAGAAGAAAAACCATGTGATTGACACCTCTAGAGAAATGGTGGTGCCTCAAACTGGGCATGCAAAATTAATAAAATATAATGATATTTTTGGTTGCAATTTGAACCTAGTTCATAGAGGTATCACTTACAATACGATAGATCAAACAACTGAGACATTCAGTGTTGGCAGCTATGAAAATTAAATTATCAGCAATGACAAAGATGAGGACATGAAAAATTAATTTTCATATTTATGATAATGTGGGAATGGTTAATGTGATGGCACACCTGAGCCTTTGGGAAAACTATATTGTCTGGCTTTACTTGGGGGCTATCTGATACTTTCTGTTAAGTTTAAGACCCCTAGCAGACAGAGGCACTTTAGGCAAGGTGAAATGATAATCAAAATGAGTTTACTGAAACAAGATGAATAAAGGGTTAACGCCACCCGGGACTATCATAAGGTAATTTAAAACAATACATTACAAAAGGAGATTTTGCTGGTCGCAGTCATCTTTCTGGAATCTTTGAAAGTCTCTTGCCTCTGGTGCAAAGCGATGGTTATAAACTGCCTCAATCTTCTTCCTTGTGAAGCTTAGCCTGGTCAAAAGCTTCTGTTGTCCTTTGGACTGCTGGTATAAAAATACTGCTAAATGCAGGTGCTAAGAATGCCTGTTTTTGGACTGCTTGGCCTAGGATTACCAGACAATGCCCCAAGCCTCTATGACTGTAGAAAAATAAAGTCCAGTAAGAGAGCTCTCTGGAGTAATCATGGAAAACTCTGCTATACAAAATGGCTTGATCCCCAAAATCCCCGAGAAAGGGGGTAGAACAAACTCAACTGGGCTCTGCAAACAATGATTGGCAGGTGCAAAGAACCAATCAATGCAACCAAACCTTTGCAAAACTGAGCAGGCTGCAAAAACACAATACAACAATGCAAACCTTTTGGAACTTAAAGTTTTCTATACAAGTGGCATAACTTATCTAATTCCCAGATCTGAGAATAAACAAACTGTAGGGCCCCCATCTTACTAGAATTCATCTTCAATTTACTGGTGCTCGTCTAAACCAGTGTTTCCCAACTTTTTTGAGCTGCGGCACACTTTTTACATTTACAAAATCCTGGGGCACACCACCAACCAAAATGATACAAAATGACACTCTAACACAGTAATACATATAGTTAATATGTTTTTTAATGTATTTATACACTCAGTGTGAAACCCGGGCCTGTTTCGATGAACACAACATAAATATCCTGGCAGGAATGGCAGAAAGACACAAACTTCCCACACAGAACTCCCATAACCAAGAGAAAATACTATAAGAGTTTGGTGGGCATTGACCTTGGGTTTTGGAGTTGTAGTTCACCTATATCCAGAGAGCACTGTGGACTCAAACAATGTTGGATCAGGACCAAACTTGGCATGAATGCTCAATATGCCCAAATGTGAACACAGATGGAGTTTGGGGGAAATAGACCTTGACATTTGGGAGTTAGAGTTTCTGGGATTTATAGTTAACACACAATCAAAGAGCATCTTGAACTCTTGCAACAATGGAATTGAACCAAACTTGGCATATTGAACTCTCATTACCAACAGAAAGTACTGAAAGGGTTTGCTTGGGAATTGACCTTGAGTTGTAGTTCACCTACACCCAGAGAGCACTGTGGGCTCAAACAATGTTATGTTATGTTATGTTGTTGTTTGTTTTCTATCCAGAATTACAATGTTGGAAGGAGGCTCACCACTTTAAGGCCCCTAAAACAGGCATGGGAAAACTTCGGCCCTCTGGGTGCTTTGGACTTCAACTCCCACCATTCCTAACAGCCTGAGGCCCTTTCCTGCTTAAGTGGCTAAGGGGGGGAAAAGGAAAAGAGCCTGAGGCTGCTAGGAATGGTGGGAGTTGGAGTCCAAAACACCTGGAAGGTCCACGTTTGCCCATGCCAGCTTTCGACAGAGACCTCTTCCTCCCCCTTCCCCTTCGCGCCCTTTCTTCCCACTCCTGCCAAACACTTACTTTTTCTTCTACACTGCCGCTTCTGCCGCCATTTTGATCCGAGGGGGCAGTGTGAGCGTGTTCAGGAGGGGGAAGGGAGGAAGACGTAACCCGTGCAGACGCTACTGCGCAGACTCGCCCCAGAGCAAAGCGAGGCAAAGTGAGCAGAGCAAGGCTGGGAAGAAGCGGGCCCTAGTGGAGAAGAAAAAGTGTTTGGCAGGAGGGGGAAGAAAGGGTATTGGCGGTTCCAATTTCCCACTGCACGCCTGATGATCGCCCACGGCACACTGGTTGGAAAACACTGGTCTAGACCACTCATCTAGACATTCACTCAGCACCTGAACAACTGCATCTTATTCCAACAATAAGAGAAAGTAAAGCTGAGTTTCATCAGACACCTGTTAACATTCAGCTGCCAAACTCTAACTCCTAATAATCTAACCAAGCAACTTTATTTAATGACACAAGATGAAACGCCTGGCAATGTAATGGCCACAGGGCTGAACAGGAGTGTCCCCATTCTATTGTCTAAACAAATCTCCATGGAAAGCTTTAGTGAGAGCTGTGAGCTAAGTTGTTTTGTTGAATTTGATTGGATTTAGTGAGAAGGACAGGTGCTGTGGGCTCTATTCCAGAGGCAGGACTTGGCAACATGATTTCCTGAGTATTCCTTGCTTTTAAAAAAAACCCTACAAAATTCATGGCCGGCGTTCCAAAAAAAAACACCCACACCCCAACACCGAAAGCAAAATAGATGAGACGTCCGTCTTCAAACGAAACTTGAGCTGTAACTCGGCTTGTAGTCTGTGATGCGAAGACCCGTCCAGAGAAGGAAAGAAGGAGTGCTTCACATTCCAGGAGAGCAACACAGGAAATGTTCAAACAGGATGCGGCAGACACAAGATTGCTGGGAATCAAGAACCAGGACACGAACCCACAAAATCATAAGATACAGGAACCAGCAACCCACAGCAACACCTTGGCCGACCGCAGATTCCCAAATGCCCAAGCCTTACTGTTATACCCTTACAAATCAGAGTCATCAGACTCACACCCAAATCTGCCCTAGTGCCCTCAGCTGCAGCCCTGGGTGTGTTCCTCCATTGTCCCATCTTTGCTCTGCAGTTAAAGCGCCCAGTCCAATTCCACATTCCCACTAGGCCAACTATTATCACTGGAAAAACCAAAAATGAACTTTCGCTGGACTCAGCATTTAACACATTCCTGACATCTTGCACCAGTGCTGAGTCCAGCTCAGTATCACTGTCTTCTGAGGGTAACTCCACGTCAAACCCCTCAAAGGTCTCATCACTGGTAGGCTCCCTAAGTATTTGTCGGACCTTCCTCCTATGTTCTGCCTCTTCCAAATGCTCATCACTTGCAGCCCTCTTTCTCCCAGCTGCAGGAGGCCCGCCCAAACCTCCTCTTCCAAGGACATATCTGACAAACTCTCCTCTTCCCAATTACTACCTGTAGCAACTACAGGCTCAGGTTGCTCAACCACAACAGTTATGCTTATTCATATCATGATCTGATCACCATGCTCATTATATCCCACATTAATGGGGTTATTGGGATAACAATACAAAAGGTTTGCTAGGGTAGACCCTCTTCCACCCCGTCTCAGCCCCCAGACCAAACTCAGCCCCGAATCAAAATCCTGGCTACGGCCCTGGATTGTACCATTGGTCTCACATGCCATCATAGACATGACTCTGGCTGTTTTGGCTAACCTGGTTCCCATTCTCACCTTTTCCCAAATAACAACCAGATTTTTGAATGTTTTATGGATTTAATTTGAATTGTTTTTAATACTAATGATGGTTGTTTTTAATACTAATAATGATTAATAATAAATATTATAATAATAATAGAGTAAAATAATGGAAATGTAAATAATAATAATAGTAAATAGAGTAAAATAATAAATGTAATAAAAATAATAATAGTAACAGAGTAAAATAATACATAACTTTGACTCAAGTATAAGCTGAGAGAGGCTTTTTCGGCCTAAAAAAGGGCTGAAAACTCAGCTTATACTCGAGTATATACGATAATCATTTTTACTGGGAGTGCTGGGGGCACTGGGATGAATTTTTACTAGGGAAGAAGCAGGAGCTGTGTCTCTCACTTCCTGCTCCCCATAAAGAAATGCTGAGTAAAGTGTCATTGGTATTGTTGGACTGTAACTCCCAGCAGCCTTCACCATTGGCTATGATGATTAGGGCTGGTAAAATTGAAGTTCATCAATGTCTAGAACAGTGTTTCTTAATCTGGGGGTCGGGACCCCTGGGGGTGTGTCAGGGGGTCATCAAAGACGATCAGAAAACAGTGTTTTGTGCTGGTCACGGGAGTTTTGTGTGAGAGGTTTGGCCTAATTCTATCGTTGGTGGGATGCAGAATGCTCTTTAACTGTAGGTAAACTATAAATCCCAGAAATTACAACTCCCAAATGTCAAGGTCTATTTTACCCAAACTCCATCAGTGTTCACATTTGAGCATATTGAATATTTGTTTGTTCCGGATCCATCATTGTTTGAGGCCACAATGCTTTCTGGATGTAGGTAAACCACAACTCCAAAACTCAAGATCAATGCCCTCCAAACCCTTCCAGTATTTTCTCTTGGTCATGGGAGTTCTGTGTGCCAAGACTGGTTCAATTCAATTGTTGGTGGAGTTCAGAATGCTCTTTGATTGTAGGTGAACTATATATCCCAGCAACTACAACTCCCAAATGATAAAATCAACTCTCTCTCTCAACCCCACCAGTATTCAAATTTGGGCTTATTGGGTATTTGCGCCAAATTTGGTCCAGTGAATGAAAATACATCCTGCACATCAGATATTTATATTACAATTAATAACAGTAGCAATATTGCATTTATGAAGTAATCTCATACCTTGTGTGACTGTGGAGCAGAACAGACAACTCCGCATCTGTATGCTTGTCCACTGTGCCCTGCCTCATGTACAGAGGAGGAATTGCTGGAGGCTACAGACAGTGCCATTGCTGTTGCCTTTTTTTTTAGTCAAAAGATATTTAGCTTCCTGCATGCCTTCTATTTTTATCAGTTTTATACTAATTTGTGCAATGCTTTTGATACAGAATAAATAAATTTATGAAGTAGCAACGAAAATAATTTTATGGTTGGGAGTCACCATAGCATAAGAAACTACATTATGGGATCGTGGCATTAGGAAGGCTGAGAAACACTGATCTAGAAAAAGACAGTGGGATAAAGGATCTTGGGTAGGACTACTTGATGTCTGAACACTTTCAATTTGAACTCATCCTTTCACGCATAATCTGTTGCAAATAAACACTGCAGGTACAAATCAGTTACAAACGGCTGTGTGAAATTTCCTATTGCATTTCAGAGCAAACACAGACTGACGTGATCTTTAAATGCTCTCTAGCAGTGTCCATTGTGTGGATAGAGGACCGCCTATAAATAAAATAGGAAGAAGAAAGTGTCAGAACTAGCCAGTACATGACAATATCCTCATGCAAGGAGCATAGATGGATTTGCCAGGAAATGAGTCAGAATGCACTCTTATTACAGAGACTCAACCTATCTGGAGAAATGCATGAGAGAACAGTAAATTATTGTAACACATTCTGAAAACTGCACATGATCTGTATTTTCTAGCAAAGCAAAACGAACAGCTTTGTGGAAGTAGGAAGAAAGATAGTTCAACTCCTCCTGTTCTGGCATAGCAGTGCCAATAGGGCTCTGTTTTCCCTTTGTTGCACTACAAGTTTGCATTCCCTTGCATTTTATTTTGTAGGTGACTTTCTTGGTTTGCATTTACGGGCACAGAGGGCTGCCAATAAAAAGAGTTGCAGACCCGCCCCTATCCCCGGGGTTTGAGAGGGAAAGGGGATGTTTTTTCTCTCAGTCTTAACAGCTACTCTATTAGAGAGGACATGATTTAAGGTAGCCTATTCCTTCCTACTTGGAAAAAGGCATTAAATCTTACAGCTTTGCTGGGGTAACAGACCAGCTTTGCTGAGGTAACACACCAGCCTTTGCTGGAGAAATACAGAACAGTTTCACAGTCTTTTGTGAAGGGATTATCTACAGCAGTAATTCCCAAACGTTTTTGGCCTACCGCCCCCTTTCCAGAGAAAAATTTACTCACTGCCCCCTACAAATTAATTTTTAAAAATTTAATAGCAATTAAATACAAAGATATATGTATTAATGCAGTGGTTCTCAACCTTTCTAATGCCATGACCCCTAAATAAGGTTCCTCACGTTGTGGTGACCCCCAACCATATTTTCGTTGCTACTTCATAAATACTTTTGCTACTCTTATAAATTCTAATTCAAATATCTAATATGCAGGATGTATTTTCATTGTTACAAATTGAACATAATTAAAGCATAGTGATTAATCACAAAAACAATATGTTTGGGGGAGTATGGACCACGGATGAAGGGATTTGCAGTACCTTCAATCGACTCAGCTCTGACTTCCACAGACCACTGAGACCCCCACAAATTACAGAACTGGACCAAACTTGGCACAGAGAACCCACATGACCAACAGAAAATACTGGAGGGGTTTGGGAGGAATTGGCAGTGATTTAGGGGACATGTAGTTCACCTACATTTGGAGAGCACTATGAACTATGGATTTGGATGAAACTTGGCACAAATACTCAATATGCCCAAATTTGAACACTGATGGAGTTTTGAAAAAATAGCCCTTCTCATTTGGGAGTTGTAGTAGCTGGGATTTATAGTTCACCTACAATCAAAGGGCATTTTGAACTCCACCAACAATGGAATTGAGCCAAACTTGGCACACAGAACCCCCAATCGTTCACTGCCCCCTTAAAGGGGTTCACTGCCCCCCAAATTCCCCTGAGTCTCCCACCGCCCCTTGGATCGCCTCACCGCCCACTTTGAGAATCAGTGGACTAGAGATTCAGGTTGCTCATTGTATCTTCTTCCTCCTCATTCTCTTCATCTTCCGAGCAGTAGTAAGAGTAACTCACTTTTCTTAGAGGAATAAGACCGAAAGTGAAATACACTACGCAACTGGTGTGCCGCAGCACACTAGTGTGCCGTGAGCGATCATCCAGTGTGCTGTGGGAAATTGGAACCTCCCCCCCCGATGGTGGCTTACGCAGGGCGAGAGACAAGGGGGCAGAGGCACTCGCCTTTTCTTTCTCCCTTGGTCCCCGCGTGCCTTTCCCGTCTTCTACCTCTGTTTCCGTCAATTATGCTGCTGCCACGGGTGCGCGTGGGGCGAGGGAGGAGGAGAAGGAGGCTGCGGTGACACCCTGCCTTGGCGGCTCCCTCCTCTGCCACCGCCACTATGCGTGACCAGCCTCTGCGAACACGTGTCCTGGGCCGGCCAGGAAAGGAGCTGTGCGCCAGCAAAGAGAGAATCCAAAGGGAGGAGGCAGAGACCTTGGGAACCTTCTTGTGGATCCCAGCCGGGCAAGGGAGGCTGGAAGGGAGGGAACCTAGTTCCTAGAGGGGCATTAAAGGTGAGTCTGAGGAGGAGGCCCACTTCCTCCCTTCCTCCCTCCCTCTCTGGGAAGAGCCATTGTGACTTTGAAAGGAAGAAAGGGGAAAGGGTTTATGTCTCTCGTTCTTGCTCGCTCTCTCGCTCTCACTCGCTCTGAAACAAAAGGACTGAAGGTGAAGGCAGAGAGAGAGAGAGACTCAGGGAAGAACAATCCCATGGATTCAAGTTACCCCTGATAACTTCCTTCCTCCCTCCCTCGACAGGGCACAAGGGAGGGGGAGGAGGTAAAGGCAGAAGTGGGTGGTCTCTTCCACAGTAAGTGAAGTATACATCCCAGCAACTCTCCAACTCCCAAATGTCTTGGTCTATTTTCCCCAAATTTCCTCAGTGTTCACATTTGGGCATGTTGAGGATTCGTGCCAAGTTTGGTCCAGATCCATCATTGTTTGAGTCCGGAGTGCGCTCTGAATATAGGTGAACTACAACTCCCAAACTCAAGGTCAATGGCCTCTAAACCCTTCTAGTGTTTTCTGTTGGTCAGTGGAGTCTTGTGTGCCACGTTTGGTTCAATTTCATCATTGGTGGAGTTCAGAATGCTCTTTGATTAAAGGTTAACTGTAAATCCCAAAAAACAAACAGGGTACTATATCAATACTTATGTTGCAAAATAGAGTACTAACGCTGATATTGATAGTAATGCATTAAACATGGGAAAAAACATATATGTTGATTTTTAGTATACAGATTATCCAGCTATAAAATCAGGATTATATTCCACTCTAAGTATATAATTGTCAAAATAGAGTACTATACTTATGCTGATATTGATAGTAATGCATTTAATATGTAGTGTCCCTTATTTTTGCGAAAAATCACGTAAATGTCCCTTATTTCTTCTATAAAAATTTGGGTAGGTAGATGATTTTGACTTGGTTGTTTTATAAGTAGCTCGTATGCTGAAAAAGTGTGAGCACCCCTACATTAGATGTTGTGTTCATCGAAACAGGCCCAGGTTTCACACTGAGTGTATAAATACATTTTAAAACATATTAACTATATGTATTACTGTGTTAGAGTGTCATTTTGTGTCATTTTGGTTGGTGGTGTGCCCCAGGATTTGGTAAATGTAAAAAATGTGCCGCGGCTCAAAAAAGGTTAAAAAACACTGCACTACAGTATTATGCTTCCCGGACCAGATGTCGCAGTGTTCATAAGACTTTTGCTTCCTGAGGAGATTTAAGTGCATGCCAAAGTCTTTGTCACAGATATCCATGAGATTTAATCATTCTTAACCTTTCTCAAAAGATGTTAATGATCTTTAACTATGCTAATCACCCATTTTCTTTCATCTGTGTCTTTACACCGATCTTCTATGACTGGCAAATTTTGTGACATGGCATGAGTCACTTTTTGGTGCTATTGATGTGTCTTCTCCTTCAAATGAGTGGCAAGAACCTAGACTAAGGACAATCCCCAATGGTCTCTTGTTGGTTTATTCCCTCCTGACTCCAGTAATTTGGGAACTGCAGCCATTTAAGCATGCTGAAATGTGAACTGAGAGTGTTCCCAAATGTGCACATTTGAGAATAACTCAACCAAAATAAAAGATTTTTAAAGATCGGCCTTAAAAACTGGTGGCACTGATGTACTGCAAATGGGTATGCGGTAATTAAATGCCTATAGCAAGATAATGTCAATCAAATCTCACTACAGTTTGTTCTAAGCTTGGAAGCGCAGCCGAACATAATTTTCCACCCTTAGGCTCAGTGAGTAATTAACTGCTTTGGGATTTCCTGGGCCTACTGTACTCTTTGTAAAATTAACACATCGGTGCACACAGCCCGTATCCAGGAAAGGCCAATCAAAAATGGATACAAAGCAATGCTGTTGCAAAAACGAAATTAATGCACTGGCTTTTGAATAAGCAGAAAGAAAACCAGAAAAAGAAGGAAGACCTACAGGGGATGCTTAGTTCATGAAAACAAGAGACTTTCTCTGTGGATGCATCAATATTGCGGAACAGCTTGTGCTCTAAAAGGTTCCAATATGTTGTGAGCCACTTTGAGAAGCACATCAACGCAAGGCAGGTGGGATATACATTTCGACACAAATCACCAAATGAAGACAAAAGAGAACGTCACTGCGGGTGACCAAAAAACAAACAAACACAGTGGGGTGAACTTGTGAAGAATCAAGGGCACTAAAGCTGATAAAAAGAAACCAACAAAGAATCATACAATATATAGAACATCCGTGTGGAAATGGTTGGTCAATACCAATGGTGTAAATCAAACGCACAATGCAATCAGTCCCCCATGCTACTGGGCCTGGCCACAGTTAGGAGGTGATACCAAGGTCTGCCCAACAGGGATGATATCCCAAGGGACGGAACCAGCAGGGAGTAAAGGTGTAAGCCTATATCCCCAGTCAACAAAGATCCAAAAACATCAGTAATGAACAGCAGTAATTGCTATACAGGAGCTCTATCACATACAATAATACCCAAGGATGGGAATTCCCATGCAAGCCCCACTGCCGTCACGGTTGCGCTCCCCAGCGAGTCCAAGGGTGTAGCAAGCCGAGGTGGGGTTGTGGCGGCCGCCGGGCGTGGCCACGGGAGACTGTGCCGGCTCCGCGGAAACCTGCCCGGGCTGCTGGCTAGCGGCGGGGTCCGATGACGGGACTATCCGGCTCCGTGATGATGCACGCAGACGAATGGAAGCCGCAGCGACGCTCACAATGATGACGTGCACCCAGATGGGAGGGACTGGAGGAGGCAGCCGCTGGCTCCCTGAGTCGGGGCCTGATGACGTCAAACGGGGAATCCCGGCGAAGCGGCGTGCCTCTGGGGAGTGTAGGCGTGGTATGGGGAATCCCCGATAGCAAGAGGTAGCGGGGGCGGGGTGGATCGAGGCGGGGCAATCCCTGAGTCTCGACAACAAATCAATGCCACCCCAGCGTGGAAGAGCCCAGTGATGGAGAAGGGGGGGGAGGCAAGATGAAAATTCCAGCGGGTCTGTTCCGTCTCTGGTCGGGTGTGTGAGCCCAACGTTGGCAGTCTTAAGGATGCACCGCACTTCCCATGTCCTGCCCAGGAAGCAATGGGTGGCAACCAAAAAACGGGGATACAAAATATCCAAATCCACATGGAGGTGAAAAAGTGTAACAAAATCAGTTTATTGAGCACACAGTCAATACCGTGTGGTCCAGGCAGTTAAAGGTATACTGCCAGAGCACCAATACATCAGTGCCAGAGCAATCCAAATACAAGCTCAGCCATGGGGCTGGCAGTGCCCACGGCTGTGGCAGCCACGCCTACGGGGGATGTACAATCTTTGGAAAGGATCCCAAATCCCGTTTAGCCGGATAGTCCCACGTCATCGGACCCCGCCGCTAGCCAGCAGCCCGGGCAGGTTTCCGCGGAGCCGGCACGGTCTCCCGTGGCCATGCCCGGCGGCCGCCACAACCCCACCTCGGCTCGCTACACCCTTGGACTCGCTGGGGAGCGCAACCGTGACGGCAGTGGGGCTTGCATGGGAATTCCCATCCTTGGGTATTATTGTATGTGATAGAGCTCCTGTATAGTGATTACTGCTGTTCATTACTGATGTTTTTGGATCTTTGTTGACTGGGGATATAGGCTTACACCTTTACTCCCTTGGGATATCATCCCTGTTGGGCAGACCTTGGTATCACCTCCCTAACTGTGGCCAGGCCCAGTAGCATGGGGGACTGATTGCATTGTGCGTTTGATTTACACCATTGGTATTGACCAACCATTTCCACACGGATGTTCTATATATTGTATGATTCTTTGTTGGTGACCAAAAAACAACTGACATAAGCCATACAATTGTTCTCTCTGCCTTAGCAACCCATTTTATCCTCCCGACACCCATGTGAACTAAGGGTCCATACAGGCCCGGATTAACACCTTTTTGCACCCTAGGCCACAGCTTGGAATTACGCTCCCTTTAAGCCAATCTCTACCGCACCCCCGCACCCCACATCCTTTCATCTGCTCATCCCCCTTAGGACCCCACATCCAGCTCTCCCGGTGTGGCCCCACTAGGTCTACCACAGAAGTTTCCCTCTTGGCAGGCACTATGGATGCAGGAATGTGGGGAGGAACCTCCTGCCCAATGCCAGGGCTTGAGGCACTTGGCTCCTACACGGTATCGGGGATTGCGCATGCGTTGTAGTCAGCAGCTGTACCAATGCTGCGCTTCTCCCCGATACCGGTCTTGTCGCGTTGGGCTTCTCTCTCCTGTACTGGGGTTTATGCATGTGACGTAGCCGGCAGTTGTGCTTCTCTCTCCAGTAAGGAGGAGTCTCCTCCTTGTGTTGGAGGAGGAATACCAGCTTTCATGGTGTTAGGGCATGCGCAGACTGCGCAATGGAGTTTCCTGTATTTGCACTGAAGGAGCCAGCAAGTGGATGCTGTCGGCATTGACGGAGTTAATTGTTCCTCCTGTCGACGTCGATGCCAGTGTCGAGAGCCCCTGTGCATACGCCGTTTGCGCAACAATAGCACAGGCAGGAGCTGGTATTCAGGAAGGGGCAGGGGCGCCGCCAAAAAGGAGGACCTCCGATATTCTTCCTTTCTCATCTCCATGAGCGTTGCATTATTTGTTTCAACATTGTTATTATTATTATTGGTCCGTGATCTGCGCCCCCCCCCCTCGGCTTGCACCCCTAGGCCATGGCCTAGGTTGATCTTATGAGTAATCCTGGCCTGGGTCCATATAAACCAGGGGTCCCCAAATTTTTTAAGCAGAGGTCTGGTTCACAGTCCCTCAGATTATGGGCGGGGGGACGCTATAGTTTTAAAGATGGGCTTAAAGCCAACCTTAAACACTATGGCATAGACACCAAGAACTGGGAAGCCCTGGCCCTTGAGTGCTCTAACTGGAGGTCAGCTGTGACCAGCAGTGCTGCAGAATTCAAAGAGGCATGAATGGAGGGCAAAAGGGAGAAATGTGCCAAGGGGAAGGCAGCTCAAGCCAGCCCTGACCAGGACCACCTTCCACCTGGAAACTGATGTCCTCACTGCGGAAGAACATGCAAATCAAAAATAGGTCTTCACAGCCACCTATGGACCCACCACAAAGACACTACAATTGGAGGGCCATCATACTTGGGCTATGAGAGATCGCCTAAGTAAGTAAGTATAGTTTTGGGGGAGGGGGGGGCAGGGACATTCGTAGTGCAAAAAAAAAACCCATGAAAGAATACAATATTTTAAAATTTAATACAATTTGTACCAGCATAAACTTGCCAATACTTCAATGGGAATGAAGATGATGAGATAGCCAAGTTAATTTGGATTGTTGTTGTGTGCTTTCCAATTGTTTCAGACTTTGGGCAACCCTAAGTCTATTGCTTAATGGAAGGGATAAGTAAATGACATTGGAGGGCTGCATCCGGCCTATAGGCCTTAGGTTTGGAGGGACCCTGATTTACGCCATATATTTAGGTCCCTTCCACACTGCTAAAATAATTTCCACATTTCCCGCTTTGAACTGGAGTATATAGCAGTGTGGACTCAGATAACCCAGTTCAACTCAGATATTGTGGGAACTCTACGTTGATATTCTGGGTTACAGGGCTGTGTGGAAGGGCCCATAGTGTAGCTTGACACCGCTGTAGCTGCCACGGATCAATGCAGTTCAAGCTTTGCAAGGTCTTCGGCCTTCTCTGCCAAAGAGTGCTGGTATCTCACCAAATAACAACTACATGATTCCATTCCAAAAGCTGGATGGGAGGCAAAACTCTGTATGATGGGAAGCAGCAATCATTATTTTGGCACTATCAAATGAAAAGTGCAAAGCATAGCATTATAATCCCATTCGCATTGTGAAAATGAAAAAGCTGCATTTGAAGTGGAGCTGGGGGGAATGTGAAAAAGACCTTTAATATTAGTAAGAGAAGCCATTTGTCTCTCAAAGGCAACTCCTTTCATTTCTGGTGACTGATACTGTTAAGATGACTGATGGCAGTAAGAAGCATTAGGCTTCAACTATATTACGAGCACATTGACTGCCCAGAGCAAGCCTCCATATGCAGAGTTATGCATGAATTCTGTTACACAATCCTTGTGTCGATCAGAAATGCTTTATACTTGTCTAAGGACACCAAATGCCATTTTAAAAATAGCATTATATTTTATTATTATTATTTACATCATTTATATTCCACCCTTCTTACCCCGCAGGGGACTCATGGGCGGATTACAATGTACATATACAGGCAAACATTCAATGCCATAGACACACAACATATTTAGACAAATACTCAGAGGCAATTTAACATTCCAGCTTCTGGCCACCAGGGGGAGCTGTTGCATTCTTTCAGTCTTTTGCATACTTCCTGGAGATTTTATGGCCTTGCAAATCAGTTAAATTAGCCTCCCCACAAAGTGGTACCTAAATTTCCTACTTGACAGATGCAACTGTCGTTCGGGTTGCAAAGGTCGACAACGAACTAGACAATTTGGTCGAGAGCTCACCCCAACCCGGGCAGGCTTTGAACTCATGACCTTCTGGTCAGTAGAGATCTTATGCAGCTGACTCCTAGCTAGCTGCGCCACAGTCTCGAGATGTGCCACAGTCCCGAGATGTGCCATAGTCCCGAGATGTGCCACAGATGTGCTGAGATGTGCTGCGCCACAGTCCCTGAGATGTTGTACCCCATTTCAAGCCTTGATGAGAGGTGGTAGTAACATTTTAAAATTTGTTGTTGTTGTTGTTGTTAGAAATAAGTTATTTTGATTCATCAAAATTGGTTGGCACATTAGCATAACTGAATTAAACAAAATTAAAATAATCATTCGGTTTTTCCAAAAAACACAGAGAATGACAGTTCTGCAAAGGCATTAAGGATTGTTAACAAGTACACATCACTCAGGCAATACTTGATTTTCATCTTGCTACAAAACCTTTTAGAGCAGTGTTTCTCAACCTGAGGGGTTGGGACCACAAGGAGGTTTCAGAGGGCTCGCCAAAGGCCACCAGAAAACATATTTCTGATGGTCTTAGGGACAACCTCTTTGGCAGACATGGTTGAAGATCTCTCTACCTGTCCTCTTCCTTTTTGGAAGCAGATGGCAAATCCTCCCACCAAAAGCCTCCTCCGCTGTGATTTGCCAGCGTCTCAGCCAAGGGAAGTGCTGTTTCTGAGACTCCAAGCAGGGAGGGGAGAGCAGGCATGCTCAGCGCATGGCAGTGTGGTGAGCATGTGCGGGCAAGGAAGAGCGTGTGAGGCTGGAGAGGGGCTCGCGCCAGTGAATCCCATCAAGGCATGGGGGTTCTGTGTGGGAATGCAAAACAGACGGGGTAAACTGGGTTGAGAGAGCTAAATATTTACTGAAATATTACTCGGAAATAAAGATGGGAATTGTGTGTCTCAAAATGGTATAAAATAACCCACCAGGGAAGAAAATAAATACCCCAAAGCAATATATATGCTATATAAGGTCAAGGAGACTTATGTGTATATTATAGGAAAACTTTTTATCTTATGAGTACATACCCCAATTGTTGTAATCAGACACCACTTAAACAACCAGTCACAAGTAGGTGTGAAAAAGAGTTTATTGTCCACAAATCACCGTGCTTAGAAAGCACTTAAAAGACTAAATTAGCTCAAATAAAGTAGCCTAATTTGGCATAAAACAAAAAGTCTTTGTGAGCATCAATAAACAGGAAAAACAAAAAAGAAGCAAGATCAAACGCAGTGTCGGAATGGAGTCCTGGGTCATCACGGATAGGACTGAGCATCAATCATCATCAAGGAAACCCAGTCAAACAGAGGGTGGAGGCAAGCCAAAGGTCCAGAGCAGCAGCTAATGCATGGGAATAATTACACAACGTAACCCCTGCAAACAGCCCACATTCCACCCCCCCCCCCCAATACTATACTCCATTCTTGCAGGCAGTCAGCATTTGGCACTCACAGTAGTTCAAAGGATTTCAAACCACGCCAGCAGCGAACTAAACACAAAAGTACCGCAATGAAATCCCCCAAACTCTTCCCACAATCCCAGTTAGAGCAGCAGCATTCCAGCCCCGAAGAACAAAGCAGATTTCCCAACTCCATACAGGATACCATACACAGCACTTCAGAGTCACAAGTCCCAAACGCAACACCTTGCCAGCCGCAAAGTGAAGCGTCCCAAAGCCCACATTTTATTAGTCTTCCATCTCAGACCCACCCGAGCTTGACAACGCCCCATCATTAGCAGGCTCAGCTGCTGTTGCCTCAACAGTTGCAGACCCTCTCCAAGTCTTCCATCTCCTGTCAAGACTTAGATCTCCCCAGCAGTCATCAGGATAGCCTGAGGACCATTCATTGTCATCAGAAAACCCCAAAAAGCTGTCACTGCTTGTGGGTTCCTCGCACACAGCCTGAACCTCCCGCACCCTGGCCCAGTCCATTTCTGGCTCTTCATCCGAAGTATTCCCTTCACTGACTCCCATCCTTCCCAGGGAAGCCCTCAAAAGACTCCTCATCAGTAGGCTCTGTAAGTATTTGCCTAATTATTTTGCACTGAGAGATCTCCTCTGCACTTTGTTCACAAGTAAGCCTTTTGCTTCCCCTCTGAGGCATAGAATGGCTATCATCAGCCCCACCCAGTTCCATACTACTGATAGATGCTGAAGAATCAGCCCCACCCAACTCTCTACTACCAGGAGCAGCAAGAGCCACAGGCTCTACTACAACACCAATGGTACATCTATAAATACATGATCAAATGCAATACATACCCCCATGGTACACCCATAAATACATGAATTATCAAATGCAATACAATATTAAAGAGTCAAATACATATAACATATTCATGCTCTTGTTCACTACACCATCGAGAGGCAAATCATATGCATGTACATACAATATACAGCTATAGTAATACTGGCTAATAGCAGTCTGTTGTAACAAGGAACCTTGTAAATATATAGTCCTTTGAAAACATGCTATTGTAGCACTTCAGAGTCAGGTATGTGCCTCAATCCCAGCGGAAAACACAGTTCTCTCGGAGTGGTGGAGAAGACAAGAAGTGATACCAAAATGCGGGGTAACGTTCCGGTGGGAATGGAGTCACTATACAAAAGGACACTTTATAAGGCTAATGCCTGAGAAGAATCACACGGCAAGGTCTTCTTTCCAAAAGACTGCTATTAGCCAGTATTACTATAGCTGTATATTGTGTGTACATGCATATGTATTTGACTCTTTAATATTGTATTGCATTTGATAATTCATGTATTTGTGGATGTACCATTGGGGTATGTACTTGTCACGATGCAGGGTCTCGGCCCGGCCCCTTAATCACACACACAGAGATGGTAATCAGCTAACTATTTATTGAATAATAAGAAACAGGTGAAAAGGATAATTGTCCATAAAAGTATCAAAGTTGCAATAAAAAGGTAAAGAGTTCTTAGGTAAATCCAAAGGCAAAAGCTTGGCAAAGGCTCCGCAAACAAAGCGGATCAAAAACAGACTTGGTCCGTGGCAAGGCAAACAAGGCAAAGTTCAAGAAAGCAAGCCCAAGAAACTTCTTGGCATGGTACGAGCCTCAATCTGGGCTCCGTGGATCTTCACTCGCTTCACTCCCTTCAGATCAGAAGTGGCCGAGTAACTCAGGATCCGTTCCCACGGATCCTATACTTAATTCCCCTGGTGAGACCCTCGCCGCTCTAGGCTGCGGCACCAATCTGTGCTTCGGGACCTAGCGCTCCTTTGGCGCTCTAGGCTTCGGTGCCATTCCCTCCTGCTAGACTCGATGCTCCGTCTCCTATCAAAGCTCCGTCCTTGCCTCCCAGCACCTGGGTCGCTATCTTCATGAGAGCCTAACTCCCTTTCAGCTTCCATGGGCTCATCCCTGATCCTTTCCTGCGACCCGTAACCACCTGGTTTCTCATACTGATTATCGGAGTCAGCACTTTCAGTGTCAGCCTGACTTTCCCAGCTATCATAGCCATCAGGCCAGCCATCATCCCAGGCCAAGCTCTCTGTGGGAGATGAAGGCCCAGCTAACTCATCATCCCCTTCCTCCATGTCCTCATCCGCCACAGCTGGCCCTAATGCAAGTGGGACCCCCAGTGCCGCCCCCTGCCCCCCAGGCACGAAAGGGAACTGGGTTGCTACAGTACTCACAAGATAAAAGGTTTTCCTATAATTTACACATAAGTCTCCTTGAACCTATATAGCATATATATCGCTTTGGAGTATTTATTTTCTTCCCTGGTGGGTTATTCTATACCATGTTGAGACACACCATTCCCATCTTTACTTCCGAGTAATATTTCAGTAAATATTTAGCTCTCTCAACCCAGTTTACCCCATCTATTACGTAGTCCTTTGCTGAGTATAGACAGCGGTTTTTTGTTTATTTGTTCTGTGTGGGAAGTCTGGCCGAATTCTATCATTGGTGAGGTTCAGAATGCGCTTTGATTGTAGGTGAACTATAAATCCCAGCAACTACAACTCCCAAATGTCAACGTCTATTTTCTCCAAACTCCACCAGTGTTCACATTGGGACATATTAGGTATTTATGCCAAGTTTTGCCCAGATCCATCATTGCTGGAGTCCACAGTGCTCACTGGAGGTAGGTGAAGTACAACTCCAAAACTCAAGGTCAATGTCCACCAAACCCTTCCAATATTTTCTGTTGGTCAGGGGAGCGCTGTGTGCCAAGTTTAGTTCTATTCCATCATTGGTGGAGTTCAGAAGGCTCTTTGATTGTAAACTCTAAATCCCAGCAACTTCAACTCCCAAATGATAAAATCAACACCCCCCAACCCCACTAGTATTCAAATTTGAACGTATTGGGTATTTGTGCCAAATTTGGTCCAGTGAATGAAAACACATCCTGTATTTACATTACGATTCATAACAGTATCAAAATTACAGTCATGAAGTAGCAACAAAAATAATGTTATGGTTGGGGGTCACCACAACATGAGGTTGAGAACCACTGTTTTAGGGGCTGCATGGATAACAAACAATGAAAAACAAAAACATCCCAAAAACAAAAGTACAGTAATTGCTTTGTAACCAGCTTCTAACCAAAAAAAGGTACATCATATAGGGCAGTGTTACCCAACCGGCGGCACACTACAGTTCTGTGATGGATCATCTGGTGCGCCGCGAAAACATCTCTTCCCCCCTTTCTTCCCCCTCCTGCCTGCTACTGCTTGGGGGAGGAGGAGGATAGGAGGAGGAGGAGGAAGGGCCGGGCGGCAGCAGCAAAGAAGAAGGGACTGGGGCGCTGCCTCCTTCGGCCGTTTCCCCTCTGCGCGCCAGCCAGCTGGCCCATCCCAGCTGCCAGGGAGGGCCTGGGCACCTCGGTGAGGCTTAGAAGAAAGGCTCCCCACAGGGCCCAGGCCCTGCCTGGAAGCCGAGTTTGGCCGTCTCGTGTCTTCCGCCGAGCTTGTGAGGGAGACCTGGGGAAACGGAGCAAATCACAGGCCCTGGCTGCTTCCAAACCACGGTTTGTGAGGGAGACCTGGGGAAACGGAGCAAATCACAGGCCCTGGCTGCTTCCAAACCACGGTTTGTGAGGGAGACCTGGGGAAACGGAGCAAATCACAGGCCCTGGCTGCTTCCAAACCACGGTTTGTGAGGGAGACCTGGGGACACTGAGCAAATCACAGGCCCTGGCTGCTTCCAAACCACGGTTTGTGAGGGAGACCTGGGGGAAGACCGGAGCAAATCACAGGCCCTGGCTGCTTCCAAAACCACGGTTTGTGAGGGAGACCTGGGGGAAATGGAGCAAATCACAGGCCCTGGCTGCTTCCAAACCACGGTTTGTGAGGGAGACCTGGGGAAATGGAGCAAATCACGGGCCCTGGCTGCTTCCAAACCACGGTTTGTGAGGCGACCTGGGGAAACAGAGCAAATCACAGGCCCTGGCTGCTTCCAAACCACTGTTTGTGAGGGAGACCTGGGGAAACGGAGCAAATCACAGGCCCTGGCTGCTTCCAAACCACGGTTTGTGAGGGAGACCTGGGGCAAATCACAGGAGCCTCCAAATCACAGAGCCCTGGCTCACAGGCCCTTCCAAACCACGGTTTGTGAGGGAGACCTGGGGAAATGGAGCAAATCACAGGCCCTGGCTGCTTCCAAACCACGGTTTGTGAGGGAGACCTGGGGAAACGGAGCAAATCACAGGCCCTGGCTGCTTCCAAACCACGGTTTGTGAGGGAGACCTGGGGAAACGGAGCAAATCACAGGCCCTGGTTGCTTCCAAACCACGGTTTGTGAGGGAGACCTGGGGAAACGGAGCAAATCACAGGCCCTGGCTGCTTCCAAACCATGGTTTGGAAGCAGCCAGGGCCCGAGATGCATCTCCTTCGTTTCCCCAGGCCTCCCTCCGCTTGTGAGGGAGACCTGGGGAAATGGAGCAAATCACGGGCCCTGGCTGCTTCCAAACCGCGGTTTGGAAGCAGCCAGGGGCCGAGATGCATCTCCTCCATTTCCTTGCGGGGAGCCTTTCTCCCGGTTCGCGGCTCCACCAAACCCGGCGAAGCCGTAAATCGGGAGAACAGCTCTCTGCAGGGCCCCGCCCCTCCCTCCTCCCCCTCCTCTTTGGTGCGCGCGAAACTGCTCTCTGTCTCCCTCCGGCTCCCTGTCTTTTTCCGCCAAACTTCATCTGTATTCACTTTTGGGCATATTGAGTATTCATGCCAAGTTTGGTCCTGATCCAACATTGTTTGAGTCCAGAGTGCTCTCTGGATGTAGGTGAACTCGAACTCCAAAACTCAAGGTCAGTTAACTATATGTATTACTGTGTTAGAGTGTCATTTTGTGTCATTTTGGTTGGTGGTGTGCCCCAGGATTTTTTAAATGTTAAAAGTGTGCCTCGGCTCAAACGAGGTTGGGAAACACTGATATAGGGACCCTCTTTAATGTACTTAAAAAGGGAAATTGTATCTCCAGGAGGCATCTAGGCAAAGTAATTCACCCTTCCCTTCGGCTAGGAAAATAATACCATCCTGGGCAACCTAGAAGAATCAAGGGGTGCCAAGCTTGAACTTTGCCCATCTCTGCCCTAAGAAATAGTTATGATGATTGAATAGACTTAGCACCAAAATATATATTTTATTAAAGTCAATCGCCACCATGAGTACAAAAGGGACAGAAAGGATTTTCAGAGATCACTTCTCGAGAGTGCTCAGCAACACACCACTCTCGTTTATACTACCGAATGGCACAATTTTAGCCCACATTTTTATCTTTTTAGAACACCAGGCAAAAGGCGACAACCGATGCCAACATTTCTTTCAAAGGCATGGGAATCAAGCATTCGGATGGCACCGGGTAATGAATAAAAGAGCCTGCAACATTTGCAGCCAAGCAAAAAATTGCATGACTGACTATGCAGCTCAATGCCAAAGACATTAAGTGATCAGCTGTTTTCCAGAGCCATGAAAAATCTAACATGAAAGACCATGCCTGGTCAGATAATCATACTACAGAGACCCTTGCTGCACTTTTCCTTCAGCCAAAACAATTAATTTGGGTTTGCTGCTGTTATTCCTTTTTGCTGTCAGGGATGACAGATTCTCAAGACGAAGAGAGCCTTACAGAATCTCTGAGAGCAACCGCCCCTCGTCTCTATGTGCCGATTTAGATTCACATGAGGATTACCCCAGATTTACATAAACCCATTTATTTTTTCCCCAGTGCATTTAATGTAAAAGCAATGGTTTTTCAGAATTCCTATGGCATTTTTGCATATGAGCATGATTTATATCCCTTTCATTCATTCATTAGTTGTTGTTGGGTTTTTTTGGTCATGTCAGGAGCGACTTGAGAAACTGCAAGTCGCTTCTGGTATGAGAGAATTGGTCGTCTCCAAGGACGTTGCCCAGGGGACGACCGGGTGTTTTTGATGTTTTATCAATCTTGTGGGAGGCTTGTCTCATGTCCCTGCATGAGGAGCTGGAGCTGATAGAGGGAGCTCATCCGTGCTCTCCCCGGATTCGAACCTGTGACCTGTTGGTCTTCAGTCCTGCCGGCACAGGGGTTTAGCCACTGTGATGCGGCACAGTAGTGTGCCGTTTCCCCAGCCAGCCTCCAATCCGCCATGACTCCTGCCATGACTCTCGCCCCTCGCTCGCTGAAGCCGCGTGGAGGAGGAGCTCCGCTTACTGAAGCCCGTCCACTGCTCATGCTCCTCCTCTTCCTCTGCGCGGCTTCAGCGAGCAAGGGGCGGGAGTCACAGCGGAGAGCAGCGCTGGGGCGGGGGCCATGACTCCCACCCCTCGCTCGCACTGCCCCATCACGGCTGGAGAAGCTGTGGGAGAGCTGAAGCCGCGGGGTGGGGGCGGTATATGGTGCGGCCTGGCTCCACCCCCCCCCCCACCTACAGCTCTCCCACAGCTTCTCCAGCTTCTTGGGGATAGTGCCAAGCCTGCATTGTGCTGGGGCTGGCTTGGCACTGCTCAGGCTGGAGAAGCTGTGGGGAGCCGGGGGAGGGGTGGGGCATGTGCTGGCTCTGCCACTGCTGGCTTGGCACTGCCAAGTCAGCATTGGCTGGCTCTGCCACCGCTGGCTTGGCACTGCTCAAGGCTGGAGAGGTGAAGCTGGGGGGGAGGGGGCGGGGCATGGCGTGGCCTGGCTCCGCCCCTCCCCCGGCTTCGACACTCCCAGCAGGCCACCATCCCCCAGCCGTTCTTAACTGTGTTAGAGTGTCATTTTGTGTCATTTTTGTTTTTTTAATGTTAAAAGTGTGTCGCGGCTCAAAAAAGGTTGGGAAACACTGCTCTATGTGCCGCATTTGAAGAAGTGGGTTTATATCCACGCAAGCTCAAGAGAAAATTAAAAAAGCCTACATTTTCTTTTTCAGCCTTCTTTCTTTCTTTCTTTCTTTCTCTTGTTAACCGTAAGCACTGTGAATTCTTTTACTTCCCTCTTGTCACCCTTCTCAAGAAGTAAATGCTCCAGTTGCTAACATGTCTGTCTACCTGATAAAGACAGAGTCCTTTTAGATATCCATGCATCCTGTTTTAATTAGTGACCTGCTCAACCAACCTGTCGGGAACAAATTTTACATAATGAGCAGGAAATGCAAAACAGAAACATCCCTTTGAGCTCTCCTGGTTGTCCTTGGAAGTACAGAGTATGGCCAGCCCTTCATTTCCCAGCTGAGTGGTTCTGGGGATTGACCCTGCCTGACAACAACAGCAACGGAAAGCTAACACCATGCCTGGCAGCCATTTATAGCATTTATCCTCATTCCCTTTTAACATCATCCCAATTGGTGGCCACCACTACATTATACAGTAGCAAATTAGTTTTGCTAGGTACTGTGTGGCAAATAACGTCCTGTAGTAATTCATAAAACACTAGCCCTTCAAGTGTTTTGGGCATCAGCATCCAAAAGCCTCAGCTTCCTTGGCCAATGATAAGGGATTCTAGAAGCTGAAGGGGCCTGGGAAACATTGTTTTAATATTAATAATAATCATCATCATCTTTATTTATACCCCGCCACCATCTCCCCAATGGGGACTTGGAGCAGCTTACATGACGCCAAGCCCAGCAATACAATACAAGAGATAAAAGCAAAACTGAAAAAACAACCACAAAATCAATTACAAAAATATAAACTACAACAGGGCTGTCCAACTGGCGGCCTGGGGGCCGTATACGGCCCCCCAGCCCCTTCCCTGCAGCCCCCTAAGCTTTTTAAATAAAAAATAAAAATAAAAAATAAATTAAATAATAATATTTTTTAAAATTACCCACTTCCAGGTTCCGGAGCAAGTATCGCGAGACTACGGAAGCCACACGGGATTTCGCTCTCAACGCAAGATCACACCTGCGTTGAGAGCGAAATCCCGTGTGGCTTCCGTAGTCTCGCGATACCCTGTTGCCGAAATCTCGGCTACTTAATCCCCCTGCGGCCCATGCAGACGCGATTTGGACCTTCTCGGCTGCTGCCTCGGTCGGTCGTCGCCTCTGCTCGTGGTCCGGCTACTCCTGGATCCCTTGGCGTTAGGGAAGGTAGGCTAACCTTTATGTTATTATTATGTAATTGTGTATGGATGCCCCTTATGAATTCCCTCCCTGCATTTCCCCTTAGTAAAAGATTATATTTGATTGTATGGATGCCCCTTATGAATTCCCTCCCTGCATTTCCCCTTAGTAAAAGTTTATATTTGATTGTATGGATGCCTCTTATGAATTGTAAGTAAATTGGAGCCGGGGCGGGGGCGGGGCGGGGCCGGAGCCGGGGCGGGGGCAGACCCTTCAGCCCCCCAGGTCATCAGTGACCAGAATTCAGGCCCCTGGGCCGGTAGAAGTTGGACAGCCCTGAACTATAATAATACAACAACCAATAAAATTATATTAAAATCATACATAAAAACAGAACCATGTGCGGGCCACATGTACAAATTAAAATAGTAAAGATAAAAGCAGGGGGTGAAGATCAAAACCAGTTCAAAGCTTGGACGGTGCTTATACATATCACAGAGGCTGGCCTCATACTAGTTCCAGGTTTCTCAGGATTCACAGTATCCGCAGTTGACAGCCACAGAGAAAACATTTTTCTCAACTCTCCTTGGTATAATGCACACATGCAGATCACCAGAATCCTTAATAGCTTTTGCTGTGCAGGATGGTTTACACCAGTGGTTCCCAAACTTTTTTGGCCTACGGCCAGAATTTTTTTTACTCACGGCCCCCTAGAAATGAATTTTTTAAATTTTTTTAATAGCAATTAAACAGAAAGATATATGTATTAATATTTCTATATTTTCCATAAAATATAATAAAGGAAGTTGTAAATTAGAAACATTGAAGTTTGAAATTATGAAACTATTGAACTTAGAATAGAAAGGTAATACAAAAAAAGTTAAGGCATTCGAAATCATCTTAATGAGAAGGGTGAACCTGGTACGCTGCTACCAATCTAGTAATCCCCGGCTCTATTTTCATCAGCAGTCATCTCAAATCATCGCGATTGACTATTTCGCAATCGGTTTCTTTTTTTGTTAATAAATTGGTTACCGCACTGAATTGACTATTTTGCAATCAGTTTCTTTTTTTGTTAATAATTTGGTTACCACACTGGTTGAGTCTTATTATTATTGTTATAAGACTCAACCAGTTGGAAGGGAACCCAAAAGGTATTATTATTATCCCTTGCTTGGCGAGAGGAGGAGGAGGGAAGAAGAGAGAGAGACACACACAGAGATGGATGGTAGCCTGTCACCTGGCTCACGCCACTGCCCCCACCGCCCACTTACAGGGGTTCAGTGCCCCCCAAATTCTCTTGGGTCTTCTAGCACCCCCTTAGATCGTCCCACCGCCCACCAGGGGGTGGTACCGCCCACTTTGGGAACCACTGATTTACACCAAAGTGCACTAATGGACCTTAAGGACTCGATTTTGGAGTATTCCCCAACTTTGGTAATCACAGTTTAAAGCCCTTAAAGCACACTGCAGCACACATCCATAGCCTGCAACATAAAAACACTGCTTCTCACACCACTATCAAACTGCAAAGTAAATGTTTCCCCAGTTTTATGAAGCCACTTTCTCTTTACCGAGAATGGTATGCCTCCAAATCTCCTCTTTGTGGCCCTACTCTATTTATTTATAGTTGGCCAATCTAATATCTATAGGAGGACGTTCCATAGCCAAGGGGCCACCACCGAGAAGGCCCTGTCTCTCTTCCTAGGTGGTTCATAAGGGGAAATGCGTTCGGACATGTAAGTTGTGCCAGAACCGTCTAGGGCTTTGTAGGCTAAAGCCAGCATTTTGAATTGTGTCCGGTAGCAAACTGGCAGCCAGTGGAGCTGGCGCAACAAAGGAGTTGTGTGCTCCCTGAGCACCACTCCTGTTAGCAATCTGGCTGCCACTCGTTGGGCCATTTGAAGCTTCCAGACAGTCTTCCAAGGCAATCCCACATAGAGTATGTTGCAGTAGTCTATACGGGATGTAACCAGAACGTGGACTACTGTGGCCAAGTCAGTCCTCCCTACTCTAATCTCACCGACCCCCAAAATGCTTCCTGTGTTTGACCTGCCACCTTTTCAACTTATTCTTTTCTTAGTCTTGCCACATGCATATTGCTTAATCATATTCAGATGTATTCCGTCCACAATTTAACCAGTTGGCAATCTTACATTAATTGGTATTTCATCTGTAAGGTAATTGTATCCTGGGTATAATCACACTAGCTAATAATAATAATAATAATCTTTATTTGTACCCCACCACCATCTCCCCAACAGGGACTCGGAGCAGCTTACATGAAGCCGAGGCCAACCTCTTGACAATTTTTTGGATCAACAATGCAATTTCTAAACTCATGGGCTTGTTTGAGTACAGAAAGGTCATATAGGAGTGTAGTAGCAATCGATGCGTCAGTGCTGGATGATGGAAAGTCTCCCTCCAAAGTATCAAATTTGACTAGAACCCTATAGCAAATGTGAGCAAATGTTACAATTGTATTTACTAGGCATGAGAAAAAAGTTATGAAAATGATTCGTTTCGTAAGAAATTCGTAAGAAATGCTACTTTCGAGCGTTTCCGCACCTGGAACGCCAACCAGGAAGTGGACTTTCTTTTTAGAACCTCGGGGGCCAGGATTTTCTTAAGTGTCATTATTAGGTCGTAAGGGGGCATACGGGGGGCACCCTCCTTCTCTCTCACCACCCTCCCGCCTCCCTTGCCAATATTATGGCAAGGCAAGCCCTAAACTCGCTCCTTCCCTCGGCTGGAAGGAAGCCTGGAAAAAATGTAAACAGAGAGGATTACTCAGAAGTAAATCTGCAAAGGAGGGCACTTTGGATGAAGGGCCCTCCTTTGTGGATTTACTTCTGAGTAATCCTCTCTGTTTTACATTTTTCCAGGCTTCCCTGCCTCTCCTGCCCTGCCAGGATCTAAGGCATCAAAGAGTATTGGGGTGAGAAACTAACCTAATGTATAATAGAATGAATGCTACTGTAAGTGCCACTGCCTAATATTATAAGTAATCCAACTGGTCATACCTACATTCCATGCACATGCAATAATACAGCAGTAATAACAATAACAAGAGGTAAAATTCAAACCGAAGTATTCTGAGTGGTCCCTGCCTCATGCAAACGAGCTCATGCGGTGCAAACGGTGCAAACGAAAATTAGCCCGGGGGGAAAAGCCAGCTTGGGAGCACACACATACATATTCTTGGGAGGGGGGATTTGTTGCAGAATCCCAGCCTCATAGAGAAGATTCTGCAGCAACCCCCCCCCCCCCCAAAGAATATGTATGTGTGTGCACCCAAGCAGAAAACACTGTCTTTCCCGGGCTAATTTCCGGGCTCACAAAGAAGAGCCCGTTTGCACCGCATGAGGCAGGGACCACTCAGAACACTTCTCGGTTTGAATTTTACCTCTTCTTATTCCCATTGTTATTACTGCTGTATTATTGCATGTGCATAGAATGTGGTATATGACCAGCCTGGGCAAACTTGGGCCCCTCGCTCCCTCGGGATCGGGGTGAGAGAGAGCGAGAGGAGGGGGCTCCTCCTCCTTTTCTTTTGCTGCTTCCAAGAATACCCCCTCCCTCCCTCCTTCCTCCCTCCTTCCTATTTGGAGAGTCCCATCTAGAATTCAGTGTGATTTATTCAAATTTTTGGCCTACAACTCCCAGAAATCCCAGCCAATTTACCAGCTGTTAGGATTTCTGGGAGTTTAGGCCAAAAACCATCTGGAATGCACATGCTCTGGCATACGAATTACTAACAGTTTCGTTAGTACTTAATTTACATTTCCGAAATTTTTTGGAAATTTTTTTTGTAAGTCTTTCTTTTACTAATCAACCCCCCCCCCCCCCATTTGATTTACGATTCACGATTTTAGGATTCTAAACCATGCCTAGTATCTACGGTTTACTGTGTGATTGTAAAACTGATCTCGGGGACGGGGGGAATGAAATGTTGAAAGAACTAGCATTATTAAGATTAGTTATTTACTAAACTAGTAAATAACTAGTACTGATACAGCTAACCTTTTTAGATTATACATTAATGGGCAAAGGCCATTTCTCTTTGTGGGCAGAATACAATTTTCTGCCTGAGACGAAAAACAAACAATGCCTACCGTCAGAGTTAGATCAATAGCACCCATAAACACAAACAGAACTGGTTCAAATGGAACATTTATTTCAGATCAGTAGGCAGAACAAATATGACCCACATTAGTAGATCACATAAAATTGAAAATATTGTGTGCATTTGCTTGTTGCCCATAGCTACAAAACAAATATTTGAAACAAGGCTGTATCACTAACACATTTACTTCCTCTTCAGGACTGGCCCAGATATTAGGAAGACTGAGTTGGTCATTTCTAGCAGCAGATCTTCTCAAACAAGCAGCACATTATTAGTTATTAAGTTCTTATTGTAAGAAAGATATTATTCAGGAGTAGCCACTAGGCTTGGTTTAGAATCCTAAAATCGCAATTCTAAAATCAAATGGGGGGGGATTTTTTTTTGATTAGTATATCAAATACTTACAAAAATTTTTGCAAAAAGTTCTAAAATGTAACTTAATTACTAACGAAATTCTAAATTGGTTCTAAAGTCAAAAACAGTCAAAAATCAATGGGGAACATTCCCTTAAACTGTAGATGTATAACATAAATATAAGAGCTAGCTACTAGCTCTCAGTACAATTGTGACCTTCTCTACCCTCCTCTTTCATTCCTTCCTTTGCTCTTTGGTTCCCCATCCCTTCTTTTCTCTTTCCTTCCTTCCCTCCCCCCTTCTCTACTTCTTCCTTTGTCTCCTTCCTTCCTTTGTTCACGTTTTATTTCCCTAATAGCAATTAAACAGAAAGATATATGTATATATATAGACTTTCTGCTGTGCTCTGCAACCCCGAACTTGCCTATCTCAGATTGGCCTCTTTAGTCATCAGCGCGCTTGTAAAAAGCGTGGGATGAGTCCTTCCTGAATCTTCGTTCGGAAGTAATGCCGAGAGAGATATGTATTAATGCAGTGGTTCCTCATGTTGTGGTGACCCCCATCCATATTTTCGTTGATACTTCATAATTTTGTTACTCTTATGAATTCTAATGCAAATATCTAATATGCAGGATGTATTTTCATTGTTACAAATTGACCAAAGTTAAAGCACAGGGATTAATCACAAAAACAATATGTTTGGGGAGGATGGACAACGGATGATGGGATTTGCAGTACCTTCGACCAATTCAGCTCTGACTTCCACAGCTGAGACCCCATGAATGACAGACCTGGACTAAACTTGGCACACAGAACCCCCATGACCCACAGAAAATACTGGAGGGGTTTGGGAGGAATTGACAGTGATTTAGGGAGATAACTCTGAACCCAAACAATCCTGGATCAGGACCAAACTTGGCATGAATACTCAATATGCCCAAATGTGAATGCAGATGGAGTTTGGGGAAAATAGACCTTGACATTTGGGAGTTGTAGTTGCTGGGATTTATAGTTCACCTTCAATCAAAGAGCATTCTGAACTCCACCAATGACAGAATTGGGCCAAACTGGGATCCCCGCTCGCCGGCGCCTCGCTCACCCCCCTCTCGCCTCTCTCTAGCCTCGTGCATGGATCAAGGCTAGAGAGAAGCGGTGGGCGCATGTGAGCCCCTTTCCAGCTGAAATATAAGCCGGCCCAGCCCTGGGTGGAAGCTTATATTTCAGCTGGAAAAACGCCAGCGCGCCTCTCCGCCTCTCTCTAGCCTGGATCCAGGCTGAGAGAAGCAGAGAAGCGCGCGCGCGCTTTTCCAGCTGAAATATAAGCCGACCCAGGGGCTGGTCGGCTTATATTTCAGCTGGAAAGCGCCGCCGCGCGCCTCTCCGCCTCTCTCTAGCCTGGATCCAGGCTAGAGAGAGGCAGAGCGGCGCGCCGCGCCTTTCCAGCTGAAATATAAGCCGACCCAGGGTTGGGTCGGCATATTTCAGCTGAAAAGACCATCGCACCCCTCTCGCTCTCTCTCTAGCCTCGATGCATGAAGGCAGAGCAACAGGGAAGAGAAGGAGAGGGGGGAAGCCTGGAGGACTACAGTTCCCAGAATGCATTGCCTAGCAGCAGAGTCACTTCCAGTTCCCCATAGAAATGCGGGGAAAAGAAGAAGCTTAATGAAGGCGGGAAGGAAATGAGCGGGAGAAGACAAGACAGGAGAAGTGAGTACTACAATAATTAATTAATTAATACTTTAGAACTTCTAACGAACTTAACGCATATTGTTGACCTGAAGGACCGTAAAAGGAAGTCTACTTCCTGGTTCACGACAGCGAGCCGTAAAACAACAAAAGTCCCATTAATTACGAATTTCTAACGAATCAATTAGATTTCCGTTTCAATTTTAGCATGCCTAGTAGCCACATTGATTGTGTAGCAAGATACTAGACCTGTTTAGGTTCGTCGGATACATCCGAATTTCGGATGTACTTCGGATGTTTTCGACTTATGAAGCGCTTCCGAAGAGAGTATTTATTTATTTATTATTTATGGCATTTTACCCCGCTCTTCTCAACCCCCAAGGGGGGACTCAGAGCGGCTTCCAAAAGGCACAATTTGATGCCTACATCACAATCGCAGTATAAAACACAATATAAAACCCTCCAGCATTCGACACTAAAATACATTAAAATACAATTATATTCACACATCCTATGCATTCACCTATGTTAAAAACAGTGTTCCGTCCATAAAAGCATTGAGCCCTATTCACCAACTTTCCATTAAAACTACTAAAGTGCTGTCCTGTGCTACTATGCGAACGCCTGGTCCCACATCCAGGCTTTCACTTTTTTCCTAAATGTCAGGAGGGATGGAATTGATCGTATGTCGCTAGGGAGCGCATTCCACAGACGGGGAGCCACCACCGAGAAGGCCCTCTTCCTCGTCCCCACCAGCCGCACCTGGGAAGCCGGCGGCAGCGAGAGCAGGGCCTCCCTGGATGATCTTAAAGTACGAGGTGGGACGTAGCGGCAGATGCGTTCGGACAAGTAAAGGAAACCGGAAATGGATTCGCCATTTCGAAGTATCCATCGCCATTTTCGGATAGGGCTCGTATGCAGGGCCGGACCTAGGTAATTTTAAATGGTAAGCGAACAGTATTTTGGCGCCCCCCAACCAATCACTGATGTGTGTGTGTGTGTGTGTGTGTGTGTGTGTGTGTGTGTATATATATATATATATATGGATTGGGTGCATAGACAAATTTGGGCCCTCCAGGTATTTTGGACTTCCTACTGGCTGTTTGGAATTGTGGGAGTTGAAGTCCAAAACACATGGAGGGCTGAAGTTGGCCCATGCCACACACACATATATATATATATATATATATATATATATATATATATATATATATTCCTTCCTTCCTTCCTTCCCACCATTTCACTGCTCTAAGCCAGTGACTTTTTGAATGAAACACAGGTTTTTGGATTTTAAAAAATCATTTTATTTTTCAACGTAGTCTCCTTTGAGCTCTATACACTTTGTCCAACGTTTCTCCAATTTTTTTATCCCTTCCAAAAAAAATCAGATTTGTTGAGGTCATCAAAATAGGTAGTATTTGTTTGTGAGATGATTTCATTTTTGGAGTCAAATCTCTTTCCACCGAGTCATTTCTTCAGGTTTGGAAACAAGAAATAGTCACTCGGGGCTAAATCCAGATAATAGGGCGGATGAGGGAGCAATTTGTATCCCAATTCATGGATTGCTGCCATGGCAACTGCACATGTGTGCATCCTTGCATTGTCCTGGTGCAAAAGAACTTTTTTCTTGGCCAAATGTGGTCGGGTTTTTCCCCCCAAATCCTCATTAAATAGACTTAGTAAGTTGGCATAATATTCGCCATTGATTGTTTTACCCTTTTGAGGGTAGTCAATGTGGATTATACCGCGTGCATCCAAAAAAACGGTCGCCATGACTGTATTGGCTGACAAAACCACCTTGGCCTTCTTTGGAGCCAATTCACCCCGAGAAACCCACTGTTTTGACTGCTGCTTGGTCTGTGGTCTGTTGTGGTGGATTCACGTTTCGTCCATGGTTACAAAACGGCACAAAAACATGCCCATCTTGCGGTTGAATAACGCCAAACACTCCTGAGAAATTGTCACACGATTGTGTTTGTGGTTGATTGTGAGCAAACGCGGCACCCATCTTGCGGAAAGCTTTCTCATACCAAGTGATCATTTAAAATTGAAACCACTGAGCCATGTGAGATGCCTATGGCTTCCACAATCTCTCGCACTTTCGATCTCCGATTGGCCAACACCATATCGTGAATTTTTAAAATGGTTTCAGGTGTGGAGACCTCAACTGGCCGTCCAGAATGTTCGGCATCTTCCGTGTTTGTACGGCCACAACAAAATTCAGTAAACCACTTTTTACCATTGAAATTGATGGTGCAGAGTCCCCATAGTATTTATCAAGCTTAGCCTTGGTTTGAGTGATGGTTTTTTCCACAAAAAATAATGCTTAATGAGCACACAAAATTCACTTTTTCCCATTTTCTCCTCAAATCACGCAGTAGTCTGCTATCAATGGCTGTCAAACACAAACTAAATGACGCAGCTTGTTCAAATTTTGACAGGAGTCAACTGACAGATGCCTCTTGACAGGAGCAGTGTGGCCCTTTCAGTTAAGAGGCGGGAAATTCAAAAAGTCACGAACTCATTGACCCGCCCTTGTATATAAAAATTAGGGGATATTCAGCTTAATAAGCAACTATTAAGAAATGTCAGATTTTGAGCTTTTTCTTGATCTGGTTAAAATACTTAAATTCAAAATAGAAAATAGCATGGGAACCCACTTCTGCCCATTGCTTTGAACTGTCATCACGTATTTAAAAACCATGTCAAACTGACAAGGTGTGAGAACAGTTAAATTAAAGCAACCAGGAATCTCATGGCTTCAAAGAGAAGAGGAAAAAATTAAATCTAATTTTCAGGCCCATACAACAGGTTCAGAATAATCACAACTGATATCATCCTTTTAATTTATAACCCCGTTTCATGGCTTGCAATTTAACTTCTCATTATGGTCTTATTTGCTAACGTAAAAGGCTTGATAAACATTCACATATGAAAATAATGTAAGTGCTTATAACCACAGCCTCTGATATTGCTGAAATGCATTGCAAATCCTGGTTGGAGATCTGAACCTGCATGGATTTGGATCCCTTTAGTTAAAGTCACACCTCTTCCATCACATCACAAGGCGCCAGGTGATCAGCTGTAAATATGAGCAGTGTGTGTGTACTTGTGCATAGTGGTGATGTACAACACCCAAGGGGGATGATGTTCCAGGGAAAGGTAGGATAATAATGCAGATAGAGCGTTTATCTCTGCAACAAAAATAATCCCGGGAGGTTTGACTGCTTCATGTCAGATTTTCACAATTGACTTCAGACGGTGACAGCATCCCAACCACTCAATGAGCAAAGGTCAGAAAGAGATACTATTGTGCTTTGCTTTAGCAAGCAATTGGGACGTCCTTTCTGAACAGCAGTGATTAGTATCCTAATCCACAAATCCTCATATAGTGCAGCAGATTGTATTCAGACACATATGACAATCTCCGCACAATGAGGTCTACAAGGTAGAGTTAGCCGAAAAAGGTGGACATATCTGTTTCATCCCTACTCCTCATACTAGTAACACTGGTCAAGTTTAAAGGACACTGAAAATCTATTGAGACAACCTATTTTGTACACTCTCAAAGCAATATTATGATAGGAAAGAGTTTTATGCTACTTAAAGGCTAATACATTTAATTTGTCTCTGACCCCATTATCTATAATATTATTTCCAAGCATGGGTACTTGGCAAAGCACCAAAATCAATGTGTACAGAAGCTATCGTACTGTCTATTCTCCTATATGGGTCTGAAACATGGGTCACCTATCGCCAACACCTACGACTCCTCAAACGCTTTCATTAGCGCTGTCTTCGCACGATCTTAAATATACACTGGACCGACTATGTGACGAATGTTGCTGTCCTTGAGCAAACAGGGATCACCAGTTGCTGTTGAGGCCATGCAGCATTGAGGAACACAGCTGCGCTGGGCAGGGCACATCTCTAGGATGGAGGACCACTGTCTCCCAAAGATACTACTCTACGGTGAACTCGCCATGGGTCAGCGCAAGAGAGGCACTCCCAAAAAGAGATATAAAGACTCCCTGAAACAACATCTCAGGCTCGGCCAGCTTGATCACCAACAATGGTCCACCCTGGCGTCACATCGGGAGGCATGGAGATGCACTATCCACAATGCTGCGGCCTCTTTCCAGAAGACACGCCAAATGGGTCTCGAAGAGAAATGACAACTCAGAAAGAACTGCAACTTGGAAACAGCATCACCCAAGGAGACTTTCTGCTGTGCTTTCTGCAACCGAACTTGCCTATCTCAGATTGGCCTTTTTAGTCATCAACGTGGTTGCAAAAAGCGTGGGATGAGTCCTTCCTAAGAATCTTCGTTTGTAAAGTAATGCCGAGAGAGGATTTCCAAGCATGGGTACTATATGTCTTCTGAAATAAAATATTGTATGAATTAGAGGTGGGCTTATAGCGCTTGAAAGTTCATATTACTTTAAAGTACTGTGCTGCAAGAACAGCCATTATTATTATTATTATTATATTTGATACACAACAAGATTAGTACACAGCAAACAAGATCAAAGGGTTGTTGTATTCGATCACACATTGGACACTTCCCAAGTATCTAGGACTGTATGATGTATGCCGATTATTTTTAAGGACAGGCCAATGTGTTTAGGCACTGCACCCAGTGTGCTGATCACCACTGGGACCACCTTTACTGGTTTGTGCCAAAGTCTTTGCAGTTCAATCTTTAAATCCTTGTATCATGTAAGCTTTTCCAGTGGGGTCTTGTCAATTCTGCTGTCACCTGGGATTGCAACATTGACGATCCAAGATATGAGAGGTCAGGAGTATTGTCAGTCTGAATTCGGATTTATTAATTTATTATTATTATTATTTATTATTTTTATTATATATTTTATTATATATTATTTTATTTTTAATATTATTATTATTATCTCTCCCAAAGGAGACACAAAGCGGTTTAACACAAAAGCATTAACATTCATTTAAAAATATACAAATATGCTTTATCTAAAATTCAATAAAAATATATTTAAAAATATACAAATATGCAAACATTAAAACAGAATTAAATATAAACTTTATTAAAAATTCAATTAAAACCCATTAAAACATATTCAGAGTTAAAAACCACAACACCCACTGACTCGATCTTTAAAATGATGTCTTTTGAAAATGTCTGTGCATGGAGTATATTTCCCCAAAAACAGAAGCAACCATGTACTTACAACTTTTATTTTCAAAATCCAAACATTTCCATTGTTCCAGCGTACTTATGAGTAGTTTCCACCCATTATGGAGCCTTTTTACTCATATCTGAATGCAATATTTTTTCCTGTCTGGTACATTTTAGTACATTTCGAATCCCAAATCAACATGTACCTCTTCTCGTGCAGTTCATTTTGTTCTATTTGTGTCTCCTGTGGGATGTGGGTATTAATTTTTCATACTTGCTAAAGCAAATTTTCCCTCTTGCCTTCCCTCCCCCCCCCCACTCTTTGTGAACTACTACAATAGATTAGAGCAGTGTTTCCCAACCAGTGTGCCGCGGCACACTAGTGTGCCGTGAGCGATCATCAGGTGTGCCGTGGGAAAACCTCCAATATACCATTTCTTCCCCCTCCTGCCGAACTCCTGCTGCTGCTTGCGGGGGGGGGGGAGGAAGGGCCGGGTGTGTTGTGACTGAGCCTTCAGCTACTACAGCTAGTAGCATTGGGGAAGATGCTGAGTCAGTTGCATCAAACAGTAGCATGGCTTTGGGCACGGCTCTGGGTGATCAGGCTCCTGCAGCTGGAGTCAAGAGGGCTATTAGTGACTCAAGCCTTGATGAAGGCAGAGAACAGAGGAGAAAGATCCAGCATATACTTAGGGATTCTACTGAGTCAGATACCTTTAAAGGGTTTTCTGGGAATGCAGAACTACAGTCAAAAGAAAGTGATACGGACTTAGATTCGGCAGTAGTTCAGGAAGTGAGAGATGTATGCAATCCAGACTCTGGGGACAGCACATTACAGGGGTTTCAGACGGACGGGGATTGGCCGTCTACACATTCAGAAGCTGAGTGGGACCCTTTAAGTCAGCAAGATCTTTGGTTAGCTTGGAGGTCTGGGCATAGTTCAACAGCTGCAAGGAATGAGGATGCTGTTGCTCTAGAACAGGGAGGGCTTTCTGATGACTCTGATGTTTAGTGCTATAAAAGAAGTGAGTATTTGACTTGGCCCTCACGGTGGTCAAGGAGTTGCTATTCTGGTTCGTGATCCTGTGTTCCTGTCTTCGTGTATCTTTGATCCTGGTTCCAGTTACTTGTGAGTTTATGGGTTACTTCACCACTTTGCTCCTTGGGTGAACTTGCTATGGCAGCTCTAGCTGATATTGGGAAAAGGTAAGGGGTTTTGGGATTCAATGTCTGCTTCTCTGTTTAGCTGCTGCCGTGTACCTCTTGACCTTCGCTGTGACTACTGTGAGTTCCTGCTGCAGAGTGTTGGTATCGTATGAGGTGGAGGGGGGTAGACGCTGGGTTTAATGGGGGCTGTGAATTATGTGCTTTCTGTATACTTAGCTCCTGACGATCCTGGCAAGTCTCCTCCTTTCTCATCTGTCACTCTCCTACCCTACGACCTTCGGACTGGCTGTTGGACCTCTCTTCGTGTATGCCCCCCTGTTGGACGCAGACGGACGTCTTGTGTTTGTTATGAGTTTCTTCTCCACAGTATTTCTTTTTGGGCATTCCTGGGATTTTTGTGAGTTTTAAAGCAGGACTTGGCTATTTTTTGTTAGTCCTCCTCCCATTTGTCGTGCAAATAAACTTTTGTTACCTTTGCAACCCCTGGACTCAGCTCCTTACGTCTCTGTGCCATAACAAGGTGGCAGCAAAAAAGAAGAAGAGGCCAGGGTGCCGCTTCTGTGCATGCCAGCCAACCAGCCTCCAATCGAGGGAGGGAGGAGGGAAGGGTGACGTCACTAGGGCCCCGCCCCCTTCCCAGCGGTCGCCATTTGAGGAGGAAAGGCCAGCAGAGAGGCTGAGGTGAGCGGAGGGAGGGTCGGAAAGGGGTGGAGTGTCCCCCTCCCCATGAGGAAGAGGCCCACCCATCATTATTTGAGTCCACAGTGCTCTCTGGATGTAGGTGAACTACAACTCATCCAAAAATGGATCTGGGGATTTCCTGAAATTTGGCTAGCAGAAATGGATAGAGGTTCAGCCGAAATGCACATGTCTAATATTCAGCAAGTAGCAGAGAAAATGTGGAAGTATGAGTGAGAGCAATTGCAAAATCCCACAGAAACATCAAGAAGATGGTTTGCAGTCAAAAAAAAAAAACTAGTCTGGATAGACAAAAGATAGAAATAGAAAGCAAATTGGATCCACTGCTGGACCTTGAAAGGCATTTTAGGGAAGTGCTGAGACATAATGAAAGGGCCTGGAAATCTGTTTTTCAGGAGTGTCGTGCCGTGAATTATAAATATAAGAGGCAAGCAAAGCTGCATTAGCATTCCCCTAAAACCACTTGCCACTCTGGGAAGTAGGAACACGTAACAGTGGGATTTTTAAAAAACGTTTGTTGCTGTCCATCTGGATTACATCCTATATGCATCTAATTCTGTTACGACAGCTGGTATCATTAATCTTGATTTGGAAAAAAAAACCCTCTGTAGGCAAATCAGATAAATTATGGAGAAAAAAAGCACACTGATACAGACCAATATATAGTTTAGCTGGAAAAATGTTGAAAGAAATTTCCAGTAATTCACTTTCAAGTCAAATTGAGGTAAAAAAAAAAATCATGTCAGGAGCAACTTGAGAAACTGCAAGTCGCTTCTGGTGTGAGAGAATTGGCCGTCTGCAAGGACGTTGCCCAGGGGATGCCCGGATGTTTTTGATGTTTGACCATCATTGTGGGAGGCTTCTCTCATGTCCCCGCATGCAGAGCTGGAGCTGACAGAGGGAGCTCATCCATGTTCTCCCCGGACTCGAATCTGTGATCTGTTGGTAATTGATGCAATGAGCACAGTGCATTAGGCCTTCTTCATCTATAGGGATTTGGTTTGGGGACCCTCCATGAATGGTAAAAAACGTGGTTAATTGTGCCCCATATTATTAAATGCTGGCAGTGTGGACATACATGCTTCACTGTGTCTGCCGCCATTTTATGAATATGACTTGGTGATCTGCAGTCGGTGGAAATCACAATTACAGAGCCCACAAGTCTGGAGGGTCCATTGTAAATTTGCCTGTTTATCAATATTGTTGTTGTGAATTGATGCCAAGTTGGATTCAACTCTGAGATACTTTGTTGTGATGGTGCAGCAAGCGCCACTTGCATGGAAAACATTAAGTTCCAAAAGGTTTTGCTTTGTTAAAATGTGTTTTGCAAGCTTACACTGTTTGATAAGGGTTTGGTTGCATTGACTGGTTCTTTGTACCTGTCAATCATTGTTTGCAGACCCCAATTAAGTTTGTCCCGCCCCCTTTCCCAGGGACTTTGGGAATCTAGCCATTTTTCTTCTCAGAGCTTCCCAGGTTTTCTCCAGAAGAGGGCGTACCTGAAGGTTTGCCAAGTTAGGCCTTGGTCAACACCAATCTGTGTTTTGCAAGCTTACACTGTTTGATAAGGGTTTCGTTGCATTGATTGGTTCTTTGTACCTGTCAATCATTGCTTGCAGAGCCCAATTAAGTTTGTCCCGCCCCTTTTCCCACGGACTTCGGGAATCTAGACATTTTCCTTATCAGAACTTCCCAGGTTTTCTCCAGAAGAGGACGTACCTGAAGGTTTGCCAGGCTAGGCCTTGGTCAACACCAATCTGACTTTCCTTGGGACGCATACTCAACATATCAGAAGGTTGAGTGATGCTGAGGAGCCCCAATTGCCTTCCAACAGTCAGGTGGCATTCAGAGGAAGGTATTGTGCCTTCAATATAGGCCATCTGGCTGGAGTCTCGAGTGTCCTTACCTCGAGACCATAAAGAAGGAGAGGACTCGGAGAGCCATCCGGCTGAAGCTTCCTGGACCTAAGCAACAAAGAGACTGTAAAGTATTTTTCTTTTATCCTTTTGAGGAACAAAGTAAAGTGCCCGAGGGAAGTTAACTCATGTTAAGAATAATAAAGCCTGTTTGAGTTAACTAGAGTGTCCAGCTTGGTCCTTGGGAGCCCCAAGCCTCTAAGGTGGTGGTTCTCAACCTTCTTAATGTCGCAACCCCTTAATACAGATCCTCATGTTGTGGCGACCCCCAACCATAGAATTATTTTTGTTGTTACTTCATAACAGTAATTTTGCTACTGTTATGAACTGACATGTAAATATCTGATAGCTACGGCCCTGTGCAGGGTGTATTTTAATTCAATGGAACAAATTTGGCACAAATACCTAATACGCCAAAATTTGAATACTGGTTGGGTGTGTGTGTGTGTGTGTGCGTGCGTGCGTGCGAGAGAGAGAGAGAGAGAGAGATGTTGTTTGGGAGTTGTAGTTGTTGGGATTTATAGTTCACCTACAATCAATGGGCATTCTGACCTCCACCAACGATGGAACTGAACCAAGCTTGGCACACAGGACTCCCATGACCAACAGAAAATACTGGAAGCGTTCGGTGGGCATTGACCTTGAAGTTTGGAATTGTAGTTCACCTCCATCCAGAGAGTACTGTGGACTCAAAACAATGATGGATCTGTACCAAACTTGGCACTGATACTCAATATTCCCAAATGTGAACACTGGTGAAGTTTGGGGAAAATAGACCTTGACATTTGGGAGTTGTAGTTGTTGGGATGTATAGTTCACCTACAATCAAAGAGCATTCTGAACCCTGCCAAGGCTAGAATTGGGCCAAACGTCCCTCATGGAAACCCCATGGCCAACAGAAAATACTGTGTTTTCAGATAGTCTTTGGCAACCCCTCTGACAGGTCCTCATGACCCCCAGGGGTCCCGACCCCCAGGTTGAGAAACGCTGCTCTAAAGGAAGGCAAGAAGCAATCCCCCAATATAGAGAGAGCACGTCCTCACCCTTCCCTGAGTATTAACAGACCGGGTGCGACGGCACATTTGTCATTAACGGCCCTGCTCAGGTTCTGGAAATTTGCAACTTTGCCTTCCTTAATTGAGTCTACTGTATTAATCTGCAATACAGCCTTGCTATTTTCCTAGCGCTCTCCATATTATCAAGCATTACTCACTTTTCAACTGAGCCATGTAATCTCACAAATGGCCAAAGATACAATAAGATCTTCTAACGAGAGTGTGGGGTTTATTCTGACCAGATAAGTTACAAAAACATGTGACAAAAATTACAGCATTTATAGTCTTTTTTTAATCTGCACCATTTTTAGGAAAACAATTCCATTCCTTTATGGGAGAAAGCTGGGATATAAATTCAATGAATAACCCAATAATAAAATATTGAAATTCTCTAAGGCAGTGTTTTTTCAACCTTTTTTGAGCCGGGGCACATTTTTTACTTTTACAAAATCCTGGGGCACACCACCAACCAAAATGACACAAAATGACACTCTAACACAGTAATACATATAGTTAATATGTTTTTAAATGTATTTATACACTCAGTGTGAAACCTGGGCCTGTTTCGATGAACACAACATAGATATGACTACCTCTCACATACTTATACATGGCTATCATGTCTTCTCTCAGCCTTCTCTTCTTCAGGCTAAACATGCCCAGCTCTTCAAGCCGCTCCTCATAGGGCTTGTTCTCCAGACCCTTGTGAAATTTCCCCAGAGTGAAACTTGTTTCCAGTTAACCATGGATGTCATGAAGCTGTTATAAACAGTTCCTTGGGGGAGGCAACTCTCGAAAAATCCAGGAAAATAGTAAAAAAAAAAATTCAAGTGGAAAGGCTCGATTTGTTTCTTGGAAACCTGTGAATGCTTCAGCCTCCCGATGCTCCCAGGTTCGCTCACTGCCCAATTCACTGGCGTGGAGCTTCCTGCTGTGGCTGTTCTCACGAGAAATCCAAGCCAACGCGAAAACGCAGACTCGGTCACTTCCGCCCAGTGCTCTGCTTTTGCGGGGGGAGGAGGGAGGCAGTGAAAGAGGCCACACAGATCTATGAAACGTATGAGAGCATCAGGAGGCTGAAGCAGCCCTGAGTGGGAGCTGGAGCCATGTTGAGCCGAGGCTCCTGAAGGCTTCCTCAAGGCGGGCCTGGCCCTGGTATTCGGCGGAGCCCTTCCTTTGCCTTGGGGAGGATCTTTGGGGAGGGAAATAGGGAGAAAGAGCTGCTAGGAGGGGGAAGAGTGTCAATTTCCCACGGCACACCTGATGATCAGTCACGGCACACTAGTGTGCTGCGGCACATTGGTTGGGAAACACTGCTCTAAGGTATCCTGACTTTTGACTGAGTGTTGGCCAAGGGTATGATTTGCACGCTATTGTTGACTGAAAGATAAATTGGGCTGCTTTATCACTTCTAAATGCATAACATGCTTTGAGACAACATTGCCACTGAGATCCGACCTATCCACAAAGGTTAGTACTCTAAACAAATGCGTGCATAGTAGTGAATGAAGCATTGCATTAGTCATCTTGCTTCAGGCCACATCCTGGCCTGAAATCAGACTACGTACTGGATACAGATTTATTTCCTCCAAGTAAATCTAAACGTAGTTGTTGGCCACCATACACTTAGACATCTTGTCCCAAAAGATATATTACTCTAATCAAAGTCATTTATCAAGGAAAATAATTTTATTTTTGTCAAATTTACCATGGATAAGTATAGGGATTAGAATATGTGAGTGTAAAATAAAACGGTAACATTTTTCTGCATTTACTTACAATGCCAACTGAGTCTAAGATCCTAAAACACTGTGAGGAATTTGTGCACAGATTTGCAACAGCTATGCACTCAGCTGTATTTATGTCTGAGAACATGTACAAAAGATTGCATAATTCTTTATTTACTATTTATTTATTAAAAATGTTTAAACCCCACTCTATATAAAACTGCTCAGCTGCTGAACTTGCTGATCAAAAGGTTGGTGGTTCGAATTCGGGGAGCAGGGTGAGCTCCTGCTGTTGGCCCAGCTTCTGCCAACCTAGCAGTTTGAAACATGCGAATGTGATTACATCAATAGGTACCACTTTTGTGGGAAGGTAATGACGCTCCTGCCAGCTACATGCCCAGGACTGAGGCACAGCTGGCTGGGAGTCAGCTGCATAAGATCTCTACTGACCAGAAGGTCATGAGTTCGAAACCTGCCCGGGTCGGGGAAAGCTCTCGACCAAATTGTCTAGCTCATTGTCGACCTTTACAACCCGAAAGACAGTTGCATCTGTCAAGTAGGAAAATGTAGGCACTGCTTTGTGGGGAGGCTAATTTAACTGATTTACGAGGCCATAAAATCTCCAGGAAGTACGCAAAAGAATGAAGGAATACGACAGCTCCCCCTGGTGGCCAGAAGCTAGAATGTTAAATTGCCTCTAAGTGTCTGTCTATATATGTTGTGTGTCTATGGCATTGAATGTTTGCCTATATATGTACATTGTAATCCGCCCTGAGTCCCCTGCGGGGTGAGAAGGGCGGAATATAAATGATGTAAATAAATAAATAAATAAATAAATTGAAGATGTCTATGAACAATGTCTTCGTCCAGACTCGGACACAACTAGACTTAATGTCAAGGGGAAACCTTTACCTTTTAATACACATCAATCGTAATGAGATTTGAAAACAGATTTAAATGATTATAAAGTTTTTAAAGCTATGTATATCAATATTCAGAACTGATATACTTTCAAATTGCATTTGAGCAGAATAAAGTAATGGTAGTGAGTCAAGAGGTAGTGTATCTCACATACAATGCTAAACGTGTAACAGTCTTGGTTGTATCAATTAACACAGTGTTTTTCAACCTTTTTTGAGCTGCGGCACACTTTTTACATTTACAAAATCCTGGGGCACACCACCAACCAAAATGACACAAATGACACTCTAACACAGTAATACATATAGTTAGTATGTTTTAAATGTATTTATACACTCAGTGTGAAACCTGGGCCTGTTTCGATGAACACAACATAGATATCCTGGCAGGAATGGCAGAAAGACACAAACTTCCCACACAGAACTCCCATAACCAAGAGAAAATACTATAAGAGTTTGGTGGGCATTGACCTTGAGTTTTGGAGTTGTAGTTCACCTATATCCAGAGAGCACTGTGGGCTCAAACAATGTTGGATCAGGACCAAACTTGGCATGAATACTCAATATGCCCAAATGTGAACACAGATGGAGTTTGGGGAAAATAGCATGAGCGTGTTCAGGAGGGGAGGGGGAAGGGAGGAAGACGTGACCCGTGCGGGCGCTACTGCGCAGACTCGCCCCAGAGCAAAGTGAGGCAAAGCGAGCAGAGCGAGGCTGGGAAGAAGGGAGCCCGAGTGGAGAAGAAAAAGTGTTCGGCAGGAGGGGGAAGAAAGGGTATTGGAGGTTCCAATTTCCCACGGCACACCTGATGATCGCTCACGGCACACTAGTGTGCCACAGCACACTGTTTGGGAAACACTGAATTAACACATCAAAACAAGAAGAAAATCTAGCCATATTCACTGCTATGAGGACCACTCACCAGTACTAATAATTTAGCTCTAATCCAATTAATTTTCTTACCGATGGCTATGACAGACCAAATGACCCTTCTGCAAGGCAAATGGACTCAATGTTCACACAGAGCTGATACTAGCTCTACTTAATTAGACCTTTAAGGCAAAGACAGATATTAACTTTAAAGCAATGTACAAAAACGAAGTGAAGAAAAGTAGGATAGAAGATACGATCCCACCAAAGTCAGATGACCACCTCTATCTCTGACTTCTGACTGACTGACTGACTGACTTTATTATTTCTGAGTCGCCCTCCATGTTAGTGCTCCGGGCGACTTACACACAACAAATTCCACAATTAAAATAGAGTATTTAAAACTAGATTAAAATATTCAGTGGTTAAATGCAGGGGCCAGGCTCGGTATTTGAGTTCCTGGTTCTGCATTAACCATGGGCTTTCCTAAATAGCCAGGTCTTCAGAGCGGTCAGGAACTGGGGCAGGTCGAGGAGGCTCTCTGGTCGGTGGCATCGAGTTCCAAAGAACGGGGCCACAACGGAGAGAACGATCTCCGTCTCGTGGTCTCCAGGTGGGCCTCTTTCAAGCCTGGTACGTGAAGAAGGTTCTTGTTTGCTGGCCGCGGGGTCCTTGAGTAAGCAGGCATCAACAAGCGGTCTTTTAGGTATGTTGGGCCCCGGCCCGTAGGGCTTTGAAAGCCAAGGTCAAGGTCTTGTGTAAGGCTCTATACTCAACGGGCAGCCAGTGCAGGCGCTGCAGAGATGGTGTAATGTGGCATCTCATCGATGTTCCTGTGAGAAGCCTGGCGGCCGCGTTCTACACAGTCTGGAGCCTGCGGGTTAGTGACCGGGGTAGACCTACATACAAAGCGTTACAGTAATCCAGCCTTGATGTAACCGTGGCATGGATTACTGTAGCTAGCGCTTCCGTCGGAAGATAGGGCGCCAATTGTCTCGCTTGGCGCAGGTGGAAGAAGGCCCTTTTGCTCGTGGAGGCAACCTGGGCCTTCCAGTTGCTGAACTAGATAAATCTTTGGTCTGATCCAGCAGGAATCTGTGGTCCATGTCACATCGTGTCTTTTCAGGTTCAATTATTTCCATTTTGAAATCAGAACCACATGGCATAAACGCATAAATGATATGTTCTCTCAAGATGTAGCTATGACTTCTTTCATATGTGTTACCTCTCAAATCCACTTCATGAATTGCACAATGAGAAGCAGCATAAAAGGATAATGTTTGTCACCTGGAACAAGTGAATCTCCCATCCGCTATCCATATCAAAGGTTATTAATAACATGAAATGAAACTATCTATAAAATAACTAGATGTACCCGCCACGTGTTGCTGTGGCCAAGCTTCCTTCCCGCTTTCCTTCTTTCTTTCCCTCCTTCCCTCTTCTTCTTTCCCTTCTTCTTTCTTCATTCTCTACTTGTTCCTTTCCTCCCACCCTTTGCTCTTTGGTTCCATCCTTCCCTCCCTCCCTCTTTCTCTTTTTCATTCCTTCTCTCCTTCCTTCCCTCTTTCCTTCCTTCCTTCTTTCACTTTTTTATTTTCTTATCTCCTTTCTTTTTTGTCTACCTTTCTTTCTTTCCTTCCTTCTCTCCTTCCTCCTTCTTTCCCTCTTTCTCTCTCTCTCCTCCTCTCTCCCTTCCTTCCTTCCTTCCCTCTTTCTGTCTATATGTGTTTTGTGTGCATGTGTATATATATGCATATATATATGCATATATGTGTGTATATGTGTATATATGTGTGTTTGTGTGTATATATATGTGGTTTTGCACATGCGTTGTAATGTGTTTTGGGGGGGGGCTTGGCTTTTTAAGTCTCTTCTGCTGTGTTTTTCAGTGTTTCTATAAGTGATGGTCACTCGTTTGCCTGATATATGTATTGTGTCCAAATTTGGTGTCAATTCGTCCAGTGGTTTTTGAGTTATGTTAATCCCACAAACGAACATTATATTTTTATTTATATAGATTATCGTTATTTATTTATTCATGTCAGGAGCGACTTGAGAAACAGAGGGAGCTCATCCACGCTCTCTCCGGATTCAAACCTCTGACCTGTCCGTCTTCAGTCCTGCCGGCACAAGGGTTTAACCCACTCCCATAAAATAACAAACCATTTAACCTGTTTTCTACCATGTAGAAAAAAGTAACTTTTGGTGTAGAATCATGGTGTTGATAGGCATCCAAAGGACATCAAGCTTCTATCATTGCTAAAGGCTAGGGACTATTCAACCTCTGTTTAACACATCCATCGAAGAAAAGTCCACCACTGGGTATAGAACTTGAAATAGTTATCCATAGTGTCTCTGAAAATCTATTATAGAATCCTTTAAAACTCAGGAGCCCCCGATGGTGCAGTGGGTTAAACCCCTGTGCCGGCAGGACTGAAGACCGACAGGTCGCAGGTTTGAATCCAAAGGGTTCACGAATGAGCTCCCTCTGTCAGCTCCAGTTCCTCATGTGGGGACATGAGAGAAGCCTCCCACAAGGTTGGCAAAACATCAAAACATCCGGGCATCCGCTGGGCAACATCCTTGCAGACAGCCAATTCTTGCAGATGGCCAATTCACACCAGAAGTGACTTGCAGTTTCTCAAGTCGCTCCTGACACAACAAAATAAATAAATAAATAAATAAATGAAACAAACCAACCTCTGGTCTGACCTGAGCAGCAGTGAGAATTAGCCCATTTGTGGATGTTTTCTTCTCTCCAGTCTCAAAAAACTTTTTCTCCCTGTGAAGGAACTATTGGAACTAAAATGGGAGAAAAGTAACCCATAAGAAAAAAAAGGAATATATTGAGTAGAAGGAAAATCAAAGGAGGCCCTAGTGCAGTGGTTCTCAATCTGTGGGTCTTCAGGTGTTTTTGGCCTACAACTCCCAGAAATACCAGCCCAGTTTACCAGATGTTAGGATTTCTGGGAGTTGAAGGCCAAATTTCAATATATTATAATGTCTATATACCCACAGGTTGGAAACCACTGCGCTAGTGGCTCCCTGGTACCGTGCACAACCTGGGGCAGAGGCTCTACAGGCGAGCAGTGAACCATTCAAGTAAAGAGTGGTGTGAAACATTCTGAAGCGCTCAGTCTCAGGCTAACATTGATTTTAAACGGCTTGCTTGTTTTTAAATCTGCTTAATCTGTAAAGAAATATTAAAAGTGCAAGGAGAGGTCTCAACACCAAGAAAATATGGAACAGAAGGGATCGATTTTGCAGCAACGTTCTGGGTCAAAAGTGCACGCTACATGCCAGAAATCGCTTGCCAATGTTAAAGCAATATTTTATTTTAAAGAGGCTGTAAGTTGAACAATATTTTAAAATAAATTCTTCATATACTCATATATACATTTAAGAATTTTAGTCAAAAAATTATTATATTATAGTATATATATATAGACATTATAATATATTGAAATTATAATATAACATTATATTATTTATTATATTATTATCTTATTATAAAATAATAATAATAAAAACCACTAAAATAAAATAAAATGAAATTCAAGAAGATAAGGTGCGAACCAAGATAGAGGCTGACATCCTCAAGAGAGGAAGGATCCCAAGATGGAATGGCCCAATGGACCCAGCCCAGAGGATGACAAAGTGGCCGCAGCAGAGCAGAGTAGCAGACAAACGGAGGCTGTAGGCCTCCGCCTGCTCTCGCCCCCAGCTGTTCCCCAGCTGATCACCCTGCCATGGAGTGCCTGCCATCCCGGTTTTGGAGTGCCTGCCATCCCGGGAGGCGATCCGGGCTTGCAGCAGAAGCAGTCGGCGGGCTGTAGCAGGTGATCACCCTGGCGAACCGGAAGACGATCAAGTTGCTTGTTGTTGACAATGAGCAAGCTGCCAGGACCCCGACGCCGACGCAGGGACGACAGCTCTCACGAGACTTGGCAGAGCAACAATCTCACCAGAAACGCCGCCACCTTGATAGTGGTGGATAGACTGAGACGCTGGCTCCCCATGCAGGAGCCATGTTTGGAGTGGCTAGTCCAGGTATGGCCACACTCGGGCCCAGGATGACAGGCACTCCAAAGCCGCTGCTCCTCCGATCGTTCTCCGGAGCGGCGGGCTGTCTGCCGACGCAGGCCCCACAGCCTACAATGGGATGGCGGCAGCGGCACCCCTTCCTCTTGGCCCCACCCCCGACGCCCTTGTCCCCGGGCCGGACAGAATCGGCTGCCGGGCCGAAAGGTTGCCCAGGTCTGTTCTAGAAGCATTATCTCCTGACGTTTCGCCTGCATCTTTGGCAGACATCCTCAGAGGTTGTGAGGTCTGTTGGAAACTAGGAAATTTGGGTTTATATATCTGTGGAATGTCTAGGGTGGGAGAAAGCACTCCTGTCTGTTGGAAGTAGTTGTGAATGTTTCAATTGGCCACCTTGATTAGCATTTGATGGCCTAACAGTTTTTAGGTGTTACTTGTTACTGCCTGGGGGAATCCTTTCTTGTCGAATAAAGCCAAGTACGTTATCTTTATTGGATAACCAAAATGCACACAACACATTAACCAAGCTCCTGAAGCTCCAAAAGTGTGAAAAGCCCATACTCATATAATCAACAGATTCCTTCCTTAAAAAAATAGTGACAGTTACCCAGCATGGAACAGAAGATATATATCAAAGGCAAGTGTCTAGAACACTACGGGAACATGATTGACATATCTGGTGAAAGTGGTAAGGCTGCTGAAACACTGGGTAAAATGAAGACATCCAACTGAAACTGAAATAAAACTAAACAGACGTGACACCAAGGCTCAGACAAGTTTTTAAAAAGTGCATTCCATTGTGAATCTTCTAAACATTTGCTGTTGTTGTGTATAGATCTTTGTATGGAAGAATGCGCCCCATCATTTTGCTTCAGTTAGATAAAGTATCATGTCAATTGTGATCAGCCATAAAAGCTTCTCTAAAGTTTGGTGAAGCAGAACAGTTACATCATAATATTAGATCAAGATACCTAACTGACACAATATTCAAGTATCTTTTGTTCACTGTACAAGGAGGTAACAAACAAAAGTGACATTGGATCAGCCCCTTCCCTCTTGACCTTCAGGAAAAAACTAAAAATATGGCTTTGGGACCAACCTTTCGGTCAGTAAATAGGAACAGTGCAATCTCGGCATTACTTCGCAAACGAAGATTCTTAGGAAGGACTCATCCCACGCTTTTTACAAGCGCGTTGATGACTAAAAAGGCCAATCTGAGATAGGCAAGTTCGGTTGTAGTTTGGGCTGGAAGTCAGCCTGAAGAAAACGGAAGTTCTCTACCAGCCCGCACCACAGGAAGAACACCATCACCCCCATGTCAGAATAGGCAAATCTGTGCTTAAGTCCGTTCAACAGTTAACCTGCCTGGGAAGCATCTCTTCAGATGCCAAGATCGATAAAGAGATAGATCACAGATTAGCAAAGGCATATAGTGCATTTGGAAGGCTTCACAAAAGAGTCTGGAGCAACAAGCACCTGAGGCAAAGCACCAAAATCAGTGTGTACAGAGCTATCGTACTGTCTATTCTCCTTTATGGCTCTGAAACATGGGTCACCTATCACCAACACCTACGACTCCTCAAAAGCTTTCATCAGTGCTGTCTTCACACAATCCTAAATATACACTGGGCTGACTATGTGACGAATGTCGCTGTCCTTGAGCAAGCAGGGATCACCAGAATTGAGGCCATGCTATTGAGAACACAGCTACGCTGGGCAGGGCACATCTCTAGGATGGAGGACCACCGCCTCCCAAAGATACTACTTTATGGTGAACTCGCCACAGGTCAGCGCATGAGAGGCGCCCCCCAAAAGATATATAAATCGGAAAAGAAAACGGTTAGCAAAATATATAATTTTCTGCTCGAAGCTGACAATGAAAAGTGTGCAAACAAGGACTATATGGTAAAATGGGCAGCCAATTTGGGTTTTAATATATCTAGGGAGGACTGGGAGAATGTATGGAGGGTGAAACAAAGATATAACTATGCCTACTGCCTAAAAGAAAACATCTACAAAATGATGTATAGGTGGTATATAACGCCTCATCAACTAGCCCAAATATACAAAAATGACAACGACATGTGTTGGAAATGTCAAGAAGGGGGACTTTTTTCCACCAATGGTGGACGTGTAAAGTCGCCACCTCTTATTGGAACTTGATACATACCAACCTACTGAAAATATTCAAAAGTAATTGGGAGAAAAAACCCGAACTCTACCTGTTAAATATCACTGGTCAACTAAAAAGTAAAACAACTGACAAACTACTGACTTATCTTATCATTGCAGCCAGGCTCATATACGCCAGATGCTGGAAAACAACTGAAACCCCTAAAGAGGAAGAATGGATCCAAAAGTCAATCGATATTGCTGAAATGGACAAGCTAACGTGCCTATTAAGAAACAATTCCAGCAAACCATTTGAGGAAACCTGGAAGCCATTTATAGACTTCATCAAAGAGAAAGAAAACATAACCCTGAAAGGACTAAGACTCTAACTACGGCCACAACAACCAAAGAAATCTAGAAATATCTCTTCCTGTTTTGTTTTGAAATTCAAATTTAGAGATGTGAAGTCAACAATTTTCCTTTTTTTAAATCTTTCTCTGTCCCTAATCATCTTTATTCTTCGCCTGCTTTGGGCAGGGGATTTCTCTCTCGCATCTCTTTCTAGCTACCAAGCCCCCCTCACTACTCTATCCCAAACCTCTCCCCCTCTCCCATACATCCCTTCTCTCCCTTTCCTTTGCCTCACCCCTTTTCGCTAGTCTGCCACGGTTCGCTCTGGCCCTCGAGCCACAGGACCACATTCCCTACTTTTCTACCTTTACCCTACGTCTCTACTAGTCTTGTCCAAGGCTTATTGTATTGCCTTTGAACTCTTGTATTGTACTTCTTTTTTAAACTCAATAAAAACCTTTAAAAAAAAGATATATAAGGACTCCCTGAAACAACATCTCAGGCTCGGCCAGATTGATCACCAACAATGGTCCACCCTGGCCTCACATCGGGAGGCATGGAGATGAACTATCCACAATGCTGGGGCCTCTTTTGAGAAGACACGCCGAATGGGTCTCGAAGAGAAACGACAACGCAGAAAGAACCGCAACTTGGAAACAACATCACCCAAGGAGACTTTCTGCTGTGAGATTGGCCCTGGAATATGACCTGGATTGTGTGAATTTAATTGCTACTTTAATGTTTATGTTTTAATTGGTTTGGATTTTAATGCATTTGATATGTATATGTATATATGGCATCAAACTGTAAGGCCTTTGTAAGGCCACCATGTGTCCTCTTCGGGTTGAGAAGGGCGGGATACAATCGTGGTAAATAAACAAACAAACAGCCATTGTTGGCATACACTAACAAAATTACAACACAGGCGGATATAACGAAAGGAGGTCACAGACAAAAAGGGAGAAACATAATTAAAAATTACTAATCTCAACAGCAACAGTCTCACAAAAGAAAGCATCAGAGTTATTCAGAAGGAATAGAATTTTATAACACCCTTGCTATTGAAAACACTCTAAAATTGAATTCCTGTGTTTCATTTGTATATTATCATATTTAGGGCAGACAAACAACAAATGGTCAAGTGTACAAAGAGGTACAAAAACTAGAATGTGGTGCTGCTGCAGCTAATAATTTAATTACAAAATTTCACCCATACACAGGAGCCTCTGGTGATGCAATCGGTTACGTTAAACCCTTGTGTCGGCAGGACTGAAATCCGACAGGTCGGAGGTTTGAATCCGGGGAGTGCACGGATGCGCTCCCTCTGTCAGCTCCAGCTCCCCTTGTGGGGACATGAAAGAAGTCTCCAACAAGGAAGGTAAAACATCCGGGCATCCCCTGGGCCAGTGTTTCCCAACCTTTTTTGAGCCGCGGCACACTTTTAACATTAAAAAAATCCGGCGGCACACCACCAACCAAAATGACACAAAAGGACACTTTAACACAGTAAAGAACGGTTGGGGGTTGGTGGCCTGCTGGGAGCAGCTGCTGGGAGTGCCGAAGCCGGGAGGGGGCGGAGCCAGGCTGCGCCATGCCCCACCCCTACCCCGGCTTCACCTCTCCCAGCAGCTGCTCCAGCCTTGAGGGGGCAGTGCCAAGCCAGCGGTGCCAGAGCCAGCACAATGCTGGCTTGGCACTGTCCCCTCAAGGCTAGAGCAGCTGCTGGGAGTGCCGAAGCCGGGGGAGGGGGCAGAGCCAGGCCGCACCATGCCCCGCCCCTCCCCCCAGCTTCAGCTCTCCTACAGAGGAGGAGCATGAGCAGTGAAGGGGCTTCAGTGGGCGGGGCTCCTCCTCCACACGGCTTCAGCGAGCGAGGGGTGAGAGTCATGGCGGATTGGAGGCTGGCTGGGGAAACGGCCGAAGGAGGTGGCGCCCCGGTCCCTTCTTTTTCTTCGCCGCTGCCCGGCCCTTCCTCCTCCTCCCCCAAGCAGCAGGAGTTCAGCAGGGAGGGGGAGGAAGGGGGCAGAGAGCTTTTCTCGCGGCACAGCAGGAGGTCCGTCACGGCACACTAGTGTGCCACGGCACACTGGTTGAGAAAGACTGCCCTGGGCAACGTCCTTGCAGACGGCCAATTGTCTTACACCAGATGCGACTTGCAGTTTCTTAAGTCGCTCCTGGCACGAACAAAAAATCAATACACAAAAGGAAGTTCTTCAAGTTGCAGAGAAATGTGGTCTATAATATATGCAAGCATAATGGACAGGGCACTTTTCATGATAAGCAAGCAACTGTTGATATCATACCTGCAGTAAATGCAACCAGATTTATTTCCATTCACGTGAAACATGAGAGTGATAAAAAATTAAAAAAATATCTTGACTTGCAAATTGACACATGACAGCCATTTGGAAATGTGAAGGTGTTCCCATGTCTCAATTTTGCCAGACTTTGCATGTGTTTAATCAGCCATCATTTCTGAGTTGCAAACACTTCAGACTTTTGCATTTTCCTAAACTAGAATACATGTTAAGAAGGTCATTTCTTGTGTATCGTTGTCTGTGAACATCCTTTGCTCTCTCTCTCTCTCTCTCTCTCTCTCTCTCTCTCTCTCTCTCTCTCTCTCTCTATATATATATATATATATATTCTATGTATATAATAAAAGTCAGTGTTTGCGGGCGAAGGTGCGGAGGAAAATGTGGCAGCGTTTCGATTGGTTGCCACTGTGGGATTATTTGCATAAAGGACTCTGATTGGCCAGCCTCAGAACTGCAACATTCTAAGGCACCAGGCAGAGGGGATTGGTTGCCACTGAGGGAGTATCTGCATAAAGGACTCTGATTGGCCATCTACTGTACATTCCAACATTCTAAAGTAACAGAGAGGGAAAAGGAAAGGCCTCAGGCAGGCAGTCACTGCGGCCCACAGCAATGACGGATCAGGACCAAACTTGGCATACAGGGGCCCAATGACCCACTTCACAACCTGGTGTGGTTTAGGGCAGGATGGGCCACGAATGATGGGATTTGCAGTACCTTCACCTGATTCACTTCTCAAACAACACTGTAGCCCCTATAAATCACAGACCAGGCCAAAAATTGACAGCAAGGCTTCCTTACCTTGATTTTCCTGACTAGGCCTCAGCTCATGGGATATTGTTTATGGCCTGAAATGGCAGTAAGGCTTCCTCAACTTGATTTTCCTGACTAGGCCCCCAACAATGACAGAACAAGACCAAACTTGGCACACAGATTCCCTAAGATGCACTCTACATCCTGGTGCAGTTTGAAGGAGGATGGACCATGGATGATGGGACTTACAGTACTTTAATTCACTTCCTTAGAGCACTGTGGCCCACACTGACAAATCAGGACCAAACTTGTCACACAGAGGCCCAATGACCCACTTTACAACCTGGTGCGGTTTATGGCAGGATGGCCCACATATGATGGGACTTCCAGTACCTTCACCTGATTCACTTCCCACAGAACATTGTAGCTCCTACAAATCACAGACCAGGCCCAAACTTGACACACAGAGCCCCCATGACCCACTCTACATTTTGCTGCAGTTTGAAGGAGGATGGACCATGGATGATGGGACTTGCAGTACCTTCACTCACTTCCTGAAAACAACGCGACCCTCATCCAATGACCAATACAGACCAAAATTGGCATACAGAGCCCCCTTGACCCACTCTACACCCTGGTGCTGTTTCAAGGAGGATGGGCCACAGATGATGGGACTTGAAGTACCTTCACTCACCTTCCGAGACCGCTGCAACCCTCATCCAATGAATGATCAAGACCAAACGTGACACACAGAGCCCCCATGACCCACTCTATCTTCTACAGCAGTTTGGAGGAGGGTGGACCATGGATGATGGGACTTGAAGTACCAAAGACCAACCTTGACACACAAGCTTATATATAAACTAAATTACTTGCCAATCTGTATAATGTGCATTCAGGCTAAAAAAAATAACCAACCAAAAACAAAACAAACAAAAACAAAACAAAACCAAGACCCCAAAAGCATACTTTCACTCACTTTAAACCAAGCATTTCTCACGGCTGTGATAGAGAAACCATTATGCTATAACTGTACAGAGAAAATCCTTTTTGATGTACTTATCTTCAGGGAAAGAAACTCTGTAGCTGGATGAGTTGGAGGGGAGGGACTCATGTAGGATTTACTTCAAAAAGAGAGCACAGCAAGAAATAAATTTGATCAAACGATATTGTTACAAGAATAAGCTAGATCTCCAGACTTTCTGTGGCTGGTACCATAATTTGCAGGCTGTGCAGTGCTCCGCAAAAGAGGCGCCCTCATCTTCCTCCTTCCTCCGATTGGATTGGCCTTTTGATGCTGCTTTGAAGCCTTCAAATTTTGGGATGGAGGGATCTACCTTCGTTCATACAGTGAGCTTTCTTCTTGTTGCTGTTGTTCCTGATAGCTATCAATTCAGTTTAAACTTATTGTGATCAACTTAGCTCCCCAGTGAGATAGGGCGGGTTATCCATATATATAAAAACTAGCTGAACCCGGCACGCGTTGCTGTGCCCTATTTAGGAGATGCGAGGCAGTCTGGGTAAGGGTTGGAAATGATGTGGGCATGTGTTTTGTGTGTGTATATATGTGTGTATGTGTGTGTGTATGTGTGTGTGTGTATATATGTGTGTGTATATATGTGTGTGTATATATATGTGTGTATATATATGTGTGTGTATATATATGTATGTGTGTGTATATATGTGTATGTGTGTGTATGTGTATATGTGTATGTTTGTGTATATGTGTTTGTATGTGTGGATGTGTGTGTATATGTGTGTATATATGTGTTTGTGTGTATATATGTGTGTATATATGTGTGTGTATATATATGTATGTGTGTATATATATGTGTATGTGTGTGTATGTGTATATGTGTATGTCTGTGTATATGTGTTTGTATGTGTAGATGTGTGTGTATGTGTGTGTATATATGTGTTTGTGTGTATATATGTGTATATATATGTGTGTGTGTATATATATATATGTATGTGTGTGTATATATGTGTATGTGTGTGTGTATATGTGTATATATATGTGTGTGTTTGGTGTCTTCCCTCCCAGCGGAGGCGGGAGGGAAGCTGACCTTTTCCCAGCCAGCTCTTTCTCCTTCTCGCCCCTCCTCCTCCCTTCATTGGTGGAAGGAGGGCAGGGAGGAGGAGAAAGAAGGTGCTCGAGGCCAGGCAGCTTGGCTCCTGCCTCTGCCGGGATCGGAGGGGACATCGCGGAGCCAGGATCCCGGGCGGTGAGGAGGAGGAGGAGGAAAGAGCAGCGGGGGAGAGTTGCAGTCCTGTGCATGGCTGCGATCCTTTCCTCCTCCTCCGCCTGCCCTCCTTCCACCAATGATCTGGGCCTCGGATCCCGATCCCGGCAGAGGCGGGAGCTGCTGAGAAAGCCCTCCTTCCACCAATGAAGGGAGGAAGAAGGAGAAAGAGCTGGCCAAAAAGGTCCGCCTCCCGCTCCGCTGTGATCGGGCGAGATGCGGCTGTGCTATGTTTGTACCTCGTGGTCTGGGGAAATGTGTGTCGTGGGATTTGTGTTTCTGGGGGGTATAGTTTGGCCGTGTATAAAGGACATCCCACGACGACTCGATTTTTATATATATAGATATTCTGTTCATTTGTGGGGCATACACAACTCAAAAACCACTGGACACAATGACACCAAATTTGGCCACAGGACACCTACTAAACCAAGTTTTTCACCCAAAACAGTGAACAAAACCTTTAAAATCCAAAAAAGGTAGATGACACAGCACATGCATGCAAACGAATACCATAGCCGCCCCCTCCTGCACAAGGACACAGCAAGCGTGAGAGGCACTGCTGACCATCCTCCCACTTCTGGACAAAGCAGGAGCTAGGAACGGACGATACAATGGTGGGTCCGGCAAGGGGGGGGGGAGTATCATCCACTGCCAGCGAAGGAAGGAAACAGGGACAGAAGGAAGGAAGGAGAGAAGGAAAGAAGGAGAGAATGAGGGAGAGAAGCAAAGAAGAAAAAAGAGAAGGAAGGAAGCAAAGAGTGAAGGAAGGAATGAAAGAAAGAGGTTGAGAAGAAAGGAGAGAAAGAGAAGGAAGGATGGAAGGATGGAAGGAAAGAGTGAAGGAAGGAATGAAAGAAAGAGGTTGAGAAGAAAGGAGAGAAAGAGAAGGAAGGATGGAAGCAAAGCATGAAGGATGGAAGCAAAGCGCGAAGGATGGAAGGAAAGAGGTAGAGAAGGATGAAAAGAGAGAAAAGAAGAGAAGGAAGAAAGGAGAGAGGGAGAGAAGGAAAAAAGAAGAGAAATGTAGAGAAGGAAGAAAGGAGAGAGAAGGAAGGAAGGAGAAAGAAAGAAAGGGAAGAAAGGAGAGAAAGAGAAGGAAGGATGGAAGCAAAGCATGAAGGATGGAAGCAAAGCGCGAAGGATGGAAGGAAAGAAAGAGGTAGAGAAGGATGAAAGGAGAGAAAAGAAGAGAAGGAAGAAAGGAGAGAGGGAGAGAAGGAAAAAAGGAGAGAAAGGTAGAGAAGGAAGAAAGGAGAGAGAAGGAAGGAAGGAGAGAAAGAGGGAGAGAAGGAAGAAAGGAGAGAAAGAGAAGGAAGGATGGAAGCAAAGCATGAAGGATGGAAGCAAAGCGCGAAGGATGGAAGGAAAGAAAGAGGTAGAGAAGGATGAAAGGAGAGAAAAGAAGAGAAGGAAGAAAGGAGAGAGGGAGAGAAGGAAAAAAGGAGAGAAAGGTAGAGAAGGAAGAAAGGAGAGAGAAGGAAGGAGAGAAAGAGGTAGAGAAGGAATAAAGGTGAGAAAGAGGGAGAGAAGGAAGAAAGGAGAGAAAGAAGAGAAAAAAAGAGCACCGGGAATGTGGGACAGCTGCCTGGGAGTCAGCTGCATAAGATCTCTACTGACCAGAATGTCATGAGTTCGAGGCCTGCCTGGGTCGGGGTGAGCTCTCGACCAATTGTGTAGCTCGTTGTCTGTCTATATATGTTGTATGTCTATGGCATTGAATGTTTGCCTGTACATGTGCATTGTGATCCGCCCTGAGTCCCCTGTGGGGTGAGAAGGGCGGAATATAAATGAAGTATGGTAAGTAAATAAATACATGAATAAATAAATAAGGAAGGAGAGAAAGAAAGGAGAGAAATAGGGAGGGAAGGTTTTTACCACAGCAACGCATGGTGGGTATAGCTAGTAAATATATAAATCGTTATTATAATTATTCCCTCTTATTAACAGCCCTATGCTGATCTTGCAGTATCGGGGCTGTGGCTCCTTAGTTGAATCAATCCACTTGTAATGTAGTCTTTCTTTTTTCCGACTGTCTCCAACTTTGCCAAGCATGATTATCTTTTCTAATGAGTTGGGACATCTCATGAAATGGTCAAATACAACAGCTTCTGTTTCGTCGTTTTGACTGCTTGATATAGTTCAGGGTTCATTTGATCCAGAACCTATTTATTTGTCTTTTAGGAAATGGGGGTATCCACAGAACTATCCTTCCGTACTACATTTCAAATGATGAAATCCGTGTAGTTTTTTTTTTTTCCTGTAGTAAGCTTTCTTTACTGGCTGGTTTTCGCAATCACTCACAGAAACCAGTGTTTCCATGCCTGAATGGAAGTTCAAACCTTGTCTCCTGGAGTCCTTATCCAGCCGTACTTGCAGGAAGTGGCACAGCCCTTGATTTGTTTGAACAACCACAACAAAAATAGTTCAGGCCCACAACGAAATCACATTCCCTGCCCTGGAAGCTCCAACTTTTAACACAACAAGCTGGGTGTGAATGATTCACCGGCACCACAACATGGCACTGCCATATTTTTTTCAAAATGCTATCTTTTTGTAACACATTTTGAGCTGAATGCCAAACCAAATAAGGCAGTGTCAAACCATTTAAACAAGATTTGCCAATTATGGATAAAGCCGCAAGAGGTGTATTCATCTTGTTAAGGGAGTAAAGGGGGCATGTGGAATGTGTTAAACCTTTATCCATCTGTAGGTTACATATGAACCCTCTATACCAGTGTTTTTCAACCTTTTTTGAGCTGCACATTTTTTACATTGACAAAATCCTGGGGCACACCACCAACCAAAATGACACAAAATGACACTCTAACACAGTAATACATATAGTCAATATGTTTTTAAATGTATTTATACACTCAGTGTGACACCTGGGCCTGTTTCGATGAACACAACATAGATATCCTGGCAGGAATGGCAGAAAGACACACACAAAGGTCTTGCTCAACAGCTGGGAGTTATAGTTCACTTGCAATAAAAGAGCATTCCGAACTCCACCAATGATGGAATAGAATCAAACTTCCCACACAGAACTCCCAAAACCAAGAGAAAATACTGTAAGAGTTTGGTGGGCATTGACCTTGAGTTTTGGAGTTGTATATCCAGAGAGCACTGTGGAGGGGAGGGAGGAAGATGTGGGGCGAGTCTGCGCAGGAGCGCCCACACGGGTCACGTCTTCCTCCCTCCCCCCTCCCGCAGAAGTGTGAGCAAAGTGAGGCAAAGCGTGCAGAGCGAGGCTGGGAAGAAGGAAGCCCGAGTGGAGAAGAAAAAGTGTTCGGCAGGAGGGGAAGAAAGGGTATTGGAGGTTCACACTAGTGTGCCACGGCACACTGGTTGGGAAACACTGCTCTATACCACACCTCGCCAGCCATGTCTCCCTTAACTCCAGTATTGGAAATGAAGTCAGTTGAAAGATGAGCACTTGAAAAGAGATGCTCTGGGCAGGAACAGGAGAGGGGTTCTTACAATGGGATCATGAGGGTCCGCCCCACCCCTTTGAGGAGGGTTTGAGATGGTGGGTTTGTAGCCTAACAATTCCAATTTCCTCATTAACTGGCATCACACTGGCAACAAAGATCCGCATAGTTAAAGCAATGGTATTCCCCATAGTAACCTACGGATGTGAGAGCTGGACTATTGCGCCCCCACGGGGCTGGTTTTATATCTGTACTGTGTATGTGTTTGCCCTTTACCTGCATGGGCCTTTGTTCCATTGTTCTGCCATATGGACTGTGATGGGAGGAGTTGTGCTTGGCTCCAAACCTGGCATCACCTCCCTGAACTCCTCCCCTTCCTGAGTTTACCTGGGAGGCTAGACTTCCTTTCTGGTCCCACTCCAGGAGAGCACATGGATGAAGGCAGGCAGAAATCTGGAGCCAATGCTCAGACAAAGCACCTTTGTTCACGTATAGCCTACCCAACGCTCTCAAACCAAGGAATTCAGTCATAGGAAGGGTCAGCCCTTCAACAGAGACTGTATTTCTTTGGGGACCCGAGGACTTCGTGAGCCAGAGGACCATTTGAGGAGCAGCAGAGGAACCTGGAACCTAAGAGAGGCACCTTCACTCTGCAAAGGCAAGTGGACGCTATCCCTTTTCTCAAAGGACCCTTTCTAGCAACCAACCTCAAGCTTTTTGGCCCACCAGCATTTTTACTGGTTTTTAAACAAATAAACTTGTTTTAAGTTCACCCTTTTTGAGTCCTGAACTCATTGCTTATAGACTCTCCAGGTTTCTTGTGCATAGGAAGGCTAGAACGCAAACCCCAGAGCCTATAGAGTTCGTCCATCCAACCAAAGCCCCCTTTTTTTGGCCCTGGTGGGACGCCACATGGACCATAAGGAAGACTGAGCGAAGGAAGATAGATGCTTTTGAACTGTGGTGTTGGAGGAAAATACTGAGAGTGCCTTGGAATAAAATAATAAAGGTAATAATAGTAACAATAATAGAGTAAAATAATGGAAATGTAATAACAATAATAAATAGAGTAAAATAATAATTGTAATAATAACAACAATAATAAAGTAAAATAATAATTGTAATGTAATAATAATAATACATTTATTAAGTATTTATAACATTTCTGGAGAAATCGCTTCTCCAAGGATGTTTTCCAACCAGCGTTATAGAGTGGAGGCTATCATCTGCCAATCATCCGAGTTGCTCCTGCAGAATTCTGGGTAATGTAGTTCAGGGAGGAGCCTTTGGAATTCTCAGCTAGAGAGGTCCTCAGCTTCCTTAAACTACATTTCCCAGAATTCTGTAGGATCAGCTAAGACGATTGGCCTCCTTTCTATAATGCTGGTGTGAAAACGTCCCTGATACTCAGGAGCGATTTTATGGTCTTTCCAGAAAGATCAGGATTGATTCAAAGCTTTAAAACAACAAAAGCTGCATGTTGTATAACTAATTGGGTGTCTAGATGATCAACACCATTATGTCTTTCGCTAGTTAAACACAGGGTCCGATTGTTCTAAACAGCAATGTCAAAAACATAACAAGAATGTTTTTTTAAAAAATCCATATAGCAACCGCTACTCCAACATCATCCCTAGCAACACATCACTATATACTAAACAATGACACTACCAACAATGCTCACACATTAGCCACAGGTAGAATGCATGAGTAAAGTTGAGATGTTAAATAGGTACTGAAGATATTAACATAAGATTTCTTTATGTTCTTATATTAACATACAGTGTAAATTTATTTATTTATTTATTTATTTACTCGGCTTTTATGCCGCCACTCCCAAATAGGCTCGGGGCGGCTTACAGCCAGAAAGCAGAACAACATACAGTAGACAAATACACTTTGAAATGCAATATAAAATACAAGATAAAAATACACAATAAATCATCGTTAAAACACAGTTGGAGTAGTTACAGTGGTCGGGCAACATTGGCATGGCTTGGGGGTCCCAGCGGGCCTATACCTGGAAAGCCAGCCGGAAGAGGTGGGTCTTACATGCCCGCCTAAACGGGAGTAAGTCAGGGATAACCCGTGTAACTGCCGGGAGGGCATTCCACAATATTGGCGCTATGACCGAGAAGGCCCTTCGGCGGGTGGCAGTTCTTTTAGCCACTTTAGCGGAGGGGACGGCTAGAAGGTTGGAATCCTCCGAGCGAAGTGATCTCGTAGGGTAATATGGGGTGAGACGGTCCCTCAGATACGCTGGCCCCAGGCCGTGTAAGGCCTTAAAGGTGAGAACCAACACTTTGAAGGTGATCCGGTGCTCAATAGGCAGCCAGTGCAGATTTATAATACATATAAATAGCAAGAAGAAATAAGACATTGTTATTTTTTTTAAAAAAAAACCAATGTATACATTGACAGAAAGCTACATGTCTACTGTATATACTCAAGTATACCCTCGGCTTATACTCGAGACAATGTTATTTATTATTTCACTTTGTCATAAATACATAATACATGTATTATTATTATTACATTTATTATTTTCCTTTATTATTGTTGTTATTATTACAATTATTATTGTACTCTATTTTTATTGGAAGGATACGAAGGGTTTAATCAGAGTTGAGCAGTCTTCTCTTAAATTACAGTTTTATGTAAATATTCAAAAATATTTAACCTACAAATGCCTCAATTAATGCAATTTTATTGGTAGTCTATCTATTTTTATTTTGAAATTGACCCATAGCTGCTGCATTTCCCACCCTTGGCTTATACTGAAGTCAATCCATTTTCCCAGTTTTTGTGTGTTAAAATTAGGTGCCTCGGCTTATATTCGGGTCGGCTTATACCCGAGTATATACGGTAATTTATTGATTATTTATCTATTGTTTGTGGAATTCATATTGATCTCATATTGGGAGAAAGGCAGGACAGAGATTAACTGCACATTACATACATTCAGAGCTGCACACATTGTCTTCCATCGCATAATAGTCGCCATCACATTAACAGTAGGACTAACAAGAAGGGCATTTAAAAGTCAGTGACTTAACAATACAATATTAAAATGGAGTATTGTCAAAGGCTTTCATGGCCGGAATCTATATGGTCATGTTCGAGAAGCATTCTCTCCTGACGTTTCTCCTGCAACTATGGGCAGGCATCCTCCACCACAGACATCAGAAGAGCTGCAAGACCGAGAACAAGCCACGAGAGGCAAGACAAAGATCCAGCCAGAGGGAAAGTGTTCTTGCCATACATCAAGGGAACCACTGACAGCATAGGAAAGTTGATGAGGAAACACAACATACAAAATATCTACAGACCCACTAAGAAAATCCAACAAATGCTACATTCAGCAAAGGACAAGAGGGAGCCTCTCACTTCTGCAGGAGTCTACCATATACCAGGGCTGTCCAACAGGCGGCCCTGGGGCCGTACACGGCCCCCGAGCCCCTTCCCTCCAGCCCCCTAACTTGTTTTAATAAAATACAAATTAATTTTTTTTATATAAAAAAACCCCAAAACCTACTTCCGGGTTTAGGCAAGCATCGCGAGACTCGCCAGCCACAGACGGGATTTCGAGGGAGGTCGAAATCCCGTCTGTGGCTGTGTAGTCTCGCGATACCTGCCGAAAAATCTCGGTCCCGCGGATTTGCGGCCGGCCTGGGCGCGCCTCCTCCCCCTCACGGCTGCTTCCAGGCCAGCCCCCATTCCCTCAGAGAGAGGGAGGAGGGGAGTGAGGCAGGGAAAGCCCCTTCTGGCTCCGTCCTCTTACTGTGGACGGCCCTCGCTTCCCGCCCCGCAGATGGGAGAGCCGCCGCGCCCGGCCTGAGCTTGGCCTCGGCTCCAGCGGGGCTCTTCGGGGACGGCGGCGGCGTTGGCGCTTCGGCTCTGTGCCGGGGCTCCTGCAGTATGGGTAAGGAAGGGCCTGGCTCGAATCAATCAATCTAAAAACAGTGGGACATTGGATGAGGGGGAGGGGTCCCTCAGTGGCGGTTTCCTTGGCGACGCTTCCTTCCCCTCCTCCGCACCCCCTCCCCCTTGTTGTGCTGCCTTCCCCCACGTGCAGGGCGCAACGTGGCTTCCTTTGCGCCTGCCCCTGCCGCTTGTTTTCCCTTCAGGGAGGGAGGGAGCTCTTTGGGCCTCCTCCACCCGCCTCTGGGAAAGGAGGCCCCATCAAGCCCTGCGATGGCATTGAGGTGTTTGGGTTTATTTTTGGTGTGTCCCAATTTGAGTGTGGACTCAAATAACTCAAAGGTATTAGGAAACATTCCCCCAAATCCACCAGTGTTCCCATTTGGGTATATTGAGTATTCATGCCAAGTTTGGTCCAGATCCATCATTATTTGAGTCCACAGTGCTCTCTGGATGGAGGTGAACTACAACTCCACAACTCAAGGTCAATTGTAAGTAAATTGGAGCCGGAGAGGGGGCGGAGCCGGGGAGGGGGCAGAGCCAGGGGCGGAGGAGGCAGACTCTTCGGCCCTCCAGGTGATCAGTGACCGGAATGCCGGCCCTTGGGCCCGTAGAAGTTGGACAGCCCTGCCATATACCATGCGGCTATGGACAAGTCTACATAGGGACCACCAAACGCAACATCGTCTAAACACAAATCAAGGAATATGGAAGGCACTGCAGGCTAACTCAACCAGAGAAGTCAGCCATAGCAGAGCACTTGATGAACCAACCTGGACACAGCATATTATTTGAGGACACAGAAATGCTGGAGCTCTCTAACAACCACCAAGTCAGGCTACACAGAGAAGCCATTGAAATCCACATGTATGTGGACAATTTCAACAGAAAGGAGAGAACCATGAAAATAAACAAAATCAGGCTACCAGTATTAAAAAAAACTCTAAAATTATAGAAGTAAAACAACACTCAAACACAGGGGAACTCCAGAGAGGAAACAATCAGGGACAGCTAATCACCTATCAACAAAAGATTTCCCCAGGCACTAACAAGCCACATCTAAAAACTGCCAATTGGCATCAAAGTGGCCAATTGAAATAGTCACACCTACCTTCAACAGACAAGGGTTCTTTCTCCCACCCTGGACCTTCCACAGATACATAAATCCAATTTCCCTGGTTTCCAACAGACCTCACAACCTCTGAGGATGCCTGCCATAGATGCAGGAGAAATGTCAGGAGAGAATGCTTCTAGAACATGGCCATATAGCCTGAAAAACCTACAACAACCCATTAAAATGGGGTCCTTATTAACTCTTTGGCTGTTATCAACTCCAGAAGCTGGAACGTATTGCTGACATAGTCTTTAATTCAGGGATCGGGAACCTTTTTGACTCAGTGAGCCATGAAAGCAAAGTATTTGGAAATTTATTTCAGTGAGAGCCATAGAATATATTTTAAGACTGAATTCAACTAAATACACAAAATACTGGAAAATAAATAAATACAGAAAATACTGGAAATTGGGGAAAACAGAACCTGATATATGGGAGTTGCAGTTGTGTGGATTTATAGTTCACCAGCCATCAAAGAGCATTCTGTGATCCACAAAATACTGGAGGGGTTTGGGGGAGAATGTAGAACAGATGAGCCTAATGAAGTAGCTCTGTGAGCCAGATGCAATCATCAAAAGAGCCACACCTGGCTCCCGAGCCATAGGTTCCCTACCCCTGCTTTAATTCATACGCAATGGCTATGTTCCCATGGGCTAATGGGAACCTGCTTACCACTTCCTCATCATTTAAATTTTTTCCTAAGTATTTCCACTCCCATTCAATGTTTATTTCCCTATTTCCATTCCTCACGTATTCCAGGAATTAAACTGGTGTAATAACAGCATGTCGGAATATACAATAGAACTGCTCTGGAAGTTGCTCAAACCAGTGTTTTTCAATCTTTTTTGAGCCGCAGCACACTTTTTACATTTACAAAATCCTGGGGCACACCACCAACCAAAATGACACAAAATGACACTCTAACACAGTCATACATATAGTTAATATGTTTTTCAAATGTATTTATACACTCAGTGTGAAACCTGGGCCTGTTTCGATGAACACAACATAGATATCCTGGCAGGAATGGCAGAAAGACACAAACTTCCCACACAGAACTCCCATAACCAAGAGAAAATACTCTAAGAGGTTGGTGGGCATTGACCTTGAGTTTTGGAGTTGTAGTTCACCTATATCCAGAGAGCACTGTGGACTAAAACTATGTTGGATCAGGACCAAACTTGGCCTGAATACTCAATATGCTTAAATGTGAACACAGATGGAGTTTGGGGAAAATAGACCTTGACATTTGGGAGTTACAGTTTCTGGGATTTATAGTTAACACACAATCAAAGAGCATCCTGAACTCTTGCAACAAAGGAATTGAACCAAACTTGGCATATTGAACTCTCATTACCAACAGAAAGTACTGAAAGGGTTTGCTTGGGAATTGACCTTGAGTTTGGAAGCTGTAGTTCACCTACACCCAGAGAGCACTGTGGACTCAAACAATGTTATGTTATGTTGTTGTTTGTTTTCTATCCAGAATCACAATTTCGGAAGGAGGCTCACCACTTTAAGGTCCCTAAAACAGGCATGGGAAAACTTCGGCCCTCTGGGTGCTTTGGACTTCAACTCCCACCATTCATAACAGCCTGATGCCCTTTCCTGCTTAAATGGCTGAGGGGGAAAAAGGAAAGGGGCCTGAGGAATGGTGGGAGTTGGAGTCCAAAACACCTGGAAGGTCCAAGTTTGCCCATGCCAGCTTTCGACAGAGACCTCTTCCTCCGCCGTCCCCTTCGCGCCCTTTCTTCCCCCTCCTGCCGAACACTTACTTTTTCTTCTACACTGCCGCTTCTGCCGCCATTTTGATCCGAGGGGGCAGCGTGAGCATGTTCAGGAGGGGGGGGGGAGGAAGACGTGACCCGTGCGGACGCTACTGCGCAGACTCGCCCCAGAGCAAAGCGAGGCAAAGCGAGCAGAGCGAGGCTGGGAAGAAGGGAGCCTGAGTGGAGAAGAAAAAGTGTTCGGTAGGAGGGGGAAGAAAGGGTATTGGATGTTCCAATTTTCCACGGCACACCTGATGATCGCTCACGGCACACTAGTGTGCCTGGCACACTGGTTGGGAAACACTGGCTTAAACTATCAACGCTAATAGACTTGATGGTCAGCATCCTTGCATGCCTCAAAAAGGCCATTATGAATGCGAAGAGGAATCGAAGGATAACAATGTCATTTTTTACAGCTACCTTTGGTTGTCACTGTCTCACTGAAGAGCTGACTGTGAGGCTTTTCCAATGAAATTATATCTATGAACCCATCAAAGGATGACATTGCTCCAAGCATGGATTTTCCTCCCTACAATAGTGTCAAGAGAGCAAAATGCAGACATAATCCAATATGGTTCCTGTCTGGTAAGATAACCACTGCAACAACTGAAATGAACCTCAACTACATCATAAGCTATAAATTCTGCGGATACATCTGGGTTTATAAATCTTTCCACAGATATATGAACCCAATTTTCCTGGTTTCCAACAGACCTCACAACCTCAGAGGATGCCTGTCATAGCTGCAGGCGAAACGTTAGGAGAGAATAATTCTAGAACAGGGCTGTCCAACTGGCGGCCCGAGGGCCGTATACGGCCCCCCAGCCCCTTCCCTACGGCCCCCTAAGCTTTTTAATAAAAAAATAAAAATTGAAAAATAAAATAAATAATAAAAACTTTTAAAAACCTACTTTCAGGTTCAGAGCAAGTATCGCGAGAATACACAATCCACACGGGATTTCGCTGTCAACGCGAGATCACGCCGGCGTTGACAGCGAAATCCCGTGTGGATTGTGTATTCTCGTGATACTCTTCGGCTACTCTACTACTGGATCGCTGAGGCCCACAGACGCGATTAGGACCTTCTTCGACTCAGTCGGTCATCGCCTCTCTCGTCATCCGGGTACTCCTGGATCCTGCGCGTTTGGAAAAGGTAGGCCGAAGCAGGGGGCTCCTCAGGGGCTCCTCATTCCCTCCCCCATCTCCCCTCATGTATTAAATATAAAATTAAATATATTTAAAGATGAAATAAGGGGAGATGGGATACATTAAAATAAGGGGGAGGGGAGGATGGAATTAAATATATTTATTATTAAATTAAAATAAGGGGAGAGGGGAGGATGGAATTAAATATATTTAATATTAAATAAAAATAGGGGGAGGATGGAATTAAATATATTTAATATTAGATTAAAATAAGGGGAGAGAGGAGGATGGAATTAAATATATTTAATATTAAATAAAAATAAGCGAGAGGGAGGATGGAATTAAATATATTTAATATTAGATAAAAATAGGGGGAGGATGGAATTAAATATATTTAATATTAGATAAAAATAGGGGGAGGATGGAATTAAATATATTTAATATTAGATAAAAATAGGGGGAGGATGGAATTAAATATATTTAATATTAGATAAAAATAAGGGGAGAGGGGAGGATGGAATTAAATATATTTAATATTAGATAAAAATAGGGGGAGGATGGAATTAAATATATTTAATATTAGATAAAAATAGGGGGAGGATGGAATTAAATATATTTAATATTAGATAAAAATAAGGGGAGAGGGGAGGATGGAATTAAATATATATAATATTAGATAAAACTACGGGGGAGGGGAGGATGGAATTAAATATATTTAATATTAGATAAAAATAAGGGGAGAGGGAGGATGGAATTAAATATATTTAATATTAAATAAAAATAAGAGGAGAGGGAGGATGGAATTAAATATATTTAATATTAAATAAAAATAGGATGGAATTTATATATTTATATTAAATTAAAATAAGTAAGGAAGATTATATATTTAATATTAAAAATAAGAGGGGAGGGGAGGATGGAGGGGGAGGATGGAATTAAATATATTTAATATTAGATTAAAATAAGGGGAGAGGGGAGGATGGGATTAAATATATTTAATATTAAATAAAAATAATTTAATATCTTATCCCTGCATTTTATCTCAGTAAAAGATTATATTTGACTGTATGCATGCAGGGGCGGGAGCAGGGCGGAGCCGGGGCCGGGGGCAGACCCTATGGCCCCCCAGGTCATCAGTGACCGGAATTCAGGCCCCTGGGCCAGTAGAAATTGGACAGCCCTGTTCTAGAACATGGCCATACAGTCCGAAAAACCTACAACATCCCAGTGATGCCAACCATGAAATCCTTTGATAATATATATAACAACAAACCATGGCTATTGTCATAGAAGGATATTACATTGTGTCGTAAGCTCATAAACTTAACCTCGCTCTCCTTCTACAGATAAGAGGAGGAATTTGGTAGCTTTCCTTGCAATTTAAACTACTTCCTCTTAAGCATTATATCCAAATCCAGCCATATTGCAATTAATATGAACTAGAGTGAGTTATAAGGGCCCCTGGTGGTGCAGCAGGTTAAACTGTTCAGCTGCTGAACTTGCTGACCGAACGATTGGCAGTTCGAATCCGGGAAGCAGGGTGAGTTCCCACTGTTATGCCCAACTTCTGCCAACTTAGCAGTTCAAAAACAGGCAAGTGTGGGTAGATCTGCAGGAAGGTAATGGCGATCCATGCAGTCATGCTGGCCACATGACCTCGGAGGTGTCTATGGACAACGCCAGCTCTTTGGCTTAGAAATGGAGATGAGCACCACCCCCCAGAATTGGACACGATTAGACTTAATGTCAGGGAAAACCTTTACCTTTACTATAGTTAGTTGAGACAAGCCAACTTCAAAGCACTAGGCAGTTTCAGCAACTTGTGCATTACACTACGATTTGGAAGAACTGGATTTAGTTCCCCACCAACCTAGGAAACCCTATGGGTGTCCTTGGTTAAGTCATTCTCTTTCCAGCTTAACTACTTCGCAAGGCTATTTTGAACATAAACTGGAACGTACCAGCTTTGATATCAAAGGAAAGGTGGAATATAAATGTAATTACTAATCACAATTATTTGAATACTAAGTATCTATCTATGTATATAATAAAAGTCAGTGTTTGCGGGCGGTGGGTGGTGCGGTGGGAGGAATATGTGCCAGCCTTTCGATTGGCTGCCACTGTGGGATTATTTGCCCCAGACTGATTGGGCCTCAGAACTGCCACTGAAAGGGTATGGCTGCCACTGAAATGGTATTTGCATTGGTCTCCGACACCAACCACATCCCAACATTCTAAGGTGACTCAGAGGGAAAAGGAAAGGCCTCAGGCAGGCAGTCACTGCCGCCCGCAGCAATGACGGATCAGGACCAAACTTGGCAAACAGGAGCCCAATGGCCCACTTCACAACCTGGTGTGGTTTAGGGCAGGAGGGGCCACGAATGATGGGATTTGCGGTACCTTCACCTCATTCACTTCCCAAACAACACTGTAGCCACTAAAAATCACAGACCAGGCCCAAAATTGACAGCAAGGCTTCCTTAACTTGATTTTCCTGACTAGGCCTCAGCTCATGGGATATTGTTAGGCTTCCTCAACTTGATTTTCCTGATTACGCCCCCAACAATGACAGAGCAAGACCAAACTTGGAACACAGACCTCCCAAGATGCACCCTACATCCTGGTGCAGTTTGAGGCAGGATGGACCATGGATGATGGGACTTGCAATACTTTAATTCACTTCCTTAGAGCACTGTGGCCCACACCAATGACGAATCAGGACCAAACTTGGCACACAGAGGCCCAATGGCCCACTTTACAAACCTGCTGAGGTTTACGGCAGGGTGGCTCACAAATGATGGGATTTGCAGTACCTTCACCCAATTAATTCCCCACAGAACATTGCAGCCCCTTCAAATCAGAGACCAGGCCCAAACTTGGCACACAGAGTACCCATGACCCACTCTACATCCTGGTGCAGTTTGGAGAACGGGGGACCATGGATGATGGGACTTCCAGTACCTTCCCTCATTTCCAGAGACCACTGCAACCCTCATCCAGAGAATGATCAAGATCAAATGTGACACACACAGCCCCCATGACCCACTCTACATTCTGGTGCTGTTTGGAGGGGGAAGGACCATGGCCAATGGGACTCGCAGTACCTTCACTAAGTTCCTGAGACCACTGCAAGCTACATAAACATCTAATAGGAACCAACCTTGGCACACAATGCCTTCCTCAAATAACCCGGGCACCGCCGGGTCCTCAGCTAGTGATACATAAAACAGCACTAACTCCATTTTAGGTTCTTGTACAATGTTAAACTGCAATTTATGGAAATCAGAAGCTAAAGGTTCTGATCACCTCCTTGCAGCATGTTAGAGAACAGATGTGTCTCCCTCTACGAACCATCAAGGACTTGAAGATCATCCGAGGAGGCCCTGCTTTTGGTCCCACCGCCATCGCAGTTGCGTTTGTTGGGGACGAGAGACAGGGCCTTCTCTGTGGTAGCTTCTCAGCTGTGGAATTCCCTCCCCAAGGAGGTTAGATCTGCCCCCTCCCTCTTGACCTTCAGGAAGAAACTTAAATCCTGCTTGTGGAAGCAAGCATTTGCAGATTAGATTGATTTTACTGGCAATTATGAGATTTTTTATTGGATTGCAATTTGGATGGATTTGGATGATGTTTTAACCTGGTGCACTGTTTTAATGTATATTGATATTTATTTTTTAGGCATTTGATTGTATTTTATAATGTGCTTATTATTATTTCGGCTTCAAATTGTTGCCTGTTGGTAGCCAATGCCATCCTGAGTCCCTCCTTGGAGGTCAAGATAGGACAAGGTACAAATGTTCCTAATAATAATAATAATAATAATAATGCATTTATTTATTTATTTATGGTATTTGTACCCCGCAAGGGGACTCAGCACGGCTTACATTTGCAGCACTACAAGCCGCACTACCACAATACAATTTTAAAATACACCATATAATCAACATCATTAAAAAGCATTAAAACAATTAAAAATTGCATTAAAAACCGCTACATACAACAATAATTAATTAAAGCCATCAAGCGGAACACATTGTCCAGTCAAGTCAAGTCCAAAGTGTCAATCCAGTCAAATCCAAAGGTACAATTTACATCTGCTGCCCAAAAGCCTGGTCCCAGAACCACGAATTTAGCTTTAATAATAATAATAATAATAATGTTGGATGGAGACATACAACTCCAAACTCATGATATAATAACAAATCATGATGTATCGATATGTCCAAACCAACTCAATATATGGGACAGCCTTCCTTCCTCCGAGATGGGGTTAAGAAAATGGATCAGGACTTACTTAGAAGCATCTCTTGCAAATTTCAACTGGACTATCTTCCAAGTATTAAGCTTCTCACCAGGGGCAGACCTACCTGTTCCCGGGGGGTACGCGGAAAAAATTTGCCCCCCCCCCCCGTTGCTCCCGGGGGAAGCCCGGTGCTCATGCTCCAATCTGTGCGCATGCGCACTGGCTCCAGAGCGCGCCTCCCGCTTTGGAGCCCAGGTTGCATGTGCGAAACTGCGCACACGCGCACTGGCTCCAAAGCGGGGACGGCATGGCGGAGGCCACGGAGCCGGCTGCGGAGGCCTGGCCGGCACAACCACGGGGTGGGGTGGGGCAGCACGGGCGGCGGGGCGGAGCCGTGCGGCGGCGCCCCTCCCAGGTGGCGACGCCCCTCCCGGGTTACGTCGCCCTACGCGCCTGCGTAGTCCGCCTAATGGACGAACCGGCCCTGCTTCTCACAATCACTTTACTACTTTAAAGTGGCAAAGCTGTTTCATAGTACAGCTACAGATATGGCAAACTCACATAAATAACCATATGCTCAACCAAAAATTAATGGAAAGCTAGGACTCACGTCAGGTGGACGTGAAACTGCATAAATAAAAAAGTTATGGCAGTTCTGTGATTTCAAAGGGGGAACAACAATGTGGACCGCAGAAACAATCGCAATGTGATATTTAATGCAATAAACTTGTAAATGGAGGGGAGACAGTTCCACTGTTTCTCTGTACAGGTATTACATTCAATAAACACTGAAGCTAGCTTAGTCATAACTGCCTTTCACAATGAATGACAAGGGAGTATCACAAGTAGGGTTGCCACCTGTCCCGTATTATCCGGGATGTCCCATATTTCTGCTCTGAATTTCATGTCCCGTATGTTCAGCTCCTGTCCCGTATTGACAGGACAGGACAGGTAGCAGCAGGAGGCGAGGCCGGGCCAGCAGTGAGCACCACCGTACCGCCAGCAGCTTCTCCGTGGCGCATGCGCTCGCTCGCCTTGCACTCACTCGCAGGCACGGCAGGCAGCAGAGCAGCCCCAGCTGTGGTGCGCTGCCAGGCCAGCATCCACCTTGTTCCTGGCCTGCCCCCTGCCCTATGGCGGGCTCCGCTCATGTCAGCCAATGAAGGCAAGACACCACGGAGCATGCACAAGGGAGAGAGGTGAGAGCAGCAGAGACACCACAAGGCTGAGCTGAGAGCAGGACGACACCGAGAGAGCAAGAGAGAGAGGAGAGCCAGGCCCAGAGCCGAGAGAAGATTCTATTTGAAGTGTTGGTACTTAGCAGGGAGCAGGTCAGTGAGGCTTACTGCCTTTTGGGTGGTAATTTAGGAATTTGCCAATTTTTTTCCTGCAACCCCAACCATTTCAGGAAAAAATGGGCAGACTACCATTTAATTCCCTGACATTATTATAAAGCTATTATTATTATTAGTAGTAGTAGTAGTAGTAGTAGTGTATGTAGTACATACAGTACAATGCATTAGGTATGCCAAAACATGCAGAAACACTATGTACTGTTAAGAGGATGTCAGTCAGTTTCTTTTATGAATTTCAATCATGATCTTATTCTGTTGATAAAACTATTTATACCTAAGGTTTTATTGTCAAGTTTTTAATGAAGTGTCTCTTATTTTTGTGAAAAATCCCGTATTTTTAGGCAAATGTCCCTTATTTCTTATATCAAAAAGTGGCAACCCTAGGAGGAACCATGAAAATGAAAAAAATCTGGCTACCAGTTTTTAAAAAATCCAAAATCAGAACACTGGGGAATTCCAGAGAAGAAACAATCAGGGACAGCTAATCACCTTCCAACAAAGGATTCCCCCAGGCAATACGCAGCCAGACCTTGAAGCTGAAGACCATTCAATGCTAATCAAGGTGGCCAATTGCAACATTCACACCTGCTTCAAGCAGACAAGAGCTTTTTCTCACACTCTGGATCTTCCACAGATATTTAAACCCCACTTGCCTAGTTTCCAAGACCTCACAACCGCTGAGGATGCCTGCCATAGATGCAGGTGAAACATCAGGAGAGAATGCTCCTGGAACATGGCCATACAACCTGGGAAAATCACAGTTTTTATGAAACGTCCCTTATTTTTGTGAAAAAATCCCATATTTTTGCGTAAATGTCCCTTATTTCTTATATCAAAAAGTGGCAACCCTAATCATAAGGATAGTTTCAACATGCCCTTTCCAGTCTGGCAACATATAAAGAGATGTGCCTGAGCATCTTTAGGGACTTCACCCTTCTATACATCTTCTCTCCACAATTATTATTATTATTAATAATAATAATAATTTTAATACATTTTAAAGTACATTGATTCTCTTAAGTTGCATACAATTATTATTATTATTATTATTATATAATAACAACAGACGATTTCAATTCATAAGGTGCCACTCTTACCTGGGAGTAAACAACATTGTACTCAATGGTACTTACTTTTAAGTAGACACCTAGAAGATTGCACTGTTGCAAAAATATAACTGACATCACAATCCTAGATATACTTAACTAGGAGCAATTAGTCCTTCACAGTGAACATGTTTAAGATGGGATATGAGCATCACCCAGATGTTGAAATGTTGGGATTAGGGTTAAAACTGACCAGAGTGGGATAACAGATGCATTACAACTGTTTGCACCATACTCCAGATGTTATGAATGGAACAGGATGCACACCTATATCCTATTTCGGTGCTAGCCATTATAATTGTCAACTAAAATAATAAAGAAGCCAATGGGAAAGACCACTGGGTATAATTTTCCAGATCGGGGGTACAATTAAACTTCATTTCTGCCAAGTTGCTGGGTTAGGGCAGACATGCAAAACCAAAGGAGAGCATTCCACAAGATCTCAGTACATGCAGCTGTCACATTCACATCTTTGGATATATTTGCCTTGAAAGCCGCTGGCTAAGTGTCAGCTGCATAAGATCGCTCTGACCAGTAGGTCATGAGTTCGAGGCCTGCTCGGGTCGAGGTGGGTGCTCGACCTTTAAGTGTAGCCTGCTGTCGACCTTTGCAGCCCGAAAGACAGTTGCATATGTCAAGCAGGAGATAAAGGTACCACATTAAGTGGGGAGGCAAATTTTGACTGAATTATGAGGCCATTAAAGAACTCCAGGAACGCTGAGGAATGTGGAAGGAACAACGAGGGACGCTGGGAACGCTGAGAGATTAGGAGTGCGTCAGCTCCCCCTGGTGGCCAGAGTTTGCCTCTGTTCGTCTATATGTGTGTATGTGGAAATAGAAGGAATTGTCTGCTAAGTATGTGTACCTGTAATCCGCTCTGAGTCCCCTTTGGGGTGAGAAGAGCAGAATATAAATAAAGTGTATTATGATTATTTATTATTATTATTATGTATCACATGTACATAACATCATAGTGCACATGCATATTAGGTTGAAATGTCTGGGATTCATCTCTGAATATTGGGCTCTTCCCAAAGGCCTAGGATATTAGAGGTATTATTAGATATTAGAGGTATTGTTATTGTTGTTGTTATTATTAAACCTCCCCCTGGTGGCCAGGGTTTGCCTCTGTTCGTCTATATGTGTGTATGTGGAAACAGAAGGAATTGTCTGCTAAGTATGTGTACCTGTAATTCACTCTGAGTCCCCTTTGGGATGAGAAGAGCGGAATATAAATAAAGTAAGTAAATAAATAATAATACGTAAATTCACCCAAAAGGATTAAAGGGAAAGACCTCTGGGTGTGAGCTTCCAGATTTGGGGTGCAATTAAACTTAATCTCTGCCAAGATCGTGGGTTAGGACACATACAAAACCAAGCAAGGACCCTTCACTAGATTTCGGTACATGTACATCCCGCGGCCACATTCACATCTTTGGATATATTTGGAAATACATTCATAGGGCTCGATGAGTATGAGCTTCCAGATTTGGGGTACAATTAAACTTAATCTGGCCAAGATCCTGGGTAGAGCAGGTATGCACAACCAGGAGAGAAGACTCCACAAGATCTCAGTACATTCAGCTGTCACCGTCACATCTTTGAACATATGCACTTTGAAAGAAGGATCTTAAATCAAGAGAAGGGTTTACGAAAGATGTGGATGTGACAGCTGGATGTGCTGAGATCTTGTGGAGGGTCGTCTCCTGGTTTGGCATCCCCGCCTTGCCACAGGATCTTAGCAGAGATGAAGTTTAGGGTTGCAGGGTGGTGTTGCCAAAGCTCCCATCTCCATCAAGCCTTCTCTTACCTGATAATGTCATCGTTGTGCCCCAGGAAAAATTTCTGGCCGTGCTCCCTGGTGTTGTAAACCACTCCGACTCCAGCCACAAAGTAAACCACTTCCTTGCCTGCTGTGTAGTACAGGTTGTTGCGGCACTGGTGACCCCTGTAGCCATAGACCCACTCCAGACGGAGCTGGCACCTAGGAGCTGTCCGATCCGCCATGATAATCAAAGCCCCCCCTTCTCAGAAGAGGGAAAAACTGGTGCTAACCCCACCTCCACCGCCTCTTGCCTTCCCCAGTTCTCTTCCTTCCAAAGGCTGCTGATTCCTGCTGAGCTGCCAAGTCTTCCGGCTGCACTTTCAGATGCTGATGGTTTCCAGTGAAAAATGCATCCTGTTCAGCTGCTGCTGCTGCTGCTGTTTCAGTCACTGCTGCTGCCTTTGCTCTTGCTAGTAGTACTGAGCCGCCACCATAATCTTCTACACAGCCAAAGATGAGCAGCTGCTGTTTCCCCCACTGTTTTGCAACCCAGACAACTTCAGGGAGGGTGGGGGGGATTTCAAAACATAGAGGCAAATCAGTGCTGAATAAAACGGTGCCTGTCAGTTGCTTCTGAAGGAGAAAAAGCCGGCGTTATGATTATTACAGCAACTGGGTGCAGAGTGGCGGCGGTGCCGTGCGCCTCCATCTCCTTCGTGCATCTCCTTCCAAGGATAAAAGTCACTGCCTTTCAAATAGGCTTGGACCGCCTTTAAGGATTGCCAAAAGTACACAATTAACCTTTCCCTTTTGAATTGAGGAGTGGAAATTCCAGTTCATTCTGTGGCGGAGCGAAGACGCGACCTTCTGTCGGTTTTCCTCATCATAATCTGCCTCTCGGTGCAAATCTGGAGGGAGACAAGAGAAAACTTCACATGAAAAAGAATCATTCGGCAACTTGATTATATTACATACAGGGCCGGAGCCAGGATTTTGATTCGGGGGGCTGAGACTGGGTGGAAGAGGGTCTACCCTAGCAAACCTTTTGTATTGTTATCCCAATAACCCCATTAATATGGGATATAATGAGCATGGTGATCAGATCATGATTTAAATGCACATAACAGTTTAAATAATGTACCAGTAAGGCCTTTTCGCGGACCATCCTGAGAATTTCGGGGGGCTGAAGCCCTTAGCCCCTGCGGCTACATGCCTGATTACATACATATATACATACATACATACAAACACACATACAAACATTCCGCTTTATTATATATAGAGCGGAGGGACCACCTTACCCCGTACTTACCCCCGAGATCACTGCGGTCAGACGAACAGAATCTGCTGACGGTACCATCAGTCCGCTCATGTCACCTATCTGTAACTAGACAGAGAGCCTTCTCTGCAGTGGCCCCAGTATTGTGGAACTCTTTGCCGGACAGTGCCCGAGCCATCTCAGAGCTGGCTCCATTCAGAAGGGCTTGTAAGACCGCCCTCTTTGGACTAGCCTTTAATTAGGCATAGAAGGACTGTGTCTCTAGAACTATTGTCACCCTGCACCTCGAAATGTGTCAATTTGTGTTTTTAATGTGTTTTATGCTTTTATTGTAGGGCCCCATGTCTGTGACATGATGCCCACTTACATTGTTGTTATCCGCCCCGAGCCTGCGGGGAGGAGCGGAATACAAGATTGAAGAAATAAATAAATAAATAATTACTATTTATTTATTATTTACATCATTTCTACCCCGCTGTTCTCAACCCCAGAGGGGGGGGGGGGGGACAAAAGGCAACAATTCAATGCCGAAACACAAAATAAATACAATATAACACCATAAACATTCAGCATTAAAATAGAGTTAGCATTAACACGTAATACACATTCACTTAAGTTAAAAACAGTGTTTCGTCCACAACATGAGCCTTGAGCCATATCCATCAACTTGCCATTACAATTCCAATCCAAAGTGCTGTATTGTGCTAATGTGCAAACTCCTTGTCCCACAGCCAAGATTTCACTTTTTTCCTGAATGCCAGGAGGGATGGGGTTGATCGTATGTCGCTTGGAAGCGCATTCCACAGACGGGAGCCACCACTGAGAAAGCCCTATCTCTCATCCCCACCAACCTTCAACTTGCCATTACAATTCCAATCCAAAGTGCTGCATTGTGCTAATGTGCAAACGCCTGGTCCCACAGCCAAGATTTCTCTTTTTTCCTGAATGCCAGGAGGGATGGGGTTGATCGTATGTCGCTTGGAAGCGCATTCCACAGACAGGGAGCCACCACCAAGAAAGCCCTATCTCTCATCCCCATCAATCTTCAACTTGCCATTACAATTCCAATCCAAAGTGCTGCATTGTGCTAATGTGCAAACGCCTGGTCCCACAGCCAAGATTTCTCTTTTTTCCTGAATGCCAGGAGGGATGGGGTTGATCGTATGTCGCTTGGAAGCGCATTCCACAGACAGGGAGCCACCACCGAGAAAGCCCTATCTCTCATCCCCACCAATCTTCAACTTGCCATTACAATTCCAATCCAAAGTGCTGCATTGTGCTAATGTGCAAACGCCTGGTCCCACAGCCAAGATTTCTCTTTTTTCCTGAATGCCAGGAGGGATGGGGTTGATCGTATGTCGCTTGGAAGCGCATTCCACAGACGGGGAGCCACCACCGAGAAAGCCCTATCTCTCATCCCCACCAACCTTCTACTTGCCATTACAATTCCAATCCAAAGTGCTATATTGTGCTAATGTGCAAACGCCTGGTCCCACAGCCAAGATTTCACTTTTTTTCCTGAATGCCAGGAGGGATGGGGTTGATCGTATGTCGCTTGGAAGCGCATTCCACAGACAGGGAGCCACCACCAAGAAAGCCCTATCTCTTATCCCCACCAACCTTCAACTTGCCATTACAATTCCAATCCAAAGTGCTGCATTGTGCTAATGTGCAAACGCCTGGTCCCACAGCCAAGATTTCTCTTTTTTCCTGAATTCCAGGAGGGATGGGGTTGATCGTATGTCGCTTGGAAGCACATTCCACAGATGGGGAGCCACCACCGAGAAAGCCCTATCTCTCATCCCCACCAACCGCGTTTATTTATTTATTTATTTATTTATTATTTGGATTTACTAGACCGCCGCTCCCGAGGCTCAGGGTGGTTTCCAACAGATAAAATCACACAATAGTATAAACATCGTAAAAACATTCCTAAAACCATTCAAATAATAAAAATGACACAATAGATCGGAACAAAGTCGATCTACAAAAGAGTATAGTAGCAACACAACTAGGTGGAAGGTTAGTATTCAGATGCTGAGAAGTTGGCGGGAGTGAGAGCAGGGTCTCCCCGGATTATTTTAAATTACGAGGTGGGTCGGACAGGTAAGCTGGGCCAGAACCGTATATAGAGCTTTAAAGGTCAAAACCAGCACTTTGAATTGAGCTCGGAAGTGAACAGGCAGCCAGTGGAGCTGACACAACCGGGGGGGGGGGGGTATGCTCCCTGTATGTAGCTCCCGTTAGTAATCTGGCTGCCGCCCGTTGGACTAGCTGCAATTTCCGAACTGTTGCATTAATCTATTCGGGGTGTGACCAGAGTATGGATGACCATAGCCAGATCAGACTTCCCAAGGTACGGGCGCAGCTGGCGCATGGGTCTTAACTGTGCAAAAGCTCCCCTGGCCACCGCCGAGACCTGGGGTTCCAGGCTCAACGATGAATACAGGATCACTCCCAAGCTGAGAACCTGCGTCTTCAGGGGGAGTGTAACCCCATCCAACACAGGCTGTAACCCTGCCATCGCACCCAGTCTGTATGTACTCAGGAAGGGCGAGGACATAGACTCTCTCTACCAGGGGATTTCTTCTTGCCTTCCTTTAGAGGCTTGGGGCTCCAAAGGACCAAGCTGGACACTATAGATAACTCAAAACAGGTCTTATTGCTTAAAACATGAGTTATTATTATTATTTATTATTATTTACAGTATGTATATTCCGCCCTTCTCACCCCGCAGGGGACTCAGGGCGGATTACAATGTACACATGCATGGCAAACATTCAATGCCATAGAGACACAACACATATAGACAGATAGTCAGAGGCTATTTAACATTCCAACTTCTGGCCACCAGTGGACCTGTCGCTTCACCGTCCATCTGCGACACTGATGAAATACTTTCTGCATTCCCCGCATGCTTTTGCTGGAGATTTTTTTATGGCCTCGTAAATTTTGTTAAATTAGCCTCCCCACAAAGTGGTAGCTAAATTTCCTACTTGACAGATGCAACTGTCTTTCAGGTTGCAAAGGTCGACAACAAGCTACACAATTGGCCAGAAGCTCACTCCGACCCGGGCTGGCTTCGAACTCATGACCTTTCAGTCAGTAGTGTTCTTTAATGCAGCTGACACCCAGCCAGTCGCGCCACAGTCCCGGTGCACTCAGGCACATTACTTTGTTCCCCAAAAGGATAAAGAAAAATACTTTACAGTCTCTTAGTTGCTTGGGTCCTAGAAGCCTCAGCTAGATGGCTCTCCAAGTCCTCTCTGTCTTTATGGTCTCGATGTAAGGGCACTCGAGATCCCAGCCAGCTGGCCTATACTGAAGGTATGGAACCTTCCTCTGGATGCCAGCCAACTAGTTTGAAGGCGCCTGGGTCTCCACAGAGCTACCCAATCATCCGATATGTTTGGCTTTCTGTACGAGACCCATTAAAGTCAATTTGTCTATGTTAAGAGATGGCTTGACCAAGGCTGGCCCTGGCAAACCTGCAGATATGTCCTCTTCTGGAGAGATCCAGGAAAGCTCTGTAAACAAAATGGCTAGATTCCCAAGTCCCTAGGAAAGAGGGCGGAACAAACTTAATTGGGCTCTGTTAAACAATGATTGACAGGTGTAAAGAACCAATCAATGCAAGCAAACCCATGCAAAACTGAACAGGCTTGCAGGAACACAATACAACAGTGCAAACCTTTGCAACTTAAAGTTTTTCATACAGATGGCGCTTGCTGCGCCGTCACACTTTGGAATCATGAGAGTTGTAGTTTGGCAAAGCATCAGCTGTTTAGCAGAGAAGGCAGAAGACCTTGTAAAACTGCAACACCTATGACTCCAGAGCATTATACCATGGCAGCCACAATAGTGCCAAAGTTCATTAATTCTACAGTGTAGGGCAGTGTTTCCCAACCAGTGTGCCGTGGCACACTAGTGTGCCGTGAGCGAACATCAGGTGTGCCATGGGAAATTGGAACCTCTAATACCCTTTCTTCCCCCTCCTGCTGAACACTTTTTCTTCTCCACTCGGGCTCCCCTCTTCCCAGCCTCGCTCTGCTCCCTTCGCCTCGCTTTGCTCTGGGGTGAGTCTGCGCAGTAGCGCCCGCACGGGTCATGTTTTCCTCTCTCTCCCCCCTCCCCTCCTGAACACGCTCACGCTGCCCCCTCAGATCAAAATGGCGGCAGAAGCGGCAGTGTAGAAGAAAAGTAAATGTTCGGCAGGAGGGGAAAGGGCGCAAAGGGGAAGGGGAAGGAAGAGGTCTCTGAAAGCTGGCATGGGCAAACGTGGACCTTCCAGGTGTTTTGGACTCCATCTCCCACCATTCCTGCAGCCTCAGGCTTTTTTCCTTTTCCCCCTCAGCCGCTTAAGCAGGAAAGGGCCTCAGGCTATTAGGAATGGTGGGAGTTGAAGTCCAAAGCACCCAGGGGGCTGAAGTTTTCCCATGCCTGTTTTAGGGATCTTAAAGTGATGAGCCTCCTTCCAACATTGTGATTCTGGATAGAAAACAAACAGCAACGTAACATAACATTGTTTGAGTCCACAGTGCTCTCTGGGTGTATGTGAACTACATCTTCCAAACTCAAGGTCAATTCCCAAGCAAAACCTTTCAGTACCTTTTGTTAGTAATGAGAGTTCAATATGCCAAGTTTGGTTCAATTCCATTGTTGCAAGAGTTCAGGATGCTCTTTGATTGTGTTTTAACTATAAATCCCAGAAACTGTAACTCCAAAATGTCAAGGTCTATTTTCCCCAAACTCCATCTGTGTTCACATTTAGGCATATTGAGTATTCAGGCCAAGTTTGGTTCTGATGCAACATTGTTTGAGTCCACAGTGCTCTCTGGATATAGGTGAACTACAACTCCAAAACCCAAGGTCAATGCCCTTATAGTATTTTCTTATAGTATTTTCTCTTGGTTATGGGAGTTCTGTGTGGGAAGTTTGTGTCTTTCTGCTATTCCTGCCAGGATATCTATTTTGTGTTCATCGAAACAGGCCCAGGTTTCACACTGAGTGTATAAATACATTTATAAACATTTTAACTATATGTATTACTGTGTTAGAGTGTCATTTTGTGTCATTTTGGTTGGTGGTGTGCCCCAGGATTTTGTAAATGTAAAAAATGTGCCGTGGCTCAAAAAAGGTTAAAAAAACACTGGTGTACGGGCACCCCAAGAAGCATTGGCAAACACTATGCATATAGGCAGGTGTACTGTATATTGTGTTGACATTAGCATTGTATAAATTAGACCACAGGCAGAAGCTAAACGTTCCAGGACAGTGTTCTTCAGTTTGTGCTGACACCAAATTTGGAACATCTGAGAGAACCCACAAATGCAAGTGGAAAGTTGCCAGTTTGGCATATCATATGTGCAGTTTCCATCTGCTATGTGGTCAATGTAAAAAGAGGTGCTCTAAAATCATAACTTCTGTATCCCATGTCCTCCCTTGCCATTGCCTTCCACGTTTCCATCCCCAAGATTCCATCCTAAAAGGACAAATATTGCTATGCTAAAGTAAAGGTTTTCCCGTGACATTAAGTTGAAATATGTCTGAAAGACGCCTACAAGGTCATATGACCAACATGACTGCATGGAGCACTGTTACCTTCCCACTGAAGCAGTACCTATTTAACTACTCACATTTGCATGTTTTAGAACTGCTAGGTTGGCAAAAGCTGGGCCTAACAGTGGGAGCTCACCCCGCTCCCCGGATTTGAACCACTGATCTTTCGGTCAGCAAGTTCAGCAGCTTTATTTATTTATTTATTTACTATATTTTTATACCGGCCCTCTCAGCCCGAAGGCGACTTGAGGCGGTGCACACATGGCAACGAATATCCACAGATAAAATACATAACTTAATAAAACAATCATATAAAAGCAAAAAAAATCACAATTAAAAATATACAATACAAATCTCGGCGTCTCATTATTGAAATCGGTTTCCGTTGCATCGTCGTCGTTCCCAAGGTCTCAATTAAATAATTATATTTCATCTGCAAAAGCCTGCTCAGACAGCCGGGTCTTGACTTTCTTCCGAAATGTTAGGAGGGAGGGGGCCAATCTAATGTTCCTAGGGAGGGTGTTCCATAGCCGACGGGCCGCTACTGAAAAAGCCCTGTCTCTCGTTTCCGCCAGTCGAGTCTGCAAAGAAGGCGGGGCCGAGAGCAGGGCCTCTCCGGAAGATCTTAAGCACCTAGGGATGGTTCATAGGGAGAGATGCGTTCGGACAGATAAGCTTGACCAGAACCGTTTAGGGCTTTAAAGGCTAAAGCCAACACTTTGAATTGTGCCCGGTAGCAAACTGGCAGCCAGTGGAGCTGGCGCAACAGCGGAGTTGTGGGCTCCCTGAGTGCCACTCCTGTTGTCAACCTGGCTGCTGTCCGTTGGACCAATTGTAGCTACCGAACAGTCTTCAAAGGCAGCTCCATGTAGAGCGTGTTGCAGTAATCTATACGGGATGTACGAGGGCGAATCAATAAGTCTTTTTGAATTTCCCGCCTCTTAACTGAAAGGGCAACACTGCTCCAGTCAACAGGCATCTGTCAGTTGAGTCCTGCCAAAATTTGAACAAGCTGCGTCATTTAGTTTGTGTTTGACAGCCATTGATAGCAGACTACAGCATGATTTGAGGAGAAAATGGGAAAAATTGAATTTTGTGTGCTCATTAAGCTTTTTTTTTTTTTGCGGAAAAAAAACATCACTCAAACCAAGGCTAAGCTTGATAAATACTATGGGGACTCTGCACCATCCATTTCAATGGTAAAAAAGTGGTTTACTGAATTTCGTTGTGGCCGTACAAGCACGGAAGATGCCGAACGTTCTGGACGCCCAGTTGAGGTCTCCACACCCAAAACAATTGGAAAAATTCACGCTATGGTGTTGGCCGATTGGAGATTGAAAGTGCAAGAGATTGTGGAAGCCATAGGCATCTCACAGGGTTCAGTGGTTTCAATTTTAAATGATCACTTGGGTATGAGAAAGCTTTCCGCAAGTTGGGTGCCACGTTTGCTCACAATCGACCACAAATGCAATCGTGTGACAATTTCGCAGGAGTGTTTGGTGTTGTTCAACCGCAACATTGACGAGTTTTTGTGCCATTTCGTAACTGTGGACGAAACGTCAGGGTGAATCAGCCAATAATGGCGACTGTTTTTTGGGATGCATTCGGTATAATCCACATTGACTACCTTCAAAAAGGTAAAACAGTCAATGGCAAATATTATGCCAACGTATTGGGTCGATTTAATGAGGATTTTGAAAAAAATGACCCCACTTGGCCATGAAAAAAGTTATTTTGCATCAGGACAATGCAAGGGTGCACACATGTGCAGTTGCCATGGCAACAATCCATAAATTGGGATACAAATTGCTCCCTCATCCGCCCTATTCGTCGGATTTAGACCCGAGTGACTATTTCTTGTTTCCAAACCTGAAGAAATGCCTCGGCGGAAAGAGATTTGACTCCAACAATGAAATCATCTCACAAACAAATACCTATTTTGATGAACTCAACAAATCTTATCTTTTGGAAGAGATAAAAAAAATTGGAGAAACGTTGGACAAAGTGTGTAGAGCTCAAAGGAGACTATGTTGAAAAATAAAATGATTTTTTAAAATCCAAAAACCTGTGTTTCATTCAAAAAGTCACGGACTTATTGACCCGCCCTCGTAACCAGAGGATGGACTACCATGGCCAAGTCAGACTTCCCAGCTTAACCCGCTGCAACACCGGTTGACATGACACCAACAACATAGTTCAATGGATGGATGGAAGGAAGATGCATTTTAGGGTGGCAATATATTCCCACAGAGAGGCAGGGACCGAACATCTTTTCTGAAGCAGAGCATATCTCTAGAGGCAAGCAAAGGTAATCCGATCCAACCTTACAGTCAAAGTAACAATCCCTTTGGGAGTGTCTGGTGGTGATGTTATATTCTGGCACATACATGAGAATCATGTTCTCCCAATGGAAGAGCGAGACTCTCTGTGGTTAAGAAACAAAAGTGTGACCGTGACCCCTCCAGGAATCTGTTTCTCTCTTAGAAAAATGCATATCTGACAGTGTGGAAAAGTCTGGCTTTCTTCTAAGTCAAAATGTGAAACTGTTTACTTTGAAGCAACGTATCTACAATGCCACAAGGTTCTGCATGAACCTCATCTACATCTTGCAGCAGGGCATGCAAACTTCAGGTTTGTGGGATCCATCTTGCTTTGCACTAGAAATCAAATATATTAATTTTATTTATTATCCTGCCTCTCTCCTGAAGACAGATACACAAGACAGTTAAGATCCAGTGTGTGCATCTATACTGTAGAATCAATGCAGTTTCACATCACAGCTCAACGTTATAGAATTCTGTGAGTTGTAGTTTGGCGAAGCACTAGAACTCTAGCAGAAAGGCTAATTAGCTTGTAAAACTACAACACCTCGGATTCTGTATCATTTTGCTATGGCAGTTAAAGTGATGCCAAACTGCTTTAGTTCTACAGTGTAGATCAGGGCTGCCCAACTGGCGGCCCGGGGGCCGTATACGGCCCCCAGCCCCTTCCCTACGGCCCCCTAAGCTTTTTAATAAAAAATAAAAATTGAAAAATAAAATAAATAATAAAAATTAAAAGAAAATACCTACTTCCGGGTTCGGAGCAAGTATCGCGAGAATACACAATCCACATGGGATTTCGCTGTCAACGTGAGATCACGCCGGCGTTGACAGCGAAATCCCGTGTGGATTGCGTATTCTCGCGATACTCTTCGGCTACTCTACTACTGGATCGCTGAGGCCCACAGACGCCATTAGGACCTTCTTTGACTCAGTCGGTCGTCACCTCTCTCGTCATCCGGGTACTTCTGGATCCTGCGCGTTTGGAAAAGGTAGGCCGAAGCAGGGGGCTCCTCAGGGGGCTCCTCATTCCCTCCCCATCTCCCTCATGTATTAAATATAAAATTAAATATATTTAAAGATGAAATAAGGGGAGATGGGATACATTAAAATAAGGGGAGAGGGGAGGATGGAATTAAATATATTTAATATTAAATAAAAATAAGGGGAGGGGGAGGATGGAATTAAATAGATAGAATATTAAATAAAAATAAGGGGAGAGGGGAGAGGGTGCCGGAGTCAGGGGCAGAGGAGGGGCAGGGAGGGGGCGGGCTGGGGATGGAGCCAGGGGCAGGGGCAGACCCTATGGCCCCCCAGGTCGTCAGTGACCTGAATTCAGGCCCCTTGGCTGGTAGAAGTTGGACAGCCCTGGTGTAGATCCACCCAGTGTCCAGGTGAGGCACAAGAGTGTGTATACTATTTGGAATAATAATAATACACTTTATTTATATTCCACTCATCTCACCCCGAAGGGGACTCAGAGCGGATTACAGGTACACATACTTAGCAGACAATCCCTGTCATTTCCACATACACACATATAGACAAACAGAGGCAAACTCTGGCCACCAGGGGGAGCTGACGCACTCCTCATCTCTCAGCGTCCCCAGCATCCCTTGTTGTTGCTTCCGCATTCCTCATCGTTCCTGGAGTTCTTTAATGGCCTCATAATTCAGTCAAAATTTACCTCCCCACTTAATGTGGTACCTTTATCTCCTACTTGACAGATGCAACTGTCTTTCGGGCTGCAAAGGTCAACAGCAGGCTACACTTAAAGGTCGAGCACCCACCTCGACCCGAGCAGGCATCGAACTCATGACCTACTGGTCAGAGAGATCTTATGCAGCTGACACTTAGCCAGCTGCGCCACATTCCCGGTAAGCAAGTTTCACACTTCAGCCTTATCAATATGAACAGCACCTTAATATAAGAGGCCCTGCTCTCGGTCCCGCCAGCTTCGCAAGCGCATTTGGTGGGGACGAGAGACAGGGCCTTCTCAGGAGAGAGTTCCAGCTATGGAACTCTTTCCCGAGCAAAATCAGATCTGCCCCCTCCCTCTTGTCCTTCAGGAGTCTAGTGAAATCTTGGCTTTGGAAGGAAGCAATCCCAGAATAAGGACCGAGACTGTTTTTAGACGAAAGTTAATGAATGTGATTTTATTTGTCCATTTGGCTTTAATGTATTTTATCTTTATGTATTTTAACCTGTATTGTTGTTTGATGTTTTAATTTATATCAGTTGCATTGATTTCTTGTTGTACGGCTGGTCTGAGTCCCTCTTCAGAGGTGAGAAGATCGGGATATAAAAGTTTTAAATAAATAATAATAAATAATATTTCAATAATAATAAAAATGTATTGTTTTGTTTGAGCCGTCTGCAGTCTTCCATACAAAGATCTACACACAGTTTCCTGAATCGAGCTGGGATTCGAACTCCGGTCTCCAAAGTGACAGTCCAATGCTCAAATTACTACACAAACTAGTCAATCCCTGCAAAATAGAGATAATAATTCTAATAATACTTTACACAGGAATGCTGTAAGGATTATAGCAACATGGTTCTATGCGAAATACTTCCATATTTACCATTTAAAAGCTCAACTTATCATCGTCATTTATTTTGCAGTCCTTCAAAGACTGAGGCATTAACATTCCTGACATTGTGAATGCAACAAAACCATACAGTAAAGGTAAAGTTTTCCCCTGACATTAAGTCTAGTCACGTCTGACTCCGGAGAGTGGTGCTCATCTTCATTTCTAAGCCGAAGAGCCGGCGTTGTCAGTAGACACTTCCAAGATCAAATGGCCAGCATGACTGCATGGAGCACTGTTACCTTCTCGCCAAAGCGGTACCCATTGATCAGGGGTGCTCATTAGGTAGATCACGATCTACTGGTAGATCGCAGGCAGGGCGGGAGGAAGGCTCAGTCCCACCCCGCAGGCTCCCCGATGCCACCCAGGTGCAGAAGGAGGTTGGGCTGGATGGCCCTTGAAAGTCTCCTTCTACTCTAGGAACCTATTGTTGTTGTTGTTACTATTATTATTATTAGTAGTAATAATAGAGGCTGGATGAATATTATCATCACTGTTATTATGAATAAATTCAGGGGCTTATTATACTCACATTTAGTTGAATTCAGTCTTAAAATATATGATATGGCTCTCACTGAAATAAATTTCCAAATATTTTGCTTTTATGGCTCTCTGAGCAGTGGGTAGATAGATCATTTTGATTAGGTTGTTTATGAGTAGCTCGCATGCTGAAAAAGTGTGAGCACCCCTGCTATTGATCTACTTACATTTGCATGTTTTTGAACTGCTAGGTTGGCAGAAGCTGGGGCTAACAGCAGGAGCTCACCCCGCTCCCAGATTTGAACTGCCAACCTTTCAGTCAGTAAGTTCAGCAGCTCAATGGTTTAACTAGCTGCGCCACCAGGGGTCCCTAACCAAACCATAAGACAACCGAAAAGACACAACTAGAATTTGACTTTGACATCTATTCATTTATTTCTCTTCTGGAGGGTAAGGATACGAACCGATGAGAGAAAAATGGAGCATCTGGCTCTTGTCTCTCCAAGAGCATTGAGATTTGCAGTAAACAACTAGGGGCCGTCTAAATATTTGTCTCGCCATCAAGCTGGTCTTAAAAGTACAATAATAGGAGCCTGCAGAGAAGTTACTAAGAATGAAGGAAGTTGGGGAGGCGAAAAAGCATCAACTCACTATTGCTTTGAATGCCTCACGTAATATAGTGTTCATTTCCTACACCCTCCACATCACTCCTCAATAACCAGCTTTTATGTGAAACGCGACCATCAAATTTTAATCCTATTCAAACGGTCTATTTATAGGGAAAGGAGTTATTGAAGCTGGAGTGCCTTGCTTCTAAATAAAATAATTTTGGATGGCATCCGCCTCTGATGTCCTATTCTTCCATGCATGCGGAAATAAAAGACATTTCCCCAAATTCATTCTGGAATGGCGGTTAAAGTGATGCCAAACTGCTTTAGTTCTACAGTGTAGATCCACCCAGTGTCTGGGTGAGGGACAACAGTGTGTATACTATTTGGAATAATAATAATACACTTTATTTATATTCCACTCATCTCACCCCGAAGGGGACTCAGAGCGGATTACAGGTACACAATACTTAGCAGACAATCCCTGTCATTTCCACATACACACATATAGACAAACAGAGGCAAACTCTGGCCACCAGGGGGAGCTGACACACTCCTCATCTCTCAGCGTTCCCAGCGTCCCTTGTTGTTCCTTCCGCATTCCTCAGCGTTCCTGGAGTTCTTTAATGGCCTCATAATTCAGTCAAAATTCTTCCATGCATACGGAAATAAAAGACATTTCCACAAATTCATTCTGGACCTAATTTTCCCTCTTTGTCAAATCTTAATCTGTATAATCCAAACTCCTTTGGGCCGTGGACCTATTATAACAGGCCCGGATTACCCATAAGGCCAACCTAGGCCATGGCCTAGGGGTGCAAGCTGAGGGGGGCGCAATTCATGGACCCAAAAAAAAGTTAATTAAAAAAACCCCTCAGTGGCCAGCCCTTGGGAATGTCGGGAGTTGAAGCACAAAGGCCCCGGAGGGAGGGAGGGAGGGCCGAGCCTGGTCTAAAGGCAGGACATGCAGGGCGAGGAGCAGCATCAGCAGCAGCGGCTTCCCTCCCTTCCTCCCTCCCTCCTCCCCGCTACTCAGCCGGGTGCGGGGCCTCCCCGGGTGACATCACTTCCTCCCTCCTCCTCCACCAGGCCCACCTTCCTTGTTTGCTCCGTCGCCTCCCAGGGTGACGTCACTACTTCCCTCCTTCCCTCCCTCCCTCCCTGGGAGGTGGGGAGTGGGCGGGGCCAGGAGTGAGTCCTCCGAGCTCGCGATTCCTGGCCACGCCTCCCGCCTTGTGACACCCATTGATCAAAGCTGAAGAGCGGCAGCCGGCCAATCAGGGAGCCTCCCTCCCTCCTAGGCGGGCATGGCTCCGCAGACTCGGCCAATAGGAAGGTGAGGGCCTGCTTGGAGGCGGAAGTCCACGGAGGGAGGTTCTCCCTGAGCCACAGATTGCAACCGAAGAGGAGGAGGAGCAGCGGCCCTGAAGGAGACGGAGACGGCTGGATGTCTCTCTCTCTATCTCCAGGGAGCCCCCCCCCCCCCGGAAGGAAGCCCCTCCCAGGCCTCTCCCCACTACTCTCCCTCCCTGGGGCGCGGGGATCCTAATCAGCCCCGGCAGATGGCCACCCCACCACGGCCCCCAAGCCCCCGGGCGAGGAAGGAAGGAAGGAAAGGCAGGCGCAGCTTGGGTCCCACCCTCCCTTCCTGGATCCCAAACAACTTTCAGTGCCAGTAGTAGAGGGGGCGTAATTCCAAAGTGTGGCTCAGGGCACAAAAAGTTGTTAATCCAGGCCTGTATTATAAGAAGAAAGGTCTGACCAAACACCCTTCTAGCTATAAGATTTCAGTTCAACCACCTTGTTTAACCTCTGGGATTTTACAACCTGCACATGAAGTCAAGATATTCTGTCTCTCATAGAATCATAGAGTTGGAAGAGACCTCATGGGCCATCCAGTCCAACCCCCTGCCAAGAAGCAGGAAAATCTCATTCAAAGCACTCCTGACAGATGGCCATCCGGCCTTTGTTTAAAAGCCTCCAAAGAAGGAGCCTCCACCACACTCAGGGGCAGAGAGTTCCACTGCTGAACAACTCTCTCAGTCAGGAAGTTCTTCCTAATGTTCAAGGGGAATCTCCTTTCTTGTAGTTTGAAGCCATCCTAGTCTCCAGGGCAGCGGAAAACAAGCTTGGCTCCCCCCTATGACGTCCTCTCACATACTTATACATGGCGACTATCATGTCTCCTCTCAGCCTTTTCTTATTTAGACTAAAAATGCCCAGCAATTTAAGCCGCTCCTCATAGGGCTTGTTCTCCAGACCCTCCTCTGGACACATTCCAGCTTGTCAACATCTCCCTTCAATTGTGATGCCCAGAATTGGGCACAGTATTCCAGATGTGGTCTAACCAAGGCAGAATAGAGGGGTAGCATGACTTCCCTGGATCTAGGCACTATACTCCTATTGATGTAGGCCAAAACCCCATCGGCTTTTTTTGCCGCCGCATCACATTGTTGGCTCATGTTTAACTTCTTGTCCACGAGGACTCCAAGATCTTTTTCAATCTTTTTTGGAGCTTCACACACAATGCCTTCGCATACCGAGACTTACCTAACACACAGGCTTCGCTCACAGACTAAGGTGTATCTCACACTGTGAGACGTTCTCTCACAGACTAAGGCCTACCTAAAGCGATAGGTCACAGACCAAGAGCTGTTGCACTTTTGCTGCTATTCAAACTGCCACTTTAAGGCTTATATATTAATATAAGACATATATTAATATAATATATTATAGTATTAATATATTACTGATGTTCTGTGCTAATAATATATTGTATACACATAAAATATTGATAATATTACAATGTAATACAATATAATACTCATAATAATACAATATAATAATTATATATTTCATATTACATGTAATATTACTAATGATATTACAGTATAGTGATATAGTACAATACGGGAATGTATGGTACTAATATTGTGCTATGCTAATAACATAATATATTGTATACCCATATTTATTTACTTTATTTATATTCCGCTCTTCTCACCCTGAAGGGGACTCAGAGCAGATTACAGCACACATACTTGCAGACAATCCCTGCAGTTCAACATATGACATATAAACATGTGACATTTATCACAGTACGGTACATACAGTTTGACATTATACATATATTGACAAACATATATTGACAAACAGAGGCAAACTTTCTGGCCACCAGGGGGAGCTGACACATTCCTCATCTCTCCCAGCGTTTCCTTCCAGAGTCCCTTGTTGTTTCTTCCGCATTCCTTAGCGATTCTTTATGGCCTCATAAATCAGTCTAAATTTGCCACCACACTTTAATGTGTACCTTTATCTCCTACTTGACGAATGTAACTGTCTTTCGGACTGCAAAGGTCGGCAGCAGGCTACACTTAAGGTTGAGAACCCACCTCGACCCGGGCAGGCCTCGAACTCATGACCTACTGGTCAGAGAGATCTTATGCAGCTGACACTTAGCCAGCAGCGCCACATTCCCGGTGCTCCACATTCCCATATAATATTGATAATGTTGTAATGCAATACAATACTAATAATAATACAATATGATAATTATATATTTCATATTTCATGTAATATTACTACTTACATTACAATATAGTTGTATAGTACAATTATTTATTTATTTCGGGCTTTTATATCTCGTCCTATCTCAACCTCTGCAGGGCCTCAGGACGACAATGCATTGTACTAATATTTATTTATTTATTTATTTACATAATTTATATTCTGCCCTTCTCACCCCGCAGGGGACTCAGGGCAGATCACAATGCACATATACAGGCAAACATTCAATGCCATAGACATACAAAATATATAGACAGACACTCAGAGGCAATTTAACATTCCAGCTTCTGGCCACCAGAGGGAGCTGTCGCATTCCTTCATTCTTTTTCATACTTCCATTGTGCTATGATAATAATAAAATGTATTGTATTTACATATAACTTGTAAGCTGCTCTGAGTCCTCTTCGGGGTGAGAGAAGACAGCATATGTTGAAAAAAAATTTAAAAATACCTCACATGGTGAGGCCTTCTCACAGACAGAAATCTCTCTCCCACTGAGGCAAACCAACACAGAGGCCTGCTACGCCAGTGTTTTTCAACCTTTTTTGAGCCGCGGCACGTTTTTGACATTTACAAAATCCTGGGGCACACCACCATGACACAAAATGACACTCTAACACAGTAATACATATCGTTAATATGTTTTTAATGTATTTATACAAGTTGCTAAGAGCAATGACATGGGAGCCATGACAAGTGACTTGAAGGCGAACACACATGCACACGCTAAAATTGTGGAAGGCCAGGGTTCAAATCCCTGTTCACTCCCAGGAACCCACCTTGAGCAAGTTACACCCTCTCAGCTCCTGAGACAGGCAATAGCCAACTCCACTTTGAATTGACGGTGGCAAGAAAAGAAATTACTCCTAAAGGTCTCTGTTTAAGATTCAACAATGTCAAGCCTTTTCCCAAATAGTGATTTTACTCAGTCAGTCAATGCTTTCATCCTCAGCTGAACTCTGGGGTCCCCCCCCCCCACAATCCCTAGAGAGGGATTTGACTGTCACTTGTCCAGAGAAGAAACAGCTCCTGTGAGGCAGAAGCCTGGAGGGGGAAAGGGAGGAGGGGGGAAAGAAAGAGTAGGGGGAGGAGGAGAGGGGGAAGGGGGGAGAATGGAAGAGGGAAGGAAGAGAAGGAAAGGAAGGAGGAGTGGGAGGGGAAGGAGGAGGTAAGAGGAAGAGGAGAGAAGGAAAGTGAAGTGGGAGGGAAAGAGAGGAAAGAAGCAGAGGAGAGGAAGAGAAGGGGAGAAGGAAAAGAACGAAAAAGCAAGAGAGGAAGAGAAGGAGCGGAGGAAAAGAAGGAGAAAGGGGAAGATGGAAAAAGGCGAGAGGAAGAGAAGGAGAGGAAGATGGGGAAAGGAGGGGAGGAAGAGAAGAGAGAGGAAGGAGAGGAACAAAAGGGTACAGGAGGAAAAGAGAAGAGGAGGGGAGAGGGGAAAGAGGAGGAGAGAAAGGAGGAGGGGGAAAAGAGAAGGAGAGGAAGACGAATAGGGGAGGAGGAAAAGAGAAGGAGGAAAGGGGAAGATGGAAAAAGGCGAGCGGAAGAGAAAGAGAAGGAAAAGAGAAGGAGAGGAAGATGGGGAAAGGAGGGGAAGAGATGGAGAGAAGGGAGGAGGGGAAGAGGGAAAAGAGGAGAGGAAGAGAAGGGAGGGAAAAAAGGGTATAGGAGGAAAAGAGGAGGAGGAAAAAGGAGAGGGGGAAAGGAGGAGAGAAAGGAGGAGTAGGAAAAGAGAAGGAGGAAAGGAGAAGATGGAAAAAGGCGAGAGGAAGAGAAGCAGTGGAGGAAGAGAAGGAGAGGAGGGGAACATGGGAAAAGGTGAGAGGAAGAAAAGGAGAAGGAGAGGAAGATGGGGAAAGGAGGGGAGGAAGAGATGGAGAGGAGAAAAAGGAAGAGAGGAAGAGGAGAGGAAGAGAAGGAGAGGAAGAAAAGGGTACAGGAGGAAAAGAGAAGAGGAGGAGGGGAGAGGGGGAAAAGGAGGAGAGAAAGGAGGAGGAAAAGAGGAGATGAAAAGGGAAAAGGGAGAAAAAGGAAGGTAGGGAAAGAGGGAAGAGAGAAAAGAGGGAAGTGGAAGGGGAGGAGAAAAGGGGAAGGAGGGGAAGAGAGAAAAGGGAGGAAGAACAGGAGAGGAAAAGAAAAGAGGGGAAGAGGGGAAAAGGCAGGGAGGAAGAGGAGGCTGGAAATATGAAGGGAAAGAGAAAGTGGTGAGAGGAAGAGGAGAGGGAGGAGGAAAAGGTAATGGGGAAAACAGGAGGAGAGGGGGAGAAGGGAGGGAGGGAGGGAAAGAAAAGGAGGGAAATGATCCAAGGTTTGGAATCTAAGCCCTGCAAGGGGTGGCCTTGGGTAGGTTTAGTCTGGGCAAGTCACATCCTCTCAGCCTCTGAGGGCAGGGGGGATCTATCTCCAAAGAGAAAGGGAGGGAGGGAGAGAGGGTGGTGTAAATATGGGGAAGGGTTGAAGCAAGCAAGAGGGAGAGGCTGGGTGGCCATCTGTGGGGAGAGCTTTGATTGTGCGTCCCTGGATGGAAGGAAGGGAGAGGCCAAGGTGGAGAGGCCTCCCCTCAGCAGCCCTGGCAAGAAAGAAGCCAGCGCTTGCGTCACCGCCTCAGTGAATCTCTATGGAAACCCAGCGAGGCCCCGCCCTCTCCCAGCTTTTGGACGCGCGGGGCCTCGCGGGAGTCGTAGTTCAAATTGCCCCTCGCCCCCCTTGGGAAACAATAGCGGCGGGACTCCAACTCCCAGGGTGCCCATTCGCCTCATTCCCTCGCGCTTACCCCTTCCATCTTTTCATCCCTTCATTCTTTTCTCTTCCTCTATTTTTCTTCCTTCCTTTTCATCCCTTCTTTCTTTCCTTCCTTCTTTTCCTCTATTTTCTTCCTTCCCTCCTTTTCATCCCTTCTGTCTTTCCTTCTTTCCTTCCTTTTTTCTCTTCCTCTATTTTATTTCTTCCCTCCCATCTTTTCATCCCTCCTCTCTTCCTCTATTTTTTCTTCCTTCCTTTTCATCCCTTCTTTCTTTCCTTCCTTCTTTTCCTCTATTTTCTTCCTTCCCTCATCATCCCTTCTTTTCTCTTCCTTATTTCCTCTTTTCTTCCCTCCTTTTCATCCCTTCTTTCCTTCTTTCTTTTCTCTTCCTTTTATTTTTTTTTCTTCCTTCCATCTTTTCATCTCTTTTCTCTTCCTCTATTTTTCTTCCTTCCTTTTCATCCCTTCTTTCTTCCATCCTTTTCTCTTCCTCTATTTTCTTTCTTCCCATCCCTTCTTTTCTCTTCCTCTATTTTCTTTCTTCCCTCCTTTTCATCCCTTCTTTTCCTTCTTTCCTTCCTCTTTTCTCTTCCTCTATTTTCTTTTTCTTCCTTCCATCTTTTCATCTTTTTTCTCTTCCTCTATTTTTTCTTCCCTCCTTTTCATCCTTTCCTTCCTTCTGTCCTTTTCTTTTCCTCTATTTTCTTTCTTCCCTCCTTTTCATGCCTTCTTTCTTTCTTTCCTTCCATCCTTCTTTTCTCTTCCTGTATTTTCTTTCTTCCCTCCTTTTCATCCTTTCTTTCTGTCCTTTTCTTTTCCTGTTTTATTTCTTCCCTCCTTCTTTTCATCCCTTCTTTCTCCTTTCCTTCTCTCCTAACTTTCCTCCTTTCCTTTCTCTTCCTTCTCTCCTTTTTCTTTCTCCCTCCTTCTTTCACACATTCTTTCTTCCCTTCCTTCTCCCTTCCCATCATATATATGTCATCAAGCCCCTAAACTCTCTTTCCCAGTGACATCACAGAGGGCCACTTCACCCAGTTCGAATCTGTGAGATGGGTTGAGCTCCCATGTGTCAGCCCATGCGAGTTCATGAGAGAAGCCTCCCACAGGATGGTAACACATCCCGGAGTCCCCCGGGCAAGGTCCTTGTAGACGGCCAATTCTCTCACACCAGAAGCAACTTGCAGCATGTTCTCAAGTTGCTTCTGACATGATTAAAAACAACAACAAATAATGTCTATGGCATTGAATATTTGCCTGTATATGTGCATTGTGATCCGCCCTGAGTCCCCTGCAGGGTGAGCAGGCCCGGATTACCCATAAGGTCACCCGAGGCCATGGCCTGGGGTGGCGGATTTGGGGGGCGGCATTTCCGGGCCCGAAGGAAGGGGTGAAGGAAGGAGTGGCGCCCACCCGTGCGAGGGACAAAGAGCCGGGGGGAAGTCCCGCCGCCCCTAGGGCGATTGACGCGGCTTCCCCACCGCCGCCCGCTCACGGGCGCCACTCCCTTCCTTCAGTGAAGGGAAGAGGGGCGCTGGTGCGGAGCACGGCGGCAGCGGGGAAGCCGTGTGAGTCGCCCTAGGGCGGGACTTCCGGCGGCACCTTGTCCGTCACGCCCGGCAGCGGCTCCGCCCCCCTACCTTCAGTGAAGAGAGGGGCGGAACCGGTGTGACAGACAAGGCGCGCTGGAAGTCCCAGAGAGACTCACGCGGCTTCCCGCTGCCGCCGCGCCACGCCGGACGGGCACCACTCCTTTCTTCAGTGAAGGGAGGAGGGGACCCTTTCTTCCGGTGCGAGCGCGGTGGCAGTGGGGGAAGCCGCGTGAGTCTCCCTAGGGGCGGGACTTCTGGCGGCGCCTTGTCCGTCACGCCGCCCTGCCCCCCGCAAGAGGCCCCCCGGGGGCGGCATTTAGACAGGGGGGCCTTGGGCGGCACAGTCCGCTAATCCGGGCCTGAGGGTGAGAAGGGCGGGATATAAATTATGCAAATAAATAAAAATAAATAAGGTATGAAGAGAGTTTTAAATACCTCGACATAGTAATTTCTTTCGTAACTCAATGCATTAAACTTACCTATTATAAAAACAGAGCTGTTGGCTCTCTGTAGAAAAGCTATGCAGATGCGAGTTCCCTCCAAATGTGCCAAACTAATCTTCTTGATGCAAGGCTACTGCAGAAGAGAGAAATTACAGTCCCAACACAGCCAAAAACATGCCAGGTTGCAGAACCGCAATTGGTAAAATACAGAATTAAGTTGTTGGAAGAGTTGTCCTCACCCTCGATACAGGTTTCACAGCACCGATTGGCTGGGAGAAGTTCACAGTTGAATTCTCTCCCTTGTTTACAGTTGCTATGGTTGAGCTTTTCATAAACTAAACAACCACGGCGTCTTTCAGAGCCAAACAAGCACTACCCTTCAAACCCTTGGTAACATCCCATCATTGCAAGGAGCAATGCAGTCGACAAATATGGTGACATTAATTTTTTCTTAAAAAAAATACTATTTTCCAAACGCTTATTGGAAAGAATGTGGAAGCAATCACTCATTGAAGTAGATTAGTGCAATGTTTCCCAACCAGTGTGCTGTGGCACACTAGTGTGCCGTGAGCAATCATCAGGTGTGCCGTGGGAAATTGGAACCTCCAATACCCTTTCTTCCCCCTCCTGCCGAACACATTTTCTTCTCCACTCGGGCCCTTCTTCCCAGCCTCGCTCTCTTGCTTTGCTTTGCCTCGCTTTGCTCACGCTGCTGCTTCTGTGGGAGGGAGGAAGACGTGACCCATGGCGGGCGCTACTGCGCAGAATCACCCAGGTCTTCCTCCCTCCCCTCCACAGTGCTCTCTGGATATAGGTGAACTACAACTCCAAAACTCAAGGTCAATGCCCACCAAACTCTTATAGTATTTTCTCTTGGTTATGGTAGTTCTGTGTGGGAAGTTTGATTCTATTCTATCATTGGTGGAGTTCAGAATGCTCTTTGATTACGGGTGAACTATAACTCCCAGCTGTTGAGCAAGACCTTCGTGTGTGTCTTTCTGCCATTCCTGCCAGGATATCTCTGTTGTGCTCATCGATACAGGCCCAGGTTTCACACTGAGTGTATAAATACATTAAAAAACATATTAACTATATGTATTACTGTGTTAGAGTGTCATTTTGTGTCATTTTGGTTGGTGGTGTGCCCCAAGATTTTGCAAATGTAAAAAATGTGCCGCGGCTCAAAAAACGGTTGAAAAACACAGGATTAGTGGCACCGGAAAGCTTACAATCAAACCATAAGAAATCAGTAAACTCAATGAATGGTAGCAGGGGATGAATGAGATACACCAGTGGTTCCCAAACTTTTTTGGCCTACCGCCCCCTTTCCAGGAAAAAATTTACTCACCGCCCCCCTAGAAATTAATTTTTTAAAAAATGTAATAGCAATTAAACAGAAAGATATACGTATTAATGCAGTGGTTGCCAATCTTTCTAATGCCGTGAGCCCTAAATATGGTTCCTCATGTTGTGACCCCATCCATATTTTCGTTGCTACTTCATAAATAATTTTGCTACCCTTATGAATTCTAATGCAAATATCTAATATGCAGGATGTATTTTCATGGTTACAAATTGAACATAATTAAAGCATAGTGATTAATCACAAAAACAATATGTTTGGGGGAGTGTGGACAACGGATGATGGGATTTGCAGTACCTTTGACCAATTCAGCTCTGACTTCCACAGCCGAGACCCCATGAATGACAGACCTGGAACAAACTTGGCACACAGAACCCCCATGACCAACAGAAAATACTGGAGGGGTTTGGGATGAATCCACAGTGATTTAGGGGAGATGTAGTTCACCTACATTTGGAGAGCACTCTGAACCCAAACAACCTTGGATCTGGACCAAATTTGGCACAAATACTCAATATGCCAAAATTTGAATACTGGTGGGGTTGGGGGGGGGATTGATTTTCTCATTTGGGAGTTGTAGCTGCTGGGATTTATAGTTCACCTATAATCAAAGAGCATTCCCAATAGCAATGGAATTGAACTAAACTTTAGCAATAGAGACCTTGGAAATTGGGAGCTGCTTGCATTTTCCTTCGTGCCACAGCCATCTCCCGGGAGGTGCCTGCAAACTCTGTAGCGACTCAGGGGCCATTTGCAGACGCGGAGGCTTTCCTCCTCTGCTGGACCAATGGGCAGGCACACACTCACAAGCTCGCGACTGTCTCAGCCTGCCAGTTGGAATCCCTGGGCAGGCATTGCCTGGAAACTGCAGTGCGCGCCACCTTCCTCTTCTTAACTCTGCCCACAGCGCAGTCCCGTATCACCCCTTCCTTCCAAGGGACCTGTTGGATTGGAAGGGGTGATACAGGACTGCAACGTGGGTGGAGTTGAGGAGAGGAAGGGGGCATGCGCTGTGGTTTCCAGGCAGCGCCTGCACGGGGTTTTCAACTGGCAGACGCACACTCTCGCGCTTGCAAGTTGGAATCCCGCCACCGCCCCCTTATAAGGCTTCAATGCCCACCAAATTCTCCTGAGCTTCCCACCGGCCCCTTGGATTGCCTCACCGCCAACTAGGGGGTGGTACCGCCCACTTTGGGAACCACGGAGATACACTATCCTTCTGTCATAATGAGGAGCCACATCACCTGAAACAGAAAAAGTCGGATGTGTAAAGGACAATCCGGTGCTCTGTTTATGCCATCTGCATAGTCATTTAGTATTTATCAACTAAACATCCTGGTAATAGATGCTGCTTGAACAGTGGAATATCCTGTCAGGGGAGTATGTTGGAGTCTCCTTTTCTGGAGGGTTTTAAACAGAGATTGGATGAGCATCTTTCAAGAGGGCTTTGATTGTGTATTCCTAAATAGTGGAATTGGCTGGATTGGATGGTCGTTGGGGTCTCTTCTGTTGGGAGCATGTAAAAATCAGTTGGTAAGTGTGTTAACTGGAAAAAAAGCAAAGCATGAAGGTGAATAGTTGGGCCATGCCCAGAAGCTAGCTGAGCCTGGGAGTTTTGACAACAGTTACCCAGGACCGTAGCCAGGATTTTGATTCTTGGGGGCTGAGTTTGGTTGGAGGGGGGGGGGCTGAGACTGGGTGGAAGAGGGTCTACCCTAGCAAACCGTTTGTATTGTTATCCCAATAACCCCATGAATGTGGGATATAATGAGCATGGTGATCAGATCATGATATGAATAAGCACAACAGTTTAAATAATGTACCACTAAGGCCTTTTCGTGGACCACCCTGAGAATTTCGGGGGCTGAAGCCCCCAGCCCCCCTGGCTACATGCCTGCATGACAGGTTTGTGTTTTTTGCTTCTTTGTGCTAGAAGGAGATCCTTCACATGGACACCTAAGGACCATTTGAATTTCTCTCAAAGGACATTGTGTGCATCAATGCAACTATATATATATATCTTTACTTATCATTTGCATGGCATAGCTTTTCTCTAAGACTGTGTGAATTGATAAAGACATGAACTATGCATGGTTTTCATTCCGCCACATTTTCCAACTATTTTATTTGTTTGTTTGTTTATTTGTTTATTTATTGGACTTGTACACCGCCACTCCCAAGGGCTCGGGACGGTTTACAGCATAGTTATGCGATACAGATGTAATTAAAACACAGTACAAAAAACATAATAAAACACAGTAAAACACAAAGGAGACTCACAAGCATTCAAAGGCCTGCCGAAATAAATGTGTCTTGCATGCTCTGCGGAAGGTATTCAGATTACGGAGAGCCCGTGTCTCCGGTGGCAGAGCATTCTACAGTACCGGGGCGATGATGGAGAAGGCCCTTCGCCTGGTTGATGTCAGGTGGAAAGATTTCACACTGGGGATGTCAAGAAGATTCTGGTCCTCTGAACGTAGTGATCTCGGGGGGTTATATGGAACTAGCTGTACCCGGCACGCGTTGCTGTGCCCTATTTTGGATGCGAGGAAGTCTGAGTATGCAAGGGTTGGAGTTGTTGTTAGTTATGGTGTTGTTGGGGTCATGGCTGTGTTGTTGTGGGTTGTTTTGGTGGGTGGGATGTTGGAGTCCTGTGGAGTTGTTGTTGTGTGGTGTTGGTGTTCTTAGCTTGTGGATATACGTTTTTGTCTTAGCTGCTGTGTTGATAGAGCAGGGTGGGCAACGCCCCAGGTTTTTGTCTTTCTAACAGCTGGTAAACTGATTTCTGTGTCCAAAACACCTGATGTGCCCACCCCTGATGTAGAGGTTGATGCGTGTGTGGGTGGGGTACTTTGGAAGTGAGTGGAGGTACTTGAAATCCCATTATCCATGGTGTGTCCTCCTCTAATCTGCAGTCGGATGGAGTGTGGGTCATGGGTTGCATTGTTTGCCAAGTTTGGTCTTTATCGGTCTTGGTTCTTGGACACAGTGGTCTGTGGGGAATGATGGGTTTTGAAGTACTACAAATCCCATTATCCATGGAGGTACTTCAAGTCCCATAATCCATGGTCCACCCTCCTCCAAACTGTAGTAGAATGTAGCGTGGGTCATAGGGGCTCTGTGTGCCAAGGTAGGTTACTGTAAATTCAGGCCATACACAATGTCCAATGAGCTGAGCTGTCAGGGGTTAATGAAGCCTTACTGTCAATTCAGGCCAGAATCAGCTGAGGGCTTAATGAAGCCTTACTGTCAATTCAGAGCGTAAACAGCATTCCATTAAGTGAGGCCTAGTCAGGGAAATTAAGTTAATGAAGCCTCACTGTCAATTTTGGGCATGGTCTTTGATTTGAAGGGGTGTAAATTTTCTGTGGGAAGTGAATTGGGTGTTTGTGTTTGTGCCTCAGCCCTTTGCCTTATCTTCCTCTGACAGTTTATTATGGGTCGGAATGTTCATGTTGGCTGGCCAGTACAGGAGTTATGCAAATCTGCCCTTATTGGCAGCCAATCATGTTGTCAGAATGTAGAAACTGGGAGAGTGGGAGGATGCTGGGAAATGTAGTTTTTTTTACTCGTTGTTTTGGGGGCCTTTTAGGTTTTGGGGGGGAAGTTTCTTTGCTACAAACATACCTTGTCTGAGGCCTATTTTTGTTGGCAAGTTTGGTGTCTCTGCGTTGTAAGGTTTCTCTGTTTGGGACGGTCGTTCCATGACGACTCTTCCTTTATATATATAGATCAGGCGATCCCTTAAATACACTGGTCTCAGACCATATAAGGCCTTGAAAGTAAGTACTAACACCTTGAAGGTGATCCGGCATTCATTAATCTATGAAGAGCCCAGACACTTACGTAAACAAACCTTTGCATAAATGTTCAAGTTGGGAAGAGCAAAACGGGCAGACAACAACTTTCTTCCACATTGATATTTGATTATGAAGGTAATGACTTCCTATTGCCAATGGAATAAAAAGGAAGAAAAAATCAGAATACTTCACAGTTAGTTTTAAAAGCATTTAATGACATAGCATATATTTAACAGATAGGGTAAAAGTCTAGAGGTACAGTTCCATACAACCGAAAGCCAGTTTCCAGTACTACCCTGACTACAGGCCCAGTCATCGAGAAGTCATTCCTATTAAATGTAATTTTTTTGATTGTGCAGTAAGATGAAAATTGTTCATTACAATAGTTACAGTGACAGAGAAATGCACACTATGTATCAAAGAGCAAAGGTAATGTCGCAAAATTATAACACAGTGCAGCAGCTGACAAGCAAGTTAACCATTGGAGTAACATTACTTTTTTTCCCAGTAAATGCTTCAGTTCCACTTTTACACTTAATCAATGATTTTTAAAGGGTTTTTTTTATTATACATCTAGTCTTCTTATACTTTTTTACTAGAATTATCTGAAACAATAGAATGTATTTCAGCAAAAAAAAAAAATCAAAATTACAGATTTATTCAAAACCGTCATCAGTATGCTAAAGTCCTTCTTGTCCATAACCAACATTCTTAACTGTCTTTGCCGGATGCTGGAAGAGGGTCCGAGTGTCACGGTCATGTTAATAGTAAGAATAGTAATATTAATATTCATCATAATAATCCAGTGCCTGGATACAAATGGTTTTGGTCTGTAAGTTAATGTCGAGCTGCACTCTATTACAGTAAAGAGAATACACTACCATTTCGTTACAGGCTAAAGGCTCGCAGTGGGGAGAATCGAGTAGTCAAGACTCAGCGCAACCAACTTGGAGTAATGGGCTCAAAGGGCGTAAATCTGTCTCTGGTGGGCACGTGAAGTTTGTAATTGCTGCTGCCTTGCATACCAGTAATACCAACTGGGGAGGGATGGGGGGCAGAGGAGAGATTGTTTTTTTCCAAGAGAGCCTCAAAAAATTGAGGAACGGTTTAAATAGTAAGATCTAATCTACATTAACTTCATTTTTTTAAAAAAAAGGAAACAAGAGAGAAAAAAAGAAGGGGGAAAATAAAGAATAAGAAAAAAAAGAAACCTGGCGTTCCCTCTCACTTCGAAGTTGCCCAATGCACCTCAGACATTTGTAAGTTTGGAATCGTTTTTGTGTGTATTTCGTTTTTAAAAAAGGCTCTATAAATTAAAAAAGAAAGAAAGGAAGAAAGAAAGAAGAACTTAAATCACACTGAGGAACATTAGGCACGGAGAGTAATGTATTGGTTCTGAGCTTGCATGCTGGAATTCCACTGGAAAACGGTCGGAGAAGTGCAGCGTGTACAGATCGAAGCAGGGAGGAGTTCACTTCTTCTTCCCAAAAAGGCTGAACCGCTTCTCTTTGTCTTTCTCCTTCTCTTTCTCCCGCTTGCCGGGACTGGACTCGCTGGTTATTGTCACGCTGGCAGGCAGGGTCTGGGCACGGCTGGTGGCTGGGGTGCTCTGTGTGCTTGTGGACAACTCGGCCTTGTCCGAGGAGATGGCCGAGGTGATGGCCTGGATCCACGTGTTCATTTCCTCCTGAAAGCACAAAAACCCGGCAGTGTCAAGAGAGTTCTAGTTCTATTATTATTATTTATTATTATTGGAGGTATTTATATACTGCCCTTCTCAACCCTGAAGGGAACTCAGGACGGTTCACAGTGTTATAGACCAGTGTTTCCCAAACAGTGTGCTGCGGCACACTAGCGTGCCGTGAGCGATCATCAGGTGTGCTGTGGGAAATTGGAACCTCCGATACCCTTTCTTCCCCCTCCTGCCGAACACTTTTTCTTCTCCACTCGGGCTCCATTCATCCCAGCCTTGCTCTGCTCGCTTTGCCTCGCTTTGCTCACGCTGCCGCCATTTTGATCCGAGGAGGCAGCGTGAGCGTGTTCAGGAGGGGAGGGGGGATGGAGGAAGACGTGGGGCGGGTCTGCGCAGTAGTGCCCGCACGGGTCACGTCTTCCTCCCTCCCCCCCCTGAAGAAGGGAGCCCGAGTGGAGAAGAAAAAGTAAGTGTTCGGCAAGAGGGGGAAGAAAGGGCACGAAGGGAAAGGAAGAGGTCTCTGTCGAAAGCTGGCATGGGCAAACTTGGACCTTCCAGGTGTTTTGGATTCCAACTCCCGCCATTCCTAGCAGCTTCAGGCCCTTTTCCTGTCCCCCTCAGCCACTTAAGCAGGAAAGGGCCTCAGGCTGTTAGGAATGGTGGGAGTTGAAGTCCAAAGCACCCAGAGGGCCGAAGTTTTCCCATGCCTGTTTTAGGGACCTCAAAGTGGTGAGCTTCCTTCCAACATTGTGATTCTGGATAGAAAACAAACAACAACATAACATAACATTGTTTGAGTCACAGTGCTCTCTGGGTGTAGGTGAACTACAACTTCCAAACTCAAGGTCAAGTCCCAAGGAAACCCTTTCAGTACTTTCTGTTGGTAATGAGATTTCAATGTGCCAAGTTTGGTTCAATTCCATTGTTGCAAGAGTTCAGGATACTCTTTCATTGTGTGTTAACTATAAATCCCAGAAACTGTAACTCCCAAATGTCAAGGTCTATTTTCCCCAAACTCCATCTGTGTTCACATTTGGGCATATTGAGTAGTCATGCCGAGTTTGGTCCTGATCCAACATTGTTTGAGTCCACAGTGCTCCCTGGAAGTCGGTGAACTACAACTCCAAAACTCAAGGTTAATGCCCACCAAACCCTTCCAGTATTTTCTGTTTGACATTGTTCCCGTTTTCAACCACATATCTGTGTGAGATGAGCTTCTCTAGCTTGCCTGAGATAAAAACTAAACACAGAGAGAGACTGACAGCTGTTGAGCAAGACCCTCGTGTGTGTCTTTCTGCCATTCCTGCCAGGATATCTATGTTGTGTTCATCGAAACAGGTCCAGGTTTCACACTGAGTGTATAAATACATTTAAAAACATATTAACTATATGTATCACTGTGTTAGAGTGTCATTTTGGTTGGTGGTGTGCCCCAGGATTTTGTAAATGTAAAAAATGTGCCGCGGCTCAAAAAAGGTTGAAAAACACTGACTGTATGCAAAGGGACCTTAGAGACTGGAAACGTCCTCAGTCTCATATGTGCTACAAAATCTCTTTGCATATTGATATACCAAACTAACAAGGCTATGCCTTTGTATTAAAGACTGTTGTAGCTATTTTGTTTTGGGCCCCAAGTGGGAGAAAAGTGGAATATTAATTAGTTAATCAAATCCATGTACCGAGGATACAGGCCTTTGCCAAAATGAAAAATGTTAAAAATGGATTTCTTAACACAAAATGAAACTTTGACACATTATAGTAACAACAGGACACTGGGGACAATATGGAACAATAAAAATAGAAGAAACAAGGACTTACATCATCTTTGGCTTGGAAGAGGTACTCATTGCCATCGGTTAACCTGTCAATAAGAATGAGAAATCAGCATCAGAATCACAAACAAGTGCTCCTTTTTGTGTCTCAGAAACAAGAAACAGAACTTGCAGATCTTGTTTTTGTGCTAATCCCATACATTCCAGGCCCACTGTTGCAATACTCCATCATCAATTTCAAAGGTACCTCTGGTACCTCAGCTCATAGTAGTGTGCTATACCTAGAGCAGTGTTTCCCAACTGGTGTGCCACAGCACACTAGTGAGCCGTGAGCGATTGTCAGGCATGCCATGGGAAAACCTCCGATATAACATACACACGGAGACAACAGGTTTCACCAAAGTTTCAAAAGGTCATGTAATTTCAAGTATATATATGCATATTTAAGCAGTGATGTACAACATATTCTTGGCCCGGGATGGGCTCCTACCCTTGAGGCGGATTATCCCTTTTGGGTCAGTAAGAACAGTCAATCCGTGAGGCAAAATCAGCGATTGAAGAGAAAGGGTAAGAGTCCCGGGAACTGAGGCCAAACGCCCATAGGAGTTTAATAGTGAACTACAACTTCCAAACTCAAGGTAAAGTCTGAAGCAAACCCTTTCAATACTTTCTGTTGGTAATGAGGGTTCAATATGCCAGGCTAGGTTCAATTCCATTGTTGCAAGAGTTCAGGATGCTCTTTGATTGTGTGTTAACTATAAATCCCAGAAACTGTAACTCCCAAATGTCAAGGTCTATTTCCCCCAAACTCCATCTGTGTTCACATTTGGGCATATTGAGTATTCATGCCAAGTTTGGTCCTGATCCAACATTGTTTCAGTCCACAGTTCTCTCTGGATATAGGTGAACTACAACTCCAAAACCCAAAGTCAATGCCCACCAAACTCTTATAGTATTTTCTCTTGGTTATGGGAGTTCTGTGTGGGAAGTTTGATTCCATCCCATCATTGGTAGAGTTCAGAATTCTCTTTGATTGCGGGTGAAAGCACAACAGCGCTGTTAGAAAAGCAAACACCACAGGGAAGCATGTCTGTGTAGGAGGGTGAACATTAGGAAGAACTTCCTGACTGTTAGAGCTGTTCAGCAGTGGAACTCTCTGCCTCAGAGTGCTTCCATCTGGCTGCTCTCTTTCCAGCCAGCTTCCCTGAGGACCGGGTGACTGTGACAAAAACTAAACACAGAGAATGCCAGCTGTTAAGCAAGACCTTTGTGGGTGTCTTTCTGCCATTCCTGCCAGGATATCTATGTTGTGTTCATCAAAACAGGCCCCAGTTTCACACTGAGTGAAATATTTAAAAACATATTAACTATATGTATTACTGTGTTAGAGTGTCATTTTGTGTCATTTTGGTTGGTGGTGTGCCCCAGGATTTTGGAAATGTAAAAAATGTGCTGCGGCTCAAAAAAGGTTGGGAAACACTGTCTTAGAGGATATGAAAAAACATCTCAAAGTTAATGAGATTGAGGATAAGACAAGCGAGTTAGTTTTGAGTCCTCACGAAATATCTCATTCTCTTCTGGATTCTTCTGTGGTACGCATAATACCGACATATTCGTTGTAGTGATTTAGCCCCCGGTGGTGCAATGAGTGCCAGCAGGACTGCCGACCGATAGGTCAGTGGTTCGAATCCGGGGAGAGAAGGTTGAGCTCCCGCTGTCAGCTCCAGCTCCCCACGCGGGGACATGAGAGAAGCCTCCCACAAGGATGACAAAACATAAAACATCCAGGTGCCCCTGGGTAACGTCCTTGCAGACGGCCAATTCTCTCACGCCAGAAGCAACTTGCAGTTTGAAGTGCCGATTCTCATTGAAAACTTAGATGCAAACTGTTTCAGGGGGATAAATGACTGGCCCTTCACCAAAAGAATGTTAACTTTCGCAGATTTGTGATTTATGGGTGTGATTAATATGGTCTCTCTAAGAATCTCTAAGTCCTCCAGTGTGATTCTTCTACTGGCAGATGGCCACAGGAATTCCTAGAAGGGTGTTCTCGAAGGTTAAACAAAAGGCTTTTTAAAATTCATTTCCCCCATTTTTATGCACATCCTATACCCAAAAATCCCCAGCAAATGTGGAGGACTGATTGTAATAAAAATCAATATTACTCCATTCATCAATCAACTCCATCCATTGATTCATGGCTTGCCTTGTGTTGTGATTCTGGACTGGGACTAGGGTTCCCATATGTCCCTTATTCTAAGGGACGTCCCTTATTTTGCCCCTAAAATTTGTGTCCCTTATTTTCAGGCCCTGTCCCTTATTTTTGACTAGCAGGACAGGACTGGGCGGGGTTGACCAGAGGAAGGTGCGCTGCGGTTTCCATGGCAATGCCTGCCCGGGATTCCCACTCGCAGAGCAGCCTGCGTCCCCGTTGGAAGGAAGAGGCGATACAGGACTTTTTCAAAGTACAGTAGACTAATTAACCGTTACCCAAGGGGAATGTTGGATCATGTTGGATAAAGATAGTTTCTGGTTGCTTGAGAGTTACTCTTAAAATAGGCCTAGCTGTGCATCCCAATACTATACAATGCTGTGTATCCTATACTATACCATTAACTATTGACATAATAATAATGAAGATGTACTGTCTTATAAAATTTATTTTATTTTAATGTTTAGACAGTGCACTTTTAAAGTCAGCAAAGCCAAGGACTAAATACAGATGGAGAAAATTAGGTCGTTTTAATAATGGTTTTTTTGCATGACAAAGCATGCAGAAACATACCATGTACTGTTAAGAGGGTATACGTCTGTTTCTTTTGTGTGAGTTTCAATCATTCTCTTATTCTGTTAATAAAACTATTTCTACCTAATGTTTGAGTTTCACGTTTTTAATGAAGTGTCCCTTATTTTTGCGAAAAATCCCGTAAATGTCCCTTATTTCTTATATCAAAAAATGGCAACCCTAACTGGGACACACAAAGAACACAAGGTGGCACTGTGTGCAGACTTTAGTTTTATTCCAATATCAGCTTTTTCTTTTGACGCATTGGTGTCTAGACATTGTAGCCTTCAAACCTGACATGCAATGCCTACTGAAAACTCTGGCACTTCCTCCTGAATACTGATGACTAAAACCAGAATAACCCACCCAAAATAACAGTTTTGTTAAAATTGCAGATGCAGTGAGACAAAAGAAAACCCATGCCAAGTTGCTCAATTTGTAGCTAACGCAGGCCAGAGGAGCAGGGCAATGATTTAGCACAGGATTCACATGCATTAATTCAAGGGTAGGGAACCTATGCCTCGGGAGCCAGATGTGGCTCTTTTCATGATTGCATCTGGCTCTCCCATTCCTTCTTTCCTCCATTCTCCCTCTTCCTTCCTTTCTCTTCCATTTTCCTTCTCTCCTTCCTTTTCCCTCTCTCTCTCCCCTTCCTTCTTTCCTCCATTCTCCCTCTTCCTTCCTTTCTCTTCCATTTTCCTTCTCTCCTTCCTTTTTCCTCCCTCTCTCTCTCTTCCCTTCCTTCTTTCCACCATTCTCCCTCTTCCATTCCTCTTCCTTTCCTTCTCTCCTTCATTTCCCCTCCCTCTCTCCCCTTCCTCCCTCCCTCTTCCTTCCTTTCTTTCTCCCTTCACCCTCTCCTTCTCTCCTTCCTTTTCCCTCCCACCCCTTCTTTCTTTCCTCAATTCTCCCTCCTTCCTTCCTCTTCTATTCTTTTCCCCCAAGTCTTCCTTTCCTTCTCCTTCCTTTCTTTTCACTTCCCTCTCTCTCTCCTTCTTTCTTTTCTTCTTTTCCCTTCATTATTTTACTTTTGCCCTCACTTTCCTTTCTTTTCCCCACCATTTCCTTCATTCCCATTTCCTTCTTTCTTTTCCCCTTCTTGTCTCTCTCCTGCTTTTCTTTTCTTCCTTTTCCATAGTTTGTTCTTCTTTTCTTCCTTCCTCTCCCTCTCCCTCCTTTATGTCCTCTTTCTTTCTTTCTTTCTTTCCCCCTTCCTTCCTTCCGTCTTCTCTTCCTTCCCAGAGTCCTGAACGTGCCTTTTGCAGAGCCAGGTCTGAAGTGTCCCGCCATTCTGCCGGGGGAATCCTTTTCTCATAGTATGTACGTATAGACTCACATTTAGTTGAATTCAGTCTTAAAATATATTATATATATTATATGGCTCTCACTGAAATAAATTTCCAAATATTTTGCTTTCATGGCTTTCTGAGTCAAAAAGGTTCCCGATCCCTGCATTAATTAATACTCTCTCTGATATATTCTTAAAATATGGGATGTAACTGTCAGAAGACTTTGGATATTTCCACCCAGATTCCAGTATGGTGTTGTTTTTAACTGCATAGTTTTAAAAGGACATATTTATTCTGGCTTAGCTGTATTGAGAGGACATCTTGCTCTGAAAATGGACTAAAGTACAGTACTTAGGCTCCAGCTTTGGAGTAAAACAAAGTGGGACACTGAGGCACATTAGGCTCTGCTGCAAGAACTTGAAATGCTTGTTCTCAGTGAGCAATCATAGCTTTTTTGTTTTTAATGTTCCACCTTTGTTGAAGGCCTTTCGACAGAGACAAGACAACCATAGTTTGGGAGACTAGACATGAAGCAGGAGACAAGCCATGAAAATCTACAGACACCAGAAACCCTAGGCTTCTGTGGAAGAGACCGTTTACATCTATGAATTACAGTGTTTACACCTGTGAATTTATTTATTTATTTACTTACTTACTTCATTTATATTCCGCCCTTCTTCTACTACTACTACTACTACTACTACTACTAACTTTATTATTTATGAGTCGCCCTCCACGAGTGTGCTCTGGGCGACTTACACAGCTTAGCAATAACAGTACTAAAATATTAAAAACATTAAAATATTAAAATATTAAAATGGCTAAAATATTCGAATGGGCAGATTCCGGGTCGCTGGTTGTTGCATTATGCGTAAGCTTTCCTAAATAGCCATGTCTTAAGTGCCGCCAAGAATTGGGGCAGGTCGAGGCTGGCTCTTTGGTCTGGCGGTAAAGAGTTCCACAGGACAGGGGCCGCAACAGAGAAAGATCTCTGTCTCGTGGACTCCAGATGATCCTCTCTCAGACCCGGGATACAGAGAAGGTTCTCGTTGGCTGGCCGTGGTGCTCTTGGATGGATGGGTGGGACCAGGCGGTCTTTTAGGTATGTAGGACCCTGGCCCCGCAGAGCCTTAAACGTCAGGGTCTTATAAAGGATTCTGTGCTTGACCGGCAGCCAGTGCAAACGCTGCAAGGATGGCGTGATGTGACACCTCATTGGTGTTTTTGTGAGGAGCCTGGCGGCAGCATTTAGCACAATCTGGATCTTGCGAGTAGATGACCGAGGTAGACCCACATATAAAGCGTTGCAATAATCCAGCCTTGATGTAACCGTGGCATGGATTACTGTGGCTAGCGCCTCCGTTGGTAGATAGGGTGCCAGTTGCCTTGCTTGGACGAGGTGGAAGAAGGCCTTTTGCTCGTAGAGGCAATCTGGGCCTCCATCGTCATCTTCGAGTCCAGGATAACACCGAAGCTCTTCACAGTAGAGGATGGGGTCAGCGGTTCCCCTTCGAAGGGAGGCAGTGGATTGACTAGTTCTGATGGACGGCCCGGCCATAAAATCTAAGTCTTTGCTGGGTTTACTTTCAGTTTATGGGCTCGGAGCCATCTCGTCACTGCTCCTAGGCACTGGGTGAAATTGTCAGGCATCGAGGTAACTCCAGGTTCCAGCTTTAAAAGGAGCTCACCCCGCAGGGGACTCAGGGCGGATCACAATGCACATATACAGGCAAACATTCAATGCCCTTTGACATACAAACATGTAAGACAAGACACTCAAAGGCAATTTAACATTTCAGCTTCTGGCCACCAGGGGGAGCTGTCGCACTCCTTCGCTCCTTTTACACACTTCCTGGATATTTATGGCCTCATAAATTAGTTGATTTGGCCTTCCCACAACGTGGTACCTAAATTTCCCACACTAACAGATGCAACTGTTTTGGGGGTTGCAAAGGTCGACAACGAGCTACACCAAACCTGGGCAATTGCTGGCCCTCCAGGTATTTTGGACTTCAAATCCCAGAAATCCTGACAGCTGGTAAACTGGCTAGGATTTCTGGGAGTTGAAGTCCAAAACACCTGGAGGGCCGGCAATTGCCCAGGTCTGAGCTACACAAATAGTCGAGCACTCACCCCAACCTGGGCAGACCTCGAACTCATGACCTTCTGGTCAGTAGAGATCTTATGCAGCTGACTCCCAGCCAGCTGTACCACAGTCCCGGTGCCTTGTAGAGTTTTCTTCTCCTAACCCAGTGGTTCTCAACCTGTGGGTGCCCAGATGTTTTGGCCTTTTACTCCCAGAAATCCTAACAGCTGGTAAACTAGCTGGGATTTCTGGGAGATGTAGGCCAGAACATCTGGAGACCCACTGTCCTAACCCAAATGGTTGTAGGAAAGAGGCACTTTTTCTTGGCAGAAGACTATGTCAGGCTCAGGAGAAGATCTCCTGCCATTAACAATGTATTGAGATAATCAAAACAAGAACCCAGCATGTGAAAAATGCCAGTGAATTTGGAGGATACGAGCTCCCGGTGGGGGAATGGGTTAAACCCTTATGCCTGCAGGACTGTTGACCAACAGGTTAGTGGTTCGAATCTGGGGAGAGCGAGTTGAGCTCCCTCTGTCAGCTTCAGTTCCCCATGCGGGGACATGAGAGAAGTCTCCCACAAGGATGGTAAAACATCAAACATCCAGGCATCCCCTGAGCAACTCCCTTGCAGATGGCCACTTCTCTCATAGCAGAAGCGACTTGCAGTTTCTCAAGTTGCTCCTGATATGGAAAAAAAATCGAGGATATGGGCTCTGGTTCAGTGAGAGGTAGAATTCTGCAAAGCATTTAGTGTTCTCCCATCTTGGTGAGCTGGTGTCTCTCAATATTTCTCAATCTATTTTTAATGAAGAATATACATATGTCTAAAAGCCACAGTGACCCTTATTCTCTTAATCCTTTTTTTTAAGCCACACAAAGTTGGCAGCCATTATTACTTTACATAGAAGCAAATTCCACAATTTATCTTTGTGCAGTGTGAACAACTTCTCTTTACCTGATCTAAATCTCCCACCTTTCAAGGCAGGGGTGGGCAATTATTTTTTCCAAGGGCCACACGAGAGCCAAAAATATTATGGAGGGCCGCACCTAAAGGCGGAACTACATTCTAATCTACATAATTTATTTATTTACTATATATTACACATCATTAATATTAACATATTAATATATCAAGAAATATTCATAAATTATTAGTATTAATATCATAATTATTATATTATAGTATATATAGACATTATAATATATTGAAATTATATATACATTATTATATTATATTATTTATTATTATATAATAATAAAATTATTATAAAATAATAATAAAAACCACTAAAATAAAATTAAATTCAAGAAGACAAGGTGCAAACCAAGATGGATGACATCCCCAAGAGAGGAAGGATCCCAAGATGGAATAGCCCAATGGCCCCAGCCCAGAGGATGGCAAAGCGGACCCAGTCACCGCTGCCGCCGCACCAGAGCAGACCAGAGCAGAGGGCGATCGGAGGATGCAGGCCTCCGCCCGCTCTCGCCCCCAGCCGTTCCCCAGCTGATCGCCTTGCTATGGAGTGCCTGCATCCCTGAGGCGATCCGGGCCTGCAGGGTAGCAGTAGGCAATCTGAGGCGGCTTATTTGACCTGGCAACCCGGAAGACGATCAAGTCTTCTGGGTCACTAGGTGATCAGCCCCCGCAGGTCGCCGAGTGCTCCCGCTGCAGGCCTGGATCGCTCCAGGGATGCAGGAACTCCAAAGCCGCCTCTCCTCCGGTCTGTCTGCCAACACAGGCCTCACAGAGCCCACAATGGGATGGCGGTAGCGTCACCCCTTCCTCTTGGCCCCGGCCCCGACGCCCTTCTCCCCGGGCCGGACAGAATCGGCTGCTAGGCTGCATCCGGCCCGCAGGCCGTAGGTTGCCCACCTCTGTTTCAAGGTCTAAGACTGTGAGAGAGGGAGGGAGGGAGTTGTCTCTTTGTCCGCTTTCTGCACATGATGCATGGTTTTATGCATCTTGACGGTATTTCCTTTCTACTTGCTTCCTCGCTTTCTAACTCGCTCACATGGGGACAAGGAATGAGTACAAGAGGGTTATTTCCTCCTGCGGAACTATGAATGCCATCAAACTCAGAGCAAGTCTGCTTTTTCAAACGGAACATTTTTTTGAGCAGATGAAGAATGTAAAAGGAAGAACAAGGCCCCGAAGGTTCAATAATTGTCATGTTGCCCAGTGCAAATCAAGGTGTGCTCAAGCATGCAGTGTTCTCTGCTACAGACTTAACTTCTATTGCAAATGCTCTGGACTTTCTTGGCAAACCAATGGGTGTGCATTTTCCCATAGGAAGAAACGGGTTCTTACCTTAGCTTAAACACATGCTTTTTCTTTTTGTATTCCACTGCCACTTCACACACTGCTTCTTTCAGACTCACGGGGATCTCGCTGTGGTAAGGAATGCCCGAGGAAGCTGCTTTTGCATCTTTGTAAAAGCCCATCTCCTGGTTGTTGATAACGCAGTAGACATTATGCCAGGATCTTGTAAAGCAAAGGAAACAGCAAGGCAAACATTAAGATCATCCCTCTGTTTTTTAAAATCTGCTTCGCATTACATAACATATTTATTTATTTATTTCCAACATTTCTACCCCGCTCTTCTCTACCCCCGAGGGGGGACTCATAGCGGCCTAACAAAAGGCATAATTCGATGCCAACATAAAATACAATATAAAACCAAAAGCATATGGCATTAAAATACATTAAAATACAATTAACATTAACACATCATACACATCCTCTTAAGTTAAGACAGTATTTCGTCCATAACAGGAGCATTGAGCCATATCCGTCAACTTGCCATTACAAATCCAGTCCAAAGTGCAGCATTGTGCTAGTGTGCAAACGCCTGGTCCCACAGCCAAGATTTCACTTTTTTCCTGAATGCTAGGAGGGATGTGGTTGATTGTATGTCGCTTGGAAGTGCGTTCCACAGATGGGGAGCCATCACCGAGAAGGCCCTCTCTCTCGTCCCCACCAACCGCGTTTGAGAAGTTGGTGGGAGCGAGAGCAGGGCCTCCCCGGATGATCTTAAATTACGAGGTGGGACATAGAGGCTGATGCGTTCTGACAAGTAAGCTGGGCCAGAATCGTATAGAGCTTTAAAGGTCAAAACCAGCACTTTGAATTGAGCTCGGAAGTGGACAGGCAGCCAGTGGAGCTGACACAACAGGGGGGTGGTATGCTCCCTGTATGTAGCTCGTTAGTAATCTGGCTGCCGCCCATTGGACTAATTGTAATTTCCGAACTGTCTTCAAAGGCAGCCCTACGTAGAGTGCGTTGCAGTAATCTATTCAGGATGTGACCAGAGCGTGGATGACCGTGGCCAGATCAGACTTCCCAAGGTACTGATCCTTTCCTGAGAAATACATTCAAATGTTGGATATATGGATGGCACAGCTAGAGATATAATCTTGACCTGAATCCTACTGGTTAATCACAACTAGAGTAATTCCAGTGAATCAATGATGAGTTGATACATATATAAATCCCGTGAATTCAGTGGGTTTGCTGTAGCTGGGACTAACAATAAGATTTTGATTATTTAGGAAGGGCTTCCTGTTGTAGTTGAGCCTGAGGCTGAGAGAGAGGAGTCTGTAGTTAGGAACGCAAAATGGTCTACTCGTGAGCAAGAATCGGATGAAGAGCAAGAAAGGAAGAGATTAAGGCAACTACTTAGCGATTCTTCTGGGGATGAAACATTTCTGGGTTTTTCGGAGGATGGTGGGAGTGGGGATGAGGAAGTCTCATTATATACAATGACAAAGTAAAATGTGTCTGAGTTGCTGTGAGTTTTCCGGCTGTATGGCCATGTACCAGAAGCATTCTCTTCTGACGTTTCGCCCACATCTATGGTGAGCATCCTCAGAGGTTGAGGGGTCTGTTGGAAACTAGGCAAGTGAGCTTTATCTATCTGTGGAATGATGTCCAGGGTGGGAGAAAGAACTCTTGTCTGCTTGAGGCGAGTGTGAATGTTGCAATTGGCCACCTTGATTAGCACTGAATGGCCCTGTAGCTTCAAAGCCTGGCTAGTTGTTATTTCTTTCTTTCTTTCTTTCTTTCTTTCTTTCTTTCTTTCTTCGGTTTTATATTCCGCTCCTCCCTGCAGGCTCGGGGCAGATCACAATTGCAAACATATAATAAAACATACAATAAAAACACATACCGTGTTTCCCGAAAGTATGATTTTGATTGTAAGACGATCGGGGTGTCAGGGTCGGCTTATATAAGCTGTACCCGAAAGTAAGACGTGCCTCGGGCGGCAGGCATGGCGTGGCTTCCTGGCTGGGCGAAGAGGCTCCCAGAGGGGCTCAAAAGGGGCCCGGAAAACTCCTCCTCTTCGTCCTCTTCCTCCCAGCAGCGCCTTCTCCCTCTCGCCGGTTCCGCCCCCTCCCTTATGTGAAGGGAGGAGGGGCGGAGCCGCCGCCCGGCGAGAGGGAAGAAAGCGCCGGCGGAAGTCCTGCCGGCACGGCGGCTCAGGCGTCTTTCCCCCCCCCGCCACCCGGCTTGCCCGCGCTCCAACCGGGAGCCGGGCGGCGGAGAACAGCGCCTGAGCCACCCTGGGGGCGGGACTTCCGCCGGCACCTTCTCCCTCTCGCGCTGGCTGCCGGCGAGGAGAAGGGAAGACAGAACAGGCGCAAAGGGCAGCCCTGTTGCCTGCCTGTCTTCCCTTCTCCGAAACCCGGCTGCAAGGAAACCGCGAGATCCCTTGCAGCAGCCTCTTCGGAGAAGGGAAGACAGGCCGGCCAAAGGCTCCCCTTTGCGCCTGCCTGTCTTCCCTTCTCCAAGAGAACCGGCTGCAGGGGATCTCGCGGTTTCCTTGCAGCCGGGTCTTTGGAGAAGGGAAGACAGACAGGCAACAGGGCTGCCTTCTCTGCGCCTGTCTGTCTTCCCTTCTCGAAGAGGCTGCTGCAAAGGAAACCGCGAGTTCTCTCTGCAACAGCCTCTTCGGAGAAGGGAAGACAGACAGGCGCAGAGGGCAGCCCTGTTGCCTGTCTGTCTTCCCTTCTCCAAAGACCTCCCGGCTGCAAGGGAAACCCGAGATCCCCTTGCAGCCGGCTCTTTGAGAGAAGGGAAGACAGGCAGGCGCAAAGGGAGCCCTCTTGCGCCGGCCTGTCTTCCCTTCTCCGAAGAGGCTGCTGCAAGGGATCTCGCGGTTTCCTTGCAGCCGGGTCTTCGGAGAAGGGAAGACAGGCAGGCAACAGGGCTGCCCTTGCGCCTGTCTGTCTTCCCTTCTCCCCTTCGCCGGTTCCGCCAGCGGCAGAGGGAGAAGGCGCCCGCGGAAGTCCGCCCCCAGGGCGGCTCAGGTGCTTTTCTCCGCCGCCCGGCTCCCGCCTTGAGCGTGGCAAGCCGGGCGGCGGGGGAAGACGCCTGAGCCGCCGTGCCGGCAGGGACTTCCGGCGCTTTCTTCCCTCTGCGGCTCCGCCCCTCCTCCCTTCACATAAGGGGGGCTGGTGAGGGAGAAGGCGCTGCTGGGGGAAGAGGACGAAGAGGAGGAGTTTTCCGTCTCCCTTTTGAGCCCCTCTGGGAGCCTCTTCGCCCAGCCAGGAAGCCACGCCATGCCGCCCGAGGTAAGTCTTTCGTCTTACTCGGGTACCGTCGACTAATGTAAGCCATACCCCAAAAGTAAGCCGTAGTGGGGATTTTGGGGGTCAAAAGAAAGTAAGACGCTGTCTTACTTTCGGGGAAACACGGTAGTAAAAACACGATACATAACCAAGGTGGAACGGGTCAACAATTCTTTAACTGAAGCAGGACGAGCCAATCACATTTGGGTTTAGCCAAACGCTAGCCTGAAAAAAGCCGTCTTACATTCCCTTAGAAAGGGAAGGAGTTCAGGGATCGCTCGAATGTGCTCAGGGAGCGAGTTCCAGAGTACTGGAGCCGCAGCAGAGAAAGCTCTCTGTCTAGTGCTGGACAGGTGGCAGGAGCGGGACGATGGAACCACCAACAAATTTTGCTCTTCCGAGCGCAGTGTTGCATGGGATGCTTTGTTGAGAGGTGTTAGTTGGCCCCGATTGATTCTTGTTTGGTTTCCCCCAGAGTTTCCAACAGACCTCACAACCTCTGAGGATGCCTGCCATAGATGTGGGTGAAACGTCACCAGAGAATGCTTCTGGAACATGGCCATACAGCCTGGAAACTCACAGAAACGTTTGCAAAATGTTACAAAAATGTCTCCAACAAATGTTGGAAATGTAACCACCAGACAGGCACTTTTTTCCACATCTGGTGGACATGTGAAAAGGCAAAAAAAAAATTGGTATGAGATACATCGGAAAATACAAAAAATTCTAAAAATTAGAATGAAGAAAACACATTAAAATGTATCTCTTGTATAAAATGGCAAAATTAATGTTTGGTTTTGGGATTTAAAAAAATATTTTTATGCTATGGATACATTTATGTTTTGAAGTCTTGCATGCTTTACTAGACAGAAGAGGATAAAAATCAAACCTATCACGACATCATTTACTCTCCCTGCTCAGAGTTCAAATACAATACCTGTTTGAGGCCTTCTTGTTGTGTGATTCCCACTCATGCTTACGGTGCAAGAAGCCCTCCATCTGCGCCGGAGGCATCTCTTGCGTTTTGGCCGGGAGGGTGGCCGCGGTCTGAGCCTGGAGGCCAGCTTTGCCTTTGCGATCTGCTGTCGGTGAGGGAACGGGACTCGTCTCTTTGGAACTTGTCCGCTGGTCTGCTGCTCCGTTGACCATTTCACCGCCTTCTCTTGCTTCTCCCATCTAAGAAACAAGATTGGATCCAACATATAACGGTTGTCTAGAAGCAAAAATCTCAAAAAAGCATTTTCCCCTTTTGAAATGTTTTCATTTTCAAAATGAAATGTTTTCATTTGCAAAATCACGCACACTCTGTGTACAAAAGCTCAGCTCGTCCAGTAAAACTAATCTCACACCCCATTGGAGAAACAGAGGGCCCGAGGAATTAGAAAGTTATCACCAGATTAGTACCCAAATTGACAGAAGTGAAGCGGGAAGGAGGGGGATAATCCATCTGTGAGAGTTTTACCGTACTTGGCTCTGCTATCAAATCGGCAATACGTTTTGATCCAGCAAATGCAAACTGTACATGCAATAAAGACTTTTCCATTCATGGCTACAGGGAATGGTAGATCTTTCCCATTCTGCAGGGGACACGTGGTCCTATTTTTCGAAATGGCCCGATCAGCTGACTTCGGATATTGAGCTAGCAGCCGTCGGCTTCGCAACACGCTGTGGCAACGCCCCAGCGTTTGCCTCCACTGAGTGATTTGAGTTCCGCTAGTCCGCAATTCGCGGTTTGAACTATTATCGCTACCCATTTGGGACTATTATTGTTCGCTATTAGAGACTGTATACACTTTTGGCTGTTCGTCGTGATTATTAATTATTGTTTGACTTTAAAGTCCCCAGTCAGGACTACTATTGACTTTGTGCACTTGATACATTATTTCTGAACATATCTGTGTGTATGCGCCTAAATTGTGCACTTGTATTTACATGCTAATTGCTTATTGATAATTGAACGTTAAATGATACTTTGAAAAATACCCCTAGTGGTATTACACTTATGTGAATATATACATAAATCTAATAACAGAGATACTATTCCTGTTCTTTGTGTTGTTTTGCAATGGTAGATCTTTCCCATTCTGCAGGGGACACATGGTCCTATTTTTTCAAATTGCAAGCATTTTAACAGCTCAAATACTTCAAAAGTAAGAATCTCACTTTTGTAGTTTGGAAAGAAGAGAAGGGGGTGGGGGATCCATCAATCATTTTTCCTACATCTATAAAATTACTGCAACCGAATCTGTACGGTAATCCTAAAGATGCATTAAAGCAGATTACAATCAAATCAGCAGCATTCCCCATGATTTCGTACAGAACTCCTGATTAGCTTCTCCAAAGGTTCCTTCCCCTCCGTGCCATTACGTCCCATCCCCAAAGTGACATAACCAAAACGACAACATGCAGAAACCGGGGAGAGGAGAGCATGCATTTCATCATGGCCACCACCCTTGTTATAGGATTTGGATGTTTCAAACGCAGGCAAGGCGGAAGGGGAAGAGTAAGGTGGAACAAGGTAGATCACAAGTCAAAAGGTTATATATATAATTCATTTCAAAGTCTCCGTATTATTTGACTTTGGAATCGGGTGGATTGGATGAGAGGTTAAAAGGAACTAGGAAGAACACTACAACCACTCAACGTCACACGTCTATTTACCCCCAAACAAAGACAGAACCAAGGCTTTGGCCATCGCTTGCTTTGCCGGTCCCGTTGCCCGTTGTACCGTAACTGAGTGGCCTAGTGGGGCCCAGCTCTGACTGGTCGCCTTCTTGGTGTCTTCAGCGGCCATTTCATTCCCCCAAATCATATACAACCGGAATCCTGAAAGCTTTAAACTTTCACAACAAGTGGCTTGGTCCCAGTTGGGATAAATAACGTTTACCAAGGATTGGGGGACTTTCGGTTCGGTGCCACAGAGAAGCCATTGGTAGCAGCCCACGAAGGGTTACACGACTAGAGTGTAGGGATGGGGATTAGCAAGTTACTAAAGCCTGGCGCTGCTCAGTGCGCGGAGGAGTAGTAGATTACAAAACACTCTGTGCCATTTTTACATTGAGGACAAGCAGGACTTTGTAATGGGGATCATCATTAAAATACACTTCTTTTGCTGCTATGGCCAGGCTTGGGACAATTCAGAAATATTATGCAGGAAGCCATATGTTTGCCAGTTTTATGAGAATGGTTGCATCTGATTATGGTGGTTATTGCTCTTCTCATAAACTAGTGATGTTGATCAAGCACTTGATGGCAAATGTGTTGTCACAGCTATGCTTTTCATCTCTTCCAGTGAGAGGCTCACTTGGCCCCTTTCAATCCAACCTCCAGAAGTAGTATTATTAATATTATTCTTATTAATATTATTTTTTTGTCTAAGTCTTGCTGTGTTTAAAATAATTCTATAAAAATTATTTATTTAAATAATTTTATTTTGTTTAAATAAATAATGTTATTTATTATTTTATAAATAATATAATGATATCATATAATGTTATATTAAATTATAATTTAGTATAATATATTATAATGTCAATATATTGTATTATGTTATAGTATAATAATTGTAATGTAATACTACTACTACTAATAATAGTATGATTACGGTATGGTGTGCTGTATATTCATTTGGTATTGGTGTTGTTGTAATGTAACACAGTATAATACTGCCAATGATAATGTGATATAATAATTATATCGTGATATTATAATTTGTATATTTGTATTACATGCAATATTGCTAACAATATTGCGATATGTTGCAGTGCAATATGATGTGTAGTGCTGATGTTGTGCTATGACAGTAATGTTAATTGTTGTATTTTCAGTTTGCTGGCAATATTGTTATATGTACATTGAAAGCCACTCTTAGTATTGTTGTTTACATCCTCAGACATATAAAAATGTAAATAAATAAATTTTTATAGTTGATATTCAGACCATGTTTTTTTATAGGATATTGCTGTTTTACAGTGCGTTAGGACTTTAAAAGGGAGCTGTTTAATGCCTGAACCACTTTATATATGTACCTATACAAATAGCCTCATTTTAATTAGGAGCTGCAGTGGTGCAAAGTGTTAAACCCTTGTGCCGGTTGAACTGCTCACCAGCAGTTCAAATCCGCGAGATGGGATGAGCTCCTGTCCATCAGCTCCAGCTTCTCATGTAGGGACATGAGAGAAGCCTCCCATAGGATGGTAACACATCCGGATGTCCCCTGGGCAACGGCCTTGCAGATGGCCAATTATCTCACACCAGAAGCGACTTGCAGTCTCTCAAGTCACTCATGACATGATAAAAACCCCTCATTTTAATACCAGCATGTCCCTTGAAAAAATACATTCAGAACATCTCATTCTTGCTATCTAGAAAGAAGAGTGCCAGTTCCAAATGTCATAATTTATATCATTTGTGATAATATAATCTGGCTCTAGAACTTGGTTACTTTAGGGCAGGGCTGCCCAGGAAGTCGATCGCGATCGACCAGTCGATCCCAGGACCAAAGGAGGTCGATCCCAGCCGGATGGGGCACTCCTCAGAAGGGGCGGAGCCAGGCCACACCAAGCCACACCCCCTCCCCGGCTTCGGCACTCTCAGCAGCTGCTTCAGCCTTGAGGAGGGCAGGGCCAAGCCAGCCTTGTGCAAGCTATGCCACCACTGGCTTGGCATTGCCATCCTCAAGCCTGGAGAAGCTAGGGGGAGTGCCGCCTGGCTCTGCCCCCGGGAGGCAGGGGGCTTGAGGATGGCAGTGCCAAGCCAGCCTTGTGGCTCTGCCCCTGGCTTGGCATTGCCATCCTCAAGCCTGAGTCTGCTGGGAGCTCCAAAGCCAGCAGCTTCTCCAGGCTTGAGGATGGCAGTGCCAGCAGCTTCCAGCCTTGTGTTAGCTATGTCACCACTGGCTATGTCACCACTGGCATTGCCATCCTCAAGCCTGGAGAAGCTGCTGGAGAGCAAAGCCAGAGGGGGGAGGTGGCGGCTTGGCGCAGCCTGGCTCTGCCCCTCTGGCCAAGCCCCTCCCCTCTCCAGCCTTGAGGAGGTAGGTAGATCTTTCTGACTTGGTTTTAATATAAGTAGCTTGCATGCTGAAAAAGTGTGGGCACCCCTGCTTTAGGGAGTCTTTCTTGAACATTTAGTCTAATATTCAATTATTCTGCGTAAGTTCAAAGATGCCAAAACACATCCTGGTTGGCTCAGTCAGGCAGCTTTAAGTTCCAGTCCTATCCATATTTATCAGTTCTAACCATGGGCCTTTAAAGAGAATCTGTATTCGTTATTTCAACTTTGGTTAAATGTGTTTTGTGAGCTGCCTTGAGTTCCGTCCCATAGGAAAAGTGGAGCATAAATTAAAAGAAATTTAAAAAATGTAACTAGCCTGGAAGTAAACTCCACTGAATTCAGTGGGCTTACCTCCATGTAGATTTGTACAGTCAGTCCTCCATATTGGCTGCGGTTAGGGGCATGGGACCCCTGCGAAAGTGGAAAAACCACAATATATATATATATACACACATATAAACACTTTTTTAACCTTTGAGAACACCTTGGTGTGACTCTATGTCCGACTTCTGGCAGACACTGAGCACAGAGACACATTGGAGGGCCTATAGATTTCTAGAAAGACCATATTAATGAAATCTACAAATAATCAAATCCAGAAAAGCTAAATAATCCCCTCAAATGTGGAGGACTGACTGTACAGGCCGAAATTATAAACCATATTGGAACCTACTATAGATGTCTGATATTTCTCTTTCTCCTTGATCCATTAAACACACAAAAAGGACATAAGTCAAGTTGTCATTTTCCATGGGAACTTTTAGTTCTCCATCTAGCACAGTGGTTTTCAACCTGTGGGTTCCCAGATGTTTTGGCCTTCAATTCCCAGAAATCCAAACAGCTGGTACACTGGCTGGGATTCCTGGGAGTTGTAGGCCAAAGCACCTGGGGACCCACAAGTTGAGAAACACTGATCTAGTGGGTACCAGTAATCAAATCCATTATTCATCTCCCCATGAAAAGGCTTATAATGCCAGCCAGGCTTCGAAAAGTTACTTTTGGGGCTACACTGTCTATAGTTTTCTAGCCAGCATGACTACTGTGTGGTGAAAACCTCCCAAAAATAATATTTCCAGTTTCTAACAAATCTGGTTTCGGCTAAGTAAAATAATCGAGTATTTCTTAACTGACAGTTACTCTAATTTAGGAACTTATTTGGGAAAAGATTATGAGAATGGGATTCCTTGATGGTTATTAAGGAAAACCAGACAGATATTCTATCGGTGATCCTGATATATTGGGCTGTGGTTTCCATGTTTGGCTTCCTATATGCTATTGGCCTCCAGTTGCTAGAAAACCTACTACTAACCATATTGGATTTGTTTATCTGGGAGTCAAATCTAACAATACTGCAGGGCCCATTATTGATGTACAGCTGGGTGGGAATGCAAAGCAGAGATCCATGGGATTCCTCTCATTAATCATCTATCAACTGGAAAATAAGGGAATTGTGGATTTGTATGGCATCCTGAGATTTTTTTAATACAGGGTAGAATATGCATAGTAAAGGTAAAGGTTTCCCCTTGACATTAAGTCTAGTCGTGTCCAACTCTGGAGGGTGGTGTTCATCTCTATTTCTAAGCCAAAGAGTCAGTGTTGTCCGTAGATGCCTCCAAAGTCATGTGGCCAGCATGACCGCATGCAGTGCTGTTACCTTCCTGCCAGAGTGGTACCTATTGATCTATTCTCATTTGCATGTTTTCGAACTGCTAGGTTGATAGAAGCGGGTTGAAAACCACTGCTCTAGATGTTGTTGGACTTCAGTTTTCATAATTCCTCATCATTGGCCTTGTCAGCTAGGATAACTGACAATGTGAGTCCAACAATACCTGGAAAGCCTAACAGCGGGAGCTCACCCCACTCTCTGGATTCAAACCACCAACCTTTCGGTCAGCAAGTTCAGCAGTTCAGTGGTTTAACCTGCTGTGCCACAAGAGGGCCCAGATAGCATACACACACACACACACACCCTTCTTTATTTTTATATTACACACACACACACATACAGGTCCTTCTCAAAAAATTAGTATATAGTGTTAAAGTTCATTATTTTCCATAATGTATATAAATATAATTTTATTTTAAAAATAAAGATTTCAGGTCTTTTTTGTTTTAATACTGGTGATTTTGGCATACATATCAAAAATATAGCATATTTAATAAAAATAAATTTTGAGACAGTATGTTTGTTTTAGGAGCTGTATGCCAAAATCATCAGTACAAAACAAAAAAAAGACCTGAAATATTTCAGTTGGTTTGCAATATATGAAAGTTATTTTTTTATTTAAAATACTATATATGCTAATTTTTTGAGAAGGACCTGTATATATAATATATACATACACACATACACACCCTTCTTTATTTTTATTAAATATGAGAATTTATATATAAAAATAAAAATAAATACTAGGGTGTCTGTGTGTGTCGTGTGTGTGTGTATATACATATATATATATATATATATATATATATATATATATATTTAATTTTAATAAATTTTCATAAAAATAAAGAAGGATAGACTGAATTTAGAACTTCTAAAGCCTAATATAGGATGCAATGCTGGACTGTGGCGTGAGCCTCCCATGTGTCCAACTGAGCCATCTCTGATATCTCTCTGTTTCTGGGCCAGGCTTTAACACAGCAGGTTAAACCGACAGCTGCAGAAAATCTTGCCAATCAAAAGGCTGACAGTTAAAGTCTGGGTAGGGTTGAACTCCCAACCGTCAGCCCAGCTGCTGTTCACCTAGCAGTTCGGAAACAGCAATATGAGTAGATAAATAAGTACCGCTTTGGTGGGGAAGTAATAAAAGGTGCCCATGAGGACATGCTGGCTGATTCAATCAGGAGAGCATCTAAGGACAACAAAGCTCCTCAACATGGAATATGGAGCGACAGCCCCCCCCCTCCCCGGCGCCCCCATATGGGGCCAGAGTTGAGCACAGCCTCCAGATGCTGGAGATGGAAAAAGATGGGAAGCCTTTACCTTTGTTTATGTACTGTCTGTCTTTGTTAATTGTATAACAACAATGAATATTTGCCGTGTATGTGTACTGTAATCCACCCCGAGTCCCCTCAGGGAAATAGGGTGAAAAATAAATAAAATATATTATTATTTATTATTCAGGAAAAATGATGTTTGCTTTTGGATCCTAGGTTGCTTGTTCTGGCAAAGGGATGGGCAGGAAAGGACGGAAATGTCGCAACTACAAGTCAAAATGGCTGCAAACCTGGCTTTAAATTAACTACTCTGCTACCATCTTCTTAAATATCTTGGTATTTTTAGGTGGGAAATATTTGTGTGGTCTATTTTTTCCTTAACAGATGGAACAAATCAAAACAAAACAGAAAACATGTATGCAAACAATGCATGACAACATTAGGTGGGGAAAACAGAATAGAGCTAAATAAACCTTTAATGGAAAACATGCTTTGAGCATGCAGAGACAACACCATGGGTGACAATGGTTAATTAAAGACAACAAAACAAAAACCAAGGAACACAAGCATGTTATCAATACATAATTTTCAGCACTGGAAGGTTACTTGCAAATCAGTTTTAGTGGCTCATTGGTTCTTGAGGTATGTAAGTCCTGACTGTAAGATGCAACATGGGAGCAGCAGGGGAACAAGTAACTTGGGACACCTCCCCTCTGCTTTTCAAAGTGCATGAATCAATATTGCGGTTGCATGCCCTCAAGCTGATTTCCCGACTTATGGCGACCCTATCATGGGGTTTTCTTGGCAAGGTTTGTCCAGAGGGGGGGTTGCCCTTGTCTCCCTCTGAGGTTGAGAAAATGTGACTTGCCTAAGGTCACCCAATAGGTTTCCATGGCTGAGCAAAGATTCAAACCCTGTTCTCCGGGATGCTAGTCCCTTGCTCAGACCACTCCATCATACTGAGTCTCATGAATAAACAGTATATTCAATTCAATTGAGTCTCTCAATCTTTACCTCCAAAATCAAGGCTACTCACACACTGTTTTGTTAACTCGGTCATTTGGGGGGTGGGGGGAGTGGGATGAAAAAATGTAGGTTTTTACAGAAAACCACATTGTCCCTCAATGTATGGAATTCAGAATCAACTCATTTTATGCTGAATGTTAGCTCTACATAGCCGAAACTGCTATACATTACGTTCTTTAGGGCAGTGATTTTCAACCAGTGTGCCACAGAACACTAGTGTGCCGTGAGAGATCATCAGGTATGCCGTGGGAAATTATTTTTGAACTTCATTCATATATAAACTATAAGGCGCACCTGTCTCTTTAAGAAATGGAACCATAGCACTCTCGCGTCACCTAAGAAGTGAGGCGAGAGTGCTATGGTCACGCCATCTTGGATTCGCTCAGACGCGGCTAAGTAAACAAAGTTAGAGTTAGTGCTTGCAGCTGCGCGTCAAGTGACACAATGCCTTGACTGGGTTAAGGACCCATACAGCTCCGCATCCGTTGCTGGAAAGGACATGACTTTAAAGGAGCAAGAGGAACTCATTGAACTGAAACAAGATCGCAGTTTAAAGCTAAAATTTGTTGATCTTCCTTTGGACAGTTTTTGTCTGTTATCTGTTACCAGGGAGTTCCCCATTCTGGCCAACAAAGCTATTTTGACATTGCTCCCATTTTCAACCACATTTAAAACATATTAACTATATGTATTACTGTGTTAGAGGGTCATTTTGTGTCATTTTGGTTGGTGGTGTGCCCCAGGATTTTGTAAGTCTAAAAAAAATGTGCTGCGGCTCAAAAAAGGTTGAAAATCACTGCTTTAGGCATTTGTGGCTGCAAAACAGATTCATTCCCTTCTCTAAGGGTCAAAAAGGTTTCAATTTCTGTATTCTTTAATGCACTTTGATGTTGGGGGGTTGGGGGGGGGAGACAGAACACTGGCATAATGGAAGCACCAAAACATATAAATACATTGAAAAAAAGGAAAACTAAAAAGCATTAAGGTGCTATATGCTGATATCCTGACAAGAGAGAAAGAAAAACAAAATAGAGAAAGATGCTTATGATAATGAAGAAAGAGATGGTTGCATGAAAGTATACAATTCCTACATGTAGTGCATGAGGCTGGTAAACAATAAATGACAGAAACGAGCCCTTATTCATAGCGAAGGTTAGAATAGAGATACTTTTAAAATAACAACAATCATAATACGTAGTGCAAAACAACAATTAAGCTAGGAGATATCTCAGGAACCCCAATGTTTTTTTTAATACTCCATCTATATGTGTTCAACTATGGAAATCTCCCACTGGCTTTGCCTTGATCTCATAGTCCTCAATATGAGTGATTAGTATGTAGTAGTAAACTCTTAGTTATGTTATTTTTTAAACCATCTTTTTCATTATTCAAGCTCAAAGGCAATCAAATGGGATTTAAAAACAAAAACAAATTGTGGCTATGTTCATATGATCTGCATATGTTACCAAGTGGATTGGACACTAGATTACGTGTTTTCAGTTTCATTTGGTGGTATCGCTTCATTGCCTCTGATATTTTTAGATTTTCATGAAATGGGAATCATATGACCTTCTAGATTAGTGGTTCTCAACCTGTGGGTCCCCAGATGTTTTGATTTTCAACTCCCAGAAATCCAAACAGCTGGTAAACTGGCTGGGATTTCTGGGAGTTGTAGGCCAAAACACCTGGGGACCCACAGGTTGAGAACCACTGCCCTGGAGAGTACAGATAAACAATGGGAATCATGTGATCTTCTAGATTAGTGGTTCTCAACCTGTGGGTCCCCAGATGTTTTGGCCTTCAACTCTCAGAAATCCCAACAGCTGTTAAACTGGTTGGGATTTCTGGGAGTTATAGGCCAAAACACCTGAGGACCCACAGGTTGAAAACCACTGCTCTAGATGTTGTTGGACTGCAATTTTCATCATTCCTCATCATTGGCTATATCAGCTCGGACAACTGACAATTTGAGTCCAACAACACCTGGAAAGCCACCACCACTCCCATCTCAAGGGTAACTCCACCCAGATATTACTTTACTGCAGTGGTTCCCAACCTTCGGTCCTCCAGTTACTTTGGACTTCCAGAAATCCCAGCTAGTTTATGAGCTGTAAGGAATTATGGGAGATGAAGTGCAAAACACTTGGAGGACCAAAGTTTTGGGAACTGCTTTACTGAATATATCGTTCTTGAAACCCATGGCATGGTCTTCAGACATGGCCTACCTCACTGAAACCCATGGCATGGTCTTCAGACATGGTCTACCTCACTGAAACCCATGGCATGGTCTTCAGACATGGTCTACCTCACTGAAACCCATGGCATGGTCTTCAGACATGGTCTCACAGAAACCCTGGCACTCAGACATGGAAACCCATGGCATGGTCTTCAGACATGGTCTACCTTACTGAAACCCATGGCATGGTCTTCAGACATGGTCTACTGAAACCCATGGCACTGAAACCCATGGCATGGTCTTCAGACATGGTCTACCTCACAGAAACCCATGGCATGGTCTTCAGAAATGGTCTACTTCACCGAAACCCATGGCATGGTCTTCAGACATGGTCTACCTCACCGAAATCCATGGCATGGTCTTCAGACATGGTCTACCTCACTGAAACCCATGGCATAGTCTTCAGACATAGTCTACCTCACTGAAACCCATGGCATGGTCTTCAGACATGGTCTACCTCACTGAAACCCATGGCATGGTCTACCTCACTTTCTGAAGGTAAAGGTAACATGAGATGATGCCAGCATTGCTGTTGTATGCCTTTTGAGCTATCTAATTTCTGGAGACCTTAACAGGTTTCCTTGGCAGTGTTTGTTCAGGGAGAGACTGCCATTGCCATCCTCTGAGGACAAAAGGGTATGACTTGCCAGTGGATTTTCATGAACAAGCAGGGATTCAACGGAGTTGGTCTCGAGAGTTGTAGTCCAACTCATGCTGCCCAGTGTCAACTACTTTCCTAACCTGTACTTCCTCCTCTGAGAAAGAAAGCTAGAAACTATGAGAAGATGTTTTAGAACTCAGCTATGAATTGGCTTTAATGGTATTAATATTTTCAGTAAGGCTTACTCCTGTGTGCAAAAACAGAACATCCATCCTATTCCCTTTATGGCCAAATTTGGTCAAACATTCTGGCGTTGATAAGCCACCACATGTACTAACTGCGTGTTGATCCTTGCAGCTCATGGGAGTACATAAACAAACCAGGAAGGAAGAGGTTCAAGGGCTTAATTTTAAAAATGTTCAGGGACTTCAAGAAGTCCTTCTGGAACTTCTTGAAGTCCTTGTGTACAACAAGTTAAACACGAGCCAACAAGATGATGCGGCAGCTTAAAAAGCCATGGGATTTTGGCCTGCACAAATAGGAGCCTAGTGTCTATCCAGGGAAGTCGTGCTACCCCTCTATTCTGCCTTGGTCAGACCATACCTGGAATCACCATGTGCCCAATTTTGGGCACCACAACTGAAGGGAGATGCTGACAAGATGGAATGCGTCCAGAGGAGGGCAACTAAAATGATCAAGGGTCTGGAAAATAAGCTATATGAGGAGTGGCTTAAAGAGCTGGGTGTGTTTAGGCTGCAGAAGAGAAGGCTGAGAGGAGACATGATGAGGGCCATGTGTAAAGATGTGAGGGTAAGTCATAGGGAGGAGGGAGCAAGCTTGTTTTCTGCTGCCCTTTAGACTAGGATGCAGAATAATCGCTTCAAACTACAGGGAAGGAGATTCCACCTGAACACGAGGAAGAACTTCCTAACAGTGACAGCTGTTTACCAGTGGAACTCTCTGCCCTGGAGTGTGGTGGAGGCTCCATCTTTGGAGGCTTTTAAACAGAGGCTGGATGGCCATCTGTCGGGGGTGCTTTGAATGCGATTTTCCTGCTTCTTTGCAGGGGGTTGGACTGGATGGCCCACAAGGTCTCTTCCAACTCTATGATTCTATGAGAGGCAGAATATCTTGACTTCATGTACAGGTTGTAAAATCCCAACTTTGTTGACTGCTAGCTTACAAAGATGGGGCTCTTTGGGTGTATTTACTCATACTTCCAGGTTTGTGAACTGCCTCAACCTTTCCTTTCTGTTTTATTCACCACTCTCATGAAAGTAGACATGGATGGGTAAAACATACCATTGTGCAACTTGTTCACTAAACCAGAATTTTTGGCTGAAGGAGACATGAGGTCTCTGGCTATCTAGCATCCTGTATCTGCAAGGATTGCTTCCTGCACCTCGAATCATATGCCCTTCTTTTAGAGCAGGGCTGCCCAGGAAGTCGATCGCGATCGACCAGTCGATCCCGGGACCGAAGGAGGTCGATCCCAGCCGGATGGGGCGAAGCGGATGGGGCGCCCCTTCAGCACTCAGCTTCTCCAGGCTTGAGGATGGCAATGCCAAGCCAGTGGTGACATGGCTTGCACAAGGCTGGCTTGGCACTGCCATCCTCAAGCCTGGAGAAGCTGCTGGTGGACCGGAAACCACAGGGGGCAGAGCCAGGTCGTGCCAAGCCCCGCCCCCTCCCCCGGCTTCGGCACTCCCAGCAGCTTCTCCAGGCTTGAGGATGGCAATGCCAAGCCAGTAGTGGCATAGCTTGCACAACTCTGGCTTGGCATTGCCATCCTCAAGCCTGGAGAAGCTGCTTGTAGAGCGGAAGCCAGAGGGGGCGGAGCCAGGCCGCGCCAAGCCCCGCCCCTCCCCTCCCCAGCCTTGAGGAGGTAGGTAGATCTTTCTGACTTGGTTTTATTATAAGTAGCTTGCATGCTGAAAAAGTGTGGGCACCCCTGTTTTAGAGGCTGTCTACAGGGGGATACAAGTGGGACATTTTGTGAGTTCCCACTGATTTCCAGAAAGATTACGTCTTATAGAATGACAGAATTTTACATTTTTTTAATCTGAAGGGTTAGGAGAGTGCATTATGGGAAGAATAGGGTCCCACAGTTAGGCAAAAATGATACTTGAAAGCAATGCCAAATATATGGTTGGCTATTAATTTGGAGCATCTACTATTTAGCATTATTTCTCTGGATCATATGACTGGAATGTTAACTTATTTTCTGTCCCACTCCAAATAGTGCTTGCAAATAATAATAATAATAATAATAATAATAATATGCTGTGTTTGGGGGAACTGTGATTAGCCACCTGGGGCCTTTCCTGTACTTTCAACCCTGTTTTAAGCTCATTGGTGCCATGAAAGAAAAACTGTGACTGTAACTATGAAATACTCCGCTTGGAGGCTTTGGGGAGCTGATTTTTTGAGATGGGAGAGGGCATTGGGGTGTCAAAAATGGGCAGGAGAGACACAGACAGATCACCAACCACAGTGTGCCTATCCTCTGCTCTGCTCTTAATTCATCTTCCCCTCTCCAGCTCTTCTGCAAAGTGCCTCCTGTCTCTAAAATTCGGATTGCATCTGTAACACATTTGCTTGTAGGGCAGCCGGTTTCCTAGCACTGTGAGATTTAATTCTGTTAGTATAGCTAGAAGCATCATACCTGTCAAGTCTCTAAGTTCTTGTCTTCCATTATGATGAAATCTCATTAAATTTCAATTACTCACATAAAGAGATGGCTTTCGCTGCAAAGATCTCAAGGCTATTAACAACATGAGAAAAAAACTCACAACAAACAATCATGAAAGGAAAGCGTTGTCGCAGTGCAACCAAGGGCCTGAAGGCATTTGAAGCATTAAAATCAAGGAAGAATACGTATGGTCAGGAGAATGGGTCGCTGGGTGTGTGTGGCGGCTATTCGTTAAATAAAAGCTGAACAGACTGCAGGCGTTGGTGGGGAGAGAAAGTAAAGGGGACATGAAGGCCATCAAAACCAAAGAGAAACTGAAAGAAAAGCAGGCAATGGCCTCCTGCAAAGAGCACTGCGTCTCAGAGTCCAGACCGCGGCCGGTCACTAGCTGTCCATCTGCTATTAAAGTTTTTGTAGTTTTGGTAGGTTTGGGAGCGGTAACTAACCCGGGGAGATTCTTGATCTGGTGGCAAACCATTCTGGGAAACCTGCTCTCCTTTTGTACCGTCCCTATTGGAAGAAAAGAAGAAGCACAAGAGTAATAGGTTAGAAACCATCTGCTCAGCCAACTCACTCTAAGAGGCATTTGGGTACATTGACTAAGCATCTAGTATGCTGATGAAGACCCAGCTCTAGACAATGTTCTGGCTATTGGTATTAAAAAAAGCTCTAAAATGAGGACAGGAAATAAAGAGCAACACTCAAAAAGCAGGGGAATTCCAGGCAAGCATCAATCAAGGCCAGCTAACACCCCCAACAAAGGATTCCCCCAGACAATAAGAAGCCAGACCTTGAAACTGCTAGGCCATTAAATGCTAATCAAGGTGGCCAATTGCAACATTCACGTTTGCCTCAAACAGACAAGAGTTGAATGTATTGTTCAAGGCTTTCATGGCTGGAATTACTGGGTTCTCGTAGGTTTTTTCGGGCTATATAGCCGTGTTCTAGAATTTATTTATTTATTTATTTGCCATGCTTCTATACCGCCTCTCTCAGCCCGAAGGCGACTCGAGGCAGTGAACAAGCGGCAACAAGTGCCCATATACAATACATCACAAGATAAAAACAGTCATATAAAAACATATAAAATTAACAGTTAAAAACTACAAAATACAAATCTCAGCTCCACAATCTTAAAATCGGTTTCCGTTTCGTCGTCATAGTAATCCTTGATTTCGATTAAAGTTCGTCTGCGAATGCTTGCTCGAAAAGCCAAGTCTTGACTTTCTTACGAAATGCCAGGAGGGAGGGGGCCAATCTGATGTCAATAGGAAGGGAGTTCCAAAGCCGAGGAGCCATCACTGAGAAGGCCCTGTCTCTCGTCCCTGCCAGGCGTGCCTGCGAATCAGGCGGGACCGAGAGCAGGGCCTCTCTGGATGATCTTAAGCATCTTGATGGTTCATAGGGAAAGATGCGTTCGGACAGGTAAGCTGGACCAGAACCATTTAGAGCTTTAAAGGCCAAAACCAGTACTTTGAATTGTGCCCAGTAGCAAACTGGTAGCCAGTGGATCTGGCGCAACAGAGGAGTTGTACGCTTTCTGAGTGCCGCTCCTGTTATCAACCTGGCTGCTGTCCGTTGGACCAATTGAAGCTTCCGAGCAGTCTTCAAAGGCAGCCCCACATAGAGAGCATTGCAATAATCTATACAGGATGTAACCAGAGCATGGACTACCGTGGCCAAGTCAGACTTCCTAAGGTACGGGCGCAGCTGGCGCACAAGATTTAATTGTGCGAATTATCCCCTGGTCACCGCCGAAACCTGGGGTTCCAGGCTCAGCGATGAATCCAGGATCACACCCAGACTCTCCTGACGTTTCGCCTGCATCTGTGACAAGCATCCTCAGAGGTTGTGAGGTTTGTGACCTCACAACCTCTGAGGATGCTTGCCACAGATGCAGGCGAAACATCAGGAGAGAATGCTTCTAGAACATGGCCATATAGCCCGAAACAACCTATGGGAACCCAGATAAGAGTTCTTTCTCCCACTCTGGACATTTCACAGGTACATATAAACCTCACTTGCCTAGTTTCCAACAGACTCCTCAACCTCTGAGGATGCCTGCCACAGATGTAGGCAAAACGTCAGGAGAGAATGCTTCTGGAGCATGGCTATACAGCCCGGAAAACTTACAGCAACCCAGTGATTCCAGCCATGAAAGTCTTCAACAACACATGGTAGGTTCTGGGAATTGTAATCTTAAAAAGTAACTTTCTCAGGCCTGACATCTGAATCAGTGAAGTACTCCAATTGGATAACTGCCCTTTATGCTGGATGCCACGAAACCTTTTTGAGGATACACCCAAGCTTACAGCCCATACGACGAATGTGGTTTCTGAACCCTTCTCAAGGCCATCTGAACACTCACCATTGTTGAGACTCCTCTCCAGTTTTGGGGCTTGGTTCTGGAGAAGGAGGCTGTCTCTTCCTCTCTTCCTCCTCTTGCTGCCGACGTACTTCTAACAATTCCAACTAGAAGGAAACAGGAATTAAGAAGCACAGAAAAGGTTTAAGAAAAGAACAGCTTTTCAAGGCTTCCCCCATTCCAAGTCATCTTAGCTTTCTGAGACACTCATTGGCTCCCCTGATACTCAGAGCTTGGAAAAGTTCTTTTTTTGGAACACAACTTTCTAAATCCCTAGTTATCAGTAGCCTTGTTTGAAAGGGTTTCTGGGAGTTCTCATCCGTAAAAAGGAACTTTTCCAAGCCTGGTCATAATACTGATCTAGAAGGGCAAAGTCATTCTTGGCAATCATGGTTCTAAAGTACTTACAAACCTAAAGTTCTGGTGGTGAACACTAGGTGGCGCTGGTGCTTTGCTTCTACAGTGTTGCTAAAGTTCTGGTGGTGAACATTTCAGAACTCTAACAAAACTTCCAAAATTTCGTTATAAATGGCAGTTCCTAATTGGTTCTGTCTTAAAAATCACCAATAATGAAATAATAATGAAGTTTTGAAAGTTTTGTTAACGTTCTGAAATGTTCACCACCAAAACTTTAGCAACACTGTAGAAGCAAAGCGCCAGCGCCATCTAGTGCTCACCACCAGAACTTTAGTTTTGTAAGTACTTTAGAACCATTTAGAACAGGGGTGTGCAATTATTTTTTCCAAGGGGCCACATGAGAGCCAAAGAATATTATGTAGGGCCACACCTAAAGGCTGAACTACATTCTAATCTACATAATTATTTATTTACTATATTTACTGTATATTACACATCATTAATATTAACATATTAATATATCAAGAAATATTAATATATTATTAGTATTAATATCATAATTATTATATTATAGTATATATATTGACATTATAATATATTGAAATTATAATATAATATAGCATTATATTATTTATTATATTATTATATTATTATAATAAAATTATTATAAAATAATAATAAAAACCACTAAAATAAAATGAAATTCAAGAAGACAAGGTGCGAACCGAGATAGAGGCTGACATCCTCAAGAGAGGAAAGATCCCAAGATGGAATGGCCCAATGGACCCAGCCCAGAGGATGACAAAGCGGAACCAGCCGCCGCCACAGCAGAGCAGTGCAGCAGACGATCAGAGGCTGCAGGCCTCCGCCCGCTCTCGCCCCCAGCCATTCCCCAGCTGATTGCCCTGCCATGGAGTGCCTGCCATCCCGGCTTTGCAGTGCCTGCCATCTCGGGAAGCAATCTGGGCCTGCAGCGGGAGCAGTTGGCGACCTGAGGCGGCTAATCGCCCTGGCGACCCGGAAGATGATCAAGTCTTCCGGGTAGCCAGGGCGATCAGCTGCTGGAGGTCACCGACTGCTCCCGCTGCAGGCCTGGATCGCCTCCCGGGATGGCAGGCACTCCAAAGCCACCGCTCTTCCGATCGTTCTTCGGAGCGGCGGGCTGTCTGCCGACACAGGCCCCACAGCCCGCAATGGGATGGCGACAGCAGCAGCCCTTCCTCTTGGCCCCACCCCCGAGGCCTCTCTCCCCAGGCTGGTCAGAATCGCCCCCCCGGGCCGCATCTGCCCCGCAGGGCGTAGGATGCCCAGGTCTGATTTAGAACCATGATTGCCCAGGCCTATTGCTTTGTTTTGCTTTTTCATTAGACAACCCAGCTAACAAATGGCAGTTTCATTCATCAAATGACAATTTGGGCCTTGAATTTAGATACTTTTGCACCAGATGAAGGCAAACACTAATTTCCCAAATGGAAATCAACAAATATTTTGCTTGAAGTATAGTCAACAAATTACTAAATGTATTCATTAGCTCAGGCATGGGCAAATTCTGGCCCTCAAGGCATTTGGACTTCAACTCCCACCATTCCTAACAGCCTCAGGCCCTTTCTTTTTCACCCTCAGCTGCTTAAGCTGTTAGGAATGGTGGGAGTTGAAGTCCAAAACACCTGGAGGACCAGAGTTTGTCCATGCCTCCATAAGCTGAATCATTTTTCCAAACTCATACAATTATGGATTTTGAAACCAGAAGACACTTGAAACGGCCCCTGCAGCTCACCGTAGTAAGTCTTTCAAGCGCTGAAAATCTCTCGTCCCAAGTTGCTGCAGATTTTTCAAATGCTTCGTGCCTCTTGATCAGTTTTTCCACTTCGTCCACGCTTTGTCCTATCTCACGGCTCGACAAGTATGGCTCCTGCCCCAGTAGCCAGGCTTCGGCAACGCTGGCATCCCTTGAGAACTGGTGCACTTCCAAAACTAAGGCAAAGCAAAAGAAAGATTGGAGCCAATGCTATGCAATATGCTCAAGACTCTGAACGCAATGAATATTTTCCGGAAGACACTGTATATGATGGATCAGGTTCTGGATATGTCTTAGTCTCCTGATTTGTCATACAGTTGAACAACTAGTTACCGGATATACTTGAGTATAAGCCAACCCAAATATAAGCTGAGGCACCTAATTTTACCACAAAAAACTGGGAACAAGTATTGACTCGAGTATAAGCCGAGAGTGGGAAATGCAGCAGCTACTGGTAAATTTCAAAATAAAAATAGATATCAATAAAATAACATTAAATGAGGCATCCGTAGGTTAAATGTTTTTGAATATTTACATAAAACTGTAATTTAAAACAAGACTGCCCAACTCTGATTAAACCATTATTCTAACCTTCTTCAATGTAAATGTGCTTGCGTAGCCTTCCAATAATAACAAAGAGAGCAAAATAACAAATGTAAGTAATAATTAAAAAACAATAGAGTAAAATAATGGAAATGTAATAACAACAGTAATAATAGAGTTAAATAATAAGTAACAATAACAATAACAAATAGAGTAAAATAATAAATGTAATAATAACAATAAATAGAGTAAAATAATGGAAATGTAATAATAACAGTAATAATAAAGTAAAATAATAAATGTAATAATACTAACAGAGAATCATAATAATAGTCGTGGCTGAGGGGGGAAAGGAAAGAGCCTGAGGCTGTTAGGAATTGTGGGAGTTGAAGTCCAAAACACCTGGACGGTCCAAGTTCGCCCATGTCTGGTGTAGATGCACTAACAACTTTCATCCCATAGTTTTAAATTATGGATTCAGCGTTTTGTATGGCTCATTTAAAGTTCAGACTAAAGCTCTGAATGGATCCCCTCCATCAGCATTAGAACGATCCAGAACATTATCCTGATCTGAAAAAGAGAACACATTAAAGAGGGAGAAGTCTCACATCCTGTCAAAATAGTAAGAGCATGAATTCTTACTCAGCCTCAGCCACTCCCATCTGTCTTCCCATTTGTCAATCATTTCTTTTCTTTTCTCCGTCAACTGCAGCAGCTTTTCTTTGATCTGAAAGGAATCGGAAAATCAAACATGAAGCCAGTCTTCTTTCTATGTAATCACCACCTGTAATTGACACATAGACTCCGCTAGTCAGCGTCTACCAATGGAAACGGGTAGTTCTGAAGTCAATGGGGTGGGAAATCTATTCCAGGGTTTTATTGAAACTTCAAAGGAGTTAAATGAAGTGTACAAATGACACTGGAGACACAAGATACCGCTGAATCTTAGAGTTGGAAGACACCTTGTGGGCAATCCTGTCCAACTCCCTGCCAAGAAGCAGAAGGTTAGGTTGCTTACCTGTAACCGTGTTTCTTCGAGTGTAAGTCTGTGAAATTCACACAATTGGGTTTTCTTACGCATGCGCAGAAGTAAACCCAATTGTGTGCATTTCACAGACTACACGAAGAAGAAAAAGTTGCATTCAAAGCACCCCCGACAGATGGCCATCCAGCCTCAGTTTAAAACCTCCAAAGAAGGGGCCTTCACCACACTCTGGGGCAGAGAGTTCCACCACTGAACAGCTCTTTAACAGTCAGGAAGTTCTTCCTAATGTTCAGGTAGAATCTCCTTTCCTGTAATTTGAAGCCATTGTCCCACATCCTAGTCTCCATTGCAGCAAAAAAAACCAAGCTTGCTCCCTCCTCTCTGACTTCCCCTCACATACTTATACGTGGTCCTTATCATGTCTCCTCTCTGCGCTCTCTTCTTCAGGCTAAACATGCCCAGCTCTTTAAGCTGCTCCTCATAAGGCTTGTTCTTCAGACCCTTGATCATGTTAGTCACCCTTCTCTGGACAAATTCCAGCTTGTCAACATCTCCCTTCAATTGCGGTGCCCAGAATTGGACACAGTGTGATTTCAGGTGTGGTCTGACCAAAGCAGAATAGAAGGAGCATGGCTTCCCTGGATCTAGAGACTAGACTCCTATTGTTATAGATGTTAAATAACAACAGGGAAAGTAAAGCCCCCCCACAAAGCAGAGAGGCCCTCTCGGAAGCTACACCACCCCATTAGATAGAGTTCATTACAAGGTGGTCTAGAACAGTTTGGTGAAGTCAGAGCTATAAGAATAATCTTATAGCTCAGGGCTGTCCAACTGGCGGCCCGGGGGCCGTACACGGCCCCCAGCCTGTTGGACATGGCCCCCGCTATGCCCCCGTCCGCCATTTTTAATTTTTAAAAAAAAAAATTCTAATTTTTGTTTTAAAAAAATGGCGGCTGGGAGTAGCGGGCAGGGAGGAGGAAGAGAGCTATCTCCTCCTCCCTGCACCCCCCTCCGTCCCCTCTCCACGCCGAAAGGAGCAGTAGGCGGTGCCAAGGGCAGCGTGTCACGCCAGGCCTCTGACGCGCTGCCTTTGGCGCCGCCTTCTGCTCCTTTTCGCCGGCTCCCCTCCCTAGGAAGGGCGGGAGACGGCGAAGGAGCAGTAGGCGGCGCCAAGGGTGGCGCGTCACGCCAGGCCTCTGGCGCGCTGCCCTTGGCGCCCCGCCTCCTTTGCGCCGGCTCCCCCCTCCCTAGGAAGGGCGGGAGACGGCGAAAAGGAGCAGTAGGCGGCGCCAAGGGCAGCGCATCAGAGGCCTGGCATGACGCGCTGCCCTTGGTGCCGCCCCCCCCGCCCAAGCGTGGCCCCGCCCCTGCTCACTGATCACCTACGGCCCCGAGTTGATCAGTGACACTTCTTCCGGCCCTTGGGTCGGAAGAAGTTGGACAGCACTGTTATAGCTGATCCTTTGGATCTGACATGGTTGTCTTCCTTATGTTTTCTTCTAAGCCACACAACTCTGTAGGCACAGAAAGCATACCGTACCTCTTCTGATGCATAGTGTTTCCTTGCTAGCAATGATTTGCCCAGCTCAATGCATGTTGTGAAGCTGTCGTTACGGGCGTCTATTTCCGCTTTGATCCCCTGGTGATTGTTCATCAGCAATTCCACAGAGGAAACATCCCTATGGTGAAAAAGTTACCAGAAAATGAGGCACAAAATTTATAACCATTACACATAGGACATTTGCCACAATAACAGGGGAACAGATATACTTTGCATAATTAGTTTTTAGCGGTTCATGGGAATTGGACTCTATAGTAGAATTGTATAGCAGAATGGCATATTCTACTAGGGTCTTGCTATGCGAAAACATGCTTCCTTGTATTTGTCTTGAATCTTCTACCATTCAGCTTCAATGGCGACTCTAAACATGGTGTGTGCCTTTGTCCAATTTATTCCTTCATACAACACTTAATCATTTAAAAACCTTCAAAAAACACTTGAAAACCTGGCTTTTCCGCTGTGCCTTTGGAGAGTAGTTATTTAATTTCTTACCATTGCTCTCCTCAATGCCCCGCTTTTGGAGTCCATTCCCCCCTTGTTTACATGTTTGTGCTCTCCCTCGCAAAGAAGCTACTCTGCTTATCTCACCCTGAGTTTTTAACATTTTATATTCGTACATGTGGCCCGCCTTGTCATTCGTGATTTTAGATATCTATTTCTATATTGTTCTTTTATTTATATGTATGCATTTCCATTGTGCTTATTGTTGATGTTTTGATTTTTGCTTTATTGTAATTAGTTGTTTGGGCTTGGCCTCAAGTGAGCTGCCCCGAGTCCCCATTGGGGAGATAAATAAAGATTATTATTATTATTATTATTATTATTATTGCAGTTTTATTTTAAACATTCCCACAGCCTCAGATGGAGGCAATTGCAATCCTGCCAATTCTAAGAGTATGGTTCTCCTTAGAATTGTTGTAAGTCATAAATGAGCTAAGCACACAAAAACGAATTATTTCAACTGCACTATGTTCATAGTGAAAATATGGCGCAGCTGGCTAAGTGTCAGCTGCATAAGATCTCTCTGAACAGTAGGTCATGAGTTCGAGGCCTGCCTGGGTCGAGGTGGGTGCTCGACCTTAAGTGTAGCCTGCTGTTGACCTTTGCAGCCCGAAAGACAGTTGCATTTGTCCAGTAGGAGATAAAGGTACCACATTAAGTGAGGAGGCAAATTTTGACTGAATTATGAGTCCTTTAAGAACTACAGGAATGCGGAAGGAACAACAAAGGGACGTTGGGAAATGCTGAGAGATGAGGAGTGCGTCAGCTCCCCCTGGTGGCCAGAAGTTTGCCTTTGTTCGTTGATATGTCGTATGTTCGTCTATATGTCATCTGTTGAACTGCAGGGATTGTCTGCAAGTATGTGTACTGTAATCCGCTCTGAGTCCCCTTCGGGGTGAGAAGAGCAGAATATAAATAAAGTAAATAAATAAATAAATAAAATGGTCTCTTCTACCTGTTTTCCCCCTTTTGCTAAATAGCAGCCAGGGTCATGGAAATTTCTATTGAAGCATCAGTGTAAGAGGGAACCATTCATCCCCGTACTTGAGAGTATACGTTCAAATTCATTCTACACATTGTAACTACTAAATAATAGTAATAATAATAATAATCTTTTATTTGTACCCCACCACCATCACCCCGATGGGGACTCTTAATTGGGGGTCCTCCTTCCTCCAGAACCGGTCTCAGCGAGTGAGAAGGGGCGAGGTTGTCTCCAGGGGCATCCCACTTCCTTGTGGGGTGCCACAGGGGGCAATTCTCTCCCCTTTGTTATTTAACATCTACGTCCGACCACTTGCTCGGTTGGCACGCAGCTTCGGGCTGGAGTGTCACCAATATGCGGATGACACCCAGCTCATTCTGGGGATGGAAGGCCAGCCTGACTCCGTACCCGATAATTTCCATTGTTGCCTCAAAGCCGTCACTGGATGGCTGCGAGCCAGTAGGTTGAAGGTGAATCCGGCTAAGACGGAGATCCTGTGGCTGGGCCGTCCGGGTACGGGAGAGATCCGGCTTCCGACCCTGGACGCGGCGATACTTCGCCCCTCTCCATCTGTGAAAAGTTTGGGAGTCACTTTTGACTCCAAGCTGTCAATGGAGAAACATATCTCCATTGTCAGCAGAGTGGCCTTCCACCACCTCCGACAGGTGAGGAGGCTGGCTCCCTACCTGTCCCGTCATGACCTAGCCACAGTGGTCCAAGCCACGATCATCTCAAGATTGGACTACTGTAATGCCCTCTACATCGGCCTTCCCTTGTCGATGATCCGGAAGCTTAAGCTGGCGCAGAATGCTGCAGCACGGCTGGTGGCAGGCCTTCCATCTCGCTGCCACATCACGCCTGTGCTGCGCGGACTGCACTGGCTCCCAATAGAGCACCGGATCACCTTCAAGGTTCTGGTTCTGACCTTCAAGGCCTTGAATGGTCTGGGGCCAGTGTACTTAAGCGACCGCCTCTCCCATTACAGCCCTCCGCGACCACTGCGTTCTGAAATCCAGAATCTGTTGGTAGTGCCTAGCCACTATTCTATCCGTCTGAGTTCCACACAAAGGAGGGCATTTAGCGCCGTCGCGCCGGTTTTGTGGAATTCCCTTCCTTCCACGATCCGAGCCCAGACGGATTTGTTGTCTTTCCGCAGGGCCTGTAAGACCCTCCTCTTTACTCAGGCGTTTGGATCATAGGCACTGGAATATGTATATTGTAGTGGCAACTGTAGTTTAAATATTGATATTTTAACATGTTGTAATTTTAATAGGTGGATCTACCACTGTGTTTTTAACTGTTTTTTAACTGTTTTGTTGTGTTTTGCGGTTCTTATGTATGTGAGTTGCCCTGAGCCTGTGGGAAAGGGCGACTAAGAAGTCCAATAAATAAATAAATAAATAAAAACAACAAATTACAATAAATTAAAAATAAAAATATCAACAATAAACACAATGAAAATACATACATATAAATAAAAGAACAATATACAAATAGCTATCTAAAATCACAAATGACAAGGCGGGCCGCATGTACAAATATGAAATGTTTAAAAACTCAGGGTGAGATAAGCAGAGTAGCTTCTTTGCGAAGGAGAAATAGGTAGTAGTAGTCTTAAAAGTAACCTTTCCAAGCTAATGTGGTCAGCTAGCTTAGCGTCTGGCCTCTAACTGCAATGTGTGCTCTTGGATGTTCACTTAAAGCTCTCAAGTCCAATTAAATGCAAACACTGAATTCGCTTAAGACTCTTCTGAATACAAGATTAAGCCTTATCTGCAGAAATCTCTCTGATACAATGAGGCCTACAGCTAAAGACTCTGCTTATTATCCCAGGTTACCTTGGCTTCTCCTGGGCTTCAATCTGGCGAATGACATCCTCCATCCACAGCATGAGATCGCGAACCATGCTGAAGAAGCGGAACTTGTCTCCGGTATCTACGAGCTTGACCCTGCGTCCCTCACAGGCGTCAAGCAAGGTCTTCCATGCATCCAGAACCTCATTTTCACGCCTCTGGATGTCATCTGCCTTATCCCCAGCATAGGCAGACTGAAGGCGAGCAGCATCTTCCTGCAGCTGTCTCACCTAGAACGAGGAAAAGAGGAACATCTCAGCTAAAATGGTCTGGTTGGCCTTTACGCCTGATGTGTTAGAATGCTCCGCTGTAATGGAAACATCAAAAGACAGAACATTCACTTCATATCCTGCAGAATAGGAGATTAGCTGCATAATTCATCTCCTTGAGAAGCCCAGTTTTGAATTATAACGCAAACATCAACAGCGAGCCACTAAGGTTCAAACCTTTATGATAGTATGTTTCAAAATATACAGCCACATACGTGGGTTTAACTTCTGCAGATTTGATTATTTGTGGATCTCTAGGCATGTCTAGGTTTTCCAATTTTACTCTATGGTCAACTTCCAATAGAAGTTGGAAGCTGACTGTAAGTGTTGTGTTAGAGCACCCACGCCCGGATTAACATTTTTTTGCACCCTAGGCCACACTTTGGAATTACGTCCCCTTTAATCCACCTCTACCGCCCCCCCCCACCTCTCTCCCCACCCCCTCCACCTCGCGCCGCCACATACTTCCCGTCCTGTGCCAATGGGGCTGAGGAGAAAGGTGTGTGCGTGCTGTCACTCAAGAGAAGGGAATGGGCCCCTTTGTGTGGCGGGGAGCGAGTTTGTTACCCCTCGGGAAGGAGGCAGAGGAGGGCGAGTGAGTGCCGCAGAGCCAAGGCCCAAAGGGACGGGGAAAGCCGGGCTGGGTCCAGAGCATGCTCTTTGTCCGGGACAGCGGCTTCAGAGGCGGCCCCACGTGTGGCTCATGGCCCAGCGGCTGCAGAGATTTGGGGCCTTCCTCTGCCTCAGGCTCCCCTTCGGGCCTCCACGCCGCATGCCGCCCTTCTTTCCCAAAGCCTCCTCTTCCCTCAGCAGCCTGTGAAGGAAGCCGCACTGAGCCAGGCCAGGCACCCCCTCCCCTCCCCTCAGGCGCAGAAGCACTGGCTGAGAAGCAGTGGCGTAAATGGATGGGCTGAGGCTGACGCAGCGAGCACGAGCGCTGCCTCCACATAGCCCAGCCTTGGCTCCGCCTCCGTTTGGGTACCAGGCGGCAGGAGCCAATCGTGGCGCAATTTTTTAATTATTTTATAACTTTTTTTTGGTCCGTGATATGAGCCCCCATTGGCTTGCATCCCTAGGCCATGGCCTAGGTTGGCCCTATAGGTAATTCGGGCCTGAGAGGACCTAGAGATCCCGGAAGATAGCACTTCTGTAGGAATCTGCATATCCTCCAGCACAATTTTATTATCAACTTCAGGTATAAAAAAAAGCAACCCTGGTTTTTCAATTTATGTTTTTCTACTTTTGCAAGTATTTTGCACCTCTAATCCCAGCAAAAATGTAGGGCCTATATGTTGTTCTGATATGCACACCTGTGTTCCTAAGGCTTGAATGTCATGTTCAAATGTTGTATGCATCCTCTGTAAAGTTTCCACTGTGTTTTGATCCCTTCCCAGTTCCTCGGGCAGTTTCTTGTGTTTGTCCTGTATCCGTCCAAAGATCTCCTTGGCATCGTGGTAGAATTTATGCAGTTCGTAGGAGGCTGCCAGGATCTGTGTTCTTGTGTCAATGAGTTCCAGGAGGTCCGCCCAGGCCTCATTGAGACCGTCCTTCCACTCAGCGATGGTGGCAGCGTCTGAGTGTCCGGAATTGATCAGCTCATCAGCCATGTGGTTTACGGCATCAACGCGTTCCTGTCCAATGTTCCCAGTGTCTCGGGCAAATTCGCGGAAACGCTCTTGCAACATCTGGAAACAGAAAAATTATTTAGCAAATGGAGTCTTAAGAATTAAAGAGAACAGGAAATAATAAATAAGAAAAAGCACAAAGGCCATCTCTTTAACTTTCTCTTTAGCGGCACTTTAGTTCTGGGATTGGGCAATATTTGGGAGTCCAGGGCCAACTTTCCCCATTCAGAATCTTCTGTTGGCTGTAATCTTTACCGAAACCAGAAACTGAAATGGCTTGAAAATGCCCAATTCCATAAAATATCATTTTGGGTGACAAAGCAAGGCACAGCAATTGGTTTTAAAGAAGAACTGCTGCTCTTACAGGCTTCTTGGAATGGGCTTTCTTCATGTTTTGAATCATCTCCCAGGCACCGGGAATGTGGCGCAGCTGGCTGGGAGTCAGCTGCATTAGATCTCTACTGACCAGAAGGTCATGAGTTCCGAGGCCTGCCCGGGTCAGGGCAAGCTCTCGACCAATTGTGTAGCTCGTTGTCTGTCTATATATGTTGTATGTCTATGGCATTGAATGTTTGCCTGTATATGTGCATTGTGATCTGCCCTGAATCCCCTGAGGGGTGAGAAGGGCGGAATATAAATGATATAAATAAATAAATAGATAAATAAATGATGCACGGTTTATCATAAATAGGCATGTGGTGGACAAATGTACTGTATCTAATCATCAAACTTCATCAAACTTTGTTTATATCCCGCCCCTTCTCCACATGGCAACTCGGGACCCTCTCCTAATTTTAGAGAATGTTGTATTCATTACTGGATTCCAACAATAACTGAAGTGGATTCTTGACTGCAACCATATGATCAGCAATATTATCTAAATCAGGGGTGGGCAACTCTGGGAAGGGCATACATTGGTCAAAACCCTATTATTTTATTATTATTGTTGTTGATTATGTTGGTTATGTTTTTATTATGTTTTTACATGTATTTTATTGTTTCATGTTTTAATTGTGTTTGACTGGGCTTGGTCCCCATGTAAGCCGCCCTAAGTCCCTTCGGGGACATGATAGCATGATACAAAAATAAAGTTGTTGCACCGGGAATGTGGCGCAGCTGGCTAAGTGTCAGCTGCATAAGATCTCTCTGACCAATAGGTCATGAATTTGAGGCCTGCCCGGGTCGAGGTAGGTGCTTGACCTTTAAGTGTAGCCTGCTGCTGACCTTTGCAGCCCGAAGGACAGTCGCAGCTATCAAGTAGGAGATAAAGTGGGGAGGCAAATTTTGACTGAATTATGAGGCCATTAAAGAACTCCAGGAACGCTGAGGAATGCGGAAGGAACAACAAGGGACGCTGGGGACGCTGAGAGATGAGGAGTGCATCAGCTCCCCCTGGTGGCCAGAGTTTGCCTCTGTTCGTCTATTTGTTGTATGTGGAAAACAGCAGGGATTGTCTGCTAAGTATGTGTACCTGTAATCCGCTCTGAGTCCCCTTCGGGGTGAGAAGAGCGGAATATAAATAAAGTGTATTATTATTATTTATTATTATTATGTATCACATGTACATAACATCATAGTGCACATGCATATTAGGTTGAAATGTCTGGGATTCATCTCTGAATATTGGGCTCTTCCCAAAGGCCTAGGAGGTATTATTAGATATTAGAGGTATTGTTATTGTTGTTATTATTATTAAACCTGCCTCTGAGCATAGTCTGGGAAGAGCAGTACCATCCTGTTTTTAGGTCACCCTGTGTGATTTTAAGCCCAGGAGAGGCCTTTTAAAACACTTTATGGTGTTGTTGATTTTTTAAAAAGGCTTTAAAATGGCCCGAAGGGACAAAATAATGAGCCAAAAAATGTGAGCCACGTGGGACACATAAACAGCTTTGGGGCTTCGTAAAATATACATTTTACCCAATCAAATCTTAATCTGAGTGTCAAGCCACCCCACATGAGTAGTCGTATGGTGCTTGTAAAAATGACCAGAATTTTTCACTAGCTTGAAAGTAGGCTCTTCTCTGTGGTCGTGAGAGAAGAATGATATAATTGTGACGAATATATTGGGTGGGAAGCACAGTCTTACTATACACATCTAAAGTAGGGAAAATCAAGAGCCTTGAAAGTTCCCCATGGTCTCTATTCTGATGGAATAAAAGCCAAGCGACCTTTCAAAAGCAATTTATTACTGGAAATATGAGAATAAGCAGAATTACATTCTGTTTGTTCCATGCACTGGGACTGTGGCGCAGCTGGCTGGGAGTCAGCTGCATAAGATCTCTACTGACCAGAAGGTCATGAGTTCAAAGCCTGCCCGGGTCGGGGTGAGCTCTCGAGCAATTGTGTAGCTTGTTGTTGATCTTTGCAACCCGAAAGACAGTTGCATCTGTTAAGTAGGAAATTTAGGTACCACTTTAGTAGGGAAGCTAATTTAGCTGATTTATGAGGCCATAAAAAATCTCCAGGAAGTATGTGAAGAATGAAGGAGTGTGACAGCTCCCCCTGGTGGCCAGAAGCTGGCATGTTAAATATAGTCTTTGTCCAGTGTTTCCCAACCAGTGTGCCGTGAGTGATCATCAGGTGTGCCGTGGGAAATTGGCACTCTCCCCCCTCCTAGCAGCCCCCTCACAGGTTTCCAAGAAACAAATTGAGCATCTCTGCTTGGAAATGTTGTTTTTTTACTATTTTACTGGATTTTTCGAGAGTTGCTTCCCCCCCTCCCAAGAGGAACGGTTTATAACAGCTTCATGACATCCATAGTTAACTGGAAGCAAGTTTCACTCAGGGTGAAATTTCACAAAGGCCTGGAGAACAAGCTCTATGCGGAGCGGCTTGAAGAACTGGGCATGTTTAGCCTGAAGAAGAGAAGGCTGAGGGAAGACATGATAGCCATGTATAAATATGTGAGAGGAAGTTATATATATGTTGTGTTCATCGAAACAGGCCCAGGTTTCACACTCAGTGTATAAATACATTTAAAAACATATTAACTATATGGACTACTGTGTTAGGGTGTACATTTGTGTCATTTTGGTTGGTGGTGTGCCCCAGGATTTTGTAAATGTAAAAAACATGCCACGGCTCAAAAAAGGTTGAAAAACACTGTCTTTGTCTATATATGTTGTGTGTCTATGGCATTGAATGCATGCCTGTATATATACATTGTAATCCACCCTGAGTTGCCTGGGGGTTAGAAGAGTGGAATATAAATGATGTAAATAAATAAATAAATATTTAAAAATAGCCCTTGTAATGATCCGACTTCTAAGCCCATGAACAGGAATCCAAAGCACCCAAACTATAATGGTTCCTCACCCTAAGAACCCGTCAGCATGTTCATGTATAGGCACGAAGCTATGTGCAAAATAACCTGAGCTATTTGAATGTACTTTCCTCCATCCTTTTAAAACAAAATGTACCACTGCTTATGTTGTTTGGTACAAAACCAACAAAATTATCCTGAGGTTATAGTGAATTACAGTTTTGGAATTGATGCAACTCTAATTTGCTCTTGGAAACTGAAGATAATTGACATGCGGGGTGTCAAACCACATATTGGGTTGCAGTGGTTTATCCCACCAACAGATTTAATTCCCTTTTTTAAAGTTTAATAGAGAACACCAATAAAGGTGTCCATACAGTTTTTCATTACTTAAGCTAAGTTCTTTTTATATTGTGAACTTAATTTAACTTAATTTAGCTAATTACATCAAAACAATCCAATCCTATATCCGCTTATGTGGAAATAAGACCCACTGAGCTCAATGGGACTTGCTACCGATTAAGCACACATTGGATGGTGCTGTAACAGTCCAATTCTAAGAAGTAAATTTCACAATGTTCAGCTAGCGTTCATTTGCTTTAACCACAGGTGATACAAAAGAGAGTTGCCATGTTACTTTTTGGGAATACAAACTCCACAAACCACTAGTTGAAAAAAGTAACTTGTAGGTAAAAGAAGTAATTTTGCTGACCTGTAATGCATTAAAATGAGGAGGCAGGGAAGGGGAGTCTTAGAGTTATAGTTTCGATAGAGAAAGTTTTATAGTGTTTGCATTTCTGCAATGTTTGCTGGTTATGCATATTGTTATTTGTTATGGTTATTTGATATTCCCACGTTTGGGAATATGGCGGAGAGTGTGGCGCCCCCAAGGGTCTGTTTTCCCATCTGTATTGTGTACCTATTTGCCTTCACCTGCATGGGTCTTTGTTCTATTGTCCAGCCATGTGGGCACTTAGGGGCGGAGTTGTGTCTTGACTCCAAACCTGATGTCACGGCCTTAACTCCGCCTCTTCCAGAGGTCACGTGAGAGGCAGGACTTCCTCTCTGGCCTCATTCCAGAGAACTCACAAACATAGCAAGGTGGAACCTAAGCTTCTGCTGCGACAAAGCAACTTAGTTCACCTACTAAGCCTAACCTTCGCTCTCAACCGAAGTCTGCAGTACAAAGGGGGATTCGCTCTCAACATAGACTGTGGATTTTGGGGCTTATACAGGACTTCGCGAGCCTACAAGCCGGAGAGCAACAGGACACCACCTGGGATCAAAATAGAGGTACCATCACTCTGCAAACAATAGGCAAGTGATAGCTTCCTTTTTCAAGGACTTCCTTCTCAAGCAACTAAGCATTTTGGGCCACCAGCATTTTTACTGGTTGTTATTCAATAAATCTTGTTTGGTTCACTACTTTTGAGTCTAGCACTCATTCTTAAAGCTATTCCAGGGCTCCCTGTATGTGGGACGGCTTTACTCTACCTTCAGGGCCATAGTTTGCATGTCCATCCCTTTAAAGCCTATTTTTAGTCCCTGAAGGCAGAAGAGGGAGAATAAAACCAGGAGTCTAAGTATCTTACTGTCACGTGTTCGTAATCTTGTCCCAGTTCGTGGGATCCGGCCACCACTTCTCTTTCTGCGATCCACTGTTCCAAGTCATCAACTTCGCGATTCAGCTGGAAGAGCCTGTGCCTCTCATCCAGCTTGCCTCGTCGTTCCTCAGAGAGGTCTTTCAAGCCTGCATACAGCTTGTCCACCTTGGATTGCCGCATGCTGATGCGCTCGCTTAGAGCACAAATGGAGAGAAGAAAGAGAGTCAAATTAGTCCTATTTTTGAAACAAATCAGGTCATGTTTGATACATCCTTGGACACCCTACTAAAAGCAGACAATTCCCAATCAAGCATTCTATTCCAAGTCAAGTTCTTCGAAGCGAAGGCCACCTGTAGGACATGAAAGTAGTGGTCTCGCATGCGCAAATTCCCAAGAATTGGTATTAAGGGTTATTACATTCCCCCTGACCCTGGAACACCACAACCAGCACACATTAATGATCTTAATGTTCAAAGACAGCCATTTCAGTCTGAATCATTAGGCAAAGGGATCTTGTACTATGCTTCAAGTTATCTGAGAAAAAGAGGTAGACTGTTCGAACATCTGGAAAGGCCCTGCTCTCGTCCCCTTCACAGGCACGATTGGTGGGGATGAGGGAGAGGGCCTTCTCTATGGTGCCCCCCACCTGAATCTGGAACTCACGCCCCAAGGATATCAGACAAGCCCCCACATTGGCAGTCTTTAGGAGGAGCCTGAAAACGTGGCTGTTCCAGTGTGCCTTCCCTGAATAAAGTAAATAATGCCCTGCTCTGACCAATTCCCTGCAAAATTTCCTCAGAAGCACTTTACCTGTTGGGTTGATCTCCCCACATCATCCTTAAAACCCTCCTACTTAGATACATCCTATCTCTGTTCGCACCCAGTGTTTATTTATTTTAAAATTTTAATATATTACATCTGGCCCAGTCATAAGGTTTTAATTTTTTGTGTTATTGCTTATATGTGAATTATATTGATTGTACTGTTTTATTGTTTGCTGCTCTGTTGTTTTATTGATGTGTTATTGGGCTTGGCCTCATGTAAGCCACCCTGAGTCCCCTTGGGGAGATGGTAGCGGGGTATAAATAATAATAATAATTATTATTATTATTATGTGCCAAGGGTTGCCTAGTACAGTGTTTCCCAACCTTTTTTGAGCCGCGACACACTTTTAACATTAGAAAAATCCGAGGGCACACCACCAACCAAAATGACACAAAATGACACTCTAACACAGTAAAGAATGGCCGGGGGATGGTGGCCTGCTGGGAACAGCTGCTGGGAGTGCTGAAGCTGGTGGAGGGGGCAGAGCCAGGCCTCGCTATGCCCCGCCCCTCACCCCAGCTTCAGCTCTCCCACAGCTTCTCCAGCCTTGAGGGGGCAGTGCCAAGCCAGCAGTGGCAGAGCCAGCACTGGCCCCTCAAGGCTGGAGAAGCTCTGGGAGAGCTGAAGCTGCACAGAGGGGGCGGAGCCAGGCCGCACCATGCCCTTCCCCCTCCCTTCAGCTCTCCCAGCAGCTTCTCAAGTCTTGAGGGGGCAGTGCCAAGCCAGCGGTGGCAGAGCCAGCACAATGCTGGCTTGGCATTGCTCCCTCAAGGCTGGAGCAGCTGCTGGGAGTGCCAAAGCCAGGGGAGGGGGCGGAGCCAGGCCATGCCATGCCCCGCCCCTCCCCCGGCTTCAGCTCTCCCACAGAGGAGGAGCATGAGCGGTGGACAGGCTTCAGTGGGCGGGGCTCCTCCTCCGCGCGGCTTCAGCGAGCAAGGGGCGAGAATCATGGCGGATTGGAGGCTGGCTGGGGAAACGGCCGAAGGAGGCGGCGCCCCGGCCCCTTCTTTTTCTTCGCTGCTGCCCGGCCCTTCCTCCTCCTCCCCCAAGCAGCAGGAGTTCGGCAGGAGGAGAGGCGAAGGAAGGGGGGCAGAGAGCTTTTCTCACGGCACAGCAGGAGGTCCGTCACGGCACACTAGTGTGCGTCACAGTGGTTGGGAAACATTGGTCTAGTAAATTTGATTTGGATACTAAGTTTAGCCTGTTGACCCTAAAGTAACCGTCCCTGATCTAATTCATAAATTCCCATGAAGCAATGGCAGCATACATTTCTGTTAATCCATCAAGAGAGCCATGGGATGTGGAAGAACCATATGCAAGGTCCAAAATAATAACATCACTCCAAGTTTTTAAAAGGAGACAAGCTTGGGAGATGAATGGAGACAACTTCCAGATCTCACAACCCAACTCTGTGACTTTTCCCATGACCCAGAGGAAGGATATGGGCTTGGCTCAAACTTTCAGGATTTCCGCTACTATTGAATGCAATTGATAAACAGATCAACCACATCACTAAAAGGCTCTGTTCCTGTATGTGAGTTTTTACATGTCCAAGGGAAGCTCATGGGATTTCAACCAATGCACCTCTTTATTTCCCATCCACTGAACAACAATTTATGTGCGCACGGGGTTTGTGCCAAAATCCATACAGCATAAACAGGACAGAGGAAATGAATGCCTCTGTCCCATTTTTCTCCTGCTGTCTCTATCAATCTGCTCTATTTATCCTGCATACATTGCAGACACATCTGTCAAATACATGCTCATGAACTATTTAGAGTTTTCCCTTGTCTTTTGCAGTATTTGTATTTGGCTTTATTTCTCCATCTGGCAATCTTCCTTCCACTTCCCGTTGTCTTTTTCAGATTATAGTTTTAACTCAACGAAGAATAATATGACTATTTATCTGCCTTTAATTTTGGATTCTTCTGATAACCAACTACTACAGGTTGACACCAAGGAATGACTATATACACACAGGAACAACAAACGTAGTGGTATCAAATATTCATATAATCAATAGTCGTAGTCATAGTCATATAGAGTAAACAAGTAGTAGTCCAACAAATGCAGTTTAGCAATACACCAACATCAATACATAAGTATCACCGGAGGTTCCTACCCTTCGCGTCGTTTGTCCATATAGAGATACATAAGTCCAGTACAATTCAAATTTCAGGATGGGATAATAGGGAGGAAGTCCGAGGAAGCTAGGTCAAAACGCCCAAGTAGACAGGGATGGTAGGAAGCGGAGTTAGGTGGGTGAGTCGGTTGAGTTTCAGGCAAAGCTGCAATGGCGATAAATCCAAGTGGACTCAAACCGCTTCAAGTATGCAGGCCAACGAGGATAACTCTGTACGATGGTACCAACTCCCGTTTCGACTCTTACCACCCACACAACAGGAGTTAATGTGCTACTACTGGCCTTGAAAAAGACCCTTCTTTCACCGGGTCGAAAGGGGAGTTGGTACCATCGTACAGAGTTATCCTCGTTGGCCTGCATACTTGAAGCGGTTTGAGTCCACTTGGATTTATTGCCATTGCAGCTTTGCCTGAAACTCAACCGACTCACCCACCTAACTCCGCTTTCCTACCATCCCTGTCTACTTGGGCGTTTTTGACCTAGCTTCCCCCGGACTTCCTCCCTATTATCCCATCCTGAAATTTGAATTGTACTGGACTTATGTATCTCTATATGGACAAACGACGCGAAGGGTAGGAACCCTCCGGGGTGATACTTATGTATTGATGTTGGTGTATTGCTAAACTGCATTTGTTGGACTACTACTTGTTTACTCTATATGACTATGACTACGACTATTGATTATATGAATATTTGATACCACTACGTTTGTTGTTCCTGTGTGTATATTGTTGCTTGCAACCCCTCCCCCACCTTTTGTGCTTATATACCAAGGAATGACTGCCTAAATCAGGGGTGGGCAATTATTTTTTTCCAAGGGGCCACATGAGAGCCAAAAAATATTATGGAGGGCAGCACCTAAAGGCTGAACTACATTCTAATCTACATTATTTATTTATTTATTTACTATATTTACTATATATTACACATAATTAATATTAACATATTAATATATCAAGAAATATTCATATATTATTAGTAATCATAATTATTATATTATAGTGCATATATATATAGATATTATAATATATTGAAATTATAATATAATATAATATAACATTATATTATATATTATATAATAATATTATTATTATAAAATTATCATTATAAAATAATAATAAAAACCACTAAAATAAAATGAAATTCAAGAAGACAAGGGGCAAACCAAGATGGAGGCTGACATCCTCAAGAGAGGAAGGATCCCAAGATGGAATGGCCCAATGGACCCAGCCCAGAGAATAACAAAGCGGACCCATCCGCCAGCAGAGCAGAAGACGATCGGAGGCTGCAGGCCTCCGCCCGCTCTCGCCCCCAGCAGTTCCCCATCTGATTGCCCTGCCATGGAGTGCCTGCCATCCCGGCTTTGGAGTGCCTGCCATCCCAGGAGGTGATCCGGGCCTGCAGCGGGAGGAGTCGGCGAGCTGTGACGGGTGATCGCCCTGGCGAACCGGAAGGCTATCAAGTCTTCCAAAGCCGTCGCTCCTCTGATTTTTCTCCTGAGCGACGGGCTGTCTGCCGATGCAGGCCCCACAGCCTGCGATGGGATGGCAGCAGCGGGACCCCTTCCTCTTGGTCCCACCCCCGACACCCTTCTCCCCGGGCCGGACAGAATCGGCTGCCAGGCCACATCCGGCCCGCGGAACGTAGCTTGCCCAGGTCTGGCCTAAATTATATCCTGCCAGATAACCTCTCCCAAGATTGCCTGGAGTTTGGAGAAGTTACTTTCTGAACAACAACCACCAGAATCCCCCATTCAGCATATGTATTGGCAGTTGTAGTCCAAAAAAATGTTATTTCTCACCACAGCCTTGCCTAATACTCTAACACAGAGCTTTTCAAACTATGTTTGCGACAAATTAAGTCTGTAGGTGTCAATGTGAAATAAGCAATAAATCATGTCTTTTAAAGATATAAATGAAGATATTTCATGAGATATGTTTTGTCCCTGCACATTATACCATTATAACTTATGTATGTGACAATTTGAGGACCGGGCCATCTGTAGGAAGACCAAGGGGCTTGTTTATGGTCCTCCCAACTCTGCTACATGCCTGAGAAACATGGACTGTCTACAGACGTCACACTCAACTCCTGGAATGATTCCATTAGCATTGCCTCAGAAAAATCCTGCAAATATCTTGGGAAGACAGGCAGACAAATGTCAGCATGCTGGAAGAAGCAAAGGCCGCCAGCACTGAAATGATGCTCCTTCACCATCAACTCCGCTGGACTGATCACGTAGTCCAAATGACCGATCACCGTCTCCCAAAGCAGTTACTATAATCCCAACTGAAGAATGGGAAACGTAATGTTGATGGACAGGAAAAGATATTTAAAGATGGGCTTAAAGCCAACCTTAAAAACTGTGGCATAGACATTGAGAACTGAGAAGTCCTGGCCCCTGAGTGCCCTAACTGGAGGTCAGCTGTGACCAACAGTGCTGCAGAATTCGAAGAGATACGAATGGAGGGCAAGAGGGAGAAACATGCCAAGAGGAAGGCATGTCAAGCCAATTCTGACCAGGACCACCTTCCACCTGGAATCCGATGTCCTCACTGTGGGAGAACATGCGGATCAAGAAGAATTGACTGTGGTGCAGCTGGCTGGGTGTCAGCTGCATTAAAGATCACTACTGACCGAAAGGTCATGAGTTCGAAGCCAGCCCGGGTCAGAGTGAGCTTCCGGCCAATTGTGTAGCTTGTTGTCGACCTTTGCAACCCAAAAAACAGTTGCATCTGTCGAGTAGGAAATTTAGGTACCACCTATGTGTGGGGAGGCTAATTTAACAAAATTGACGAGGCATAAAAAATCTCCAGCAAAAGAATGTGGGGAATGCAGAAAGTACTTCATCAGTGTCACAGAGGGACAGTGAAGCGATAGCTTCCCTGGTGGCCAGAAGTTTGAATGTTAAATAGCCTCTGACTGTCTGTCTATATGTTTTGTGTGTCTATGGCATTGTATGTTTGCCATGTGTGTATACATTGTAACCCGCTCTGAGTCCCCTGCGGGATGAGAAGGGTGGAATATAAATACTGTAAATCAATCAATCAATCAAGAGGGCTCCACAGCCACCTACGGACCCACCGTCAAAACTCTACACTTGGAGAACCATTATCCTCAGGCTATGAGGGATCACCTAAATAAGTAAGTATGTGACTGTAACTCTTATAAGGGATTGGTTTAATCTCAGGTTTGCTTGTAAAACGTAATTACCGTATCACGAAACAACACATGTCTAAAAAGTGTATCAGCTTTGCTCTGGCAATATTTTGCATCCGTACCTTATTTTATCCAAAATGTTTTATTCATATATTTATTATAGGAACCTATATCTCTCTTGGAAGTATTTATTTATTTATCTCTTGGGGGTATTTATCTCAGTCCTCTTCAATGACCCATCAATTATACATTTTAAAACGTAATTAAAGCCATCTATTGTAATTTATTTGGAGCAGGCTTCCATTCGGTGTTGTATTCCCCCTCTATGTTAAATCCTGTCTCCAGGGTTAAATCGTTTTGTTATCTTTGTGCTAACTGATTTGTTAGTCAAATTTAAAATCCTTTGCCTCGGGCCCCTAACAGAGGCCCCAATATTGTAATCATATGGAAAGGAGGTATGTAGCTGACATACATTCTAACTGCAGATGCATTGCTGTTGACCCATAGGCTCATTTCAGACAAAACTGGAAAACATAATTACAGTTATCTGAATAAACTTGCCAATTAAGTACTCTAGCATTCCCCACTATGTCATACAAACATATGGAAAATAAAAGCATTGTTAATTTTATACTAATCATGATCCCTTCTAAAGAAAAATAACTTTTTGCACCCAAATTCATGGGCCTCCCTATGGATTCATGGGCCATAGGTTAAGCATCACTATGTGAAATGATGGAGCCCCTGGTGGTGCAATGGGTTAAACCAGGGGTGGGCAACCTACGGCCCGCAGGCCGCATCCGGCCAGCTAGCAGCCGATTCTGTCCGGCCCGGGACAGGGCGTCGGGGGTGGAGCCAAGAGGAAGGGATGCCGCTGCAACCATCCCATCGCGGCGCGGCAGCTTTGGAGTGCCCCAGGCTCTCCGCCTGGCCCTCCGGTGCCTCTCCATGCCGGAGACAGGAGGAGGAGGCGGAAAGCCCGGAGCTGGTGCTGCCTCCACCCTCGGGCCCTCCCTCACTCCACCGACGCGCGACCCTCCATGCAAGAGGGCCAAAGCCCAGGATCACCACCATGAGGGCACTCCGGAGCCGCCAGAGAAGGCAGGAAGGAACCCTCGCTACCCTGGTGCAGCCTGTGGCAGCCCCCGCTTTGAGGCGGAACCATGGCAATACGGGGAACGGCTGGGGGCGAGAGTGGGCGGAGGCCTGCAGCCTCCGATCGCCTGCTGCTCTGCTCTCCTCTGCTGCAGCGGCGGCTGGGTCCGCTTTGCCATCCTCTGGGCTGGATCCATTGGGCCATTCCATCTTGGTTCGCACGTTTTAGTGGTTTTTATTATTATTTTATAATAATAATATAATAAATAATATAATGCTATATTATATTATAATTTCAATATATTATAATGTCTCTCTATATATATATATACTATAATAATTATGATATTAATACTAATATATGAATATTTCTTGATATATTAATATGTTAATATTAATGATGTGTAATATATAGTAAATATAGTAAATAAATAAATAATGTAGATTAGAATGTAGTTCCGCCTTTAGGTGCGGCCCTCCATAATATTTTTTGGCTCTCGTGTGGCCACTTGGGAAAAATAATTGCCCACCCCTGGGTTAAACCCTTGTGCCGGCAGGACTGAAGACCGATAGGTCGGAGGTTCGAAACCAGCGAGAGTGCAGATGAGCTCCCTCTGTCAGCTCCAGCTCCCCATGCATGGTCATGAGAAAAGCCTCCCACAAGGATGGTAACACATCAAAACACCTGGGTGTCCCTGGGTAATGTCTTTGCAGAGAGCCAATTCTCTCACACAGAAGTGACTTGTAGTTTTTCAAGTCGCTCCTGACATGAAAAAAAGTGAAACTATAGCCAAGGAGAAAGTATATCATAGAAGGAGAACCACAGTTTCATATACTGCCTTGTTTTGAAACAGCAGTGGGAACCAGTTCACTCTCAAGATGTTGGATTTTAGCCCTCAGCATTCCTTACTATGGAGGCCAGTGTTCATGGGAGCTCTTGTTTTGAACTATCTGGAGGGCCACGTGGTTCCTAAATTCAGTCATTATGGGAAATTACGGTTAGTTTAAAAATGGAAGCAGAAGTATGCATTCTCCTCATGAGTGTGCCAAGGACTATCATCTGAACTTAAGGACTGAACAGACTTGTTCGGAAATCAGGGGAAGCCACATTTCTCTCCTCTATCAGACCAATGCTTAGGCCAAGATGACTTTTTGTTGGTTAGCACTGTAGGTTTTGGGGCCTGAGAAACAGTCAACCAAAAAAGTGCTGAGCTTGATGGATCACTGCCCAGGTCTAGCATGGCAAGCCCGACAAGTTCCTACAGAGGAAACAAACTACAAACATAAAATGTCAATAGACACCTCTCTGGATGATTGTCTGCAACCAAAGTCCTGCTCGTCTTGGAGAGCTGGTGCACCGTTTCGGCATAATCTTCTACAGCTTGCTCCAAAATCTGGTGCTTCTTCAGCATGGAGACTGCACTTTGTTCATCCTAAAGTGATAAGAGAGAACAATATAACACTCTTTAAATGACCAAAATCAGTGTGCACATAGCTATCGTACTGTCTATTCTCCTCTATTGGTCTGAAACATGGGTCACCTATCGCCAACACCTACAACTCCTCAAACGCTTTCATCAGCGCTCTCTTCGCACAATCCTAAATATACACTGGACCGACTATGTGACGAATGTTGCTGTCCTTGAGCAAGCAGGAATCACCAGCGTTGAGGCCATGCTATTGAGAACACAGCTGCGCTGGGCAGGGCACGTCTCTAGGATGGAGGACCACCGCCTCCCAAAGATACTACTCTATGGTGAACTCGCCATGGGTCAGCGCAAGAGAGGGGCTCCCAAAAAGAGATATAAGGACTCCCTGAAACAACATCTCAGGCTTGGCCAGATTGATCACCAACAATGGTCCACCCTGGCCTCACATCGGGAGGCATGGAGACGCACTATCCACAATGCTGCGGCCTCTTTCGAGAAGACACGCCGAATGGGTCTCAAAGAGAAACGACAATGCAGAAAGAACCGCAACTTGGAAACAACATCACCCAAGGAGACTTTCTGCTGTGCTTTCTGCAACCAAACTTGCCTATCTCAGATTGACCTTTTTAGTCATCAACGCGCTTGTAAAAAGCGTGGGATGAGTCCTTCCTAAGAATCTTCATTCGCGAAGTAATGCCGAGAGAGAGAGAGATAGGGAACACTCTCAATGGGTACACAATGGAATTTAGAAATATAAAGATCTGTTAGGATGGCAGCCGCATTTTATTATTTATTTACTATATTTCTACCCCGCCCTTCTCAACCCCCCGGGGGGTGGGGGGGTGGACGGACTCAGGGCGGCTTACAATGCACAATTAGATGCCGGCACAGTACACAATATAAAACCACTAATACAACAAGATTAAAAACATCAGAATTAAACAATTATCAGCAATCAATTAAGTTAAAATTCCATCCATAACAAGTCCACATTCAATCAATAGAGGAAGCCGTATTTTCATGTTCGTCGTCATATTAGTCCATTCCAAGTAAAGTGCTGCATTTACTTACTGTGCAAAGGCCTGGTCCCACAACCACGATTTTACTTTCTTCCTGAAAGCTAGGAGGGATGGGGTCGATCGTATTTTGCTTGGAAGCGCATTCCACAGGTGGGAGGCCACAGCCGAGAATGCCCTGTCTCTTGTCCCTACCAGCCGCAGTTGAGTTGCTGGTGGAAGCAAGAGTAGGGCCTCCCCAGATGATTTTAAGTTATGAGGTGGAACGTAGTGGCAGAGGCATTCGGACAAGTAAGCTGGGCCATAACCGTATAGAGCAGGGGTACCCACACTTTTTCAGCATGCGAGCTACTTATAATAAAACCAAGTCAGAAAGATCTACCTGCCTCAAGGCTGGAGGGGGGAGGGGCGGGGGCAGGGCTTGGTGCGGCCTGGCTCCACCCCCCTCTGGCTTCGGCACTCCCATCCTCAAGCTGGGAGAAGCTGCTGGTAGAGTGTAAGCCAGAGAGGGCAGAGCCAGGCCACGCCAAGCCCTGCCTCCTCCCCTCTGGCTTTGGAGCTCCCAGCAGCTTCTCCAGGCTTGAGGATGGCAGTGCCAAGCCATTGGTGGCATAGCTAGCACAAGGCCGGCTTGGCCCTGCTCAAGGCTGGAGCAGCTGCTGGGAGTGCCGAAGCTGGGGAGGGGTGGGGCTTGGCGCGGCCTGGCTCCGCCCCCTCTGAGAAGCACCCCATCCGGCTGCGATCGACCTCCTTCGGTCCTGCGATCGACTGGTTGAGCAAGATCGACTTCCTGTGCAACCCTGGCATAGAGCTTTAAAGGTCAAAATCAGCACTTTGAATTGAGCCCAGAAGTGGACAGGCAGCCAGTGGAGCTGACACAACAGGGGGGTGGTATGCTCCCTGTATGTCGCTCCAGTTAGTAGCCTGGCTGCCGCCTGTTGGACTAGTTGAAGTTTCCGAACCGTCTTCAAAGGCAGCCCCACGAAGAGTGCATTGCAGTAATCTACTTGAGATGTGACAAGAGTATGGACCACCGTTGCCAGATCAGACCTCCCAAGGTATGGGCGCAGCAGTCGCACGAGTCTTAACTATGCACAAGCTCCCCTGGACACTGCCGAGACCTGGGGTTCCAGGCTCAGCGATGAGTCCAGGATCACTCCCAAGCTGCGAACCTGCGTCTTCAGGGGGAGTGTAACCCTGTTCAACACAGGCTGTAACCCTATACCCTGTTCAGCCTTTTGACTGACTAGGAGGACCTCTGTCTTGTCTGGATTGAGTTTCAATTTGCTAGCCCTCATCCAGTCCGACACAGCAGCCAAGCACCGGTTCAAAGTCTGGACATCTGCTGATTAGATTTGATTCATTTTGAGGGACCCAAATCCAAACACGTACTATGGGATTGACGAACCCCTTCCTCACATGGATGGTGTGCTGATTACTAGGAAGTAAGATTTTTCTTCCAACTAAAGATCAAGAAGGGAATTGAGTTATTCTAAGTCAGTGATTTTCAACCAGTGTGCTGTGGAACACTAGTGTGCCATGAGAGAAAGCCCAGGCGCTGGGGGACGTCTTGCTGGAGGTGAATGGCCTCACGCACCGCGACATGCTGGCCATCATCCGCCATTTCAGGGAGCCTGTGCACCTCAAGACCGTGGGGCCAGGTCAGTGCCTCGGAGCCGCAAAATGCCCTCCTCCTTTGCCTGCCTGATTTGGGTGACTCTATACCAGACATGGGCAAACTTGGGCCCTCCAGGTGTTTTGGAGTTCAACTCTCACCATTCCTAACAGCCTCAGGCCCTTTCCTTAAGCAGCTGAGTGAGATGAGCTTCTCAAGCTTGACTGCGATAAAAACTAAAAACAGAGAGAGACTGACAGCTGTTGAGCAAGAGCTTTGTGTGTGTCTTTCTAACATTCCTGCCAGGATATCTATTTTGAGTTCATCGAAAGAGGCCCAGGTTTCACACTGAGTGTATAAATACATTTAAAAACATATTAACTATATGTATTACTGTGTTAGAGTGTCATTTTGGTTGGTGGTGTGCCCCAGGATTTTGTAAATGTAAAAAATGTGCCGCAGGTCAAAAAAGGTTGAAAATCACTGTTCTAAGTGATTTGATTACATTGTAAAGTTGACTTCCTCACGTTGGGGATAAGCCCCCATTGAAATGTTCCCATGCAAGACTTTGGCTGAGTCCCCCTTTATCAACGTGGGGTTGCCTTTGAAGACAGTTCAGAAACGCCAACTATTTATTTATTTGTTTTATTCTGTGTCGTTGTTTTTATGCTGTGGCTTTTAGTGTTGTGAGCCGCCCCAAGCCCACCAGGAGTGGCGGCATAGAAGCAGAATGATAAATAAATAAATAAATAAATAAAAAAAACCATGCCTGCTCAGGTTAGAGTTGTGGCTTCCTTGATTAACACAATCCACTTGTAATGCGATCTTCATATTTTGATATTACTTTCCTTACCAAGCATTACTGTCTTTTGCAATGAGCTGGACCTTTTGGCAAGCTCGTAATATCCATATCAGGCATGTAGCCAGGGGGAGGGGGCTAAGGGGGCTTCAGCCCCCCCCGAAATTCTCAGGGTGGTCCGCGAAAAGGCCTTACTGGTACATTATTTAAACTGTTATGTTTATTCATATCATGATCTGATCACCATGCTCATTATATCCCATATTAATGGGGTTATTGGGATAACAATACAAAAGGTTTGCTAGGGTAGACCCTCTTCCACCCAGTCTCAGCCCCCCCCGAACCAAACTCAGCCCCCCTCCCCCTGAATCAAAATCCTGGCTATGGCCCTGGGAGTAGAGCCGTGGGGCCATCACCGAGAAGGCCGTCTCTCTCGTTCCCACCAACCGTACTTGAGACCGAGAGAAGGGGCTCTCCTGATGATTTCAGGGCTCAAGTAGTGAAAGGTGAGAACTTAATATGTCCTCAGAACAGGCATGTAGCCGGGGGGCTTAGGGGGCTTCAGCCCCCCCCCCCAATTCTCAGGGTGGTATGCGAGAAGGCCTTACTGGTACATTATTTAAACTGTTATGTTTATTCATATCATGATCTGATCACCATGCTCATTATATCCCATATTAATGGGGTTATTGGGATAACAATACAAAAGGTTTGCTAGGGTAGACCCTCTTCCACCCAGTCTCTGCCCCGAACCAAACTCAGCCCCCCCCCCTGAATCAAAATCCTGGCTATGGCCCTGCTGGGAGCAAAAGGCCAATAATGAGGAGGTCAAATGCATCTCTTTGGGGAGGGAGTTCCAGAGCCGTGGGGCCATCACCGAGAAGGCCGTCTCTCTCGTTCCCACCAACCGTACTTGAGACCGAGAGAAGGGGCTCTCCTGATGATTTCAGGGCTCAAGTAGTGAAAGGTGAGAACTTAATATGTCCTCAGAACAGGCATGTAGCCGGGGGGGGGGGGGCTTAGGGGGCTTCAGCCCCCCCCCCCCAATTCTCAGGGTGGTATGCGAGAAGGCCTTACTGGTACATTTTTTAAACTGTTATGTTTATTCATATCATGATCTGATCACCATGCTCATTATATCCCACATTCATGGGGTTATTGGGATAACAATACAAAAGGTTTGGTAGGGTAGTCCCTCTCTTACTCAGACTCAGCCCCTCCCGAATCAAACTCAGCCCTCGCCGAATCAAAATTCTGGCTACGGCCCTGATCCATATTAACTTTCCTCTTCCTCATTCTTCTTGATGTGCCCCCCAAAACAGCGCTAGAATCCACTGCATGAAAGAAAAACCATCCCAGGAGGAAGATCATGTTCTAAACTTGCCTTCAGCAAGGGCTCACTGAAGAATACAAGAATTTGAGGAGTCAGAACAGGTATGGATTGGTTTTTTCCAGCTATGGTGTCCCGCTCTATTGTTTTATGTATAGACACATGAGAGAGTATTTTGTAAACACACAGAACCTTGAAACTATCTGATTCTGTTTGGATGGCAGCTGTGGTCTGACAACAATGTGTCGTTCAAACACATCAAGTCAGACTTCTCAATAGAGAAGATGACAAGTAACAAAGGTGCAGAAGTGCTGAAAAGCAAAATCTTTCAAAAGAAAGATAAATCTAAAATAAATGGATGGCGCAACCAACAATTAAGAGAAGCTGCAAAGAGAATGCTATTTTACTTTAGCATTGCAACACTCTGGGTGGAATCAAACACTCAGGAAGTTACTTTAGATCAGGTATGGGCAAACTCTGGCCTTCCAGGTGTTTTGGACTTCAACCCCCACAATCCCTAACACCCCAGTAAGCTGGCTGGGATTTCTGAGAATTTAAGTCCCAAACACCTTGAGGGCCAAAGTTTGCCCATGCCTGTTTTAGATAGAGGCAGATCTTTGATCCACCTAGTTTTTTTTTAACCTACACTAACTGCTTGTACATCTCAAATAGATTACTGCAACACACTCTACGTGGGGTTGCCTTTGAAGACTGTTCGGAAACTCCAACTATTTATTTGTTTTATTTACGACATTTATATGCCGCCCTTCTCACCCCGAAGGGGACTCAGAGCGGCTTACAAGTAAAATGTAAATACAATATATTATATTATTGCCATAGCACAATATTAACATTATATATTGCATTGTACTATAACATTATACTGTAATATTATTAGTAATATTACATGTAATATAAAATAAATAATTATAATATCATATTATTAGTAGTAGTATTATATTGTATTACATTATAATATTATCAATATTATATGTACAGTATATACAATATATTATATTATATTATAAGCACAGTGCAGGAGGCAAGATGGAACTGGCTTCCTGGCCCCTCTCTTCACTCTGATCTCAGAGCAGCGATTGGTGCTGGGGGGAGGGGGTGGGCTCCCAACTGATGACACTGGAGGCAGCAGCCTCCAACTAGTCCAATGGGCAGCAGCCAGATTACTCACTGGAGTGACATACACAGAATATTCCACCTCCCTGTTGTGTCAGCTCCACTGGCTGCCGGTTCAGTTCCAAGCACAATTCAAAGTGCTGGTCTTGACCTATAAAGCCCTATATGGTTCCGGCCCAGCTTACTTATCCAAATGTATCTCCCTCTACATCCCGCCTCGGAGTCTAAGATCATTTGGGGAGGCCCTGCTCTCGATCCCGCCTCTGTAGCAAACGTGCTTGGTGGGGATGAGAGACAGGGCCTTCTCGGTGGTGGCCCCCTCTGCCTGTGGAACACGCTCTCCAGTGAAATTGGATCAACTACATCCCTCCTTTCCTTCAGGAAGAACCTCAAAACATGGTTTTAGGATCAGGCACTCAGGTAGCAGGCTGACAGCAATTACAATGTTTTTGAGAACGGATTATGGACAGGTTTCGGACTTGGTCATTGGTCGCCTAATCGGATTTAGATATGGCTATTGAGTTAATAATACTGTTTTAAATGGATTTAACCTAATGTTTTTACTTATTATGTCATGTCATATTTTTACTGTGTTTGTATGTATGGGCATCAAATTGTTGCCAGCCTTAAGCTGCCCTGAGTCCCCCTTCGGGGGTTGAGAGGGGCAAGGTACAAATGTTTTAAATAAATAAGTAAGTAAGTAAGTAAATAAATAAATAAATAAAAATCTCCACGGATTCAGGCAGGAAGTCTTTACCCAACCTACTTACAGATGCCTGAGAATGAACCTGGGACTTCCTGTGGGCAAAGCATGCATTGTGCTACCAAGCTATAACTCACTTTGTAACAAGAATTCAGATAATTTGGCACAGGAGAGTATTGCTGAGTCAGTCCATTTCAAACCATTTCGTAACTGTGATAACTCTCAGATAAGGGATGGTCCAAATACAGGCAATCATCACTTGAGAAACATAACCTCAAGGGATAATCTGAATGCACGTACATACCATAACTGTAGCACCAAAGACAGGTCCACAATATGATTACAAACTGTTATAAACATAGAGCAAAGATGTGTTTTGATGCTCCAAAGACATTGCTCAGCTGATGTCCTTGGAGCATTACGGTGTTTTGTTACCTTGGCCTTCTCTTCGGACATCATGTAGAGTTCCTGCTCGCTCATCCACGCTTCGGCCTCGGCGGCATCGAAGTAGTACTGCTGAGCTTTGTGGGACTCCTCAAGGCGCTTGTGGCGTTTCTCGGTCTCCTCTATCAGGAGGTTCCACAGCTGCTGCAAGTCTGCAAGGCGCTGCTGGATTGCTTCGGCATTAAGGCTGCTGTCCGTGACAATGTTTTGGCTTCTCTCGAAAATGTCGTCGATCCGAGGCTGGTGTCCCTGGATTTCCTTCTGAAGTGTCTAACATGGGGAAATTCAATACTCACATTGGAAACAGCTTACTGAACACAAATGCTTATGGAGAAAGACAATAGGGTGTCATTCAAGAAGGCAGATTCCCAGAATGCATTGCAGTAATTGGGGTGGGAGGGAGACAGCCAGCAGGCAACACTTTCTGATAGGAACAGGACTGACAAGTCACTTCAGGACAGGGACATCAATATCAAAATAGCAAATTACTCAAGGCTCAAGTGGACAGCAGCTAGATAACAAAGCTAGAAAGCACACTGCCTTGGAGCCAGTCCAAATGGTATCCTCACCACCGGGAACATACCATATGGATTGAAGTGTATTTTCCACCTACTGTTGTTATCACTGAGCATCTACGTATTGTGTGAATTGGGATTATTTGATTATTGTTTAGATACCTCACAGACAATGCCCAAGATATTGGCACAAGTTCCGACACCTACTATCCATGTTGATCAAGTTTACCACCAGGAGGAGCTGCCGTCCAACTGAGCAAGACACTCAATCCAATATTTATAGTCTCAGTCCATTGTGGTAATCAGCATATTGTCAATGGATTATATAGTGCAGGGCTGTCCAACTGGCGGCCCGGGGGCCGTATACGCCCCACAGCCCCTTCCCCACAGCCCCCTACCCTCCTGCAAGATATCTGCTTTTTAAGATTATAAAATATTATTATTTTTTGAATATTTTTTGAATATTTTTTTGAATATTATTTATTTATTTATTTTCACGGTGGGGGGGGGTGAGGGGCGGGGCGGGGCAGGGAGGAGGAGCAGGCTCCCTTCCTCCTACTTCCCTCCCCCCTCTCTCTCCCTCCCTCCTTCTCTCTCTTTTCCCCCTTTCATTCCTTCCCCCTTCCACCACCTGAATGAAAGAGGGAAGGCGAGAGAGAGTGCACCGAGTGAGAGGGGGCGTGGCCAGAGCAAAAAAGGGGCAGGGCCAAGTTCGGAGCGCGGGGGGGGGGGTGCTCATCCATTCCCTTTCCAGCTTCCTCCTCTTCTGAGGATTCGTGCCAAGTTTGGTCCTGATCCATCATTATTTGAGTCCACAGTGCTCTCTGGATGGAGGACAACTACAACTCCCAAACTCAAGGTTCAGTACTTTCTGTTGCTCTCATGAGTTTAGTCTGCCAAGTTTGATTCAACATGGCTGAGGAATGCTTGGATTGTGTTTTCCCCTTATGGCAGAAGGAGGTAGGACTAGATGGCCCTTGGAGATCTCCTATTCTAGGAACCCATTGTAATTAATATTATTATTATTATCATCATCATCAGAGTCTGAATGGTCATCTGTGAGGAATGCTTTGATTGTGTTTTCCCCTTACACCAGAAGGAGATTGGACTGGATGGCCCTTGGAGGTCTCCTACCCAGGAACCTGTTGTTGTTGTTATTATTATTAGCAGAGGCAGAATGAATATTATGCCTTATCATTCAGGGTTATAGGCCTGTGTGGAAGGGCCCTGGCTTCTTATTTGACTTCCTTTCCACACATCTGAATAAAATCCCATGTTATTTGCTTTAAATCAGATTATATAGAGTGTGGACTCCGATAATCCAGTTCAAAGCAGGTATTCTGGGTTATATGGCTGTGTGGAAGGGCCCTGAGTCCACACTGCAATATAATCCAGTTCAAAGCAGGTTTTGTGGGGTTTCCTGCCTGGATATTCTGGGTTATATGGCTGTGTGAAGGGCCCTGAGTCCACACTGCAATATAATCCAGTTCAAAGCAGGGACTGGGACTTGAGACTGGGATTTTGCTGTTCATCTCTATCTCCAAGTCAAAGCCCCGATGTCGTCCACAGACATCTCCAAGGCGGGGAGGGGGCGGAGCCAGGAAGGGGGCAGAGCTGGGGGTGGGGCAGGGGTGGAGCTGGGGAGGGGGTGGAGCCGGGGGCGGAGGCAGACCCTTCGGCCCCCCAGGTCATCAGTAACCAGAATTCCGGCCATAGGTCCGGTAGAAGTTGGACAGCCCTGATATAGTGTAATGCATGTGGTCTCTGCAGTTGTAATAAAACAGCTCTATTTGAAGTTTACACCATATATGGTCCTCTGATGGCACAGGATTCAACAGCCATAAGTGAGAAGGACATTCTCATGTGGATTAGGTTTACGTGAATACTGGCGTGTTTCAGTTGTCTGAATGCTCTCTAGAAATGCTATGCTTGGGTTAGAGAAGGCAGGGGTTGAACTATTCCCTTTACCATTAGTTCAATCCTCCAGGAAATATGTCAAAATGTGAACCGCGACAATGTAGAAAAAGGTTCCCAAAAGAGAAACGCCGAACAGAGCTCCACAAGGGAGGCTGCCGCAAAGATGTAAACAAAGACTCTCAAAAGGGAAACGCCGAACAGTGCTCCACGAGGGAGGCTGCCTATGGCTGGAGCGCTCTCCGTAGCTGGCTGCGGGCCGTTTCGTCCCTTAACGAGACTTCCTCAGGGGCAGCGCCGTAATAATAGTGTCGTCCTCAATAGAAGAAAATCATTCAATGTATCATCATAAGAAGCAGAGGACGGCCCATCCAATCCGATGGGGAAAGGTCTTTGGAGCTCTGTTCGGCGTTTCTCTATTGGGAACCTTTGTTTACATCGTCGCGGTTCACATTTTGACGTATTTCCTGGATATTACAACACCCACAGTTGGATTATTTGTTGAACTTTATTCTACGGAACCGTAACTCAGTGACGGATTACCTTACCATTGGCTTTCCTCTTCGTATTTCTACTCGGGCACACACGAAGCAGCTATATCCATTCAAGGTACTGTGTTCTGACTGACTGACTGACTGACTTTATTATTTCTGAGTCGCCCTCCACGTTAGTGCTCCGGGCGACTTACACACAACAAATTCCACAATTAAAATAGAGTATTTAAAACTAGATTAAAATATTCAGTGGTTAAATGCAGGGGCCAGGCCCGGTATTTGGGTTCCTGGTTCTGCATTAACCATGGGCTTTCCTAAATAGCCAGGTCTTCAGAGCGGTCAGGAACTGGGGCAGGTCGAGGAGGCTCTCTGGTCCGGTGGCATCGAGTTCCAAAGAACGGGGGCCATAGCGGAGAACGATCTCCGTCTCGTGGTCTCCAGGTGGGCCTCTTTCAAGCCTGGTACGTGAAGAAGGTTCTTGTTTGCTGGCCGCGGGGTCCTTGAGCAAGCAGGCATCAACAAGCGGTCTTTTAGGTATGTTGGGCCCCGGCCCCGTAGGGCTTTGAAAGCCAAGGTCAAGGTCTTGTGTAAGGCTCTATACTCAACGGGCAGCCAGTGCAGGCGCTGCAGAGATGGTGTAATGTGGCATCTCATCGATGTTCCTGTGAGAAGCCTGGCGGCTGCGTTCTCCACCATCTGAGCCTGCGGGTTAGTGACCGGGGTAGACCTACATACAAAGCGTTACAGTAATCCAGCCTTGATGTAACCGTGGCATGGATTACTGTAGCTAGTGCTTCTCTGTCAGAAGATAGGGCGCCAATTGTCTCGCTTGGCGCAGGTGGAAGAAGGCCCTTTTGCTCGTGGAGGCAACCTGGGCTTCCATCGACAATTTGGAGTCCAGGATAACACCAAGGCTTTTTACTGAGGGGGGACGGAATCAGCGGTTCCCTTCAAAGGGGGCAGCGAGAAAGGTGGTTCTGGGCGGCCCGGCCATAAGATTCCATCTTTGATGGATTTATTTTAAGTTTGTGGGCGCGGAGCCATTTTGTCACTGCTTCTAGGCCTCGAGTGAAGTTTCGGGCACCGAAGTTGCGCCAGGCTCCAGTTTCAGTAGGAGCTGGGTGTCATCGGCATATTGGTAGCACCCTAGGCCGAAGCCAACGGCCGAACATAGATGTTAAACAATGTTGGTGATAATATGGCGCCTTGGGGCACTCCGCACTCGAGGAGAGATTTCCTAGATGTTTGGCCTAGCCATTCAACTCGCTGACTACGTCCGCGCAGGAAGGAGCTAAGCCAAGCTAAAGCTGTTCCTTGTATCCCTATGGCGGCAAGTTGTCGTATCAGCAGATCATGGTCCACCGTGTCGAATGCGGCGGTAAGGTCCAGCAATACCAGAACTACTGAGCCTCCCTTGTCTAGTTGGCAGCAGATATAGTCCGAGATGGCCACCAGGACAGTCTCGGTCCCGTCAAGGGCGGAACCCTGATTGAAAGGGGTCCAAGCTCTGATGTCTCAAGGAAGTTTTGTAGCTAGGTTGCTGCCGCGCGTTCGATCAGCTTACTGAAACGGAGGTTTGAGATGGGTCGGTAGTTCGCTGGCTTCGCTGGGTCCAGATTGGCTTTTTTCAAGAGTGGGCGGACCGAGGCTTCTTTCAAGGCGTCCGGGAAAATTCCCTGCTCTGAGTTGGAATCTAGCGATTATCCCGGACTATTTGCATAATGCTATAACCAACTTTGTGAGTGTGACAAAGTACCATATGTGTCCTACTATGACCCTTTGGGATAAAACTATGTGTTGAACTTCAAATTTGTAATGCTAATGAACTGTGTTGAACTCAATGTGTTGAACTGAACATTCATACTGTTAATGAAATAAGATATTTTTGATATTGAATAAGGTTGTTTCTATTTTGCTAGTAACCCTCCGTTGTGTATTGTTTGATCAGTGAAAAATGGGTCAGGAACGAAGAGATTGAAAAAATTCCACACAAAAAAGGGTCTTAAAGTAACTTCCAAACTCATAATGTCATCCTCCACAGTTGGTTAACCTGTTGAATCTCATTGGAAACCAGGAGGTGGGATATTGGCCCCATCTACACTGCCATATGATGCATCTTAAAACTGTATTATATGGTCAGTCCAAACTCATATAAATGTATTTTAATTTTATTGAACTGCATTATATGTCTGTATACTGAACATAACATGCAGTTTCAAACTGCATTATATGGCAATGTAGATGGTGCAAACAACAATGCTAGAGGATTAATGGATACATTAAAAATGTCATAGTAAACCTATCTATATGAAGAGCAAAATTCTAGTCTAACATATAAGTATGGTGGATATAAGTACACTCCTACATATAATAAGACCAACAGAACTGTTCCTTGAAATATCTCCCCCAAAATCACCCCTGGAAGGCAGCCACTGTTCGTAATCCTCAGAGGCAGGAAACCAAAACACGCCAGATCTGGGAGCATCAGAGGCGGTCGGAGCAGTGTTAGACCTAAATAATCAATGGTCGATAACATAACATAAGAAAGGGACTGCGGGCGAACACCAAAGATAAAAAATACGAGGGCGCCCTGACATCTGTGTTTTCATCTAGCCTGACATGTATTGGCCCGTTACGGAGACTTCCGGGTTCGGCACTCCACACCATATGCCCTCGTATTTTTCATCTTTGGTGTTCGCACGCAGCCCCCTTCTTATGTTTGCCAGCTATATTGTAGTTCCCTAAGCCAGTGTTTCCCAACCAGTGTGCCGTGGCACACTAGTGTGCCGTGGGAGATCATCAGGTGTGCCGTGGGAAATTGGAACCTCTAATACCCTTTCTTCCCTTGCCTGCCCATAGTGCTCTCTGGGTGTAGGTGAACTACAACTTCCAAACTCAAGGTCAATTCCCAAGCAAACCCTTTCAGTAGTTTCTGTTGGTAATGAGAGTTCAATATGCCAAGTTTGGTTCAATTCCATTGTTGCAAGAGTTCAGGATGCTCTTTGATTGTGTGTTAACCATAAATCCCAGAAACTGTAACTCCCAAATGTCAAGGTCTCCCCCCCAAAACTCCATCTGTGTTCACATTTGGGCATATTGAGTATTCATGCCAAGTTTGGTCCTGATCCAACATTGTTTGAGTCCACAGTGCTCTCTGCATATAGGTGAACTACAACTCCAAAACTCAAGGTGAATGCCCACCAAACTCTTATAGTATTTTCTCTTGGTTATGGGAGTTCTGTGTGGGAAGTTTGTGTCTTTCTGCCATTCCTGCCAGGATATCTATGTTGTGTTCATCGAAACAGGCCCAGGTTTCACAACTGAGTGTATAAATACATTTAAAAACATATTAACTATATGTATTACTGTGTTAGAGTGTATTTTGTGTCATTTTGGTTGGTGGTGTGCCCCAGGATTTTGTAAATGTAAAAAATGTGCCGCGGCTCAAAAAATGTTGAAAAACACTGCCCTAGGCAGATGGGGGGAATCTTCACGGATCCTCGGCAGAACCCCCTTTAAGGTATTCACACTTCCGCCTCATGGATGTTATCAACCATCGATTATTTAGGTCTAACACTGCTCCAACCGCCTCTGATGCTCCCGGATCTGGCGTGTTTTGGTTTCCCGCCTCTGAGGATTACGAACAGTGGCTGCTTTCCAGGGGTGACTTTGGGGGAGATATTTCAAGGAACAGTTTGTTACATATCTGTTGGTCTTATTATATGTAGGAGTGTACTTATATCCACCATACTTATATGCTAGACTAGAATGTTACTCTTCATATTCATAGGTTTACTATGACATTTTTAATGTATCCATTAACCCTCTAGTGTTGTTGTTTGTGTGAGCAGTAAGGTTTTCCCAGTGTATTTTGCCAAATCTAGATGGTGCCACTTTCTCATTCCAGGGCAAAACACAGCGCAAAACAGGATTAAGTTAAATTCCAAATCTAACACCTGCATCTTTTAGGCTTGCTTTGGGGGATTGTAGGTCAATGTGCATTGAGCAATGTTCCTTAAGGGCATAGACCCACCGTTTAGCCGGTTCTGGGGTTAGGGGGACTGCCCTTAAATGGGTGGCCTCCTTCCTCCAGGGCCGGGGACAGCGTGTGGAGGGGGGCGGGGAGGTCTCTGGGAGACTACCACTTGGTGTGGGGTCCCCCAGGGTGCCATCCTTTCCCCTTATTATTCAATGTTTATATCGCCCCCTGGCCCAGCTGGTCCGCGACCTTGGTCTGGAGTGTTATCAGTATGCAGATGACACCCAGCTTTTGCTGAGAATGGACGGCAGGCCGGACACCGCACCGATTGTTTTCATCAATGCCTGAGGCCGTGACTGGTTGGCTGCGTGCCAGCCGGCTGAAGGTGAATCCGCCGAAGACGGAGATCTTGTGGCCCGTCGGCCCTGGCTGGATGAGTGCCGGTTGCCTACCCTGGATGGCGAGCGTTTAAGCCCATCACCCCTTGTTAAGAGCCTAGGTGTTCAGCTCGACCCCTGCTGACCATGGAGACTCAGGTCTCCTCGGTCAGCAGGGTGGCGTTCTTTCACCTACGACAGGCTAGGGCGACTGGCCCCCTACTTGTCCAGGGACGACCTGGCCCACGGTGATCCAAGCGACGGTCATCTCGAGGCTGGATTACTGTAACGCCCTCTACGTTGGCCTTCCCTTGGCGACGCTCCGGAAACTCAAGCTAGTGCAGAATGCCGCTGCTCGCCTGCTGGCCGGAACGCCAGTAAGGGAGCACATTACTCCCATTCTCCAGCAACTGCACTGGCTCCCTATTGAGTGCCGAATCGCCTTCAAGGTGTTGGTGCTGACCTTTAAGGCCTTGCACGGCCTAGGGCCTGCGTACCTGAGGGACCGCCTTGCCCCATATATTCCCCGAGACCACTCCGCTCAGAAGAACAAAATCTGCTTTTGATTCCATCAATCCGCTCCTGCCATCTGTCCTCAACTAGACAACGGGCCTTTTCGGTGGTAGCTCCAGGGCTCTGGAATTCCCCTTCCAGGGGAGATTCGAGCCATCTCAGAGCTGATTCCCTCCGGAGGGCCTGTAAAACTGCTTTATTTAGATCAGCCTTCGGCCAGGTCCCAGACCGCCGATGATAGCATAACTTCCAGACCCAAGCCACCTTCTGTGTTTCCTCTTTACTACGCTGTGACATGTAATTTTTTAATGTTTTAATTGTTTTATTGTAGGGCTGCATGTTGTTCCACGCTGCCCGTTTTTTATGTTGTAACCCGCCCCGAGCCTGCAGGGAGGGGCGGAGTATAAAACCAAATAATAAATAAATAAATAATAAATAAATAATAAATTATTTGGCTTTCTGCTTGTAGGTGGATTACTGAGATCCAGGTAGAATTAGTCACTTACCTGATTCTTCTTTATTAACAGCTGAACAGTCTGAAGGTTGTGACCATGGTCTGTAGAAGTGGCAATAGGCATTCTTTCTCCAACCCACAACTAGAAAAGTCAAATAAAACATTGTATTAATGGAAAATGAAGTTTAACAATCTATGGTGCTTGAGAATGCACCAGAAAACAGGAACTGCAAAAGATTCCCAAGAAGAAAGGCCTTAAGATAACGTCCACACTCACAATTTCATCCTCCACATCCCGGTTGAACTGATGGATCTCCTTGGAAGCCAGGAGGTGAGACTTCCTCTCAGTCAAAGGCTCTAGCAGCTCCACAAACTTCTTCTCCACAATGATGCGTTGGCCATCCACCTCATCTGTACTCTTGCCTTCCTGGCTCAGTGCCTGGGCCTGGCTCTTCAGCTCCTCAATCTCCTTCTGACGTACGTTCATTTGGTTCTCAAGCATCTAAAATGGTGGGGATGGAGAAGGAAATGGACATATATATGAACTATTCTCTCAAGCATTGAAAACGGTTGGGATGGAGATGGGAAATGTGAGTATTTATGAACTATTGTCTTCAGCTAAACAAATAATTTAGATTTCTGTCTCCCTTATTATGTGTTCAGGGCAGGAATAGGGAACATACAGACATTTTTGCAGCCCCAGGACCATTCTCTGGTGATATAACAGATGTGCTGAAACTTTGCAATAAAACTAACAGGAAATTCTCATATCTGTTGAATATAGTAAACAGCTCCCTTGAGCAAGGAGGTTTTCCAGAGAGTTTAAAAGAGGCAATGGTAAGTCCGCTGCTGAAGAAACTGGGTTTAGATGGCTCGGTTCTCTCCAATTACCGCCCAGTTTCGAACCTACCGTTTCTGGGAAAGGTAATTGAGAGGGCAGCAGCGGAACAGCTGCAGCGGTTCTTGGACGATACAGCCGGATTAGATCCCTTCCAGTCCGGCTTCCGCTTGGGGCACGGGACAGTTGGACCAAGGTGGGTCAGCGCTGCTTGTGGTTTTGGACCTCCCGGCAGCATTTGACACGGTCGAGCATTCACTATTGATCCACTGTTTAGCCATGACGGGAGTTAGGGGGTCCGCCCTTAAATGGGTGGCCTCCTTTCTCTAAGATCGGGGACAATGGGTGGAGAGGGGAGGGATGGTCTCGGAAAGGGTCCCCCTTAATTGTGGGGTCCCCAAAGGAACTATCCTCTCTCCTCTATTATTTAACATCTGCATGCATCCACTGGCCCAATTGCTGTGTAGCTTTGGTTTGGAGTGTCATCGGTACGCTGATGACACCCAGTTGGTGCTGAGGATGGAAGGCCAACCGGACTCTGTACCCAATTATTTCCACCATTGCCTTGAAGCCGTAACTGGGTGGCTACGGGCCAGCAGGTTGAAGGTGAACCTGTCGAAGATGGAGGTCCTGTGGCTGGGTTGCCCTGGGGGGGGGGGGTCGAGCTCCAGGTGGTTAGCCCGTCGACCCTGGTTAAAAGCCTGGGGGTCCAACTGGACCCTCTGCTGACGATGGAGGCTCAGGTCTCCACCGTGAGCAGAGCGGCATTTTTCCATCTGTGCCAGGCAAGGTGGCTGGCACCCTACCTTTCTGGTGGTGACCTAGCCACAGTAATCCAGGCCACGGTCATCTCGAAACTGGACTACTGTAACGCCCTTTACATTGGCCTTCCTCTGTCGGTAATCCGGAAACTTAAGTTGGTGCAAAACGCTGCGGCTCGACTACTGGCTGGTGCGGCACTATCGTGCCACATCACTCCAGTCCTACAGCGATTGCACTGGCTCCCCATCGAGTACCGGATTGCCTTCAAAGTACTGGTGTTAACCTTTAAGGCCTTGCATGGCCTGGGGCCAGTGTACCTGAAGGACCGCCTATCCCTGCACATTCCCCAGAGACCACTACGGTCCATGGATCAAAACCCATTGGAGGTTCCATCACTTAAGATTTGCCGCCTGTCCTCGACGCGGCAGCGTACTTTCTCTGTAGTAGCGCCTACCCTTTGGAACGCCCTCCCAGAGGAGGCTCGAGCAATAACTGATCTACAGGCCTTCCGGAGGGCCTGCAAGACCAATCTCTTCAGACAGGCGTTTAACCTTTAAGGCTGTTAAATTCCACTCTTGCCTCAATCTGTTTTATTATGTTTTTAACAATGTTGTGAGTATGTTGTTCACTGGTGTGAACCACCCTGAGCCTCCTTGGGAAGGGTGGTATATAAATAGAAATAATAAATAAATAAATATCAACTGAGTTGACAATCCTGGTGGCAACCTCTTTCAGCACAAGCAATTCCAACTTATTTCAAACCAAGTCTGGTCTGGAAGTAGCACGGCAACTCATGGCCACTTCTACAAGGGAGATCTTGGCCCAGCCAGAATTGTCCATCCATAATTTAAGAGGAGAATTTCATTCATGGATTCTACTTATTTTCTTTAAATGTGTAATAGCATAGTAAGACCCCTGCATTAGTAGGGGAGAAATTCCTAGCCTTACCGTGCTTACATGAAATGGAAGATCTGAATAAAGGCCATTAAATTACTTGATTTCCAGTTCGATATACCATACAGATGCCTTGGATGACCTAGAAAATGCTGACGGACCATTTCCCTTAAAACCCTGGATATGGGTTCTGTGGGTACAGGGGTCTTACTGCACCTCAGTTAACAAAGTATACTGTATGTTCTCTTGAATCTTCTGTCGTTAACATAACTTACTATGCTCTTTTCTGTTAAGCTATTTAAGTATTCTCACAAACAGATTTTGGAAACAGCTACTGTGCATCTTACTCAGTGGTTCCCAAACATTTTTTGACCAGGGACCACTCTCCAACATTAGTACAAACAGGCCCGGATTATCCATAAGGCCACACTAGGCCATGGCCTAGAGGCGCAGCCATGGTGGGGCGCCAGATCCAGACCCCCCAATATTTTTTAAAGGTCAATCTTCGGGTGCTTTTGCGCCTGCGCGCGGAGCGCCATAGGCCCCTAGGGCCTCTGACGCGGCTTCCCTCCGCCTCTTCCTCGCTTGCGCCGGCCCCTCCTTCCTTCACTGAAGGAAGGAGGCACGCCCGGCGCGGGGAGGAAGACGCGGAGGGAAGCCCTACCCTAGGGCCTCTGATGCGCATGCTCAGCATCAGCCCGGGGGCGTGGCTTCCAATGTATGGCCTAGGGCGCTAAAAAGAGTTAATCCGGACCTGAGTACAAAAAGGGTTACAAATCAGTTTGTGCTCAACTTTCGATTCGGTTTGGTTATTTGGGGTGCTCATTTAAAAAATTGCATTGAATATACCACATCAGCTCTAGTTTCTGATACAGAACATATGCCATCCAGTAGCCGCCATCTGCTCGCCCACAGAAAACCATATGTAATAATATAGAGCTGATGTAATAGTAGCAATCTTTCGTGGATAGTCAGCCTCCCCCCTCCCAACATTCCTGTGGCCTTGCCATTATAAGAGGGTTTCGCGAGACCAGTTGCTCTCATTGCTGTGTGGTTTCGAGGCAATGGGGTAGTAATGGTGAGGCTGTGGACCATATTTTTATTCTTGGGAACTACTGATGGTTCATGGACCACAAGTTGGGAACCACTGATCTAACCTATTATTGGTAGGTGCTCACTGCTACAGTAGAATGGGAGAAAATAAAATCACATTCTTGCCTCGTTCAAGTTTTATTGCATCATTTAGTGCAGACATGTTGCTGCAACCTGACACCAAACCACTGTCTTTCTCTAGTCTCCTTTCATTATTCTTCCAGTACTGATATTGATGGGTGTAAAGAGATTTTGGAAACAGTAGCTTTGCTGCCAAAGACTTTGTTAACTAAGACATGCCTGCATACCTCTTTTACTCACAATACAGTACTCTCTCTCTGTCTCTTTGTCTGTCTGTCTGTCTGTCTGTCTCTCTCGTGTGTGTGTGTGTGTATTAGCTTACTGAGTTAGGCCTATCCAAATCTACTTCTGCTCTCCCACGAAAATCAAACCAATTGAAGAAGACCATATATAGGAAATTCCCAAGTTACTAGGGCTGTTTGATCCAGAAAAAAAAAGTTTCAAAACTCATTTTGGATCTAGTCATAGATTGCGTTTCAGTTTATTTAGACTTCCGAAAAAATTCCGATAAATTTTGGAATTGATTCGGAAGTATTTCCGAAATTCGGAAGTCTTCAAAAATGGTGTCCGCTTTCAAAAATGGGCAAAAAAATCAGCAGAAGGGAGAGTCAGCTGTTAGCCATCAGCCAATGAGCAATCAGCAAGAAAAGTCAAAAATGACATATGAAATTCGGAATTCCGAAATTTGGATTTCGGAATTCCTGTTGGGAGGGCTGCTCTCAAAATTGCTAAAAAGTCAGAAGTATCCGAAAAACTTCCAAAATTTGGACGTATCTGAAATTCAAAAACAGCCCTACAAGTTACAAACAAAACAGGTTCTGTAGGCTTGTTACTAAGTTGAACTTGTATGTAAGTTGGATACACACACACACAAGCTTTGGATAGCATAGAGAAGGGTTAACACCCTTGTGGAGTTTGTTTTGCTACTTATGCTCCCATTCAGAAGATTTCACTTCACTTTCTGTTGCTGTGATAATTGGGTTTTTAAAAATGGCATGTCGTGGAAACAAGGATTGGTGATAACACTTCATTTGAGACACTTTTCCCCCATGATAACTCTTTCAGGAGTGAATTTCCCTTCCTGGGGGTAGATTTCTATCACTTCCTGTTGTCTCATCCCATTCTTGACTATAAGTCATTTGTGAGTTGTACTTTTGAACACACATTTTGGTCAAACCTTTGGTGAGGGGGGACGGGGACGGATGGACCCTATCACTATAAACCTGCCAAAGGACTTTCCCTGTGTTATCCTCAAATGGAAGTGTTAACGGTTGACTTAAAGGGGTTGCAGTGAGATGGAGAACTGGATGTTTGAACTGTTGGTGATTTTAAATGGTAAGTAAAGGCTGTTCGGGGGGAAATGCAGACTAATATCTCATTCATACGTTTGGCGGGGATGAGAGCCAGGGCCTTCTCAGTGGTGGCCCCTCGGCTATGCAACACCCTTCCTAAAGATATTAGATCGTCCCTCTCCTTGTTAGCATTTCGGAGGAAAGTTGTTTGAACAGGCGTTTGAATAGGCAGTGCAATAAATATAGGAACATGGAATGATTCATTTAACTAAGAGGAATGAGTTATATTTTATCTACCTTGCAATGATTGTATATTTATTTGTTTTTAACTTTTATAATGTTGTGCATTGAATTCTTGCTTTTGTAAACCGCTATGAGTCGCCCTACGGCTGAGAATAGCAGTATAAAAATGGAGTAAATAATAAAATAAATAAATTAATAAATCAAAGTGCAGCCTAAAATTATGCAAATGTAGCAACAACACTGAATTATGGAATTCTCCAATAATAAACGCTGTCCCATTGCAAAACAGTTGGGTCTAGTTGCCCACCCATCACCATTTGAACTCAGAGATTCCACAATGTTTACCACCAGCATCATGAGGCTTACGAAACAACTAAGTGAGTGTAACTGCTTGTATAATGGCTTTCATACCAAGGTAAAGATTCAAAAGGATTCTAGACTGATTGCCATATGTGGGTCAACTGTGAAATTAATAAATATAAGGGATTTTTGTAAAAACAGAAATGCTTTAAGAACGTGTAACGGCAGTCACTGTCAAAAAAGGAAGTTGAAGATCTTTAATATTCTAAAGCAAAGACGGAGATACTGTGGCTGGGCCACCCGGTTGGTGGGGAGGTCCGACTGCCTAGTTTGAATGGCGAGGCATTATGCCTGACATCCTCAGTTAAGAGCCTTGGGGTTGTTTTTGACCCGTTGCTGTCGATGGAGGCCCAGGTCTCCAGCGTCAGCAAAACTGACTTTTTCCATCTGCGGCAAGCTAGGCCTCTGGCCCCCTACCTATCCAGAGACGACATGGCCACGGTGCTCCAAGCCATGGTCAACTCGAGACTGGACTACTGTAACGCCCTTTATGTTGGCCTGCCCTTGTCAGTGATCCGGAAACTTAAGCTTGTCCAGAATGCCGCTGAACGACTTCTCACTGGAACTCCACTGAGATGTCACATAACACCCATCCTCCAGCAGCTTCATTGGCTTCCGGTCGAGCACCAGATCACCTTCAAGGTGATGGTGTTAACTTTCAAGGCCTTGCATGGTCTGGGGCCGCTGTATCTGAGGGACCATCTCGCCCCCTACCAACCCCAGAGGTCTCACATTGACCCAGCGCAGAGCCTTTTCTGTAGTGGCGCCGTCAATATGGAACACTCTTCCAAGCCATGCAGGACCTACTCTCCTTCCGCGAGGCCTGCAAGACTCACCTTTTCCAGCTAGCCTTTGATTACTAGGCTGGAAATCTTTCTTTAGCTAGTTTAATATGTTTGCTTTTACCTCTGTGTGTTTTTACTTGACTGTAAGCCGCTCCGAGCCCTCAAGTCCAAATAATTAAGAAAATAAAATAAATAAATACATTCCCGTTTCTCTTTCCCTGCAATTGTTGAATTTGGCCCCCAAGGAAGCTGAATTGATGGCTACTCCCATCCCTTCACCTGTTGTTTCTTCAGCAGGATATTGACGCTGGTGAGATCCTTGCCATAGTCATCGGACTGGATCTGGCACTCCAAGCCATTCAGCCACTTGTCCAAGTCAGCACAACTCTGAGTGAAGAGCTCAGCCTTGTTGGCATCAAAAAGCCGCTGAGCTTTGGTCTGGGTGGTGCTTTCGAGCACTTCCCACATCTGGTGCAGACTGGTAAGCTTCTCTTTTACGACTGCTTCTGTTTCAGGTTTCTCAGCAATAAGCTGCATTCCTTCCTGCAAATAAAACAGAAATGTCAACCAGGAGTAATTGAGATGCCTTGGCTATGTCAACGTGAGCAGCAGAAATGAATGCTACTGGATTTTGGAAAGTTTTGGCAAAACAACAGAATCTCATCCATTCTTTTAAATACTGATTCTCTTGAGGTTCAAAGGCTGAAGAAAAAGGAGACAAAAAGCCTGGAGTGGACATCTAGAAATAGAGTTCTGGGACTTAACAATACTGCTACAACAGCCATTAACTTGCACTCCACCTATTTACAGCCATGCCTTTTTCAAATCAAAGACATGACATACAATGCCTGTGATGAAGTCGTGCTGTTTTGTTGCAAGATAAATGTATAGTTTGTTATTGCTTATTTGCCTATATGTTTGATGGTAAAATGTTTAACAAGCCACAGAGGGTTGGCGGGGAATGTTGGAGCAGCAGGCCCCGGTGAAGGCTGTTGCCGTGGAGACGGAAGTTAGAGCTGCACCTGTTTTAGAACTTTCAGATTTTAAAAATAAGCCAGTTGGTTTTGTCGGTTGGTGGGAGGGAAGCTGTCTTTCAGAGCTTTTAGAAAGCAGTTCGGTTAGGGGTTTGAGAAACCCAGGTGAAAGACAGACTTTGTCCAAGTTAGAGTAGAAAACTAACTTAATAGATGGGTAAAGCCTATAGTTGGCTATTTACCTGCTGGAGCAGTTAATTATTAGGGCTGCTTGGTTCTGTGTTAGGAAGTACAGTGGTAACTGTACCCTATTGTTGAAATGTTGTAACTGCAAGATTTGTACCTCTTAGGAGACTTGTTTACAACCAACTAAGATCTGAACTCTGTTATAATATAAACTGTTGAACATCTTTATTACAACACCTTTCAATGTCGTTCTTTTTAATACACAAGCCTTAAAAGAACACACCCTCACATCGGTGGCTGATCTGATACAATTGGAGGCAGCAAATACTGTATATTAACTGGTGGCAGTTTGAACATCTGTAGGTGGGACTCAAATGGAAAGTACCCACCCAACCACAGTGGGAAGAAAGCCTTACTGCCCAGAGTTATAAAAGGGTTCGTTCCTTACATGTTAGTGGCAGTGTTAAGATTTGCAAAGTAGACCACAGTTAACATAAGGAGCCTGGAAGCCTTCTTTATATACCTCATTACATTATTTGGTGGCAGCGTATTTACTGTAAGGGTCAAGGGGTCTGAGCCCCAACATATTTGGTGTCTTGGTGGGATAGCCTGCCCTGCCACACCAAAAAAGGAATGGTCAGTGGTGACTGACCAACAGGCCAACCCTGATCCCTTACAATGCCAAATTTAGGTATCAATTGACAGCTTTATAAATAATTATTTGTGAATCGGAGGACAAGCAGTGCAGTTGCCCACTCTTAACTTGTCCTCAAACAATGGTTTGGCATGGAGCTCCTGGTTTGCTCTAGGCAAAAATTATCTCAATAATATCATACTGAAGATAGGATGACATATTGATGATGGAGTGAGCTTGTTTTCTGCTGTTCCAGAGACTACAACTTGGAGGAATGGATTCAAACTACAAGAAAAAAATTCCACATAGACATTAGGAAGAACTTCTTGATAGTGAGTGCTGTTTGACAGTGGGCTACACAGCTTTGGAGTATGGAAACTCAGCCATTGGTAGCAGGTGCAAGTTACTTTACTCTCCAAATTATGGCTTTAAACAACAGCATGTGAGAATTCTGGTATATATAACTCACTTTTCCTTATCTGCAACTGTGTAAACTAACTAGGAGAAAGCATTTTCATGTAGTACTGGAGTCTGCAACCATTACAAATACATTACAATTGCAGCTTCTAAAGGCACCAATCAAGCTGTTGTGACTAAACACGGGCATCTCAGTGACCCAGTCCCTGCACGTGAAACAATTACAACATTTCTAGCCCCTTCACAGAGCTTTGTTCCCACTCCCCTTACCTTTTCAATTTTGTCCAGCCATTCTTTATTGGAACCAAGCTCTGCCATGAAGGCCTGGTGTTTCAGCCACTTGCTGTGCAGGTTTCTTGCTTCATCGTAAGACATGTCCTGTGCTGTAAGCATCTTCTCATTAATCCACAAGGATAGCTGGGGAGAAAGAAAACAAGTGTGTGGGGTTGGTCACTTTGTGCGAGGGCTGGGAATTCCTCAGCAAGTGCCTCTAGCCATAGAATAACCTCTAATCATGGGAAGAGACTTGCAGAGCCCAGGGGCAGCCACTGAGAAGGCCCTCCCTCGTGCGCTCTATTAACCATGCTTGTGATGGTGGTGAGGCATCGCCTTGCCACGGGGGAGAGGCTTGCGTACCCTAATGAAGTTGTGAGCTACACTCACAACATCATAGCCACCGGTAGGGCCTCCCATGCCAGACAGGTCACAACCGAAGGGTCTGACAAAGAGCGTCAACGGGTAGGATGGGCTCCCTAGCCTTTTGGCAACCATCCTAAGAGAAGGAAAACTCTAATTTCAAACCCGGGCAGATGGTGCTGGTCTAACCCTGTAAGGTCAACTATCTAGAGAAGGAAACTCTAATCCAGGGGTGCTCACACTTTTTCAGCATGCAAGCTACTTATAATAAAACCAAGTCAGAAAGATCTACCTACCTCCTCAAGGCTGGAGAGGGGAGGGGGCAGGGGTGGGGCTTGGCGCGGCCTGGCTCCACCCCCTCTGAAGCTGCTGGTAGAGCGGAAGCCACAGGGGGCGGATCCAGGCCCCGCCAAGCCCCGCCTCCTCCCCTTTGGCTTTGGAGCTCCCAGCAGGTTCTCCAGGCTTGAGGATGGCAATGCCAAGCCAGCCTTGTGCTAGCTATGTCACCACTGGCTTGGCATTGCCATCCTCAAGCCTAGAGAAGCTGCTGGGAGCTCCAAAGCCAGAGGGGAGGGGGAGGGGCTTGGTGTGGCCTGGCTCCGCCCCTTCTGAGAAGCACCCCATCCGGCTGGGATTGACCTTCTTTGGTCCCGGGATCGACTGGTCGATCGCGATCGACTTCCTGGGCAGCCCTGCTCTAATCAAACCTACGACCTGAGGACCTCGCTGCCACTGTCCTAAGCTTGCTAGGCCCCGGCAGGCTAACCTTTGGTTTAAGGGTGAGGCCAGTTCTGTGCACGCTGCACTCCACCAGGCTCGAAGGACACATCCAACCTCCTTAGTCATCAACATGCTTGTAGAAAGCATGGGATGAGTCCTTCCTAAGAATCTTCGTTTGCGAAGTAATGCCAGAGATGGTGGTGAGACTGAAAGAAGGGCCTCCAGATGATTCTATGGAATCATGGCCCATGTGGTCTCTTTCAATTCATGATTCTATGAAATGGTATTAATTCTAAAATGTAGATGCCCTCTCTACTCACCCATGTGCAGCCCTCCAAAGGGCTTCTGGCACTCAAACCCATAAGCTACTTTTTGGGGAGAACAGCTTTCCAATTAACCTAACCAGTATAGCCATTAGCATGCCCCGCTCAGGTTGCTGTGAGTTTTCCAAGCTGCATAGCTATGTTCCAGAAGCATTCTCTCCTGACATTTTGATCAGATCTATGGCAGGCATCCTCAGAGGTCGAGGACTCTGTTGGTGCGCAGCTTTGGGCTGGAGTGTCACCAGTACGCTGATGACACCCAACTGGTGCTGAGGATGGAGGGCCGGCCAGATTCCGTACCCGATTCTTTCCATGTATGCCTTGAAGCCGTGACTGGATTGCTACGATCCAGCCGAATGAAGGTGAATCCCTCGAAGACGGAGATCTTGTGGCTGGGCCATCCGGGTGGGGGGAAGTGCCAGTTGCCTACAATGGATGGCGAGGCTCTATGCCCGTCATCACTAGTAAAGAGCTTGGGAGTCCAATTGGATCCACTGCTGTCCATGGAGACTCAGGTCTCCACGGCCTGCAAAGTCGCATTTTTCCATCTGCGCCAGGCTAGGCGGCTGGCACCCTACCTCTCCGTGAACGACCTGGCCACAGTGATCCAGGCGACGGTCATCTCGAGACTGGATTACTGTAACGCCCTTTACATCGGCCTACCCTTGGGGATGATTCGGAAGCTCAAGTTAGTGCAGAATGCCGCGGCACGCCAATATTACACCAATATTGTGGCAACTGCACTGGCTGCCCATCGAGCACCGGATCTCCTTCAAGGTATTGGTGTTAACCTTTAAGGCCTTGTATGGTCTTGGGCCAGTGTACTTGAGGGACTGCCTTTCACCATATTGTCCCCAGAGATCCCTACGCTCCGGTGTACAAAATCTTCTCAGCGTCCCCTCCATCCGGCAACTCCACCTGTCCTCAACAAGACAAAGAGCATTCTCGGTGGTGGCACCAACCTTATGGAATGCCCTACCTGAGGAAGTCAGAGGCATCAGGGAACTGTCCTCTTTTCGCCGAGCCTGCAAGACGGCTCTTTTTCGCCTGGCTTTTCCAGTTGAGTAACTGTTATGCTTTCTATGTAGTTTAGTTTACTTTTAGAATTATTTTAGCGCTAGTAATGTTTTAGATTAAATCATTGCTTATCTGCTTTTACACCGTTGTTCTATAATGTCAGTTCTACGCCTGTTTTTTACCTGTTGTAAACCGCTCCGAGCTTCTAGAGGGAGCGGTCTAGAAGCCGAAAGAATAAATAAATAAATAAATAAACCTGAGAATGCCTGCGATAGATGTGGGTGAAACATCAGGAGAGAATGCATCTGGAACATGGCCATACAGCCCGGCAAACTCTCAGCAACCCAGTGATTCCAGCCATGAAAGCCTTCGACAACACAATGCCCAGCTGTCTTGTGAAGATGTTAAATGCATACATTAGATTTGTAAGGAAGTGTGGGAATCTGTTTTCTAGCAGTTTCCATTTTGTGGGAGCACATACTCCACTGCATGCAACTTCAAGAGTGATTTTTAATATCCTGCTATTGCCAAGGAATTTCTGCTGAAAGTCCAGACCCAGAGTGTTGTTTTCCCTTCTTTGTTGTAATTAACAAAACAACACAGTACATTTATGGAGGCCCTCCAGAAGCTGCAAACTCTGCATCTTTTCAGCCAACCACCCTGTCCCGAGTTTCATGACTTGTAGTGGACCCTCCGGCCAGAATGCAAATGGCACAGTCGAAGGAGAACAGAACTGGCTCGCTGGCTCAGCCACCCCTATTTTTGGCTGACAAAGACCATTTTTCATCCATTCATGAACATTTCCAAAGGTCATTTCATAAAAGGCTCGTTAAGGGTGGTAATAAAAGGAAAATGTGTAATTGTGGGAATTAGAAGAATCTGCCTTTCAGAGGAAGCTAACAAAGGCACCATTCATGGGATAAGGAAAGGTTCTCATTGGGGCAATGGCTGGTTTGCCCTCCAGGGCGGCACCATGTCTCCTCGGGTGCCATATTATCCTGACCTATGGAGAGGTGAGTTTCCAAAACTCCAATTTTAGATGACTGCGGGAAGGGATTTTGGGCAGGAGGGGGAATGGAATGGTTCATTATGCCATTGGATGAAGCCCTTGAAACAACCACATATCATGGTAGCAAAGGAGAGGTCATGGAAATTCATGGGACGAATATTTTAATGTTACACTTTAATAATATAGAGACAACTGAGAGTCCTCTATGCTTGGGCTGAGAACTTTTTACTGTTTGTTCCAGTTCCATTCCCTATGTCAGTGTTTCCCAACCATTCATCACAATGATCACAATATCATCACCCCGGAGTTAGGAGAAGAGGGTCTTTTTCAAGGCCAGTGGTAACACATTAACTCCATTCATGTAGATGTTAAAGGTACGTTTTCAGAGCCATGGAGGTAAAGTCATACATCCATGGTAGGACCAGCGCCCGAAGCTTCCACTGGCCTTGAAAAAGACCCTTCCCCTTACGGGTCGAAACGGGAGTTGGTACCATCGTACAGTGTTATCCTCGTCGGCCTGTCTACTAGCGGTTTGAGTCCACTTGGATTTATTGCCACTGCGGCCTGGAACTCTACCGGCTCTTCTCCTAACTCCGTCTCCCATCATCCTTGTCTCCTCTGGACGTTTTTGACCATACCTCCCCTGGACTTCCACCCTATCATCCCCTCTTGCCCATTTGTGATTTCGGACTTGTTCATTCCCATTTTGGACTTGGGATACTGAAGGGGTAGGAACCCTCCGGGTGATGATATTGTGATCATTGTGATGAATGATTTTGTAATAGTAATATGTTATTGATCATGCACTGTTGAATCCATTGTGAATATATATTTTTATAAGCTACACTCTGCTGTTCCTTGTATACATTGTTGCTTGCAACACCCTACCCCCACCTTGTTTGAAGTGTTTCCCAACCAGCGTGCCGTGGCACACCAGTGTGCTGTGAGCTATCATCAGGTGTGCCGTGGGAAATTGGAACCTCCAATACCCTTTCTTCCCCCTCCTGCCGAACACTTTTTCTTCTCCACTCGGGCTCCCTTCTTCCCAGCCTCACTCTGCTTGCTTTGCCTCGCTTTGCTCATGCTGCTGCTTGTGCGGGAGGGGGAGGGAGGAAGACATGACCCATGCAAGCGCTACTGCGCAGACTCGCCCCACGTCTTCCTCCCTCCCCTCCACAGTGCTCTCTGGATATAGGTGAACTACAACTCCAAAACTCAAGGCCAATGCCCACCAAACTCTTATATTTTCTCTTGGTTATGGTAGTTCTGTGTGGGAAGTTTGATTCAATTCCATCATTGGTGGAGTTCAGAATGCTCTTTGATTGCAGGTGAACTATAACTCCCAGCTGTTGAGCAAGACCTTCGTGTGTGTCTTTCTGCCATTCCTGCCAGGATATCTATGTTGTGTTCATCGAAACAGGCCCAGGTTTCACACTGAGTGTATAAATACATTTAAAAACATATTAACTATATGTATTACTGTGTTAGAGTGTCCTTTTGTTTCATTTTGGTTGGTGGTGCGCCCCAGGATTTTGTAAATGTAAAAAATGTGCCATGGCTCAAAAAAAAAGGTTGAAAAACACTGCCCTATGAATTCATAATCAAATTTCACTCGTATTTGAACACACTCCATTCCTATATCTGTCAGGCATCATGATTTAGTTTTTACTGCTTTCCCTCATCTGTATAGCTATTGTTATTGTTGCATCTTCAAGTTATTTCTGACTAATGGCAACCCTAAGGCCTATCATGGGATTTTCTTGGCAAGATTTGTTCAGAGGGGGTTGGCCATTGCCGTCCACTAAGGCTAACGGATTGTGACTTGTTCAAAATGTTTTCATGGCTGAGCAGGAATTCAAACCTTAATACCCAGAGTCATAGTCCAATGCTCAAATCACTACAGCAGTGTCCTCAACCTGTGAGTCCGCAAATGTTTTGGCCTTCAACTCCCAGAAATCCTAACAGCTGGTAAACTGGCTGGGATTTATGGAGTTGTAGGCCAAAACACCTGGGGACCCACAGGTTGAGAACCACTGCACTACAGGATTCTGCTTCCCAGCTGTTTTCTGAGGCAGATCATCAAATAGCTAAGGATCATTGGCTATGCTGGCTGTGGTGGACGTGGGGATTCTGAAAATTGTCATTCAAAAACTAAATCTTTCATAAAGTCTGAATGGTTTGGTGACATTGGATACTATGAACAAATAAAGAGGTCAGGTCTGATTGCTAGCATCTCCACCTCATAATATCTATGCCTGAATGGAAGAAACTCTTCAAAGCTGATGAACACCCTGACCTATCCAGCCTTCTAATGGATGGATCTCATTGACACATAAGAGCAAGGTGGATGCAGTGAAGAGGGTGGGATTTCCTTTAGCCCTACATCTTACATAAGCTATTTTTCTATATAGAGCAGGGCTGCTCAAGTAGTCGATCGCGGTCGACTAGTCGATCTTCAGGCCTCATCCAGTCGAATTTCGGGCCTCAGCCGGATGGGGCGCTCCTGCCATGCGCGCGCGCACCTGCTGCTGCCTTTTGCTCACACAGTGCTTCTTCCGCCCGCAGGGCATTGCAGGAAGGAGGAGCGCTCTGCCCTGCCTCTCTTTCGTCCAGAAGCAGCCATGCAGCCTCCACTGCCGGCGAGAGAGGCAGGGCAGAGTGCTGCCGGGGAAAGGGGCAGGGTGGAGCGCTCCCTCCGGAGGCCCCACCTCGCGCTTCCTCCTTCCTGCAATGCCCCATGGCGGAAGGCAGCAGCAGGAGCGTGCGCGCCGGCGGGGGCAGGTAGATGTTTTAGACTTGGTTGCTTAAAAGTAGCTCGCATGCTGAAAAAGTGCGGGCACCCCTGATATAGAACAATTTTTCAATGTTTGCTATACTTACAATACAAAATGCATGTTGAACTGGGTAAGAAACCAAGAAAGCAAGTATGTAAGAGCTGGACCATAGGGAAGGCTGAGTTAAGGAAGATAGATGGTTTTGAACTGGGGTGTTGGAGGAACGTTCTGAGAGTGCCTTGGACCACAAGAATACCCAACCAGTCCATATTCCAGGAAATGAAGCCCGACTGCTCACTGGAGGGAAGGATATCAGAGGCAAAGGTGAAGGACTTTGGCCACATAATGTTCTCAACCTGGGGACTCACAGGTTGAGAACACTGCTGTAGTGATTTGAGCACTGGACTATGATTCTGGATATTTATTTTTATTTATTTTATTTATTTACTATATTTTTATACCACCCCTCTCAGCCCGAAGGCGACTCGAGGTGGTGTAAACATGGCAAGAACTGCCCACAGATAAAATACATCAACAATTAATTTTTAAAAACCATATAAAAACAAATTTAACAATTAAAATTAAAAAACACAATCTCAGCGTCTCATTATTAACATCGATTTCCGTTGCGTCGTCATCGTTCCTTAGATCTCAATTTAGGCAATTACGCTTCATCTGCAAATGCCTGGTCAAACAGCCAGGTCTTAACTTTCTTGCAAAATGTCAAGAGGGAGGGGGCAGATCTGATGTCACTAGGAAGAGCGCTCCAAAGCCGAGGGGCCACCACTGAGAAGGCCCTGTCTCTCGTCCCCGCCAATTGTGCCTGCGAAGAAAGCAGGATTGAGAGCAGGGCCTCTCCAGATGATCTTAAACATCTTGAAGGTTCATAGGGAAGGTTCATAGGGAGAGATGCGTTCGGACAGGTAAGTTGGACCAGAACCGTTTAGGTTCGGACAGGTAAGTTGGACCAGAACCATTAAGGTTTGAATCCCTGTCCAGCCATGAAAACAGGAAAGCTTAGAGAAGAGAATGATGCTGGGGAAAAAGGAAGGAAAAAGGAAGAGGGGCCGACCAAGGACAAGATGGATGGATGGTATCCATGAAGTGACTGGCTTGACCTTGAAGGAGCTGGAGGTGGTGACAGCCAACAGGGAGCGCTGGCGTGGGCTGGTCCATGAGGTCACGAAGAGTCGAAAGTGACTGAATGAATGAACAACAAACACACTTCTAATTTTCCATTAATTAAGGGGGAAACCAATTGGAAGCTCATTTTGTATCACTGACATTATCTCTAGGATCTGGTCCAGAGGGCTCTTCTAATAGCCCTTTGTAATAAAATGATACTATCTCTGTCCATTCTCTAAGGAAAACGTTGGACGGTTCCTTAACAATTGGCTGCCATTAGAAGCTAATCAGTTGCTAGGCAGATGGTATCTATCATCTGTTACAAATTAATGGATTGTATACGAAAGACAAATGGACACACCCACGCAAACCCACGCGCTTTCTATTCAAGAGCAGAGCAAAAGTATCCTAACAACAATGTACCTCTTGGCAATCCTGAAGAAACTTTTGAAGATCTCTGTTGTCTTTCAATCTCATCAGAAGTTCACTAGCCACTTCACGATTCTTCTTATGTCTGTTGAAAACAAAAACAAGGAAGAGACTTTTCAGTGTGGGAAACTCTGAAGACATGGTGGTTTTGGCTATTATATGCTACTTGAATGGAAGCTCTGTTTCAAATCTCGAACATATCTCTCCATCTTTGGATGCTAATTAGGGACAGAATTCCTTGCAACAAGGATACAATGACCGGGCCTCAAAGTTCCTACATAAAGAACAAAAGTAAACAAAGTGTGGTGAAGGGTGGACATTTTGACAGAGAATGGAAATTGTGTGAGGGTCTATTCCAAGAGTTATGATGGTTCAGAGACTTTGTATCTGCTAAAATCCTTCACTACATCTTAGGAATGCTATTTTTGAGGAGTGCAACTCTTCAAATCTGCCAGTTAGTATGGATAAGAAATTATAGCTCTCAAAATTGTAATCCAACAAGTTATTTTTCTAAGATCTTGTCCTTCACAGACACCTTGACAGCACAGTAATCTGAACCATGTCAAATTTTGTAGACGAACCTAATTGCAGCAATTGGGGGACAAACATGTAGTATTGACATTTGCAGGCTTATAACATACGTATTAAGATAATCTTTGTTCTGGCTTCTTGGCCTGATGGAACTGTGCAGGGAAAGCTTCCAAACAAAAATCCCTTTTCTGTTGTTTTTTGGGGGGATATATGCTCTTACAGCTTGTCCGCACAAGATCCTAATCCTATACAGCAGGGCTGCCCAGGAAGTCGATCACGATCGACCAGTCGATCCCGGGACCGAAGGAGGCCGATCCCAGCCAGATGGGGCGCTTCTCAGAGGGGGCGGAGGCAGGCTGCGCCAAGCCCCGCCCCCTCCCCAGCTTCGGCACTCCCAGCAGCTGCTCCAGGTTTGTGGAGGGCAGTGCCAAGCCAGCCTTGTGCTAGCTATGTCACCACTGGCTTGGCATTGCCATCCTCAAGCCTGGAGAAGCTGCTGGGAGCCGCGGCCTGGCTCCACCCCCCTCTGGCCAAGCCCTGCCCCCTCCCCTCTCCAGCCTTGAGGAGGTAGGTAGATCTTTCTGACTTGATAGCTAACATGTTGAAAAAGTGTTAGCACCCCTGCTATACAGCTCGGATCCAGGTTATTTGATTGACTATGTCTTATTTTATGGCAACACCAGAAGCACTCCAAGTGGCAGCTACTGGTCAAAGGACATTTAAAAGAATGAGAAGTTTTAAAACTTTTGTGTTTTTAAAAAATAAATTACAACTTTACCCTCAGTTTGCTTCTGATACAATAAATAAATAAATAAATAAAGGGAAATAGTGTTTATATAATTTGTGGTTTTATCCACTTTTGAAGAAGTACTAAGAAGGCCTACTGTAAATCTAAATAAATCTTTCTAAAATCCTAAAGAAATAAATCTACAATTCCAGAAATAAAGAGTTGTGTGTGTGATGACAGCTCTCTCCAGTTTTGCAGCTGAAATCTGAAAACATGAACTTTTCAAAACCATGCTGGTTACACACAGTGGTAGCTCTATTTCGTGTGCATCATCATGTGAGTTGTATTGGTTTTAGCCACAAAAACTGGGCCAGTTTCTGCCTTCAGTCAATGAACATTTCTCTGCCATCATACGGGATAAAGATTCCTTCCAACTATTTTTTTTAAAGACTCAAACCACATGAAAGTAAAATGCTTTACCATAACTTTCTCCTAATGGGTTGCATTACATATTACGAGGCGTTCTCACACAAGCCCTGCTTCCTCAAAAGCTCTTTAATAAGTCTTTGCTATGACTCAGCACCCCATAAACTTGCTTTTTACCAAGACAAGCTCCAGTGGTTTCTATAATCCTTAAATAAAGCAACAGGCTTAAGATCACTTTCCAGGTGGCAATAGATACATATTCTAGGAAAAGGAAGTTGTATGTTTTGAAACATAGAATCATGGAGTTGGAAGAGACCTTGTGGGCCATCCAGTCCAACCCCCTTCAAAGAATTATAACTTTCAAAAGGTTGCTTACACCAGTGTTTCCCAATCTTTTTTGAGCCGTGGCACACTTTTAACATTAAAAAAATCTGGGGGCACACCACCAACCAAAATGACACAAAATGACACTCTAACACAGTAAAGAATGGCTGGGGGATGGTGGCCTGCTGGGAGCAGCTGCTGGGAGTGCCGAAGCCGGGGGAGGAGCCAGGCTGCGCCATGCCCCTCCCCCGGCTTCAGCTATCCCACAGCTTCTCCAGCCTTGAGGGGGCAATGCCTAGCCAGCGGTGGCAGAGCCAGTACAATGCTGGCTTGGTACTGCCCCCTCAAGGCTGGAGAAGCTGTGAGAAAGTTGAAGCTGGGAGGAGGGGGCATGCTCCACCCCCTCTCCCCGGCTTCAGCTCTCCCACAGCTTCTCCAACCTTGAGGGGGCAGTGCGAGCGAGGGGCAGGAGTCATGACCTCCGTCCCCGGCGCCACTCTCTGCCATGACTCCTGCCCCTCGTTCGCTGAAGCCACGCGGAGGAGGAGGAGCATGAGCAGTGAACAGGCTTCAGTGGGCGGGGCTCCTCCTCCGCGCAGCTTCAGCGAGCGAGGGGCGGGAGTCATGGCGGATTGGAGGCTAGCTGGGGAAAAAGGCCGAAGGAGGTGGCGCCCCGGCCCCTTCTTCTTTTTCTTTGCCGCCAACCGACCCTTCCCTCCTCCTCCTCCCCCAAGCAGCAGGAGTTCGGCAGGAGAGGGGGGAAGTAAGGGGGCAGAGAGCTAGTCTCGCGGCACAGCAGGAAGTCCGTCATGGCACACTGCTGTGCCGCGTCACAGCTGTTGGGAAACACTGGCTTACACCATGTCATGTTTCTACTCCATTTCATGCATTATTGGCTACTATTTCAGGCAGGAAGTCTTTCCCAGATCCTCCAACTCAAGATGCCGAAGAATGAGCTTGGGACTTTTCTGTGTCCAAACCAGGTGTGCCCTTACCACTGACTGGGACACGTGTTTGGCAATCAACGATAACCTGGAAGGTCACATTGCTGGCTTTTGCAAAAATTCTTCATCCTGCTGTGCTCACAACATGTTTGCCTGACAATGCTAATGATCGCCACGGTGGCTGGATAGGTGTGTGCAGCACTTCTCATGGGTAACTGCTTAAGTCTAGACGGATTTGGCAGAGACGTCAGCACAGGAGGTGCGTTGGGTACATTTATGAGGTGGTGTTGATAGCCACTGTCATCGCCTCCACTTTCTATAAACAATCCTGCAGCTTAGCAAGGTTTGGGAAGGTCTGCTGATCACAGTGTGATTTGAGAGCCCTGTAGTAGTTAGTTTACAGATCTTCCAGCCAAGGATTTCTGGAATGACCCAAGAAAATACTTGTATAGGAAGCACTTGGAAACAGTGAACGTCAGCACTGGAAAACATGGGCAACTTCAAGTGCCTCCAAGGCTACAACAAACTTCTGCCTTTCACCAGTTTTTAACCATTCTCAAAATCCCTCTGTTGTAATATTGTTCCTAGAGACTTAAGATGTCTTGATATTTTGTAGCTATGGGGATAAAATACTCACCCCTGTGTTTTCAGCGAAATTTAGGGGGAATCAGAAATACATACTATTATACATAATTAGGAAATTTAAAAAAATTCTTAGGGCTCCTCCAACCTGACAAAAAGCCTCAAGATTTGGTGGGAGTTGTAACTGCATTTCCCTGTTGGTTGCTATATAAAATATCCCTACAACATTCTTTCTGTCCATTCTTCTCTCCCTAAATTGTACTGCAAATTTTATTTAGCTGCTCATCCAAAATGACTCTTGGTATTTCCAGGCAGGTAATAAGAAGGCTCATCAGGCATGTAGCCAGGGGGGCGACGAAATTCTAGGGTGGTCCGCGAAAAGGCCTTACCATTATTTAAACTGTTATGTATTCATCTGAAGCTCATTATATCACATTAATGGGGTTATTGGGATTTTACAAAACAAGCTTCAGGTAATAAGAAGGTCTACTGCAATATTTGTAATTACATTTTTCATTTGCAAAATCAATCAATCAATACTCCTTTAAAAAAATCTAACCAGTAGGCCTGGTTAGGTTCTTCAGAATGCTTCTAAAATTGTAATAAATTTGGATTAAATTCACTTCTGAAGCAGTTTTGATGCTGCGGCCCATTCCAGTAGGTCTAATGCGGAGGGAGGAAAAGACATATGCGTCCAAACTGGGTTAAACGCCCAGTTTGGATGCATATGTCTTTCCCTCCCTCTGTGTTAGGTCTAATGGAATGGGCCGCAGCAATCATAACATTTCTTGTCGTTGTAGCTTATACCTAAAAGAATCATTGGGGTTGTCAAACAAAACATAAAGCAGTTTGCTTTTTGTGATGCCCCTCTTTTTAGAATTAGGTCTAACACGGCATTCAAACTAGGCGTCTTTCTTACTGCGCATGCGTGTCTGCCATTAACAAAACCATTCTGAAATTTCAGATTTTTTCCGAATAATTTCGATTTGTCCCGGAAAATTTCAGAAGGCAATCAGATTCGAAGCGCCAGCGCCCCCTACATCTGGAAGGAGTTTTGAACCTTTTTTTTTTAATCAATCAGGCCTACTAACCAGCTCTAATTGCTTCCTTCTGGCTGTATTGGGTTCCAAACAATTCAAAGCCTTTCGTAAATACGTATCAGTTCTAACAGCCTAAATGCTTGGGGAGACTGTACCTGTCATCAATGGAATCTACTTTCTCTTGGATCCTGTCGGAGTTGATGTTGCCATCACTGACTAGCCTCCTTCCAGTTTCTACAACAGCATTGATCTTCTCCTCGTTGGCATCCATTGTGGTCATGAAATCCTCTTGTTTCTTGATAGCAGCTTCTGCTCCTTCCAAAGTGGTGGGCATTTCAGTATGTGCCAAAACATATTCCTATCATTTTAAAGCACAAGGTAGAAAAGAGAAATATAAAGGACTCTAATCACAAAATCACCACTGATCACAAAATCAATACGGTATGGAGAGATAGAATTTTCTGAGTCATTTTCACAGACCAATTTACTCAATTACTTTACTCTTACATTGTGATGCCAGGACAAAACCATTTTATGTGGACTTTGGTTACAGAAAGACCTATTATCAGACATGTTTTCATAATTATGTCAACACATTTGCAAACCAACTCCTGGAAAACATTTTCAAACTGCAGGAGCTGTATGCCAAAATCATCAGTACAAAACAAACAAAGACCTGAAATATTTCAGTTGGTGTGCAATATATGAAAGTTTAATTTTTATCATTACATTATGGAAAACAATGAACTTTAGCACTATATGCCAATTTTTGAGAAGGACCTGCATGTTTTTAATCTTATCTCATCCTTAGGTTTTTTTATCACTGTTTTTTGCACATATGGCCTGCTTCTTTTATTTTATTTGGCTGTTTTATTTTACTTGAAATGTTGTTTTAGGTTTTTATGTTATTGTATTGATATGTATTTCTGGGCATGGCCTCATGTAAGCCGCCCTGAGTCCCTTTCGGGGAGATGGCGGCGGGGTATAAATAAAGTATTATTATTATTATTATCATCAAAATTTGAGACTTTTCTGGGGTTGAAAACCTTCACCAGTACACATGGCTGGTTTCTATGATACAGGAAGATGCCAACTTGCCTCACTGTAGCATAGAAAAGCAACAAGACCACAGGACGGAAATCCACTTTCTTCCTAATGAAAGGGCGACTAGGGACACAATACATGCAAATTCAATAGAATGACCCCAACTGCTTCTAGATTAATGTGCAACATCAATCTAGAAGCAGTTAGGGGTACTGGGTACAAAACAGGAATGCACAGCCTGCATGCCACCTATGAAACAAGTGTTGCCCATCCCTCCTGTGGTGAAGGCATATTTCTTTATTACAGGTTTTAAATATGGTTGATATTTTTATATATGTATGTATGTTGAAGGGGTAAAAACTTGGCAAACACTAAAGGGTTAACGGAGATATTAGCGTGCAGAACCTCCAAGGAGTTTCCGTTACCGTGGAAACAGGAGGTGGAACCTGCAACTGGCCTTAGAATCTTCAGATTCAAACTTTAGCAGTTGGGAGTTGACAGCGAAAGTCGAAGGAGAGAAGGTGTGTGGAGAGTTAGGGAGTCTGTTTTAGCCAGCTGTCAGCGAGTTTTAAAAAAGACTCTGACTCTACTCTGAGAGAGAGTGGAAGAAAAGCTGTGTTTGAACTGCTAGGAAAGCAGTTAAGTTTAAGGACAAGCAGTTAGTGTAAAGATTGCTGAGTTATTGGTTCTGGGAGTGCAGCTATATAGTATCAAGTTGTATCTCCATAGTTATTGTATTGTAACCTTAAGATACATGCCTCTGAGAAGATACTGTAACCACCTAAGCTTTGAACTCTGAAACCTCCATGCTTAGAACACTGTTTGAATAAACTTTACAGTTCTTTAACAAAGTGATCTCCCTGCGTAGTTCTTTCACCCACAAGCCTCGAAAACAACTTCTTCCTAGTGAGTAGCCAAGTATAGTGAATGGTGGCAACGAAAGTTAACAAATAGTGTCAGTGGGAGTTTGGGTTAGAGTAATACCCTGCCCTGACACAGTAATTGAAAGGTCAGTGGGAAAGCTGACCTGTGTGAATACTTTCTACATTATATGGTGGCGGCAAGAGGGATTAAAAGAAGTCTTTATATAAATTGGTGATAAGGGTGGAATAAGAAAACTACCCATTAACAGTTGGAAGTGTAACTGAAGAGAGACCCTTACACCTCCTTACCTGGTTATTAAGAAAGGCTTCTGCTTGCTTTGTGTCTCTGAGGAAGAGCTGGTAGGCATGGGATTGGGAGAGAAGATTCTGTCGGTTCTCCCACATTTTGTGCAGCTCATTCCATCCAGTGTCCAAGGCTTGCAGGCGCTGGTGCAAGAACATATACTGAGCATCTGTCTGTCCTTGTGTGACCATCTCACCCATGTCCCGCATTTTCTGATAGTCTTCCTCATAATTGTTGATTTCGTTCTTAATATTCTCATGCTGCGTGAGCAGTTTCTCCGCTTCCGTCAGCGTGTTTGGCATGTCTTCCGAGGCAATGGCAGTCTGGGTACGGGACAGCCAGGACTGGAAGTCATCCAGGTCACGCAAGAACTGCTGAAGCTTGCTGGCCTCTCCGAGGGACTCCTCGCGGTTCTTCAGGGTGGTTTTCATCTCTTCCCAAACGTCACTGATTTCAGCAAGCCGGGACAGTATGGCTTGAGCTTGGTCAGGATGCTCCGACTCTAACTTCTCAGCCTCTTTCTGGAGGTCGCTTAGCTTGGCCTCAATAGCAACCAAGTCACGTTCCATTCCGGTCAGCTTCCTCTGAAGAGCAATAACTCCAGCCAGATCATTGCCAAGCTCTTGGGTGGATTCAATAACTTTAGTCTTCTCCCTGATCCAAGATTTGGTTTCATTACATTCAAGATGATAGTTCTGGATACTGAGAGCGGAGATGAGAGCATCCTTCTTTATGTCTACTAGTTCTCTGAATTGACTCCATCTGGAACAAAGAAACAAAAAATATAGGAATTGAGAAAGCAAATTAATTTATTGTCCCACTTTCCAAAACTAAATAAGAAACCAATCAAACACATTAAGCATTTTGTCTTAGTTATATGATTCCTTTCCTCTCTCCACTGTAGACACAGAATATAATTTCAGTGCTTCTACTGTTGGGAACCTTTCACTTGGCAGATGTTTAGACATAAATTCCGAGCAGCATCAATAAGTGTGGCCAACAGTAAGAAATTGTGAGAGTTATAGGCAAACACATATGGAAGGCATTGCGAATAATCTGAAGACAAATGGCAAAATTTACTGTGTGCTGCACTGTACCTAAGGTACTTATTAATGATGATGACTTGATACAAATGTTAGGCTCTTTGGATAACAAAAATAGGAGAACCTTGCTCTTGGACAGGGGTGGGCAATTATTTTTTCCAAGGGGCCACGCGAGAGCCAAAAAATATTATGGAGGGCCGCACCTTGAATTGGGACCAGAACTACATTCTAATCTACATAATTTATTTACTTATTTACTTACTTACTATATTTACTATATATTATACATCATTAATATTAACATATTAATATATCAAGAAATATTCATATATTATTAGTATTAATATCATAATTATTATATTATAGTATGTATATATAGACATTATAATATATTGAAATTATAATATAATATAACATTATATTATATTATTTATTATATTATTATAATAAAATTATTATAAAATAATAATAAAACCCACTAAAATAAAATGAAATTAAATTCAAGAAGACCAAGATGAAGGCTGACATCCTCAAGAGAGGAAAGATCCCAAGATGGAATGGCCCAATGGACCCAGCCCAGAGGATGGCAAAGTGGACCCAGCCGCCGCAGCAGAGGAGAGCAGAGCAGCAGGCCATCAGAGGCTGCAGGCCATCGGAGGCTGCAGGCCTCCGCCCGCTCTCGCCCCCAGCCGTTCCCCAGCTGATCGCCCTGCAGGGCCAAGAGGAAGGGGTGCCGGTGCCGCCATCCCAACGCGGGCTCTGTGGGGCCTGTGTCGGCAGACAGGCCGGAGGAGCGGCGGCTTTGGAGTGCCTGCCATCCCTGGAGGCGATCCTGGCCTGCAGGGGGAGCACTCGGCAATCTGAGGCAGCTCATCACCCTGGTGACCCAGAAGACGATCAAGTCTTCTGGGTCGGCTCGGCGATCAGCCCCCACAGGTCGCCGAGTGCTCCCGCTGCAGGCGCGGATCGCCTCCAGGGATGGCAGACACTACAAAGCCGCCGCTCCTCCGGCCTGTCTGCCGACACAGGCCCCACAGACCCCTCGATGGGATGGCGGCACTGGCACCCCTTCCTCTTGGCCCCGCCCCCGACGCCCTTCTCCTGGGCCGGACAGAATCGGCTGCCGGGCCAGATCCGGCCCGCAGGTTGCCCACCCCTGCTCTTGGATCTTTTTTTTCTGGCACACCGTTAAGACTTTAAAGTCTTAAGTCTGAACAATGTGATGACAATTGCTCATCTTATTCTGCAAAAGCAAACGCATACTGTATATTTAGCTGAGCAAACAAAATGGCATAAAGAGCTCAACTTTCTATTTATGTGGATCTAGTTTGAATAGCACTCACAGAGGTAGTAAAGATGCTCTTAAGAGTACAAAAGACAGGTAAAGGTAAACATTCCTCACCTTGTATTGAGCTTATCTTGCTGAGCTTTAATTTCCTTTTCGTTTGGATGTCCATTGTGTATCAGTTGTCTAGCAATCTGGTTAACCACAGCAACACGTGAGGCTTGATTGTTCATTTCTGGTTCTAGACTTTCAAATCTAGAGGCGGAGTGTGTAAGAACAAAAATGTAAACGTACAGCCAGGTGTGAAACAAGATGAAAAATGAAACTAAAAGAGCCAAAGAAAGCCATCTCACCTGTGCTGGATCACTTCCAGGTCTTCTAGTTTCTCAGGGATCTCTGTGTTGTTTAGCCATTGCTCCTTCTCATCAATCCAAAGCTCGCAAGCATCTGCCTCGCTGAACATTTTGTACAGAGCCAAAGTGTCCTGCAGGGCTTGCTTACGAAGCCGTGTGAGTTCAGCAACCTCTTTGAACCTCTCTTCTATTCCCACCAGCCTGTTCTTCACATCTGTCGACTCCGCGTGTTCCTGTGGCAAGGCTCTGGCTTGTTCGTGAAGAGAATCAATGATCGACCTGTAGCTTGCAATCTCTTCAGCAACGTCTTTGTGTTTCTTAACCAAGGACTGTGTGGAATACTCATCATGGCCGACGTCGCTGCTGGAGACAATCTTGAGGATGTCCAACATCCATGTGTCAATGTCATCGGCATCTGCTTGGAATTGGTGAAGGAGGGATGCTTCTTCCAGGCGCTTCTTCCTGATGGCAGAGAGCTGTTCCAGGTTAGCCCACTGATTCTGGATGTCTGTAATCCTCTCTCTGATCTTCTCAGACCCAAAGTGATCCTCAGCGATCATAACTTCCCCTTCCTTGATGGCCTGTTGGAAGTGGCTACTCCGACCACTCATTTCGTCTTCAAACGCCTTGTGCTTGCTGAGAAGCCGGACGATGCTGGTTAAGTCTTTTCCATAGTCATCTGATGATAAGATCTTCTCTTTTTCTCTTATCCATCCCTCCTCTTCAGCCATTTCCCAGAAGAACTTCCATAAGCGCCGGGATTCTTCCAAACGGGCTCGGCGTTCGGCCGATAACTGACATAATTCTTTGTAGCAAAACTCCATGTGAGCCACACGGTCTCGGATAACTTGTGGGTCACATGGTTTGTAACCTATCAACAAGCAGAGACAAGGAGAATTGTGGGATAGTGACAGGGAAAATTAATTCACCAAAATTATTTACAACAGCCAAAGTTAACTGAATTCTTGTTGCTTTACACTTGTTCATAGATTCATCAAATGAGATCATCCTCAACTTAGCACATGCAATCTTCTGAGATGTCATCCTGAGGCATGTCAGAGCCTGCCCTTTGCTAGAACATGCTCTGAGACCCCCCATATCGTTTCACAGATACACACACACAGGTTCCAATCCGGTACGGTGCATGAAAAACCAGATGCTGAACTTAGAACAGTATTGTTCTGCTCAATGGACAAGTACTTCCAAGATTCCCCCATGCTTGCTTTCTACCGCCCCAGTCAATGTGATGAGAGAAAACCAATAAGCTGCAGAGAATTGTGAAGGAGCCACAGGCAGAAAGCATAAACACGACACCATATAACATGACACTACTCTTTGATAGCGTGTGGCCCAATTTCAGTGGTGCATTGTGTTCTGTTACACTTGGCATGCTGGTTAAGGCAGATAAGGAAGAGGCGAAATAAGATAGTGGGGGAAATGTCAAATGTTGCAGATCGTGGGCAGAAGTCTCGTACATTTTTTTGCAGCACTGCCCAGCAGTGATGTGGGAAGGTAGACAAAATCAGCCAGCTCAGAGCAGTGTATTTCTTTAATGTCTTACTTTCTCCAAGGCTGGTATATCTGTAACCCTTTTTGATCTTGCTGTCACCACCCACATTGGCACAGTTACACCAGTAACAATGAGACTGGGGCTTATGCCTCCTGATTACTAGTGGAAAATGTTTGGACTTGGTAGATGGGTCTTGCTGGATACCAATTCAACGTAGACATAAACTCTATTGATATGAGGAATCCAAAAAGTTAAAGGTACATTGGTGAAAAGCTCAATACAGATACTATACGAGTTGTAAGTATAGCTAAAGAAACAGAATATATATACAATACTAAGTTTAATCAAATGACATCCTATAATGACTTTGTGCATATTGTTACTATCACCGGGAATGTGGCGCAGCTGGCTAAGTGTCATCTGCATAAGATCTCTCTGACCGGTAGGTCATGAGTTCGAGGCCTGCCAGGTCGAGGTGGGTGCTCGACCTTAAGTGTAGCCTACTGCTGACCTTTGCAGCCTGAAAGACAGTTGCATCTGTCAAGTAGGCGATAAAGGTACCACATTATGTGGGGAGGCAAATTTTGACTGAATTATGAGGCCATAAAAAGAACTCCAGGAATGCGGAAGGAACAATGAGGGACGCTGGAAAATGTTGAGAGATGAGGAGTGCGTCAGCTCCCCCTGGTGGCCAGATTTGCCTGTTCGTTTATATGTTCATTTATGTGTAATATGTCAAAGTATGTACTGTACTGTACTGTGATAAACGGCAGGGATTGTCTGCTTGTATGTGTACCTGCAATCCGCCCTGAGTCCCCTTTGGGGTGAGAAGGGCGGAATATAAAAAAAGTAAATCAATAAATGAAGAAATAAAGAAATATCACTGATCCACTTACACCTGGTCTAGTATAAATAATGTGCCAATGCCTCAATGTAAAATGCAACAGACAGACCCAAAGTTATAATATTACTTCTTGACTGTGTTAACTCTACACACTTAGAAGACTGGTGTCTTCCATCTCTAAAACCCAGTAAACATCTGGGCACAACAAGAATGCCTCCAAGGTTGTGTAAGTTGTACCAGTCATACCCTCTCCATCTGTGGCAAATTTCTGAGCGGATGCATTGACTCCTCTCACTCTTTCAGCCTGAATGGAAATGTCAGCTTCAACAAGCGCATGTTTCTGCAGCAAGTCTTCTACTCCCAAGAGATGTTTTCCATAATCTTGAGACAGCAGCAATACCTGTATACACAAAACCAACCAAAGTTAAGTCTGCATGGCTAGTGTTTTGAACAGAGATGCCATAAAAGCAAATTTCAAGTCTCACAATTCAGCCTTTTTTGTTTGGAGGGATGTACACAAGGGGGGATATAACATCAAATAAGAAAGTTGTGCAAACAAATGCATTTCTCACACCTGCCTGATTCTAAAGTACATACATAGGACTGAAGTAAGCTTTTTGTATTCCAGTATGAAAAGAGAGATGGGCACCAATTCTAGAACTGTAAGAAGTATCAATTGATGCCAATGAAGCATCCAAAACGGCAGCCTTCTGATGCGTCCATAGAGGAAGATTGACAGTCTAGGAATGAGCAACTGAAAACCTTTTAGATCAGGCCTGGGCAAACTTTGGCCCTCCGGGTGTTTTCGACTTCAACTTCCATAATTTCTGCTGTTAGGAATTGTGGGAATTGAACTCCAAAATACCTGGAGGGCCAAAGTTTGCCTATGTCTTTTAGATGAATCTGCCCTCCTGAGGAAGAACATTGATTGGCCTCCTAGCCTCATGCAGATGCATCAAGGTGGCTGTGGCAATACTTTTTATTGGAAATACATTTTGGAAAATGGCATACATTGGATCATCCATCTCTCTTCTGTTTCATTTTAGCTAATTGCATTCATCTCATTGAAACTAATAGGCTTTGCAGCTATTGTCCATAGTTTCACGTATCCACCTGGAATGTATCCCCTGAAGATATGAGGATTGTGACGGCGCAGTGAGCGTCACCTGCATGTAAGGTTTTGAGTTTGCAAATGTTTGCTTTGTTTAAAATGTGTTTTTGAAGCCTGTTCAATTTGTTAGAGGTTTGGTTGCATCGACTGGTCCTTGGTTTCTGTCTATCATCATTAGCAGAGCCCAGTCAAGTTTGCTCCACCCCTTTTCCCCAGGGATCTGGAAGCAAGCTACTTTCACATTCAGTATACCACCAGGACTCATCCTGAGAGGACATGGTAGGAGGTTTGCCAGACCAGGCCTTGGTCAAGCCATCTTCCAAAACCAGACTGATATCCTTGGGACTCATACAGCATACTCAGCATATTGGAAGGTTGAGTGACGCTGAAGAGTCCCAAGTGCCTTCAACCAATCACTTTGGCATCCAGAGGAAGACTCCGTGCTTTCAGTATAGGCCATTTGCCTAGGGCTTTGAGTGTCCATACCTCAAGGCCATTGAGAAAGAAAAGACTTGGAGAGCCATCCCAAAACACTTGGGAAGTCTGACTTGCCCATGGTAGTCTATGCTCTGGTTACATCCCGTATAGACTACTGCGATGCGCTCTACGTGGGGTTGCCTTTGAAGACAGTTCGGAAGCTTCAATTAGTCCAACGGATGGCAGCCAGATTAATAGCAGGAGAGGGGCTCAGGGAGCATACAACTCCTCTGCTGCGCCAGCTCCACAGGCTGTCAGTCTGCTACTGAGCACAATTCAAAGTACTGGCTTTAGCCTATACAGCCCTAAACGGTTCTGGCCCAACTTACCTCTCCGAACGCATCTCCCCTTATATACCATCTAGGCCCTGCTCTCGACATAACAATATTGAACGGCGATAGATGAAAATCAGATTATAATCCGGTATAGGTAGTTCAAACCGATCTCTCAATATCAGAAAGTCCCGAAACAGTCCATATATAGTCCATGTGCAATTAAGGCGACAAATGTCCAAGAGAGAATATATGGTCCATGTGCAATTAAGGCAAGAAATGTCCAAAGAGGTGCAAAATGCAGTGAAGTCAATAAGGTAGGTAATCCTGAAATGGTACACCACAATGTATTCTTTTAGCGGAGTCGGGTTGACGGACGGTGAATGCAGATGTATCTCGCTCCGTTTCGCGCAGACAGAGCGCTTTTTCCAAACCCAGAATCACGGTATGCTATCAGATTATTACGCTTGATATTCCTTGGATGCCTTCCTTATGTGTTTGTGATTCTGTTTTGAAAAAGCGCTCTGTCGGCGCGAAACAGAGCGGGATCCGTCTGCATTCACCTTCCATCAACCCGACTGCTAAAAGGATACATTGTGGTCCATTTCAGGATGACCTACCTTATTGACTTCACTGCGTTTTGCACCTCTTTTGGACATTTCTTGCCTTAATTGCACATGGACTATATATGGACTGTTTCGGGACTTTCCGATATTGAGAGATCGGTTTGAACTACCTATACCGGATTATAATCGGATTTTCATCTATCGCTGTTCAATATTGTTATGCCCTGGTGAACGCAGTGAGTCTACTGAAATATCAATTATATTTAATAATTTAATACTGAATATGTGTTGATTTCTCCTTCCTCGTGTTGTCTTGCGATGGTACAAGGATCATACTCTTTTTAACCCCAATTGAATCTCAATAATGGGACTCAAGGTGCCTTACATATAATTAAAACCAGTGCAATGACAGAGGAACTGAGAAGCAGGTGTCGCTTGGACAGGAGTCCCTAGAATTCCAGATGTGGAAGAGACCTCGTGGGCCATCCAGTCCAACCCCATTCTGCCAAGAACCAGGAAAATTGCATTCAAAGCATCTTCAATAGATGGTCATCCAGGCTCTGTTTAAAGACCTCCAAAGAAGGAGCCTCCGTGGATAAATGAAACCACTGATATCAGTTCTGTGGATAAAGGTCATGCTCGTTTCTCATGCAAGTACAGAACCGGAGTCACCAGCTAACAACTACCTGTGAAGGGCCTAACTCTGAACCTCCTGAACCTCCTCCAAGCTCGATTATCCCCCATGTTGGCCACTTACCTTCATCTCATCCATCCAATCCATAATGTACAGCATTTCCTGGAAGATCTTCTGCAGACCAAGGTTCATCTCCAGCCGTTGCCTGCGCGCCTTGAGCAGTTCCAGGAGGTACTCCCACAGGCGGATCACGTTATCTTTCCTTGCGGTGATGCGCTTGATATCATGGTAATTCTCGGCCTCAAGCTCCCTGGCAACGGCAACCACGGCCTGCACTCTTTCTTCATATGCCGCAATGTCAGTTTCGATAGCTTCATGTTTTTTCGTGGCAGCCTCCACAGCTGGGAGGTCAAACCCAAAGTTATCCTGTAAACACAATGGGTTCTGTTTAACAATTCTATAGGACCAAGGAACATATCTTGGAAAAGTCCTTTGTTTTGGACTGCAATACCAAGAAACCCCCAGCCAGCATAGCCATTTTGGCTAGGGATCGTGAGAGTTGTAGTTCAAAAGGACAAACATTTCCAAGTTCCATAATGTATAGTTCTACTACTTAAAGCTGCAGGGTCTCCAATAAACAATCCAAATGTTGTCAGGCTATAGACATGAATCATCCCTGGGAAAGGGATGGGCAATATATCAAGGAACTGGTGTAAAGCATTCAGTGCAATGGTTCTCAACCTTCTGAATGCCATGACCCCTTAATACAGTTCCTCATGTTGTGGTGATCCCCAACCATAAAATTATTTTCGTTGCTACTTCATAACTGTAATTTTGCTACTATTATGAATCGTAATGTAAATATCCAATATGTAGAATGTATTTTCATTCACTAGACCAAATTTGGCACAAATACCCAATACACCCAAATCTGAATACTGGTAGGGTTGGGAGGGGGGTTGATTTTGTCATTTAGGAGTTGTAGTTGCTGGGATTTATAGTTCACCTACAATCAAAGAGCATTCTGAACTCCACCAACAATGGAACTGAACCAACTTAGCACACAGCACCCCCATGACCAACAGAAAATACTGGAAGGGTTTGGTGGGGATTGACCTTGAGTTTTGGAGTTGTATTTCACCCACACCCAGAGAGCACTGTGGACTCAAACTTTGATGGATATGGACCAAACTTGGCATGAATACTTAATATGCCCAAATGAGAATGCTGGTGGAGTTTGGGGAAAATACACCTTGACATTTGGGAGTTGTAGTTGCTGGAATTTATAGTTCACCTACAATCAAAGAGCATTCTGAACTCCACCAACAATGGAACTGAACCAACTTGGCACACAGAACTTTCACGAAAAACAGAAAAAAAGGAAGGGTTCGGTGGATATTGACCTTGAGTTTTGGATTTGTAGTTCACCTACACCCAGAGAGCACCGTGGACTCAAACAATGATGGATCTGGACCAAACTTGGCATGAATACTTAATATGCCCAAATGAGAATGCTGGTGGAGTTTGGGGAAAATACACCTTGACATTTGGGAGTTGTAGTTGCTGGAATTTATAGTTCACCTACAATCAAAGAGCATTCTGAACTCCACCAACAATGGAACTGAATCAACTTGGCACACAGAACTTTCACGATGAACAGAAAAAAAGGAAGGGTTTGGTGGATATTGACCTTGAGTTTTGGATTTGTAGTTCACCTACACCCAGAGAGCACTGTGGACTCAAACAATGATGGATCTGGACCAAACTTGGCATGAATACTTAATATGCCCAAATGAGAATGCTGGTGGAGTTTGGGGAAAATACACCTTGACATTTGGGAGTTGTAGTTGCTGGGATTTATAGTTCACCTACAATCAAAGAGCATTCCGAACCCCACCAATTATAGAATTGGGCCAAACTTCCCACATAGAACCCCATGACCAACAGAAAATACTGTTTTCTGATGGTCTTTGGTGATCCCTCTGACACCGCCCCCCTCATGACCCCCAAGTGTCCTGACCCCTAGTTTGAGAAATGCTGGTTTAGTGGTTGAAATAAGTGACTGATCAAGGATTCTGAAATATATTCAGGTAGTATGCAAATTTGTTAACAACTATTTCCTGACAGTCAATGGTTCTTTATTGCTTTTAAAAAAAACAACAACAGAGGAACATTAGTTAATGAGGTTCTGGGAATTGCTATCATGCTCTGAAAGCATGTGTTAACTCCCTCTGTCTCCTAACAGTGTGTTCTTCAGTTCGTAAATGGGTTTGCAATGCAATCCTACACAAGTCTGTTCAGAAGTGACTGAGCATAATATTGTAGCTTTAGTCACCCAAACAATTCTGTTTATATAAAAAAGGCTTCACCTGAGAAACCAGACGCTGGTTTTCGCTCAGCCACGTCTCCCTCATAGCTGCCTTGCGGTCAAATCTGCGGGCAAGTTGTTCCAGTTTCTCCTGTCGGATGAGCTCATTTCGCAGGGCCAGTTCTCTTTCATGTTCAGCTTTTTCCAGTCTTTCCCAGGCCTGAGGAATGGGAGGGGGAATTAATTTTTCAAACGTTATTTACATAAATAAAAGAAAAACCGTGAGAGATCTCCAAAGCCTGCTTTAGCACCGAATCAATGTTGCGCAACATTAATAATAATAATAATACGGAAATATCTGGATTGCATGTCTTAATGATGGGAAGAAAAGCAGTAACGACTGAACTTGAGATTTGGGATCGGTCAAAGCACTGCAATGGTTCCAGTTTTGCTTTTGGCACTTTACAATGCTGTAAAAGAGACATAAAACCTGATTGTTATCCGAGACACACTCCTTTTTGCGGTTTGTGTTAAGAACTTTACTCTTCCGTGAGAGCTAAACATACAATGAATCCGACAATTCATTGGATGTTCAAGAATTGCTTTCAGTTCGAAGCAGGACAGGATGCAGAATGGATGCACTGAAAAATCTGAAAGTGTTGCTAAGGAGACAGAAGCAAATAAAATGGGTGTGGGTAGTTGTCTATTGATTTTTCTCTAATTTGCGTATTTTATTTATTATTTGTTTTTACCCTGCCTTTCTCAACACCCCGAGAGGGGACTCAGAGTGGCTAACAAAGGCAATCCAATGCCACAATCAATACAATATAAACCATAAATACAAAGTTAAACAATAGCAGTAAGATTAAAACAATAATCAACAGCAATCAAATTAGAACAATACTCCATCCACAGTTCCGAATTGATAAGGACAATAAGCCATATCCTCAAATCTGTCGCCATCACTAATCCATTCCACTCAAGATGTTGCTTAAGCTATTGTGCAAAGGCCTGGTCCCAAAACCAAGATTTTAGCTTCTTTCTAAACGCCAGGAGGGATGGGGGACGAGCGTATTTCACTTGGAAGCGTGTGCCACAGGCTGGGGGCCACAGCTGAGAAGACCCTGTCCTGTCCCGGCCAGAGCATTCGAGATGCTGGTGAGAGCAAGAGTAGGCACACTAGTACAACGGGGAGGGTTGCGAACAACTCACAATAATACAGAGGAACCAAACTGGTATAAAATATCATTCAATATACAGTATAATATAGCAATGTAAATAGTAGTAGAACCACCGAATACAATGTAGCAATCAAAAACAGCCCACAATGGGCTCCTACCCTTTGTAGGAAAATATAGTTTTTGAAGTACACACGAATAGTTCAATAATCCAATGTGTTCGTGGAGGTTCAAATGGAAGCAGCGGCACAGTGTTTTAAACAGTCAAAACCACAGAGGTGTGGGGAAAAATAGGGCATTTGCCCTATCCACTTGGATAGAAGTCCACGTCTTGATTGACAAGGCCAGACCTGCATTGCTGCCTCTTCGTATGATACGGACTACAGCCACAAGGACTTTCCCATTGTGGTGGCCTTGATAAAGACCTTCCATAGGTCGAAACGAGAAAGGAGACTCCCCTCTAGTGATTATCTCGTCGGCCTCTTGTGATATACACCACTGGGTGTTCTTTATTTTGTGTGGAGCGTGCTTTCCGGATTATGCTTTGGATATCAGTATACATGGAATACCACCTAGATATTATTTGACTTGGAACTTTTTTTAGGACCCTTGCGCTTCCACACCTCTGTGGTTTTGACTGCTTAAAACACTGTGCAGCTGCTTCCATTTGAACCTCCGTGAACACATTGGATTATCGAACTATTCGTGTGTACTTCAAAAATTATATTTTCCTATAAAGGGTAGGAGCCCATTGTGGGCTTTTTTTGATTGTTACATTGTATTCGGTGGTTCTACTACTACCGTGTTTCCCCGAAAGTATGACACCCCCGATTGTAAGACGTATCGGGAGTGTCAGGGGTCGCTAATGTAAGCCGTACCCCGAATGTAAGCCGTACCTCGTCGCCACGCCCACGCCGCCGCCGCCGCAGCAACTGGCCCATCGGCCGCGGCACACCTCCGCGGCGCACCTTTCTGCCAGGCCTCCAAGGAAGGGAGGAGAAGAGAGCCAGAGGCGTGGCAAAGCGGCGCTGTGTCAGAGTGACGCATCGCCGCTTTTGCCACGCCCTGGCTCTCTTCCCCCTTCCTTTGTCCAAGGAAGGGAGGAGGAAGAGAGCCAGAGGCGTGGCAAAGCGGCGCTGTGTCAGAGTGCCGCGTCGCCGCTTGCCACGCCTCTGGCTCTCTTCCCTCCCTTCCTTCTCGTCCAGAAAGCTGCGCCGCGGGAGGTGTGCCGCCGCGGCCGGCAGCGGCGGCATGGGCGTGGCGACGGGCACGCGTCTTAGTTTATATAAGACGTACTCGAAAGTAAGACGTGGGGGGGACTTTTCGGGGAAAAGAAAGTAAGACGCTGTCTTACTTTCGGAGAAACACGGTATTTACATTGCTATATTATATATTGAATGATATTTTATACCAGTTTGGTTCTTCTGTATTATTGTGAGCAAGAGTAGGGCCTCCCTGGAAGATCTTAAATTGCGGGGAGGGACGCAGGGGCAGATGCACTCCGTTAGAAAGTTTGCCCATGCCTGGCATAGAGGAATCCAGTAGCACTAACTAGACCAGGGCTGCCCAGCCGGCCGCCCGGGGGGGATATACGGCCCCCCGGCCCCTTCCCTACGGCCCCCTAAGCTTTTTAATAATAATAAAAAAATAAATTAAAATATTTTTAAAAATTACCCACTTCCGGGTTTTGGAGCAAGTATCGCGAGACTATGGAAGCCACACGGGATTTCGCTCTCAACGTGAAATCTCGCCTGCGTTGAGAGCGAAATCCCGTGTGGCTTCCGTAGTCTCGCGATACTCCTGTTGCCGAAATCTCGGCTACTTAATCCCTGCGGCCCACGCAGACGTGATTTTTTACCTTCCCGGCTGCTGCCTCGGTCGGTCGTCGCCTCTGCTCATGGTCCGGCTGCTTCTGGATCCCGCGCGTTTGGGAAGGTAGGCTAACCTTTATGTTATTATTATGTAATTGTGTATTTGAATGCCCACCCTGCATTTAATGTTAGTAAAATATTATATTTGACTGTATGGATGCATGCATTTTATCTCAGTAAAGATTTATTTGACTGTATGCATGCTCTTATGAGTAGGCGTGGGCAGAGGTGGGGCGGAGCCGGGGCAGGGGCAGACCCTACGGCCCCCCAGGTCAACAGTGACCGGAATTCAGGCCCCTGGGCTGGTAGAAGTTGGACAGCCCTGAACTAGACAAACTCAGTAGCACTAACTAGATAAAGGTGCTACTGAATTCCTTTATGCCTTTTTTGTTGCTAAAACAGACCAAAACATATATCTCTCTGAACGTTATCCAGGATTCTTGGTAGACATCCTGCTGATTGGAACCTAAGCATTTTTAGGACCTTACAGGCAAAAAGCATGTGAAAAATGTCCAACAGGAGCACATGGGCTAGAGGTAGTAGCATTTATCACTGTAATTGCGGAGAGAAGTAACAGGCCCTCTGGGAATGCCAGGCAGAAATGAAAGGCAAATGAGGGATGATTATCTTGTTTTAAAGCATTTCGTTATCTCCCAGGGATCTGGCCAAACGGATTGCTGTTCATCCGGTTAGACCAGCACAGCAGCAGCCTGCCTTCTTTCCAAGGATCCTGGCTGTGTTCCAATCTCATTTTTCACAAGCTTCCCTCCCTTCTCCCGTCCCAGCCTCTTCTCCCTTGTCCATCCCAGAAAGTTCGTAACTCTATGTACATGCCAGTGAGATGTTCTGGTCAAGTTCCACTGGATCTTCAGAAGATCACATTTCCACAGGACTTGTCAGGATGAATTTGCCAGAAAACAATGTTGGTTAATTCCAATTGCATGTCAATAATTACAATTTGAACCCACTGAATTATTGCCAATTGTAAACTGCCCTGAGTCGCCCTTGGGCTGAGAAAGGCGGTATAGAAGTGCTGCAAATAAATAAATAAATACATAAACAAACTACAGTATTAAATAAAATAATTAAATAAACTACCGTATTTTTCGCTCTATAAGACGCACCTGCTGATAAGACGCACCTAGATTTTAGAGGAGGAAAATAGAAAAAAAATATTTGTACATGTACATGTATGTGGGGTTGCCCTAATGTTGTGTTTGACCTTTTTTTCTTTTTTTTACACTTTACTGTTCACTCTCTTCTCTCTTCATGTACCGGTATACAAGGTGCAAAACTACAATTCCCGTCATGCCTGCACAGAAAAAAAGCTGGTCAGGCATGATGGGAAGTGTAGTTGGACTACAAGTGCCGTACTGCGCATGCGCCGGCGCCATACGTGACACGGCGCTTGCGTCACATCCCCCCGTCCTCTCCATCCAGTCCACCCTCCGCCGCCACGGACCAGAGAAGAGGAGAGGCGGCGACAGAGGCGGCGGTCGCCAGATGAAGACCTCCCCTGGACGGCAAAGCGAGACAGAGGCTGTCCGGGACACTTTTGGTGAGTATATCGCCGCCCCCCCCTCTGCTCCAGCGCCTCCCCCCCCCTCCCTGCCTGCATCTTCGCTCCATAAGACGTGGCTGATTTTTCATCCTACTTTGGGAGGAAAAAAAACTGCGTCTTATGGAGCGAAAAATACGGTACAATATACAGGGCGGTATAAAAGTGTCGTAAATAAATAAACTACAGTAAAGTAAAGGTAAAGGCTTCCCCTGACACATCCAACTGTGGAGGGTGGTGTTTATCTCAATTTCTAAGCCAAAGAGCCGGCATTGTCCGTAGACACCTCCAGCATGACTGCATAGAGCGCAGCTACCTTCCTGCAAAGGCAGTACCTATTGATCTACTTACATTTGCATGATTTCAAACTGCTAGGTTAGCAGAAGCTGGGCCTAACAGCGGGAGCTCACACTGCTCTCCGGATTCGAACTGCTGACCTTTCGGTCAGCAAGCTCAGCGGTTTAACATGCTGCACCACCAGGGGGTTTAGTAGAGAAAAATCAATAGACAACTACCCACACCCAGTAAAACGATTGCATTAATTTTTCAATGGGGAGTCAACACTTATGTAAACCCTACTTATTCATAGAAACATAAGATCATAGAATCCTTGAGTTGGAAGAGACTCGTAGGCCATCCAGTTCGACCCACTGCCAAGAAGCAGGAAAATCACATTCAAAGCACTCCCGACAGATGGTCATCCAGCCTCTGTTTAAAAGCCTCCAAAGAAGGAGCTTCCACCATACTCTGGGGCAGAGAGTTCCACTGCTGAACAGCTCTCACAGTCAGCACTGCTGAATAGATCTCACAACCACAGTATGCAAATGGTCTATCCCAGCTCTGCCAATATTTATTTATTTATTTTATTTAAAATTTTTGTACCCCGACCTTCTCACCTCTATAGAGGGACCCAGACCGGCTTACAGCAATAATTCAATGCTATACAAATTAAAAACTGTTACAACAACATTATTAAAAACTTAAACACCAAATTACATACATACTAATACATTGCCATTTAAAACAATTCAATTCAATCTAAAACATCATCACTCAATTCATATTATAATCAATCACAGCCTAATCTGGGAAAGCTTCATGATTCAGGACTATGTGTTTTCAGCTCTGCAGAAGGATACAAGGTGTCATTCTGTGTTAAAGCACATCAGATTACAAGTACATTTCAATTTGCTTCTGTAGAGCTAACTGCTTTTTGTTGTGTGCCTTGAAGTCATTTCCAACCTAAGCACCGGGAATGTGGCGCAGCTGGCTGGGAGTCAACTGCATAAGATCTCTACTGACCAGAAAGTCATGAGTTCGATGCCTGCCCGGGTCGGGGTGAGCTCTCAACCAATTAGTGTAGCTTGTTGTCGACCTTTGCAACCCAAAAAGACAGTGGCATCCGTCAAGTCGGAAATTTAGGTACCACTTTGTGGGGAGGCTAATTTAACTGATTTATGAGGCCATAAAAATCTCCAGGAAGTATGTTGAAAATGAAGGAACGCGACAGCTCCCCCTGGTGGCCAAAAGCTGGAATGTTAAATAGCCTCTGTGTCTTTCTTTATATATTTGTGTGTCTATGGCATTGACTGTTTGCCTGTATATGTACATTGTAATCCGCCCTGAGTCCCCTGTGGGGTGAGAAGGGCGGAATATAAATGATGTAAAATAAATAAATATAAAATAAATAAATATAGAATAAATAAATATGGTGACGCTAAAACAGACATGGGCAAATGCCAGGCCTTCGGGTGTTTAGGACTTCAACTCCCACAACTTCTAACAGCTGATATGGGTTTTTCTGGATCTGGGAGTGTGTGACTTGCCCAAAGTTAGTTTCCAGGTTGAGCAGGAAAATAAATCCTGGTCTCCAGAACTGTAGGCTGTACATGGACACCGATAGAGTGTAATTTAAGTGGTAGCTCTGAATCAGGGAATCTTAAGAGCTGGAAGGTACCACAAGGGCAATGTGGTCCAACCTCCTGCCATTAATATTTATTTATTTACTATATTTTTATACCGCCCCTCTCAGCCCAAAGGCGACTTGAGGCGGTGCACATATGGCAATGAATGCCCACAGATAAAATACATAATAACACTTAATAAAACAGTCAAATAAAAGCAAAAATTACAGTTAAAATATAAATACACATCTCATGCTTTCAATCCACTTAAGACTTCGACTGCCCAACTGCTCTGTTCCGCTACTATCACGAATAAGGGTATTGGGGAACACATTCAAAAAGGCACTGAATTTACCTTGTTGATATCTGAGATGAGCTTCCCTTCCCTGGGCATGTACACTTTCTGATTGTTAGCCCTCATTTTGCTCTGAATAGTGAAAAGCAGGACTTCCAGGTTTCCTTTTTCTGTGAATCTACAAAGAAGAAGGAGTAGGACACACACAGAGGAAATGACAATTTCAACTGAAATGTTAAGGACATTTTCACCCAGAAATCTGTATAAATTACATTATTTTAAAAAGCCAACCAGGCATGTTGCATTTTTGCTTATGAATTAATTGGAGCGGTTCCTTTTTAACATTTCTTCTTGAGCTGTCTGATTTGTCATACCTTGTTGAATATGTAATTCAGAATATGACTGGGGAAGCTCTTGCCTTCTCTATCTATACATCTTGATGGACTACAATTCACATTATGTCAACCACTGTCTATGATGGCAGGTAGTTTTTGTAATCTCAAACATATAGAAAGCCATAGGTTCCCCCACCCATGATTGACACCAATGAGGCAAATAGAAACAAGTTTTCAAGATGCACAAAATTCTTGAGTTGAAAATAATAACGCTGTCCAACTTAAGATCTTGCAAATTTCCCAACGCATAAAATGTAACAGCAACTACCTCTACTTAGTCACTGGCATTGCCCCCCAATGTGTGATGGGAAGTTGTTGCCAACTATGAGAAAAATAAGTTTGAACACTGTGAAAGCCATACAATGCATAAGATCTCTACTGACCAGAAGGTCATGAGTTCAAAGCCTGCCTGGGTCGGGGTGAGCTCTCGACCAATTCGTGTAGCTTGTTGTCGACCTTTGTGGCCCAAAAGACAGTTGCATGTGTCAAGTAGGAAATATAGGTACCACTTTGTGGGGAGGCTAATCTAATTTAACTGATTTATGAGGCCATAAAAAATCTCCAGGAAGTATGCGAAGAATGAAGGAACATGACAGATCCCCTGGTGGCCAGAAGCTGGAATGTTAAATAGTCTCTGATTGTCTGTCTATATATGTTGTGTGTCTATGGCATTGAATGTTTGCCTGTATATGTATATTGTAATCAACCCTGAGTCCCCTGCGGGGTGAGAAGGGCGGAATATAAATTATGTAAATAAATAAATAATAAATAAATGGCATGATCACATTACCATATACATAACGGCCATCATCCTTACATCATGTATGATGTTCGTGGTTCAGACCTTTGTTGTCCTGTTCGTGGTGAATGCAGTTTACTGGAGACTGACCACAACATTAAGCAAGACACAGATGTAACCCAGACAAGTGTCATGAAACCGCTCAACAAACATCAGATGCCATCTAAACACGAGCAGAGAGCACAGCATAAACAGCCCCTAATTGTCCATAATTATAAGATACTAGCTGTACCCGGCACGCGTTGCTGTGCCCTATGTTGGTGATGTGAGAATGTCAGGGTATGTATGTTGTGGTAGTGTTGTGAGTATGTTTGTTGTTTGTATATGTATTTGTGTTTATGTGTGTTTATAGTTGTATGTGTGTTTTGTTTTTTTGGGGTTTGTGTGTGTATGTGTGTTGGTATTGGTTTGTGGTTGTTTGTGTGTGTTTATATATGTGTGTGTGTGTATGTGTGTGTTTATTGTTCTTGGTATGTGTGTATATATTTTGTGTAGTTTTCTGTGGGTGTTTTGTGTTTGTGTACGTGTATGTATATATGTGTGTTTGTGTTTGTATATGTATGTATGTGTATATATGGTGAGGTGGTGATATGTGTGTGTATATATGTGTATGTATTAGTGTGGATGTGTATGTTTAGGTGTGTAGATATATGTGGTTGTATGTGTGTTTGGTTTTTTGGGGTTTGTGTGTATGTGTGTGTGTGTTGGTATTGGTTTGTGGTTATTTGTTTGTGTGTATATGTGTGTGTGTGTATGTGTGTGTTTATAGTTCTTGGTATGTGTGTATATATTTTTGTGTTGTTTTCTGTAGGTGTTTTGTGTTTGAGTACGTGTATATATGTGTGTGTGTTTGTATATTTATTTGTATGTATGTGTATATATGGTGAGGTGGTGATATGTGTGTGTATATATGTGTATGTATTAGTGTGGATGTGTGTTTAGGTGTGTAGATATATGTGTTTTTATGTGGTTGTGTTTTTGTATGTGTTTTTATGTTGGTGTTTATATGTTGTTTTGTTTGTGTGAGTGTGTTTGCGTGTGTATATGTGTGTATGTTTGTGTATGTATTGTGTGCCGGGGCGGCGTTGGGACCGTTAGGAGGATGGCTGGTGTCCTGTGTGTCTTCCTGCGGTGTCCTCCTTCGGGAGTGGCAGGGAGCTGGTGTGCCGCCGCCTCAGCGCTCTTCCTCGCCACTGTCACCTCCTTGGCTTCCTCCGCTGCCTTCCTCATGTTCGTGGACTCGGGTTGCGTGCGTGGGTCCGGGAACGTTTGGGAGGCTGGGAGATGGAGGAGGAGGCGGGTCAAGGCATGGGACTATCCAGAAAACTCCGCCCCTGCTTTCCAGGGAGCATCGCGGAGCCTTCTGGGAGTTGTAGTGCCATGGCCTTTCCCGCCTCCTCCTCCGTCTCTCAGGCTTGTAAACGCGTTCCCGGACCCACGCTGGTCCCGGGTCCACGAACATGAGGAAGTCAAGAAGGCAAGGAGGCGACAGTGGCGCGTAAGAGCAGTGAGGCGGCGCCCCAGGTCCCTGGCACTCCCGTAAGAGGCGTCGCAGGGAGAGGCAGCGCAGAGCAGGCGTCCTCGGCCGCATGGAGCCGGGTGGCGCGGGCGCTGCCTTGGGCTCCTTGGGCTTCTGGCCCTATCCTCCTCCGCTTCCAGGCCTGTCCCTAACCTCCGGAGGGCATTCAGGCGGGAGGAGGTTCCGCTCTCCCAGAGGAGAGCAGGTGAATGCGCTGTGCTGGGGATCGGGGCGAAGGCGCGGGCGTCGCCGGATCCTCCTCCCATAGGTTTGAATGGGCAATTTTGGGGGTGTCGCGTTTAGGGGTCTGCGGAAGTTGTAAGGGTGGGGGTTTGTGCCTAGTTGGTACCTCATGGCCTGGTGAATCGTGTGTTGTGGGTTTTGTGGTTGTGGGGGTTATGGTGTGGCCGTGCATAATCGTCAACCCACGACCACGTCTCCTTTATATATATAGATATAAACTGCCTAGAGAATTCCCATCTCTTTTAGTAAATTGGAAATAATTGTCTCTATAAAGGGTTTGTTAAAAAAGGAAGAGTCCTACTTGGGTGGCTTCTCCACTGTGCGGTAGGTGTTGAATGCTTGTAGCTGCTGCTGCACTCCGATCAGCGAGTTGGCAAATTTGCGATTGTTCAAGATGATGATGGTTTGCTCAATCCACTCGAGGAGATCAGAAGCCAGGGACTCGTACTTTTCAATCATCTTCTCTGTTTCAATGGCATTGTCAAGCACCTATGAAATGGGAGTTCAAAACAAGCTGAGTTGCAAGGCCGGGCTGTTGGAAACATGCCTTATGCTCTGCACCTGCAGAAGGGAGGCAAGTGCTGCAAAAGAAGCTTATGGAGGACACCTGTCGACTCTGGAGAACATAGAGGAAGCAATAGAATAGGAAGAGGGGAGTTGACAGAGTGAGTCCTTTCAGGATCCCACGTTTTGCATAGCACACATGCTCAGGGCTGGACCTAGGTAATTTTAAATGGTAAGCGAACAGTATTTTGGCGCCCCCCAACCAATCGCTTTATATATATATAGATAGATAGATAGATAGATAGATAGATATATGGATTGGGTGCATAGACAAATTTGGGCCCTCAAGATATTTTGGACTTCCTACTGGCTGCTTGGAATTGTGGGAGTTGAAGTCTAAAACACATGGAGGGCTGAAGTTGGCCCATGCCACACACACACACACATATATATATCTCCACCATTTTCCCTGCTCTATTCCTATTCTCTTTGAGTGTGTGTGTCTATATCTATTCCCCTTCCTTCCTTCTCAGCCCTATACCCCAGAACATCAAGGCAGAAAATCCCACATTATCTGAGTGTGGACTCAGATATTCAAAGCAGATATCGTGGGATATAGGGCTGTGTGGAAAGGCCCTCACCCTTTTCCCTCCCCTCTTCCTATTCTTCGTGTGGGTCTGTACATTCCCCATCCTTCCCTCCTCCTCACCCTTGTCCTTACCCCCTTCCTATTCTCTTTCCCCTTCTTACCTTCCCCTTCCTCCCTTCTCACCCTTTTCCCTCCCCTCTTCCTATTCTCTCTTTTTTTTAAAGGTATTTTTATTGAATAAAACATAGACATCACAACATATACTTCGCCACTGCGAAGACAAGGGTTGGAGGGGGTCGGAGGGGAGGGTGTGGGGAAATGGAGTAGGGGGGGGAAGGGGTACATCACAATAACATATAAACTAAAAACATACAGGTTAACTTCACCCGCTGGCACAGATTAATATACCTAATTATTTAGAGCCGATTCATATGTATCTTTGAACAACTTAATTATATCCAAAATCCTTTCTTCCTATTCTCTTTTGTTTTATATATATATATATATATATATATATATATATATGTGTGTGTGTGTGTGTGTGTGTGTGTGTGTGTGTGTGTGTGTATCAGGTCTAGACTAATTTCGGGAGCAAGGGCCCAGGGGTTGGGCTAGGTGCCCTCTGGCTGGCAGGCTCATCTGGCTGCTCAGTCCTGCTCCCGGCCCCCAGGTAAGGGCGCCCACGTGGCCTCCTCCCTCACTCTCGCGCACCAGCGGCAGCAGTGGCAACAAAGGGAAGCGACGCGCGGGGGGGGGGGGGAAGGGAGACGGGAAAGGCAGACGCCTCTGCCCTCTTCTCTCTTGCCCTGAGCAAGGCATCCTCGGCGGGGGTGGAGGAAAAGTGCGCAGGGTGAGGGATGAGACGCGCACAGGGCGCAGGGTGAGGCAGGGAGAAGGGAAAGGCACTCGCCTCTGCCGCCTCCTCTCTCACCCTGCGCGAGTCTTCCTCCCACCCTGCCCGCAACCCTGGGGGCGTGGCGCCCGGCCCTGGATGCGCCCTTTGGCCACAAGGTGCCCTGAGGCGGCCGCTTAATTTGCCTCCACTAAGATCCGCCCCTGCATATGCTGAATGGCCTGTTATCGACGCAACAGCGCACTTTTTCTGTTGCAGCACCTACCCTCTGGAACGCCCTCCCGGGCGAGGCACGAGCAATAACGGCTCTACAGGCTTTTCGGAGGGTCTGTAAGACCAACCTGTTCCGCCACGCGCTCAATCTCTAAGCTGTAACCCCTACTCTGGTCTTAATCTGTTTTTATTATGTTTTATTATGTTTTTAGTATATTGTGTTGTGTGTTCACTCCTGTGAACCACCCTGAGCCTTTTTGGGAAGGGTGGTATGGAAGTCGAAATAATAAATAAATAAATAAAAGACAAATTTTGTATTGACATGCTCACCATGTGTTTGTATGTAAAAGTTCAATTTCAATTCAGTAACAATCCTTTGGAGGACAGAAACGGAAATTGGGAAGGAAAGAAATGAGAGCGGCTATGGAAATATACTGTATGCCATATATACTTGAGTATAATGCCTATGCACCTAATTTTACCACAAAAAACTGGAAAAAACATATTGACTTGAGTATAAGTTGAGGGTAGAAAACCCAGCAGCTATTGGTAAATTTCAAAATAAAAATCGATATCAATAAAATTACATTAATTGAGGCATTAGTAGGTTAAATGTTTTTGAATATTTACATAAAACTGTAATTTAAGATAAGACTGTCCAACTCTGATTAAACAATTGTTCTAACCTTCTTTGATGCAAGTGTGCTTACGCATCCTTCCAATAATAACAAAGAGAGTAAAATAATAAATGTAAGAAAAATAATAACAGAGTAAAATAATAGAAATGTAATAACAGTAATAGATAATAATAAATGCAATAATAATAAAGTAGAATAATAAATGTAATAACACTAATAACTAGAGTAAACTAATAAATGTAATAACAACAATAATAGAGAAAAATAATATAGTAATAATAGAATAAAATAACGTAAATATAATAATAGAGTAAATAATGAAATCTGATATTAACAGTACTATTAGAGTAAAATAATCAAAGTAATAATTATAGAGTAAGCAATAAAAGGTAATAAAAATAAATAAGAGAAAAATTATAAATGTAATAATAACAGTAATAGAGTAAAATAATAAAAGTAATAAAATAAGAGTAAAATATAATAATAACAATAATAAATTGAGTAAAATAATAAATTTAATAACAATAATAGAGAAAAATAATATAGTAATAATAGAATAAAATAATGTAAATATAATAGAGTAAAATAATGAAAATGTGATATTAACTGTACTAATAGAGTAAAATAATCAAAGTAATAATGATAGAGTAAACAATAAAAGTAATAAAAATAATTACAGAGTAAAATGATAAATGTAATAAAAATAAGTAAGAGAAAAATTATAAATGTAATAAAATAAGAGAAAAATAAAATAATAATAATAATAAAATAATGTAAATATAATAATTTAATAACAATAATGAAAAAAATATTATAGTACTAATAGAGTAAAAAATCAAAGTAATAATGATAGAGTAAAACAATAAAATGTAATAAAAATGTACTAACAGAGTAAAATAATAAATGTAATAAAAATAAATAAGAGAAAAATAAAAGTAACAACAATAATTACAGAGAAAAATAATATAGTAATAAAAAAAGTAAAATATAATAACAATAATAAATTGTAAAATAATAAATTTAATAATAAAGAAAAATAATATAGTAATAATAGAATAAAATAATGTAAATATAATAATAATAGATTAAATAATGAAAATGTGATATTAACAGTACTAATAGAGTAAAATAATCAAAGTAATAATGATAGAGTAAACAATAAAAGTATTAAAAATAATTACAGAATAAAATGATAAATGTAATAAAAATAAATAAGAGAAAAATGATAAATGTCATAACAATAGAGAAAAATAAAATAGTAATAATAGAATAAAATAATGTAAATATAATAATAGAGTAAAATAATGAAAATGTGATATTAACAGTACTAATAGAGTAAAATAATCAAAGTAATAATGATAGAGTAAACAATAAAAGTAATAAAATTAATTATATATTAAAATGGTAAATATAATACAAATAAATAAGAGAAAATTATAAATGTAATAATAACAGTAATAGAGTAAAATAATAAAAGTAATTAAGAGTAAAATATAATAACAATAAATTGAGTAAAATAATAAATTTAATAAAAAATAATAACAGTAAAATAATAAATGACTTGAGTATAAGTCATGGGGGGCTTTTTCAGCCTTAAAAAGGGTTGAAAAGCTTGGCTTATACTTGAGTATATATGGTATATATAACTGGGGGAAATGACAAAACTTCAGCTTAATTAAGGACATTTAAAAGTAAGCCAATACTCCCAATAAATTCAGCGTTAACAACTCTTACAAAATCCACAGTTGGAAGCAAAAAGCGATTAAACTGAGAAATTAAAGCCTGTATTTTATGGTTCTTTGGAAGTCAGCATAAAATAAGATCTCAGTGTGCTGCATGGCATATTAAAAACTTAGCTTACAAACCTTTCCGATACGTTTTCCTTCAACAGCTAATGCTTTCATCTTAGAAAAGTAGTGGTAATATGTCACCACGTAGGTGATAATGGACTTTTCATCAGGATGGTCAACACTGATATCTGAAAAAGCAAGCCAAGAGTTTCTTTAGTGCAGGGTTGGGGTGGCCTGTGGCTTTAAAACAGCCCAAGCTACAAATGCACTTATGCAAGGATCAGGTGGTAAACTAAATGGGACCAGCTGTATATTTAGTTCCTTCCTCTCAGGGGCTAGTGACGTTATTGTCTGGACTATAACTCCCATGCTAAGCGGGGGAATTGAACTTTTTGCAGCTTGGTCCTTTCCAGATAGCACCTCACAGTACTGAACTCATAATGCAGTATTACCAAGTTCTGGTTGGTTGTACTGTTATCCTGCCTTTTACTCCAAGGAGTTCTCCTAGCTTCACTTCATCTTCACAACACCCTTCTAAGGTAGGTTAATTTCAAAGAGAATAACTGATGCAGTGACCTTTGGGACTTTAGTGGGAACTTGAACCGGAGACTACCTTGTCCCGCTCCAACATACTAAAGACTATGCTGCACCATTTCTCAAATGAGTCGTTGATTCCACCAGATCAGAAGCAGTAAAATACAAACTGGTATGATAAGCAATGATAGCGTAGACTGGGGTTTGGCAATGGGGAACCACTAGCAAACTACAAAACGGTGACTAATAATATTATATAGTGGGAGGCAAAGAGGTAGGACATTACTCTAAGTGTATCAACAGCAATGTCAGGGGATAGGTCTACACCAGGCACGGGCAAACTTCGGCTCTCCAGATGTTTTAGATTCCAACTTCCACAATTCCCAACTGTTTTGTGTCATGAATGGTTTTATTTTATTGTAATTTTTTATTGGTTGTAGTATTTTATAGCTTATGTTTTATGAAGCTGATTATATTATTTTATGTTTGATTTTACTTTGTTGTTGTGTTGTTGGGCTCGGCCTCATGTAAGCCGAATTGAGTCCCCGTTGGGGAGATGGTGGCGGGGTACAGATAAAGATTATTATTATTATAAATCTCTCTCGGCATTACTTCGCGAACGAAGATTCAGGAAGGACTCATCCCATGCTTTTTACAAGCGCACTGATGACTAAAAAGGCCAATCTGAGATAGGCAAGTTCAGTTGCAGAAAGCACAGCAGCAAGTCTCCTTGGGTGATGTTGTTTCTAAGTTGCGGTTCTTTCTGCGTTGTCATTTCTCTTCAAGACACATAGTACTCCTGGATCTAACCGCGGCCTTCGACACTGTTGACCATGACCTGCTGCTCCATCGCCTGGCTGCCTCCGGGATCCAGGACAAGGCTCTAACCTGGCTGGGGTCGTTCCTACGGGCCGCTCGCAGCGGGTCGAGTGGCAGGGCCAGGTCTCTAGGAAATGCGGGTTGGAGTGTGGGGTTCCCCAGGGTGCCATCCTATCTCCCACCCTTTTCAACATCTACGTTCAGCCCCTGGCCAGTATTGCTAGGAGCCATGGTTTCTGCTGCTACCAGTACGCCGACGACACACAGCTGCTGCTGAAGCTCGACCCAGGGATGTCGTCGGTGCCGGATAGCTTCAGCCAAGGGCTGAGAGCAGTGACAAGCTGGCTCAGAGCATATAGGCTCAAAATCAACCCGGCAAAAACGGAGATCCTCTGGCCGGGCCGACCCGACCCTCACTCACCACTGCCACTCTTTGAAGGCGAGCCCCTGTCCCCGGCTCCGGCGGTGAAGAGCTTGGGAGTGATCCTGGACGAGAGACTGACGATGGAAGCCCAGACCCAGGCCGCAGCCATGGGTGCCTTTTTCCATCTTCGTAGGGCCCGACGGTTGGCCCCCCCCTACCACCAGAGGCACTGAAAACCGTGATACATGCCACCGTCGTCTCGCGTCTTGATTATTGCAATGCCCTATATGCGGCCTACCTCTGTCCACAACCCGGAGGCTGAGACTCATTCAGAACGCAGCGGCCAGACTCATCTCTGGGGCATCAGTCAGGAACCATATCTCTCAATTCTAAAAGATCTTCACTGGCTGCCCACAGAGTTCAGAGTGATCTACAAACTTATGGCGCTTAACCTTTAAAGCACGGCATAAAAATTGGGCCAGCTTATTTGGGCGTCGGCTGACAGACCAACGCCGCGAAAGGCCAGCGCGCGCCATAAATGGTGACCGTATAGCCATCCCGGGGTGAGAGGCCCGGCTGACGGAGACCCGTCGGAGAGCCTTCTCCGTGGTGGCTCCCATGATCTGGAACACCCTTCCGCCTGCTCTCAGGGCCACATCGGCCCCAATCAGATTCCTGTCTGACCTGAAAACCTGGCTCTTTTGCCAGGCATTTGGGGTTTGATCGGACGTTTGGAGACTGAGCCTTTCTGGCGCTTTGTACCTATGTTTTTAAATTGATGCATTTAGGGTTTTTAAATGATGTAAGTCGCCCGGAGCACCAGGGGTGGAGGGCGACTCACAAATAATAGAGTTATTATTATTATTATTATTATTATTACTACGTGTGTAGACTTAATTTCTCTTAAAGACCCATTCGGCGTGTCTCCTCGAAAGAGGCCGCAGCATTGTGGATAGTACATCTCCATGCCTCCCGATGTGAGGCCAGGGTGGACCATTGCTGGTGATCAATCTGGTATTATTATATATTATTATTATTAAAACACCTGGAGGGACGAAGTTTGCCTGTGCCTGGTCTATACTGTAGAATTAATGCAGTTTGACACCACTTTATCTGCCATGGCTCAATGCTAGGGAATTATGGGAGTTGCAGTTTGGTGAAACAGTAGTATTCCTTGGCAGAGAAGATCTTGAGAAACCACAACTCCCAAGGTTTCATCGCACTGAGCCATTAAAATGAAATGATTTATTCCCCAAGTACAAATATAGTAGAGTCTCATTTATCCAACCTTTACTCATCCAGCATTTCATATTATCCAATGCAGGCTGCCTCCCGCCTGAATCCACAACTGTTTCATCCACAGCTGTTTCAGTACATTGAGATGTTTTGTGAATGTGGGAATGTGGCGCAGCTGGCTATGTGTCAGCTACATAAGATCTCTCTGACCAATAGGTCATGAGTTTGAGGCCTGCCTGGGTCGTGGTGGGTGCTTGACCTTTAAGTGTAGCCTGCTGTCGACCTTAGCAGCCCGAAAGACAGTTGCATCTGCCAAGTAGGTGATAAAGGTACCACATTAAGTGGGGAGGCAAATTTTGACTGAATTATGAGGCCATTAAAGAACTCCAGGAACGCTGAGAAGGCGGAAGGAACAACAAGGGACGCGGGGAACGCTGAGAGATGAGTACGTCAGCTCCCCCTGGTGGCCAGAGTTCGCCTCTGTTCGTCTAAATGTGTGTATGTGGAAACGGCAGGGATTGTCTGCTAAGTATGTGTACTTGTAATTTGCTCTGAGTCCCCTTTGGGGTGAGAAGAGCGGAATATAAATAAAGTGTATTATTATTATTATTATTTTGGTGCTAAATTCAGAAATACAGTAATTACTACATAACGTTACTGTGTGTTGAACTGCTTTTGGTGCTTAATTTGTAAAATTATAATATAATATGACGTTTATTTGGCTTTTCCTTGATCCCTCCTTATTATCCAACATTTTCGCTTATCCAACGTTATGCCAGCCTGTTATGTTGGGTAAGTGAGACTCTACTGTATATGAGTAGATGGTCTGTAAAACCACTTATTTATTTTTGTGTATGGGTTCATCTACATTCCAGATTTAATGCAGTTTGTCACCACTTTAACCGCCATGGCTAAGGCATCTGGGGCTTTGTAGTTTGGTATGCTCCTTGGAAAAGAAGACTAAAGACCTTGTGAAACTACAGCTCTCAGGATTCAATAGTACTGACCTTCAGAAGCTAAAGCGGTGTCAAACTGCATTAATTCCACAGCGTAGATGTACCCTGAAGTATAGGGATGGAAGCTTGTAAGAAGGAAAGAGACTTAATTTGAGAGTTTCTTACCCTCTGGGTCCAGGAGTTTAGTAAGGCCAAGGTGCTGCTCTGCTAGGTTAAAAGCATTTTGTAGATTGTAGTGTGCATTTGATTTCTTCAGCTTATCAAAATCAATTAGATCAGGCCTAAGGAAGGAATCGGGAAACAACAACGAAAATATTAGCAAAAGTGTCTTCATTACAGAAATCCCCTTTTCTCACCGTGTGAATGAACTGAAATAGAGTCGGAAACAGAAGGAGAAATAAGTCAGGAAGGGGGTGAGCATACCTTGAATGAAGCTACACGAAGTATGCCATTTTCAATCTTTTAGGACATACTCAATTGCGGTGTATCATCTTTGAGGTATTTTAAGATTCATCATGAGCATTAGGGGATGAGATATAATTTCAGGATTGGGGTATGGAATATGACAATGCAAAAGAGAATAGCAAGCGAGAAAGAGAGATGTGTGCATGCAAAGGAAATATAGTAAACCAGAGAGAATATATTTCAGGAGATTTGTGGGAGAATGGAGAAGACAATAGTGAGGACGGAAGATTTTCCTTATGATTGTATTACTCCCATGACAGCTAGAACTTAAAAGTTTGGATATGACCCATTGGTTGGCTGCAAATACCTAGTTTTGAGTAAAAGTTTCCCCTTGACACTAAGTCTAGTTGTGTTCGACTCTATGGGGTGGTGCTTAACTCCGAATGAAAGCCGAACAGCTGGTGTTGTCCCTAGACACCTTCTAGGTCATATGGCTAGCATGACTGCATGGAGCGTCGTTACCTCCCACAGAAGTGGTAGCCATTGATCTACTCACACCGGGACTGTGGCGCAGCTGGCTGGGAGTAGATCAATGGGTCATGAGTTTGGTCATGAGTTCGAGGCCTGCCGGGTCGGGGTGAGCTCTCGACCAAATTGTGTAGCTCGTTGTCGACCTTTACAACTCGAAAGACAGTTGCATCTGTCAAGTAGGAAATCACTTTGTGGGGAGACTAATTTAACTGATTTACGAGGCTACAAAATCTCCAGGAAGTATGAAAAAGAATGAAGAAATGCGACAGCTCCCCCTGGTGGCCAGAAGCTGGAATGTTAAAATGCTTCTGAGTGTCTGTCTATATATGTTCTATGTCAGTGCTGTCCAACTTCTGGCGGGTCCAGGGCCGGATAAGAGGTCACTGATGACCTGCGGGGCCACTCGGCCCCGCCCCAGGCCCCGCCCTAGGCCCCGCCCCAGCCCAGGCCCCGCCCCTTCTAAAGTCGCCGAAAAGGAGGGTAGGCGGCGCCAAGAGCAGCGCGTCACAGGCCTGGCGTGACGCGCTGCTCTTGGCACCGCCTACTCCTCCTTCGGCACCCTCCATTCCTAGGCCGGGGCCGAAAAAAGGGCAGAAGGCGGCGCCAACTGCAGCGCGTCACAGGCCTGGCGTGACGCGCTGCCCCTTGGCACCGCCTACTCCTCCTTTTCGGCGCCCCTTCCTAGGCCGGGGGACCCGCCAAAAAGGAAGAGTAGGCGGTGCCAAGAGCAGCGCGTCACGCCAGGCCTGTGACGCGCTGCTCTTGGCGCCGCCTTCTGCCCTTTTTCGGCGGCTCCCCCGCCCTAGGTAGGGAGGGGGGCGCCGAAAAGGAGGAGCTAGCTCTCTTCCTCCTCCCTGCCCCGCCTCCCCCTCCCCCCGGCCGCCATTTTTTAAAAAAATCGATTTTTTTTAATAAAAAATTTAAATTTAAAAATGACGGCTGAGGGCATAGGTGGGGACGTGTCCAACAGGCTACGGGGCCGAATCCGGCCCCGGGGCCGCCAGTTGGACAGCCCTGTTCTATGTCTATGGCATTGAATGTTTGGCTGTATATGTGCATTGTGATCCGCCCTGAGTCCCCTGCGGGGTGAGAAGGGCGGAATATAAATGATGTATGTAAATAAATAAATAAATAAATAAATAAACTCACATTTGAATGTTTTCAAACTGCTAGGTTGGCAGAAGCTGGGGCTAACAGCAAGAGCTCACCCCGACCATAGATTTGAATTGCCAATCGTCCGATCAGCAAGTTCTGCAGCTTTGTATTTTAACCCACTGTGCCACCACGGCTCCCTAGTTCTAAGTGAGTATTATTTTATATTACTCATAACTCTTACTACTAGGTAGTATTGCTACTACTACAAATGAAGGTCAAGAGTCAAAGAACAATGGAAAAGTTCTGCACAAAATACGGAGTTTCTTCATTATTTCCAAGAGAACTGTTCCCATGGCAGAAAAGACAAGCTTCGGACAAATGCCCACCTGTGTTTGTGGATTAGTGCGTTGAAAGCCATGCCGTCCCTCCAGCTGGTGGTGAAGTTGTGAATGTTGACGTTGGGATAGCTGACACAACAACAGAATCAAAAAAAGGGGGTGGGGAGAAAGAAAACTCAAGTCAATATAGGATTAATGCTCCGAGACATAAAAAATGAGCTGCATCAACCAGCTGCTCAGCTCTGGATTCACTCAAGCAGCTTTTGAATTACTTGTTGCAAGACAGGCTATGGCCTGTCATATCAACCTCTGACAACTCTGCTTAGAGAAGTCTACCTTGATCTGCCATATTAGTGGTTCCTAAGCTTTGGCCCTCCAGGTGTTTTGGACTTCAAATCTCGGAAACTTCAGTCAGCTTACCAGCTATTAGGAATTGTAGGAGATGAAGTCCAAGAAACCTAGAGGACCAAAGCGTGGGAACCACTGCTCTGAACACACTAAAAGTCCTTTACTTTTAATCTTCCAGAGGAAACAAACTTGCATGTTCAAAAAACAGCTGAAATTCAAAACATCTGGAGGTCTTAACAGCCAAGAGCCATTGCCTCAGACTATAAATCTCATAAACCCTCAGCAAACACCTATAGGATTCTGGAAGATTATAGCCCTAGATATCTGGAGGCAGTGATGGTTGGTGTCTCTAATAATCAGTGTGGTAAATCTGATTTGCATCTCTGTCTAGACCAGGCGTGCTCACACTTTTTCAGCATGCGAGCTACTCTTAAAGCAACCAAGTCCAAAAGATCTACCTGCCCCCGCCGCTGCGCACTCCCGCCGCCACGCGCTCTTGCCACCGCACGTGCTCCTGCTTATTTCCGCCCGCGCAGCGCTTCTTCCGGGCATTGAAGGAAGGAGAAAGCACGAGGCGGGGCATCCAGAGGGAGCGCTCCGCCCTGCCTGTCTCGCCAGCAACAGAGGCTGCACAGCTGCTTCTGGACGAGAGAGAGGCAGGGCGCTCCCTCCAGAGGCCCCGCCTCGTGCTTCCTTCCTGCAATGCCCCGCAGGCGAAAAAAGCACCGCGAGAGCGGAAGCCAGCAGCAGGAGCGCACGTGCGCACAGGGTGTAAAAGGCCAAGATGGCAGGAGCGCCCCATCCAGCTGGTGAGGCCCGAAGATCACCGGGAAGAGGGCCGAAGATCTACTAGTAGCTCCCGAGCTACCTAATGAACACCCCTGGTCTAGACTAGTGGTTCCCAAAGTGGGTGGTACCACCCCCTGGTGGGTGGTGGGGTGATCCAAGGGGGCGCTGGGAGGCTCAGGAGAATTTGGGGGGTGCTGAACCCCTGTAAGGGGACGGTGGAGTGAGCCAGGCTTGCCACTTGCAGGGTCGCGCGCTTGGAGGATGTCCCTGTTGGAAGAAAGAGGCTGATACATAGGACTGCGCTGTGGGCGGGGTTGACAAGAGGAAGGAGGCGTGTGCTGCAGTTTCCATGGCAACGCCTGCCCGGGGATTCCAACTCGCAGGGACACAGTCACAAGCGTGCGATCCCCGGGCAGGCGTTGCCGTGGAAACCACGGCGCGCCTCCTTCTCATCAACCCCACCCACTGCGCAGTCCTGTGTATTGCCGCTTTCTTCCAATGGGGACGTCCTCGCAAGCGTGCCTTACTGGGCCTGGCACGGGGCGGGGCAAGCGGGAAGTGCTTTTCAAGGTGGGCCTCGCTTGTCCAGTGCCCGGCCCCTTCTTTTTTCAATGCCATAAAAACAACATGCAATTAAAATAACATTTAAATTAAAATTAAAACACATTAAAACATTTAATTTTACGAAAAAGGTAGAAACATTAATACATATATCTTTCTGTTTAATTGCTATTAAAAAAAATTAAAAAAATTTCTAGGGGTCGGTGAGTAATTTTTTTTCTGAAAAGAGGGTGGTAGGCCAAAAATGTTTGAGAACCACTGGTCTAGACCTTAAGAGAGCTATCATTTTAGACCACTGGTCCTCAGCCTGTGGGTCCTCAGATGTTTTGGCCTTCAACTCCCAGAAATCTTAACAGCTGTTAAACTGGCTAGGAGTTGTAGACTAAAACACCTGGAGACCCACAGGTTGAGAACCACTGTTTTAGACTAAAGGTTGGGGCAGATGCAGGGGTCTATTGACATCATAGCAACTAAGGTGCTGTGTGGCTTCCAGGTTGTATGGCCATGTTCTAGCAGCATTTTCTCCTAGCATTTCACCTGCAACTGTGGCTGGCGTCTTCAGATGATCCTCTGAAGATGCCAGCCACAGATGCAGGCAGAACGCCAAGAGAAAACGCTGCTAGAAGACGACCATACAGCCTGGAAACTACACAACACCCCAGTGATTCTGTTAAGTTTTTAACATAACAGCAACTGATGTTTGGAAAGTTTCAGGTTGCAGAATGCGGCCTGAAAAAAAAGTAACAAAATGAAGATTCACTTATGGAACTGAAAATGAAACCCTCATTAGCATAGAAATCCTCCAAATCCATAATGGTGCACCAATGGATATTAGAAGGGGGATATGCCAATTTGTAATTCACTCTGAGTCCCCTTCGGGATGAGAAGGGTGAGGTATAAGTATAGTAAGTAAATAACTAAATAAATATGCATGGGGTCATTATAGGAAGCCAAGGGGCTGGGATTGAGCCAGGCAAGAAAGGAACCCATCAGGGCAGCTGAGGATGCAAGCAGATGAACGGAACCAAGACTCAAAAGTCTGGGGTGGGATGCCCCTCTTGCATAGCCCAGCCAAATGACCAAATTCAGAAGCAAGGAGGAAACGAAACGGTTGTAGAATAGGGAAGGGCAGGCTCTTTCAACCTGAGGGTCAAATTTAGCTTCAGATAAGTTCTGAAAATAAGCTCTTCAATGGATGGGATGCCAAATGGCAGTGAATTTAAGATGAAAATTTAAAAACCCTATATGGTTCTGGCCCAGTTTACCTGTCCGAACGGATTCTCCCCTACGAACCATCTAGAACAGGGGTGCTCAGAATGGTGATCGGGATCACCAGGGTGATCTTTGGGCCTCATCCTGGTGATCTTGAGGCCCCATACCAGGTTTTTTGCAGTTGGTCCTCTTCACGCGCCCCTGCACGCTGCAAAGAAGTCCTCCGTCGTTGCTCCTCCCCGCTCCCTGCTCACGTGCCGCCTCCAAAAGCTCCAGAGTCCAAGAGGCAGAATGGGCCCCCTCTTTTGGATTCCTCCTCCTCCCTCCGTCCTTCTCCAGCCACTCAGAGTCAGAGGAGACCAAAGGGGGCGGGCCTGGATGACGCGATGCATGGCTGGCCCCGCGCACATGCGCAGAAGCGCCCATTCTGCCTCTCGGACTTCTCGTGAGCTCTTGGAGGCGGCACCCATGCTGGCGGCGTGGAAATAGGAGCAATGACGGAGGTGGAGAAGAAGGCCGCTTTGGTGTCATTTTCTTACCGCATCTCAAAGGTCGGTCTTTTTACTTTGGGGTGGGTGCTTGATTGTTCTGTGGCATGTCTCTTTGTTTATTTTTAATGTTTAAAAATGGCCTTTTAGCTCCAAAGCCTCTCTGCTTGCTTTGTTCCTTGAGAAATATATGTTGGGGAATATGGAAATGTGGGAGAAATGGGGTGGTTGGATGTATTTTTGCATGCCCCTTTGTTTACCTTGCTGAGTATTAAATGGCCTTGCAGTTCAAAAGCCTCTCTTCTTACTTTCTGGCTGATAATATGTGTGATAATATGACAGTGTGGGAGAAATGGGGTGGTTGGATGTATTTTTATGCTCTGTTTGGTATTGTTATTAAATTGAAATGTGATGTTTACTTCATTTTATGTAAACTGCCCCGAGCCTGCTGGAAGGAGTGGTACATAAAAATGAATAATAAATATAAATAAATAAATAAAAAAATAGTTATACGTTTTACATTTCTGGGTAGGTGATCTTTGGGACTTGGTTTTTTAATCAGTAGCTCCCATGCTGAAAAAGTGTGAACACCCCTGATCTAGAACATTAAGATCCTCCAGAGAGGCCCTGCTCTTGGTCCCGCCAGCTTCGCAAGAGCGGTTGGTGGGGACGGGAGACAGGGCCTTCTCTGTGGCCGCCCCTCGGCTGTGGAACTCTCTCCCAAGTGATGCTAGGTCTACCCCCCTCCCTGTTGTCCTTTAGGAGGCTGGTGAAAACCTGGATGTGGAACCAAGCCTTCCCAGAATAGGCTGAGATTGGCTATTGTCTGAGTGTATGACCACGTTTACAGATTGAGTGGAATTGTTTTAATGGCGATGTGGTTTTATGCTGGGTTTTTATGTATTTTAATATGTTGTTGTAGTTGTTTTTAAATTTCATAGCATTGAATTTTTGCTGTTATGCCGGTCTGAGTCCCTCGATAGAGGCGAGAAGGTCAGGGTACAAAAGTTTTAAATAAATAAATAAATAAAAAATAAATAAAACTTACTGCCATTCACTAACCCTTCAAAAAAGCATTTCAATCTCTTTTTCAATAGGGAAGTGGAAGACATTTAGAAATGTTGGGAAAGTGCCAAATGATAGTGGCATTGTGGAAAAGGGTGGAAATCTGGGGAGTTCCCAAAGAGCCGGAATGGGACCCCAGTTAGATTCAAAGCCAACACTTTTTCTAAAACCACAATGGAAAGTGGACCAAAATTGGCTTCTCTTCCTTCAATAACATAAATAAACCCCCTGTTGGAATGATTCACATAAAGCTCATATTGTGGTAAAGGTCAGATCCCTTCCTTAAGAAAAGAACAAAAGTCTCCTCTCTTAAAGCAGGAGTGGGCACAGTATAGCCAAGAGCTCTATGCGACCTCAGAAGACTGGTTTTGCAGCCCTCAACTCCTCCAAGCTCTCTGAACAGTCGTTTCTTATGGCTCCCTTGAAAGACAAATTGCCATCCTAGAAGCCTCCCAGAGCAGCAATTTGAATTTTAAATAGCTTTCATATTTTAAAGCTATATCATTTATCCCAGTGTTTCTCAACCTGGGGGTCGGGACCCCTGGGGGGGTCGCGAGGGGGTGTCAGAGGGGTCACCACAGACCATCAGAAAACACCGTATTTTCTGTTGGTCATGGGGTACTGTGTCCACAGTGCTCTCTGGATATAGGTGAACTACAACTCCCAAACTCAAGGTCATTGCCCACCAACCCTTCCAGTATTTTCTGTTGGTCCTGGGAGTTCTGTGTTCCAAGTTTGGTTCAGTTCTATCATTGGTGGAGTTCAGAGTGCTCTTTGATTGTAAGTGAACTATAAATCCCAGCAACTACAACTCCCAAGTGACAAAATCAACCCCCCCCCCAACCCACCAGTATTCAAATTTGGACATATTGGGTATTTGTGCCAAATTTGGTCCACTGAATGAAAATCCATCCAGCATATCAGATATTTTTCTTGCGATTCAGAACAGTAGCAAAATGACAGTTATGAAGTAGCAACAAAAATAATGTTATGATGGGGGCCACACAACATGAGGAATTGTATTCAGGGGTTGCGGCATTTGGAAGGTTGAGAAACACTGATTTATCCAAATGGCAGGTGGATTCATAATCATTCCTTTTTAAAAAAAAATGTAGATAGTCCTAATGGCACTAAATTTGGATAGCCTCAGTGGCAGAAAAGAACCACTGTTGTTGCACATAATAGAGAATCAACCACATAAAAAGAAGACGGGACCCACATGAAAAGCCTCCTTTCCCTTCCTGAAATACAAAACTGGAAGAAAATTCAGAAGAATGATGTACATGTCCCATTTCAGAGAGGACAGCTATTTTAAAGACTGCTTATGTAAATTGCGTGGGTGCTGCAATGACTTAATGTTTGGAGAGGGCCATTGTCAAAGCAACAGCATTGACCTGAACCACTATATCCACAAACTGGTATTGTGAGTGGAACACTTTCCAGTTCCTCAAGGAAATCCCATTAGTCTGCTTTAGCATTAAAACACACAAAGTAGCACCTTTGGAACTAATCGGGAAGAAGAAACCTCTACCATAAGTTTTTGTTTACCAGAAGGATCTGAAACAGTGGTTCTCAACCTTCCTAGTGCCGCGACCCCTTAATACAGTTATTCATGTTGAGGTGACCCCCAACCATAACATTATTTTGTTGCTACTTCATAACTGTCATTTTGCTCCTGTTATGAATCATCATGTAAATATCTGATATGCAGGACGTATTTTCATTCACTGGACCAAATTTGGCACAAATACTCTATACGCCCAAATTTGAATACTGCTAGGGGGGGGGGGGAAGAGAGAATTAATATTGTCATTTGGAAGTGTAGTTGCTAGGATTTATAGTTCACCTAAATCAAATAGAATTCTGAACTCCACCAACGATGGAATTGAACCAAACTTGGTGCACAGAACTTCCATGACTAGCAGAAAATACTGGAAGGGTTTGGTGGGCATTGACCTTGAGTTTTGGAGTTGCAGTTCACCTACATCCAGAGAGCACTGTGAACTCAAACAATGATGGATCTGGAGTAAACTTGGTATGAATACTCAGTATGCCCAAATGTGAACACTGGTGGAGTTTGGGGAAAATAGACTTGACATTTGGGAGTTGTAGTTGCTGGGATTTATAGTTCACCTACAATCAAAGAGCATACTGAACCCCACCGACAGTAGAATTGGGACAAACTTCCCACATGGAACCCCCATGACCAACTAAATATACTGTGTTTTCTGATGGTCTTTGGCGACCCCTCTGACATCCCTTCATGCCCCCCCCCCCCAGGCGTCCCGACCCCCAGGTTGAGAAACACTGATCTAAACAAATATAGAGTCCACAAAAGCTTAATGTCAGCTTCCCAGTTAGTCCAGCTATAGAAATAACATGGGAACACTATGGACTGCTGCAGACTTTATTTGAAGTGGAGAAATGTGAACTGCATGCTACACAGAGAGTTGGAAGACAACCATTTCCCAATCTGGTGTTCTCCAAAGGCACTGGACTAAAACACATATAATCAGTGGGAAATGATGGGAATTGTAATGTAACCCAACTTGGAGCATATGGGTTTTGGAGCGGCTGGCCTCCATTACTGCGTGATTCAAACTCACCCAGCTGTCTTCATCTGGCACCACAGCAGTAGCGCATCTTTAGCAGATTTCTTCTCCTTGTTGTCTTCAGTTTCAACACTGATATCCTGAATCTGTGGGATCACACACAAAAAGTGAGAAGCAATTCATTTGTTAAGACGATTTATTTGTCACCCTATTTATTTCATACAGGTCTTTGGTGCTTCTGAGAGCACAATGTTACTGGAAAAGCAACAATGAAGCAATTAACCACCTAAAAGAAGAAAAGGTTTCATGTGAGTGTGCATAAAATTCTAATAACTATTAGTTTGAGGAACTCTCCTTAATGTGCATTTCTATTCTGTCACTTGTAGTAAAACCCAAGAATATTGGGAATCTCCATTTCTGTTTTAGCATGTCACCTTAACTCCAAATTATGTTTAACATTTAAAATGTTTTGTTGAAAGAAACACCACTTTTGCAAACCAATTGGCTTGGTCAGCTTGCTTCAAACAAACTTTAGTTGCGATTGACAAGTCATGCACTAGAACAGGGGAGGGCAATTATTTTTTCCATGGGGCCACACGAGAGCCAAAAAATATTATGGAGGGCCGCACCTAAAGGCCAAACTACATTCTAATCTACAAAATTTATTTATTTATTTACTATATTTACTATATATTACACATCATTAATATTAGCATATTAATATATCAAGAAATATTCATATATTATTAGTAATAATACCATAATTATTATATTGTATATATATAGACATTATAATATATTGAAATTATAATATAATATAACATTATTATATTATATTATTATAAAATAATTATAAAATAATAAACCCACTAAAATTAAATTACATTAAATTCAAGAAGACAAGGTGCGAACCAAGATGAAGGCTGATATCCTCAAGGGAGGAATTATCCCATGATGGAATGACCCAATGGCCCCAGCCCAGAGGATGGCAAAGCCACCCAGCCGCCGCCGCCGCAGAGCAGATCAGCAAGCAATCGGAGGCTGCAGGCCTCCGCCCACTCTCGCCCCCAGCCGTTCCCCAGCTGATCGCCCTGCTATGGAGTGTCTGCATTCCTGGAGGCGATCCGGACCTGCAGGGGGAGCAGTCGGCGATCTGAGGCAGCTTATTCGACCTGAGACCCGGAAGACGATCAAGTCTTCTGGGTCGCCAGGGCGATCAGCTCTTGCAGGTCGCCGAGTGCACCCGCTGCAGGCCCGGATCGCCTCCAGGGATGCAGGCACTCCAAAGCCTCCACTCCTCCAGCCTGTCTGCTGACACAGGCCCCACAGAGTCCGCAATGGGATGGCGGCAGCGGCACCCCTTCCTCTTGGCCCTACCCTCGGTGCCCTTCTCCCTGGGCCGGACAGAATCAGCTGCCGGGCCGTAGGTTGCCCACCCCTGCGCTAGAAGAAGAGAATGTTTGGAATTCCTTATATGTATGTCAAAGGTATGAGGTAGTCCAGGCATGGATGAACTTATATATATGTCAAAGGTATGAGGTAGTCCAGGCATGGGTGAACTTGGGCCCTCCAGGTGTTTTGGATTTCAACGCCCACAATTCCTAACGGACAGTAGGCTGTTAGGAATTTGAGAGTTGACGTCCAAAATACCTGGAGGGCCCAAGTTTGACCATGCCTGGGGTAGTCTATACATATGAGCTCAGGAGGAAATCATGCCTATCCCTGCCACAATGAACAGTTAGTATAAGATTCAAATGCAGCCACTGCTTCACAAAGACTGGCAGTGGTCCAAGCAAGATTAAGCAACTTAATCCATCTGATTGTAGTGTAAGTTCAAAGTCTGGAATGCCGTTTGGGTTGTGTCTATCAACTGTATGAGATTTAAGGCCTCTGTTTCGGGCCTGAATGGGTTCAACATTTTGAAATTAAGCAGAAATAATACCAAGTTCCCAATCCCATGCAATACATGTAAGGAAGTTAAGGAAAACTCTCCAAAGGCAAATGGAAAATATAGTTCCGATCTGGTGCACGAATGTGAGCAAATATTTATTTTATTTATTTACTATATTTCTATACCGCCCCTCTCAGCCCGAAGGCGACTCGAGGCGGTTACCACAAATACCACAATTAACTGGAAATCAGCCGAAATGAACAATATTTTTGTATTTACCTGGAACCTCAAAATAATAGTCCAAATAAGGCCAAGAGTTAGTCTGTGATTCCCATCCACGATATCATGAGATCCCATGTTTTCAAGATGCACTCGTTGCTCTTTCAGAAACTGGAGGGCTTTGTCAACATTCTCCAAGCAGTGGATGCGCATTCTTCCTTTTGTTGGCTTGGGCTAGAGAGAACATTGGTTGAAAAGAAGAGAAAACATCACTGAAAAGGTCACACAAAAAAGGTTCTTTATTCCAAATTAGCTGGCTTTTTCTAGTCTTCAGGCTTCATTAACCATTATGTGGCAATGAGTGTGTCTACATTGTAAAATTAAAATGACACCACAACTTAACTTCACTACAACTTCAATGATATGGAAGTTGTAGTTTGGTGAGGTCACTAGCATTATTTGGCAGAGAAAGTGAAAGACCTTGGAAAACCAGAACTCCCAGAATCCATAACATGTTAAAGTGGTGTCAGACCAAATTAATTCTACAATGTAGATGCACCCTAAGACAAGTTGTGATGCATTGCTATGCATCTTCAAGTAACTTGTTGACCTATGGCAGTGGTTCCCAACCTTTTTTGACCAGAGACCACTTTGAACAAGAACCACTCTCCAACATTAGTACCAAAAAGGTTATGAATCAGTTTTTATTTTTTTATTTATTTACTTTGCTTCTAGACAGCCTCTCTCAGCTCGAAGGTGACTCGAGGCGGTGTACAAATGGCAAGAACTGCCCAAGACAAACATATCAACAATTATCAACACAATTCCATCATATACAAATTAGCACTTAACGTTAAAAACACAATATCAGCGTCTCATTATTAAATCGGTATCCAACTGCTGCGGCGGCGTCCCGTAGGTCTCAATTTGGTAATCATACTACAACTGCAAATGCCCGGTCAAATAGTCAGGTCTTGACCTTCTTGTGAAATGTCAAGAGGGAGGGGACTGATCTGATGTCATAAGGAAGGTCGTTCCAAAGCCGAGGAGCCACCACTGTAAAGGCCCTGTCTCTTGTCCCCACCAATCGCGCCTGCAAAGCAGGCGGGACCGAGAGCAGGGCCTCTCCGGATGATCTTAAGCATCTTGAAGGTTCGTAGGGGGAGATGCGTTCGGACATATAAGTTGGACCAGAACCGTTAAGGGCATTAAAGGCTAAAGCCAGCACTTTGAATTGTGCCCGGTAGCAAACTGGTAGCCAGTGGAGCTGGCGCAACAGAGGTGTTGTGCGCTCCCTGAGTGCCACTCCTGTTATCAACCTGGCTGCTGTCCGTTGGACCAGTTGAATCTTCTGAACAGTCTTCAAAGGCAGTCCCACGTAGAGGGCGTTGCAGTAATCTATATGGAATGTAACCAGAGCGTGGACCACCGTGGCCAAGTCAGACTACCCAAGGTACGGGCGCAGTTGGCGCACAAGTTTTAACTGTGCGAATGCTCCCCTGGTCAACTTTTTTTGGTCAACTTTAGAGTTGGTTTGGTTATTTGGGGGTGCAGATTCAGAAAACTGCATTGGATAGACCACATCAGCTCTAGTTGCTGATACAGAACATATGCCATCCAGTAGTCACCATCTGCTCACCTACAGATAACCATATTTAATATGACTCGGCACAATGAAAGGGCTTTGCGAGACCAGTCGCTCTTGTTGCAACACAGTGTCAATCAATCAAAACTTTATTACGGTCACAGACCAGCCCTAAGAGGAGAAGGACAACTCCCCAGTAAACAGTTATTTAATATCAGACTAGAAATCAGTATAAAAATATATTTTAAAAGACAGGATATTGTTGCCTTACGGTGTCAATCATCACCCGTCTGATATTAAGGGCAGCAGCACAGAACTTAGCAACACTGTAAGTCATTGCAGTGTTAGAGTCCGAAAGCAGCAGGGTGGAATAACATCTTTCACTGTGCCCCGGGTACTTTAAAAGCCATGGTCCAATGAGATTGGATCTAAGATCTCTGTAGAACATGCATTGAAGAAGCACGTGCTCAGTTGTTTCCACATCACCAGACCCACAGGGGCATAGTCTCTGCTTGAAGGGGGTCTTCCGATACCTCCCCTCCAATACAGCCGATGGGAGGGCATGGCATCTTGCCAGGGTAAAAGCCCTTCGGTGTTTGGGCACCTCCAGGTCTGTTAGGTATGCCATGGGGGCAGTGAGGTATCTAGTGGCTTCACTAACAATGAAGGCTGGGGAACAGGCTAGGTCGGATTGGCGCTCTATGTCCAGGATCCGTTGCTAAATGAGATCCTTGGCTTGTTCCCATCTCATGCTTAGCAACACAGTGTAGTAACAGTGAGGCCACGGACCATATTTTAGTTCTTGCGGTCCACGGACCACAGGTTGGGAACCACTGACCTATGGCAACCCCATGAATTTCATAGTTTTCAAGGAGTACTTTGCCTTCCTCTGAAATTTAGACTGCTGCACCTGGTATTCCTTTGTGGTCTTCCTATATGTGCCAGTTTCCCCATTCACATCAATTGGTACACATGATAGAATGCCACTCTTGCTTTCCCTTTCACTTAAGTGTGTTGGAAAAACTTTGAAGGTCAGTATATTCACAAGTTTATCAGAGTTCTTGTTCCCATCAGACTTCTTAGATAGGGGCAATGACTTCAAGCTCCAGACAACGTATTTCATGTCATATTGATTAGGTGAGGCTGTGAAGCAAAATGAGGCCAGCTTTACAAGGGCACAGATCTTTCAGCATAATAATAAATAAAACCCTACATCTTTCAAGCTCCTGCTCCATCACTCATCATTGTTTGCCATAGCAATCTCTGCAGTAATCCCTTTAAATATTGTCTTTATAATGGTGTTCTTTTTTCCTGGCCTGGAAATAAGTGTCGAAATATTTTTTTGCTGCTTAATTTATTTCTGTCAGGCTTCATTAAAGGCAATAGGGCAAGCATAATTAAGCTGAGAAGGCATCTGTACTCAGCTTAAACGGCTGAGGAGGAAAATAAAAGGGCCTGAGGCTCACAACTTCATTAGGGTACGCAAGCCTCTCCCCCATGACAAGGTGGCGCCAATGGAGAGGGTGGTAGGCTGTTAGGAATTGTGGGAGTTGAAGTCCAAAATACCTGGAGGGCCAAAGTTTATCCATGCCTGATCTACACCAGGGCTGCCCAGGAAGTCGATCGCGATCGACCAGTCGATCCCGGGACCGAAGGAGGTCGATCCCAGCCAGATGGGGCGCTTCTCAGAGGGGGTGGAGCCAGGCCGTGCCAAGCCCTGCCCCCTCCCCCGGCTTCAACACTCCCAGCAGCTTCTCCAGGCTTCAGGATGGCAATGCCAAGCCAGTGGTGGCATAGCTAGCACAAGGTTGGCTTGGCATTGCCATCCTCAAGCCTGGAGAAGCTGCTGGGAGCTCCAAAGCCAGAGGGGAGGGGCTTGGCACGGCCTGGCTTGCCCCCCCCGGCTTCCGCTCTACCAGCAGCTTCTCCAGGCTTGAGGATGGCAGTGCCAAGCCAGTGGTGGAATAGCTAGCACAAGGTTGGCTTGGCATTGCCATCCTCAAGCCTGGAGAAGCTGCTGGGAGCTCCAAAGCCAGAGGGGAGGGGCTTGGCACGGCCTGGCTCACCCCCCCTGGCTTCCGCTCTACCAGCAGCATCTCCAGGCTTGAGGATGGCAGTGCCAAGCCAGTGGTGGCATAGCTAGCACAAGGCTGGCTTGGCACTGCCATCCTCAAGCCTGGAGAAGCTGCTGGGAGCTCCAAAGCCAGAGGGGAGGGGCTTGGCACGGCCTGGCTCGCCCCTCCCCTGGCTTCCGCTCTACCAGCAGCTTCTCCAGGCTTGAGGATGGCAGGGCCAAGCCAATGGTGGAATAGCTAGCACAAGGTTGGCTTTGCAGTGCCATCCTCAAGCCTGGAGACGCTGCTGGGAGCTCCAAAGCCAGAGGGGAGGGGCTTGGCACGGCCTGGCTCACCCCCCCGGGCTTCCGCTCTACCAGCAGCTTCTCCAGGCTTGAGGATGGCAGTGCCAAGCCAGTGGTGGCATAGCTAGCACAAGGCTGGCTTGGCACTGCCATTCTCAAGCCTGGAGAAGCTGCTGGTAGAACGGAAGCCAGAGGGGGGCGGAGCCAGGCTGCGCCAAGCCATGCCCAGCCACGCCCAGCCACGCCCCCTCCCCTCTCCAGCCTTGAGGAAGTAGGTAGATCTTTCTGACTTGGTTTTATTATAAGTAGCTCGCATGCTGGAAAAGTGTGGGCACCCCTGATGTACACTGTAGAATTGATCCAGTTCGATGCCACTTTAACTGCTGCAGATCATTACTATAGAATCCTGGGATTCATACTTGGTGAGGCACCAGGACTTTCGTGGCACAGAAGGCTAAAGGCCTTATAAAATGACAATTCCCATAATTTCATAGTACTAAGCCACACCCTTTAAAGTAGAATCAAACTGCATGAACTCTACAGTGTAGATGCATTCAGAGTCTCCACAAAGCTATGTGTCACCCAGACAAATAGTTTGCTCCTCCTCGTCGTATTTATTTTGCTCTCCAAATCTGGTTTATACTGTTAACTCCCCTTCCTTTTATGTCAGGCTGTCTCATAACAACACACAAAATCATAACTTGCAGTTGCAATAGATAAGGAAAATGAACCCTAAATGAAACATTTGTGGAGGTAATTTCCAATTTATGGTGAACCTCAAGACAAATGCAGTTAGTACAGAGGATTGCCATTGCTTTCCGCCGAGGCTGAGAGAGTGCGACGTGCACAAAGTCACCCAGTGTTGGAAATCGCAACCTTCCAAGCCTCCACTAACTGTTTGTAAATGTGTATAAATGTTAACCGATATTGTATGTACGTTTTGGTTTGCCAGTTTGACTGTACCTCTTTTGTGTGGGAGGGGCTTCAGACACAGGACTCCATTTTTGTTATACAGTAGGTTTCACACTTCAGTTGAGTCCAGTTATACAGTTTGGACTGTATCTATATGCTTAATGACATTGGACTATGGACTCATGTGCTGAATATATACAAGAAGTTTATTAGTAAACCTGAGATGTTATTTTTAAAGAAGGCTACTTTGTTCTTATACCTTGAGTGAATATTTTAACTAAGAGGTTCTAAGGGAGTGTATATCTTTTGCGCAATTACAATTGCAAATTCTACTTCAAAGAAATAACCATCTTCTGCTAACCAAATATCTTTTTGTAATGGCATGTCTTTATCCTTGGCAGTTTAAAGACATGGTTCTTTGGTTTGACAGCTATGTGACATTATTATTTATTTATGACTAGCTGAGGACTCGGCGGTGCCCGGGTTATTTGAGGAAGGCATTGTGGGCCAAGGTTGGTTCCTATTAGATGTTTATGTGGCTTGCAGTGGTCTCAGGAACTTAGTGAAGGTACTGCGAGTCCCGGGGGCCTAGTCAGGAAAATCAAGTTAAGGAAGCCTAACAATATCCCATGAGCTGAGGCCTAGTCGGGAAAATCAAGTTAAGGAAGCCTTTCTGTCAATTTTGGGGCTGGTTTGTGTTTTATAGGGGCTTTAGTGTTGTTTGGGAAGTGAATGGTGTGAAGGTACTGCAAATCCCATCATTCGTGGCCCCTCCTGCCCTAAACCACACCAGGTAGTGAAGTGGGCCATTGGTTGCCTGTTTGCCAAGTTTGGTCCTGATCTGTCAGTGCTGTGGGCCTGAGGCCTTTCCCTTTCCCTCTGAGTCACTTTAGAATGTTTGAATGTGCTTGGCCATTTGGAAGCAGTTATGCAAATTCCATTTCAGTGGCAACCAATCCCCTCTGTCTGGGGCCGTAGAATGTTGGATTTCTGAGGCTGGCCAGTTAGAGCCCGTTATGCAAATAATCCCGCAATGGCAGCCAATTGAAACGCTGGCACATATTCCTCCCGTCGCTCGCTCGGTCGCACCACCGCAAACACTAACTTTTATTATATGTAATAGATATTTATAGCCTGCCTTTCTCAGCCATATGGCGACTCAAGGAGGGTTACAGGTTACCACAAATTTGATGCCATACATTCATAAAAGAGCAATTAAAAACCATCAACATAACAATATAGAACATATATAAAAACTATTAAAACATTTAGTCATCAGTGTCATCTTGTTACATGAATGCTTGCGAATATCACTTGTTCAAAAAGTTGACTTCTAACAAGGTCATGCTTTTCTTGAGTAATGGTTTTCATGCTTTTCTTGAGTAATGGTTTTCAAAAAGTGGTCTCCACAAGTTCACGGAGATTCACATTTGCCAAACCGATGTTACATCATTTTTACCTTTTCAATAAGGTTATGATGGTGCACTTACTTCCAATAGGTTATGGAATTTCCAATACCCAGTGGGTTGCCTTTCTATGGCTGAGCAGGGATTCAAATCCTGGCCTCCAGAATTGCAATCCAACACTCAAACCATTATACTCTGCTAGCTCTCGATTAGACTCTACTGATTTCAGTAAGACTCCCATTAGTTTTACTGGATATTAAATACCAGATCCAGAAACCTTCCTGTTTCTTATCTTAAGATTAAATCAGAAAGGAACCTATGTTGTTGCAACTTGGAAAACGGAGGAACAATAGCACTAGGTTTGATGTTGCTTCGCTCTGAGGCTGAGAGAGTACGATTAGTCCAATTTGGCTTGGTGATAAAGGATTGGTGATAAAGCTTCAGTTGAGATACCTTTTCCCCAAGATAATTCTTTAAGGCAGTCTTTCTCAACCAGTGTGCTGTGGCACACTAGTGTGCCGTGACGGACCTCCTGCTGTGCCGCGAGAAAAGATCTCTGCCCCCCTTCCTTCCCTCTCCTCCTGCCAAACTCCTGCTGCTTGAGGGAGGAGGAGGAAGGGCCGGGCAGCGGTGAAGAAAAAGAAGAAGGGGCCGGGGCGCCACCTCCTTCGTCCGTTTCCTCAGCCAGCCTCCAATCCGCCATGACTCCCGCCATGAAGCTCGCCCCTCGCTCGCTGAAGCCGCATGGAGGAGGAGCCCCACTCACTGAAGCCTGTCCACCGCTCATGCTCCTCCTCTGTGGGAGAGCTAAAGCTGGTGGGAGCTAAAGCTGGCTCTGCCCCTCCCCGGCTTCGGCACTCCCAGCAGCTGCTCCAGCCTTGAGGGGACAGTGCCAAGCCAGCATTGTGCTGGCTCTGGCACCACTGTCTTGGCACTGCCCCCTCAAGGCTGGAGCAGCTGCTGGGAGAGGTGAAGCCAGGGGGAGGGGGTGGGGCATGGTGCGGCCTGGCTCCGCCCCCGCCCCTAGCTTCAGCACTCCCAGCAGCTGCTCCCAGCAGGTCACCATCTCCCAGCCATTCTTTACTGTGTCATTTTGTGTCATTTTGGTTGGTGGTGTGCCCCCGGATTTTTTAAATGTTAAAAGTGTGCCACGGCTCAAAAAAGGTTGGGAAACACTGGTTTAAGGGGTGAATTTTCCTTCTGAAGGGTAGATTTCTCTCACTTCCTGTTGTCTCAGCCCTGTTCTTAACTATGAGTCGTTTCCAAGTTGGGGACTGCCAATATTGCAATCGTTCACATCAACAAGCTAGATATTTGATAGAAACTTGGACTCTCAGTGCTGCTGATTCTACCACCTGCCTTCCCAAAAAAGTAATTTTTGCAAGCACATTATTTATCCTATCCTTTACACCAGGGGTAGGGAACCTACGCCTCGGGAGCCAGATGTGGCTCTTTTCATGATTGCATCTGGCTCTCCAGAGCACTCCGGGCCTCGGTTTCCTTCCTTCCTTCCTCCCCTTCACTCTTTCCTTCTCCTTTTCTCCTTCCTTTCCCTCCCTCTCTCCCCTTCCTTCTTCCCCCTTTCCTTCCTTTCTTTCTCCCCTTCACTCTTTCCTTCTTCTCTCCTTCCTTCTTTCCCCTATTCTCCCCCCACCCTCTTCCTTCCTTCCTCTTCTATTATTTTCCCCCAAGTCTTCCTTTCCTTCTCCCTCCTTTCTTTTCACTTCCCTCTTCTTTCTTTTCTTCTTTTCCCTTCATTATTTTACTTTTTTCTCACTCCCTTTCCTTTCTTTTCCCCACCCTTTCCTTTCCTCCCTTCCCATTTCTTCTTTCTTTTCCCCTCCTTTTCTCTCTCCTGCTTTTCTTTTCTTCCTTTTCCATAGTTCGTTCTTCTTTTCTTTCTTCCTCTCCCCTCCCTCCCTCATTTCCTCTATCTTTCTTTCTTTCCCCCTTCCTTCCTTCCGCCTTCTCTTCCTTCCCAGAGTCCTGAGCATGCCTTTTGCAGAGCCAGGTCTGAAGTGTCCCGTCATTCTGCCGGGGGAATCCTTTTCTCATAGTATGTATGTACATACTCACATTTAGTTGAATTCAGTCTTAAAATCTGTATACCTTTATAAAGCGGAATGTTTGTATGTATGTGTGGAGGGCGGGAGGGCAGAAGGGCAGATATGTGGCAGCCACTTTCACAGGCCACAGCGACCAGCGCGGGTGATGGACCTGCACCAAACTTGGTACACATAACCCCCCTAACCCCCTTTACATCCTGGTGCGGTTCGGGGGACATGACCCACGGATTATGGGATTTGTAGTACTTTCAAACACTTTGGTTCCCACAGACCACTGAGGCCACCAAAAAGGACCAATACAGACCACACTTAGCACACATAGCCCCCATGACCCACTCTACGTCCTGGTGCAGTTTGGAAGAGGGTGGACCATGGATGATGGGACTTGAAGTACCTCTACTCACTTCCCAAGTCCGCTGCGACCCTCATCCAATTACTGATCGAGACCACACTTGGCACACATAACCCCCATGAATGCCTTCACGTCCTGGTGAGGTTCGGGGGAGGACTCACAATGCATGATGGGATTTGTAGTACTTTCACACCCCTTTGTTCCCACAGACAACTGCGGCCCCCAACAAACACTGAGAAATACCACACTTGGCACACAGAGCCCCAGTGACCCACTCTACATCCTACTGAAGTTTGGAGGGGGGCGGAACATGGATGATGGGACTTGCAGTACCTTCCCTCACTTTCCAAGCCTGCTACAAACCTAAACCAATGACTGATCAACACCAAACCTGGCACACAGAGCCCTCATGACCCACTCTACATCCTGGTCCAGTTTTGTATGAGACGGACCATGGATGATGGGACTTGAAGTACCTTCACTCACTTCCTAAAAACAATGCAACCCTCATCCATTCACCAATACAGACCAAACTTAGCACACAGAGCCCCCATGACCCAATCTACATCCTACTACACTTTGGGGGAGGGTGGACCAGAGATGATGGGACTTGCACTACCTTCAGTAATTTCATGATACCACTGCAACTCCCAATAATGATGGATCAAGACCACACTTGGCACACAGAGCCCCCGTGACCCACTCTACATCCTGCTGCACTTCTCAAATGACCCGGGCACCGCCGGGTCCCCAAGCTAGTATATTATATATTACAGTATATGGCTCTCATTGAAATAAATTTCCAAATATTTTGCTTTCGTGGCTCTCTGAGTCAAAAAGGTTCCTGACCCCTGCTTTACACTTTACATATTTTGCTATCTACTCTCCATGCGCACAAGCTTGGCGAAAGGTTTTCCTCTTTGGCGTGCCCGATGTTGGATTTTAGAGTATGGTGTCTACATGGTTCTAGTTCACCGAAACACTCCGTTCTTGTCTTTTTGCGCCTCACATTCCTTGCCATGGTGGGAAAGTGCTAAACAAGCAAATGAAGCTTTGCATGCAGGCAGTAATGAGAACTGGGAAGTGTCCAGGGAACACTGCCTGCCAAACATGTAAACCCTTTTTGAAAAGGCCGGTCAGGACTGATTGAGGAGACCTCAGGAGGAGAGAACTTTAGAATTGCTTAGGGATTTTTTTTAAAAAAGAAAATAAATAGATGAGAAGGAAACGAAATTTGTTCCAGACCGCTTTTTATAAAAAGAACAAGAGAGGAGGAAGTAATCCAGTAATGTTAGAAGGAAACATTTCAGCCATAATGTAAATTCTACAAAGCTACATAAGGATCATTTGTCAAGTCGCTGTGTGAAGAAGGCTTTGTGTAGCTCATAAAAATAAGAGGAGGGGAGGAATTTGCCCAACTAAGATTGAGTGAAGAGCTTGTATGGTGTAGCACCCAGAGTGTCATAACAGGGGCACTGCTACACTGCAGAATGGATGCAATCTGACTCGACTCTAACTGCCATGCCTTGGTGCTATGGAATTGTGGGATATGGGTACTGTTCCATTATCAGGGCAGAGACCAAAACAAGGCACTAGAGCAGCTTCTCAACCTGGGGGTGGGGACCCCTAGAGGGGTCGTGAGGGGGTGTCAAAGGGGTCTCCAAAGAACATCAGAAAACACAGTATTTTCTGTTGGTCATGGGGGGGGGGGGTCTGTGTGGGAAGTTTGGCCCAGTTCTATCATTTGTGGGGTTCATAATGCTCTTTGATTGTAGGTAAACTGTAAATCCCAACAACTACAACTCTCCAATGTCAAGGTCTATTTTCCAACCAAACTCCACCAGTGTTCACATTTGGGCATATTGAGTGTTCATGCCGAGTTTGGTCATGATCCATCATTGTTTGAGTCCACAGTGCTCTCTGGATGTAGCTGAACTACAACTCCCAAACTCAAAGTCAATGCTCACTAAACCCTTCCAGTAATTTCTGTTGATCATGGGAGTTCTGTGGGCCAAGTTTGGTTCAATTCCATAGTTGGTGGAGTTCAGAATGCTCTTTGATTGTAGGTGAACTGTAAATCCCAGAAACTATAACTCCCAAGTGACAAAATCAATCCCCTCCCCAAACCCACCAGTATTCAAATTTGGGCATATCGGGTATTTGTGCCAAATTTGGTCCAGTGAATGAAAATACATCTTGCATATCAAACTGCTCCGAGCCTTCGGGGAGTGGCGGTATATAAGTTCAAGCAATAAATAAATAAATATCAGATATTTACATGACACTTCATAATAGTAGCAAAATGACAGTTATGAAGTTGCAACAAAAGTAATGTTATGGTTGGAGGTCGCCACAAGATGAGGAACTAAATTAAGGGGTCGTGGCATTAGGAAGGTTGAGAAACACTGTGCTAAGGCCTGAATTTACAGCATCCATCTGATTGCTTATACTCTGATTTAAATATATTTTGGAGTCAACAAAGATTATATTCAAGCAAATAGGCTTCCAGGATGCTCTCAAGGCACATCTACTTTGAAAGAAAAATTCCATGAAATTCAACTTTAATACAAAGGACTTTACAAGTTATTGGCTATCCAATGGATTTATGAGTGCTGTGTTAGGCAGTTGCAGAAAAGTCACTTGTTTTGAACTACAGCTACTAGAATCCGCATCCAGACAGGATTTTGAAATTTGTAGTCCAACCAATCTTATTTATTTTATTTATTTACTTTATATTTCGCTCTTCTCACCCCGAAGGGGACTCAGAGTGGATTACAGGTACACATAATAGCAGACAATTCCTGCTGTTTTTCACATACACAACACATAGATGAACAGAGGCAAACTCTGGCCACCAGGGGGAGCTGACGCACTCCTCATCTCTTAGCGTCCATTGTTGTTCCTTCCGCATTCCTGGAGTTCTTTTAATGGCATAATTCAGTCAAAATTTGTCTCCCCACTTAATGTGGTGCCTTTATCTCCTACTTGACAGATGCAACTGTCTTTCGAGCAAAGGTCGGCAGCAGGCTACACTTAAAGGTCGAGTACCCACCTCGACCTGGGCAGGTCTCAAACTCATGACCTACTGGTCAGAGAGATGCAGCTGATACTTAGCCAGCTGTGCCACATTCCCGGTGCTCCAAAATCTTCCTAAATTCTCTCAACTAAATGAGCAACTATTCCAAAGTAGAGAACTCAAAGAAATAAAGGCTCACAGCAACAATTGCTTGTTACAGACAGTCCAAAAAGTACACGCCAAAGTTAAATTAACCATACCAAATGCAGAGCATCTTTCTTTTCAGTTTAAAAGGCTTTGCAAGCCCTGGGAAAATACAATCTTCTCTGCTTGGTGCTGAAAGGACATGAATGTAGGCACCTGCCTGGGCTTTCTGGAGAGACAACATTTCACTACCAGGAAACCCTTTTCAAATGGGCAACGGAGGTATTTCACTCAAAACTTTACGACAGGGTTTTCCTCCACTCAGGAAATGTAACTTTACTCCCCAGTGAAAACCAGGCATTAATAATGCTGCATTTATGTAGCCTAAGGCAACGCAGTGTCAACAAATAGCATAAACATTACTATATTTTGCTTGTGTCACCAATCCATGACACCAGTGACTCAGATCTATATAGTTTCACTTCATGTTGATATGGCCTCCAAACTGTCGGGAATCTGTTCAGAGCAGCATTCATAGGATGCATTGTTGTTGGTGTTGTTGCTACCGTTCTATGTGCCTTAAAGTCATATCTGCATTGTGGTGACCCTAAGGCAGGCATGGGCAAACTTCGGCCCTCCGGGTGTTTTGGACTTCAACTCCCACAATTCCTAACAGCCAGTAGGCTGTTAGGAATTGTGGGAGTTGAAGTCCAAAACACCCGGAGGGCCGAAGTTTGCCCATGCCTGCCCTAAGGTACTATTAATATGATTGCTAAAGTACTATTAATATGATTGCTATGCTATTCCTATTAATAATAATAGTAAAAATAGTTTAAATTGGGTTGTCGAAGACTTTCATGGCTGGAATCACTGGGTTGCTGTGAGTTTTCCAGGCAGTATGGTCATGTCCCAGAAGCCTTCTCTCCTGACGTTTCTCCCACATATATGGCAGGCAGCCTCAGATGTTGTGAGGTATATTGGAAACTATACAAGTGGGGTTTATATACCTGTTGAATGTCCAGGGTGGGAGAAAGAACTCTTGTCTGTTTGAGGTAAGTGTAAATGTTGCAATTGACCACCTTGATTAGCACTGAATGGCCTTGCAGCTTCAAAGCCTAGATGCTTCCTGCATGTGAATTTATTTATTATTTTGATTTATTATTTTGATTTATATATTATTTCGATTTATATACCACCCTTCCCAAAAAGGCTCAGGGTGCTTCACAACAATGAATACACAACACAATGCTTTGTTGGGAAGTGTTAGCTTGCCCTGATTGTTTCTTGTATGGAATTCCCCTGTTTTTTTAGTGTTGTTCTTTATTTACTGTTCTAATTTTAGAGTTTTTTTTTAAAAAAACTGGTAGCCAGATTTTGTTCATTTTCATGATTTCCTTTTTTCTGTTGAAATTGTCCACATGCTTGTGGATTTCAATGACTTCTCTGTGTAGTTTGACATGGTGGTTATTGGAGTGGTCCAGCATTCCTGTGTTCTCAAATAATAGGCTGTGCCCAGGTTGGTTCATCAAGTGCTTTGCTATGGTTGAGTTAGTCTGCAGCACCTCTCATGTTTCTTGATTAGTGTTTGATCACTGTGCTTGGTGTTCCCTATGTAGACATAGACAAGCAGCCAGGCTCTGAAGCTGCAATGCCATTCAATACTAATCAAGGTGGCCAACTGCACCATTCGCATTTGACTAAAAAAGACAAGAGTTCTTTCTCCCATCCTGGACATTCCATAGATATATAAACCCCACTTGTCTAGTTTCCAACACACCTCACAACCTCTGAGGATGCCTGCCATAGATGTGGGAGAAACGTCAGGAGAGAATGCTTCTGGAACATGGCAATACAGCCTGGAAAACTCACAGCAACCCAGTTAAAATTGGCATGTCTATTTGTGATATTCCATTTTCACAAGGTATTGGACCTTAAGTCTCTGCATAATGTGACGCAGCTGGCTGGGTGTCAGCTGCATAAGATCTCTACTGACCAGAAGGTCATGAGTTTGAGGCCTGCCCAGGTCGAGGTGGGCTCTCGACCTATTGTGTAGCCTGTTGTCGACCTTTGCAACCCGAAAGACTGTTGCATCTGTCAAGTAGGAAATTAAGGTACCACTTAGTGGGGAGGCTAAATTTAACTGATTTACGAGGCCATAAAAAGATCTCCAGGAAACATGCTGAGGAATGAAGGAGTGTGACAGCTCCCCCTGGTGGCCAGATGTTAAATTGCCTCTGTCTGTCTTGTGTGTTTGTGTGTCTAAATGTAATGTGTACATTGTAATCCGCCCTGAGTCCCCTGCGGGATGAGAAGGGTGGAATATAAATGAAGTAAGTAAATAAATAAATAAATGGAAGGTCTATTGTAATAACAGTAATAATGAAAAACATTTCCATCTCTTCTTGGTTTATGGTGGGTGACTGACTTACAATCCAACCTGAACTATAGATGAAACCATTTTCTTAGTTTGACAGATGTATATATACTGTATAAAATCCTTCATGTCATCCTGACAGGCTTATAGACAGCAAAACCACACAAGGGAGACACACCAAATCAGCCCACATACACACAAAACCCCACAAGGTATGTTTACCACCCAAAAATTTATAAAAAATTAAACAACACAACCAAAAATACAAAAAACAATTGGACTACAACTCCCATGATCCCCCACGCCATCCCCCTCTGGCAGTTTAGAGTGTCGGAATGTTGGTGGTGCTGGCCAATTAGAGGCATTATGCATTATGTTAAATAGGCTGGGAGCCACCCCCTCTGGCAGTTTAGAATGTTGGTGGTGCTGGCTGGGCATTATGCCACGCCACCCCCTCTGGCAGTTTAGAGTGTCGGAATGCTGGCCAATTAGAGGCATTAGCAAAAAGGAAGGAGGCTGGGAGCCAAAAACGGAGGGAAGGAAAAAAACGGAGGGAGGGAGGGAGACAAGGGGAGCAAGAACTGATACAGAAAGGGGAGGGATGGCAGGAAGGAGGGAAAGGAAAGAAGGAAGGGAGGGAGAAGAGGCAGGAGGACAGAGAGAAGAGAAAAGCCGAGGGATGAGGGGGAGAGGAAAGAAAGGAAGTATAAAAGGCAGGAAGGGATGTTACTGTTGGTCTTCGCCACATGCACACACATATGTACATATAGACATGCACACATACACACATATATACATGCACTGAAATATACACATGCACACATACATACACACATCTGTACTTACACACATCTACACATATACATGCATATACATATACAAAAACACACATATACATAAGTACACACATATACACACATATACATATACATATATACATAAGTACACACACACACATGTACACATAGACACAAATCCATATATATACATACATACACACACACAAAACACATATATATGGGACATAGGAAAGAGCAAAAGCCACAGCAGCGTGTGGCCGGGTTCAGCTAGTTAATTATAATATTAGTGCTGTCATCATCTCCCTTTCTTCCTCCAGTTCCTGATGCATGAAAGCATTCCCGAATTGGGATTATAAATTATAATTTAGTCAAACCATGTTTTGTTGAATTGAAAATAAGGGAGGTGGGATTCCTGCTGCGACCAAACCTCTCTATGAGAGAGTGTCTTGGGAGAAGACATTGTTGTGAAGAGGAAATGCAGTGCACTAGGTATTTTTGTAGCTAGTCTAGAAAATGATCTGTCTGTCAGAATAACTAGTCTTAATTATCACTGCTGGGAAAGACAGGGTGGCAATTAAGGCCTGTGGTCTGCAGAAATTCTCGGCTGATTTGGGTAAGAGGAGGAACAACACTAGTTTTGCCTTCCAGTGGGGCCTTTGGAAATTGAGCAAAAGAATATTGGGAAGAGCAAAAAGTCACTTGAAGTGCTGTGACTCTGGACATTATCTGACAAAGTTCAATTATTTCTGCCTGGGATTTACAAAATGTATTTCTTAGACATATCCTGGAACCAAAACTCGGCATTTACCAAGGTCGGGCCCTCAACTTGGAAGGTTAAGATTCGGTTCCTTGCTCTGTTATTGGATTAATGCAGCCCTACTCCGCAGGTTTAGAAAGAGACACTCCATGATGTAAATAATAATAAACACATTTCCTCCACTTAAAGCCCTTTAAATGAGGCTACTAAACGGTGGAACTGGGATGAGGAGGCTGGAGACGGAGGAATGCAAACTGGCTTCCCAGCTCCCTGTGTTTATGTTTGTTTAAGAATCCGAGTTATGTGCAAGGCACACATAAGCAAGGCCGCTTTAATTCCATCTAATCCTTCCCCCTTATAGTCCAATAAAGGGCAATATTCAGCAGGGAGGGTCTGTTTATATGAAGTGACCTTTGGGCTTTCCAGAAATTATAAAGAAATTATTGTTAAAGCTCCAAATAGCCACAGAGTGCCATTATGCAATCGAGCCTGCGTCTTTCTCTCTCTTTTCTTTCCTCTTTTTTGTGTGTGAGTGTGTAAACACAAGCACAGGTTTGTATTCAAGAGTGAAAGAAGTCCAAAATTGTGTGGCTGGCTGCATTCTCAGGCAGATTGGAAGCACTCCCATTTGCCAGCTGCAAAGTAGCATGTTCTGCTTTGAAAATTACCTGTGCAGTTGGTATTTATTGGTGAGAATGGATAGGTAATTGTGACCCTCTGAATGTTGCTGAACAACACATCCTGGATCTTTCACTATTGCTTATACTGGTTATTAGGCCTGTTTTCGAACGTCGGATACAACCGAAATTCGGATGTAATTTGGATGTTTTTGACTTTTGAAGTGATTACGAAGAGAGTTAAGGAAACAGGAAGTGAATTTGCCATTTCGAAGTCTCCGTCGCCATATTCGGATATGGCTCCTATGTTATTTCCGCCCTTCTCTATTTTTGTCCCATTGCTTTTAAAATGTTTATTAATGTGTTAAATGTGTTCAGTATTTTGTACCAGTGTGGCTAGTTTTGTCTGTAGTAGCAGTCAAAAATGGAGGGAAAGGGAATCCCCCAAGTTTTGACTGTCCCTTCTGCAGGTTTCTGTACATTGCGCTATCGCGGACGTCATTATTATTTTTTAAAAAAATAATTTATTGTTTTAATAAAAATACATTGAAAGAGGGGGAACAATATAAGATTATAGAAAAGTAGGAAAATAGAAAAATTGGGAAGGAAAAGGGGAAAAAGTGAAAAAGAGAAAGGAAAAAAAGAGAAAAAATAAAAAATAAAAAGAAAATATATAAAAGAAAAAATAAAAGAAAAAGAAAAGTTCGGTGACTTCCATTCTTCCTCCATTCCTCTTAAATTCTTATATATTATATATAAATTCTTATAATTCCATTATTATATATAATCTTCTATAATATTTAGTCAGATATATTACTTGATCTTTTTAGTGATTTTGCATGTCCTTCCTCCATACTTACTATTTATTGTCCATCTCTATTTTTATATAAAATAGGAGAGAAATAGGGATGTGTAAATTCTACAGTTCTTTCTCCATGTATTCCTCTATTACTTTCCAATTTGTTCTTTTCACACCTCTTCCGTTATTCCGCTTAAGCCAATATGTCAATTCATCCATATCTTTAATATCCATTATTTTCTGAACCCACTGTATTCTTGTGGGAATTTGATCTTCTTTCCAATATCTAGCAAGTATAATTCTTGCTGCCGTGGTAAAGAATATGAACAATTTTTCTGTATTTAAATCCTTAAAAATGTCATTAATGAAGCCATTCCAAATTTCAGAAGTGCATCCGAATCAATTTCGAAAAAACTGTTGAAAACTTCAGAAGTCTATCAGATACGAGGTGCCAGCACTCCTTACATCTGAAGTGAGTTTTGAAGCCCTTTTTTCGTGATAAAACAGGCTTACTGGTTATGGATGATGGGAGTTGTGATTCAATATCATAAACCCTTGCTTGCTTCACAGGCTAGCCTCTTGGCTTAGGATCAATCTCTTCCCGATATCTTTGTACTGTAAAATTGGTACAAGTCGAGCATCCCTTATTTGTTGTATTGTCAAAGGCTTTTACGGCATCTATGGCAAGCATCCTCAAAGGTTATGAGGTCTGTTGTGCGGATCTCACAACCTCTGAGGATGCCTGCCATAGATGCAGGCAAAATGTCAGGACAGAATGCTTCTGGAACATGGCCATACAGCCCGAAACACTTACAACAACCCATCCCTTATTTGGAATCTCAAAATTTGAAGTATTCCAAAATCTCAAATCGTCCCCTGCATGGCTGACATTCTGACACCTTTGCTTTTTGATATTTCAACATACACAAACTTTGTTTCCTGCAAAAGGTTATTTAAACTACTGTATAAAATTACCTTGAGGCTATGTGTACATATAAGATGTATGTGAAACATCATGTTGAAACTTGAGTCTCTTCTCCCATATCTTATTATATACATATGTGCAAATACAGATATTCCAAAATCCTGAAAAAGTCTAAAACCCAAACATGTTCCTTTGTTTCCTCGAAATACTTTGGGTTTTTTATACAACAATCAGCAAAACATTTATGTTAAGGAACAAAATACAGACTAAAATAATGAATCAATTAAGCAAGCGACTGCTTCCTTGAGGAATCTATATTCTCCCCAAGAATAATTACCGTATTTTTCGCACCATAAGACAGTTTTTTTCCTCCCAAAGTAGGAAGAAAAATCAGCTGCGTCTTATGGAGCGAAGATGCAGGCAGGCAGGGAGGGGGGGGAGGCGCTGGAGCAGAGGGGGGGCGATGTACTCACGCTATATTCGCGCCTCCCCCGGCGGCTCCCGGCGGCTCCCGCGCATGCCCAGACTCCTGCCGCCGTGTCGCTGCAGCCAGCCGGCGGCGCGGAGGAACGGGGGCGGAAGAGGGGACTCACGCTGCTCACGGACCCGAGGAGGAGCAGGAGGAGGGGGGAGGCCACGAGGGCGGCCCCCACGGAGACGCAGCGGCAGCAGCAGCCACAGCAGCGGAAGGGCCCGAAGCCAGAGGCGCATCTTCGTGGCGTCACGAAGATGCGCCTCTGCTGAGGAGAAAGCCTCGCCCGCCACGCGCTGTAAGGAGGCCCGAAAAGAGGAGGGAGGGAGGGAGGGAGGAAGAGTTTCCCTCCCTCCATCCTCTCTTCCGGGCGTTCTTACACCGCGCGGCCGGCGAGGCTTTCCTCCTCGGCAGAGGCGCATCTTCGTGACGTCACTTCGTTGCGCCTCTGGCTTCGGGCCCTTCCGCTGGTGCGGCTGCTGCTGCTGCTGCCGCTGCGTCTCCGTGAGGGCCGCCCTCATGGCCTCCCCCCTCCTCCTGCTCCTCCTCGGGTCCGTGAGCGGCGTGAGTCCCCTCTTCCGCCCCCGTTTCTCCGCGCTGCCGGCTGGCTGCGGCGACACGGCGGCGAAAGTCTGGGCATGCGCGGGTGCCGCCAGGAGCAGCCGGGGGGGCGAATATAGCGTGAGTACACGCCGCCCCCTCTCTGCTCAGCCTCCCGCCTCCATGTTAGTGTCTCCCCCCCCTCCATATTAGTGTAGCCAGCCCCCATTTTTTCCCCAATTTTCCTCCTCGAAAATCTAGGTGCGTCTTATCAGCAGGTGCGCCTTATGGTGCGAAAAATACGGTACTTTAAGCAGCCGTATTTAACGAACTTGTAACTCTGCACTGAAAACCTGTCTGGTATAGTGGTTTCAGTGCTAGATTAGGTCTTGGAAAACCAGGATTCAAATCTCCACTTAGCCATGTAACCAAAAAGGCTGATCTTGAAAATGTCCCACTCCCAAACTTTAGAGGAGGGCTATGCCAAACATTCTTTGAATAAATTTGATGAAGACATTAGCAATAAGTCAGAGTTTTTCTGATCACAAATACAGTCAGCTCTCCACATTTGCTGACGTCAGGGGAACGGGACCCCTCTGTGAAAGTAAAAAACTGTAGATAAAGTAATTTTTTTAACCCAAGTGAACACCTCTCTAGGAATTACTGGGTCTTCCTGGATGACCCTATTCTGTAAGCTGACTGGAAAATTGCATTGGCATGTGGAGATTCTTTGAGAGGTGTTATCTTGGTCCTCCAACATGACTGGAAGAACTAACTATAAAGTCACACTAAAGGACCTAGAGCAGGGGTCCTTCCCCTCCCACAGCTCAGGGGGTATGTTGATAGGGCTTTTCCTGCATGGCAGAAGGGAGTTGGAAGGCCCTGTGGTTGCTATTATTATTATATTATTATTACTATTATTAAATATGCAACAAGATTAGTACATAGCAAACAAGATCATGATGCTGGCTCTTATATTGGATCATATGTTGGAGACTTCCCAAGTGTCTAGGACTATGTGATGTATCAGCGAATAATGCGTGCAGGTCCAAGTAGAGTGGCCTTTTGCAGCTGACAGATAGTAATTTTGTCAGTACTGATTGTTTTTAAGTGTAAGCCAGGGTCTTTAGGCACTGCACCCAGTGTGCCGATCACCACTGGGACCACCTTGACTCGCTTGTGCCAAAGTCTATGCAGTTCAATCTTTAAATCCTTGTATCATGTAAGCTTTTCCAGTGGCTTCTCATTAATTCTGTTGTCGCCTGGGATTGCAACTTCAACAATCCATACTTTGTTTTTTTCCACGATCGTGAGTTCAGGAGTATTGTGCTCCAAAATTCTGTCCCAGAAGTCCCAGAGTAGTTTGACATGTTCATTTTCTGTAACCTTTTCAGGCTTGTGATCCCACCAGTTTTTTTTGTCACAGGCAGATGGTATTTGTGGCACAAGTTCCAATGGATCATCTGAGCAACCGTATTATGACTCTGCTTGTATTCCATCTGCGTGATCTTCTTGCAGCAGCTGAGGATGTGATCTATCATTTCATCATTTCTTCTGCTTCCTTGCAAAGTCTACACTTGGAATCCGTCATCGACTTTTCAGTTCTGGCACTGGTTCTACATACTTGTTTTTGGGCTGCAAGAATCAGGTCCTCACTCTCCTTTTTTGAAGTTCCATTTGCGAGCCATATCCATGTTTTCCTTTCGTCAGTTTTGTTCTCAAGTTTTCCCAGGAATGGCCTTTTTCCAGTTTTCTCTTGTGCTCTGCATTGTATTTTTGCAATAATAATAATAATAATAATAAAAATAAAAGAGGCTGGGTGGCCATCTTTTGGGGGTGCTTTGATTGGACATTTCTTGCATGACAGAAGGGGGCTGGACTGGATGGCCCCTGGGATCCTCCATTTAAATACTGTTAAGTATATGCTGGTTACAACTACACTTCATTTTAAATACTGTATTCTTCATGTTATTTGCACTACACATAGGATATGTGCAGTGTTCATAGGAATTAGTTTATGTTTTTTTTTAAAATTCAAACAATAGTCTGGTCCCCCCAACTGTCTGAGGGTTAAAACATTTGGGAACCCTTGACCAGATTCATAGAAAAAACATTTGTATTCAAATTCATGAATAATCGAAATCTGGAAGAGTAAAAACTCTAAATGTGGAGGGGTGACTGTACTGCTATTTCCATCAGATGAAATCTAAACTTTCCACAAAAACTCATGGCACAATAATTTCTGTTTTCAGGATACTACAAGGTTCACAAGCCAAAAAATGGCCAAACAGGAAGTTTTTTGTATTCTATTGCTATAGCTCTGAATGTATGAAGATGAAATAGCAGGGTTGTAAAATGCAAGGGTGACAGTTGACTTTTTCTAGCTTTGTAGCAGTGGCCATCGATTTTGAGGTTCCCGAAGACCTTTTTTTCCCCAAAGGAGAACTGGAAGATGCAACAGTGTAGGGCTTCAACAAGTTACCTTTTGGACTTAACTTTCCAGAATTTTCAAGCCAGTATGATTAATGACTGGGGGATTCTGAGAACTGTGGTCCAAAACGTCAATTTCCTATGCTCCGCAGTGTTGGAAATATCCGTTAGTGATGTTTGAGCCAAGTTTTAGGTTGTGCAATCCAGGAGAACACCCTTGACTTCAGACATGATAAAACCGTAGACACTCATTTAATTCAAAATAAATATTAGCATGTGGAAAGAAGAGGAAAAACAAGCAGAAGAGCCCCAGTAAACAGGATTTAAGAGCTAATCTGGCTAACACACTGTGGAATGCATGTAATTATCTCAAGGTTTTCACAAATCACCTTATCTAGATACTTGTTCGCGGTGGAATGTATGCAAGGGTGTGCTCTTTAAATACAGATTGCTAAAGGCACGTTCATTCTGAAGTTGAGGCAGCAAAGTGAAGGAATGTCTGTTATATAAAAATTATGATGTCTTTAGGAGTTTTCTCCAGGCATCCAAACGCACACTTACTAAAGAAATACAAGCTATGTTATTTTATGCAATGTAAACTCTAGTGATATACAGTAGTCTTGCTTATCTAACCTTTGCTCATCCAACAGTCTTATTATCTAATGCAGTCTGCCTCCCGCCCGGATCTACAGCTGTTTCAATACATTGTGATGTTTGGGTGCAAAATTCGTACATACAGTAATTACTACATAACATTACAGTGTATTGAACTGTTATTTCTTTCGTTTTGTTGTAAAACATGTTTCAGTGCTTAATTTGTAAAATCATAATGTAATTTGATGTTTAATAGACTTTTCCTTAATTCCTCCTTATTATCCAACATTTTTGCTTTTTGTTGCTCTAAAGATTGATCCAGATCAATGTGGGCTGAAGCAGCTTGCTCCAAATTATCCACAGAATCCAGAACAAACTTTGACTTTTGTATCTGACCACAACTCTTTACATACAGTACATAAAAATCATTTATTATTATTTATTTATTTGCAGTATTTGTATACTGCCCCTCTCAACCCCGAAGGGGACTCATCTTCTTTCTGTCGTCTTTTACAGGTTGCTGATAGTAACCAGAACATGCTGAAGTCCTTCTGCATTAGAGATGGGCAACTACAGGAGGTGAGGGGATGCACAAGCCCCCTAGCACATCTTGGTGGTTTGTAGCTTATATTCACACATCTCACTGCGCCACACACTCCTCCCAAATGTCCCATAGGAACCATCCGGGGCATTTTCCCCATGATTTTCTCCGGGTTCTTATGCCATTGAGAGTTTATTTCCAATTTTAATCCAAATGCCCATAGAGGCACTGGAAGGCAAAACTGGTGTGTGTGTGTTATATTTTCAAAGTCAAAAAAGGCTGGGGCTACAAAAATGACCCCCGAGAAATGACATATAATCCACAGAATGGACTTTGACCATTCCTGGTCTACATGGTCCCCTAGGTATTAGCTGACCACTTTTGTAGGCCTTACTGGGACAACACAGGAAACGGGCATTACGTTAAATGGCATACAAATTCCGTAGAAACCAACAGGATTATAAGGATAACAGGGTATATAGATGGACTAATAATTCCTCCTCCAGGTCCAACTATAAGCATGTGAGGTTCTAGAATGAGTCGCTTTTTTCAAACTCATCCAATGAGGACACCGTTGGTCAGTCTGACTCCTCTCTTACTTCTATGCCCAGTGGACGTTATTCTCTGAGAGCCGCAGCTCCTCAAATTCTTCGCACCAGCAGCATTTTCGGCAGGTCAGGAATCGAAAGAGACAAACGTAGTGGTGAATCTCTCCAGTTATCCCCTCTCCCAGAATGAGATGCGGATTGTTCATAAGGGCCTCTCCTTTGTATCCACTCCCTATTGCACAGACTTTGACATTCGTAGGGACTTAGCATTTCATTTTCGCAACATTCACCTCCAGGAGTTTTACTCCCAAGACTCACCTGCTCTGCCACAACCCATTACACCACATTCCAAATTTTATGTCAAGAGTAACTTCACCCCACAACTTGTATCTAGCAGCATCAGAGCATTTGAGCAGGTTGAGCTCAAGGAGATCCAGCTTATCAACCACCGTACGGATAGATCACATCCCAATCTCTCTAAATCATATATTAACATTCTCTGATTCCTTGGTAATAATCCAGACATTGTCTGGAAGCCAGCAGACAAGGGCGGCACTATTGTTTGCCTCAATAGGTCTGATTATCTCAAGGAGCCGTGCAGACAGCTTAACAACACTACATGCAACAAACGCTTGCCCTATGACCCGACCATTAAATTCACCAGGGTTATTTCTACTATAATACACCAGGCTCTTACTTTGGGCTATATAGAACCAAAACTGTCACAATTCCTTTCCAACCCCAACCCGTGCATTCCTTTATTCTATATACTACCAAAAATTCATAAGCCCACTCGTCCCCCACCAGGTAGGCACATAGTTTCAGGCTCTGGGGGCCTACTTGAACCCCCAGCCAAATATCTGGACTCCTTTCTACAGCCATTTGTTACAAAAACAGCAACATATCTTAAGGATTCCACAGATTTTATGAATAAAATAGAGAACACACCCATAGATCAGAGAGACATCCTTCCCACCACGGACGTCAGTTCTTTATATACAAACATACCTCTGGAAGAAGCACTTTGCTGTCATGCCTGGGCCTGAGGAGAGTTACTTAGGGATTACTGCAAATCCTATGGCCAGGAGATTATGGGTGCCTTCCTCTTGAGGAGAGATTTCCCAAGAATTTCACGAGCCAAGGCTCGAGGAAATTAACAGATTTATTTTCCAACAAGTCACAAAGATGCAAGTGACTGGCTCTTAGTTACTCGTAAAGTCAATGGAGATGAACAGTTTGAGTTGGCTTACTTGTCCCTCTTACTCAGTCCGAGGGTGTCCGGTGGTGTTGCCTCTCCTTCCTCTCTCTGGCCAACAACTACGAAAGTTGTATGGCCTCAGCGGCTGGATCCCTATGGGTGAAGGGCAAGTCCTTCCTATTTTGATCCAGGCTGGTTGAAGGCAACCAGAGTCCCACACCTTTATCCAGGCCTTCCGGTATGCCCAATATTGATTAATGGACTCCAGATGTTATTATTTAAAGGAAAGTGGCAGGTCAGAGCAGAAGCCCTGAAGACTCATCCACACGTCCCTGCTGTGTCAATTCCTGGTGGTCACTGAGGTAGAACAAAATGGTTTCCACCTTTTATACCCCCCCAAAATTGGAGAGAAAATCTGAGGTCATATTTGGAGGGAAAATCTAAGAAGATATGCCCCTCCCACCCAAGAAACCAGCAACCCCAGGCTAAAAAACTGCAAAGAGGCCTTGGAACAAAAATGAGGCCTGCTAACAATGACAAGGCCTAGCAAACATACATAGGATATAAGTGCACATCTTTAGTACAAACAGGCCAAGCCTAGCTGGGCCGTAACAAGCACGCTACATATTCACAACATCTTGGATTCCAGACCCCAACCATACATTCCACCCACTAGTTTTTGTTAAATCGGTGGACTACATCTTTGATTACAACTATTTTTCATTTGAATGTGAGTTCTTTTTACAGACGAGGGGTGTTGCCATGGGCTCTTCCATTACCCTGTCAGTAGCGAACCTCTTTATGGCCAATTTGGAATCCGAATTTTTACATCCCACTAAACAGAACTTGATGCCGCACAACATCAAATCTTATTGGAGATTTATTGATGATGTTTTTCTTATTTGGAGGGGAGATACAGACTTGTCTCTATTTAATAATGGGATTAATTCATGGCATTCGTCCATTAAATTCACTATGGAGTCTAGTACAACAAGTGTTAATCTTTTAGACCTATCTGTTTTTTGCCAGGATTCGAGATTGAAAGTCAAGATTGATAATTAAAAAAACCAACAATCTACGGACCATAATTCCCTGCTCCATTTCACTAGTTTCCACACCCACCCTCTGAAACGTAATCTGCTTTATGCACAGTTTCTGAGGATTAAGAGAAACTCTTCCCTTGCCAGGATGTAACCCATCTTATGACTAATCTTCACCATAGGGGTTACCCTTATCAAGTCATTACATTTTATATGTGCATGTGGCCTGCCTTGTCGTTTTTGTTTTAGATTCACCTGTGTTGTTGTGTTTTCATAGCTGTACTTTATTGTGGTTTTTTTATTGTGTTTATTGCTTTTATTGTGTTTATTGTTTTTCTGATGTTTTGATATTTTGTGATTTGCTGTTCGGGCATGGCCCCATGTAAGCCGCTCCAAGTCCCCTTCGGGGAGATGGATGCGGGTTAGAAATAAAGTTTCATTATTATTTATTATCACCAGAGCTAAACAAAGAGCGAACTTGGTCTCTAGGACCTCTCTCCTACAGCCCTCCTCCAGACCTATACTAACTAGGTTGGTATGGCCTTTAACTTTGACACCACATATTCAGGATCGTGAAAAAGTATTGGTCCCTGGTTTCATCCATCCCAGGCCTGGAACCCATGCTAGCCCACAAAAGAGCCAGAAACATTGGTGAACTATTAGTTCATAATGACCATGCCCTACATTCTTCCCATAGTACACTATCCCCTGGAACTAGGGCTTGTGGACATTGTAGCACTTGTAAATTTGTCAGCCCACAGAAGGAGATATATAGTACACATAAGTCCTGAAGTTTCAAGATAAAATGTTTCACCACTTGTGCGTCCATCCACTCCGTGTACAGGATCATATGCCCCTGTGGCAAGGTCTACGTGGGTCAATCGAATAGGGAATTGTGGATTCACATCGGGGAGCAAGATACGAAATCAAGCAGATGATACCATTCTCTATTCGCATTTCAAGAATATGCAACATATCTGCGACTCCCTGAAGTTCATAGGGTTGGAAAGTGTTAAAGTCACTCCACACAGGGATTTCCACAGGGCTTTGATCCACGCGGAGAACAGGTGGATTCTTCTGTTAGCCTCGGATTTCCCCTGGGGCTTAAATGAATCCCTGAGCATTTTATCATTCTTGACATAGCTCACCCGTTCCCTTTTGCAATGCTTAGTGTATATATAGTACCATTCTCTCTCCATAACTCTTACCTGCATTGCTCATCATTCTGATGTCATGCTGTGTCTTATAGTCATTTCTTTGTGGTATGTACCCTACTTTATACCTCAATTATTGACTCAGTATATTTTTTTGCCACAGCCTTGATAAAGCCTGACTTAAGGTGAAAAGGTTTGGGCCCTGGATTTCATTCAGCCGTTGGCTCTTTCCTGGGTGGCCCACCTCCCTACGGGGCTCCATTGCCGCATCATAACACTCCCAGACCTTTTTTTAAAAAAATAATTATTTACAGTATTTTTACCTTGCCCTTCTCTCTCACACACAAACACACACACCGGGGGCACTGACTCAGAGCAGCTTACAAGGCAGCAATTCGATGCCAGAGAATACAATATAGCCATAAAAACATACAGGATTAAACAGTTAAAAACAGACAGCTAATCAACATTAAGTTAAGTTAAAAACAATGTTCTGTTCGCAAGACTAGGTTAAAGACAGTAAGCCATATTCTCATCTGTCAGTTAGCCAATCCTATTTCAGTCCAAAGTCCTGAATTCTGCTATTGTGCAAAGGCCTAGTCCCATAGCCACGATTTTACTTTTTTCCTAAATGCTAGGAGGGATGGGGTCAATCATATTTCACTTGAAAGTTCATTCCATAGGCGGGGAGCCACAGCCGAAAAGGCCCTGTCTCTCGTCCCCACCAGCCGCATTTGAGATCTTAAATTACGAGGTGGGACGTAGAGGCAGATGTGTTCGGACAAGTACTATCAGGCTCCAGGCAGACCACGCACCCTGGTTATTTACCTGGGTTTTGTCCTTGAGTTCCCTCCCCTACTAGAAAACGCACCAGTTTTCAGGGTAGAATAGGATGCAGGTTTTCTATTTCTATTTGTATCTGGGTATTTATTGATTATTTATATCACCTTGAATGTGGTACATATTGCTGTAATATTCCACTTCATTTTGTCTGATGTGATTTATAACTATATTGCTTGTTATATTATTATATTGTATATTTATTGTATTTACTATATGTCACAAACCCAATGCCAGAACGTTTATATGTATGCTTCTTCTGTACATTATGGAACTGTACTGTATCCACCCACCTATGTATGAATAGACAAACAATATAGGTTTACTATATAACTGTGTATCACATTATTGCATTTATTCTAAAAAAATCCCACGGATTCGATTATTTGGGTGAGGGAACTGGCTGTCTGCAATGATATTGCCCAGGGGTCGTCCAGATGTTTTTGATGTTTTATCATTTAGTGGGAGGCTTCTCTCATGTCCCCCACATGGGGAGCTGGAGCTGACAGAGGGAGCTCAACCCGCTCTCCCCAGATTTGAATCACTGAACTGTCTGCCAGCAATCCTGCCCCACTGTGCCAACGGGGGCTCAAGCTTTAACGATGAAACATGGGGAAGAACAAATGTGCGTTTCCATGACTAATTCATGAAATGCATTATTTTACTACTTTCACCTCCATATACTCTTATGACAGAATTAGCTATTCCTTTTTAAATAAATTATAATTACACTTTTAAAATGACATTTTTGGTTGATTCAGGAAGAGACAACGCTTTGATTTACTTATTCCACTCTTACACATTCTAATTAGAATTCACTATGTTAAAAAGCAATTTAGTGATCATAGAATCAGAGTTGGAAGAGACCTCGTGGGCCATCCAGTCCAACCCTCTGCCAAGAAGGAAAATCACATTAAAAGCACCCCCGACAGGTTGCCATCCAGCCTCTGTTTAAAAGCCTGCGAAGGAGTATCCACCACACTCCAGGGCAGAGAGTTCCACTGCTGAACAGCTCTCACAGTCAGGAAGTTCTTCCTCATGTTCAGGTGGAATTTCCTTTCCTGTAGTTTGAAGCCATTGTTCCGTGACCTAGTCTCCAGGGCAGCAGAAAACAATCTTGCTCCCTTCTCCTTAATCCCATCACATATTTCTACATGGCCATCATGTCTCCTCTCAGCCTTCTCTTCTACAGGCAAAACATGCCCAGCTCTTTAAACCACTCCTTATAGGACTTGTTCTCCAGACAGAAAGTAGTAGTAAGATTGATTTATAAATCCATATAAATCCTACATAAATAACTCCCCCTGCTTCTGTTTTCCAATTACAGTGGAGTCTGGCTTATCTGAACTTTGCTTAGTTGACATTCTGTCTTATCCAGCGGTCTTATCCAATGCCCCCCCCCCTTTCCTCCAGAATTTCCCTTTCAATTAAAGGAACGCTCCCCAACTCTCTCCATTCCCAGTAAGTGAAAAAAGCAAGACGAGGAGGAGAAGTAGGAAAGGGGGGAAAGAGGCAGTACCGGAAGCTGAAGTGTGCTCCCTCCTTCCCTCTGTGATTTCCAAGCTCTTATTCTGCACCCGGGCACTTCCTGCTGGGCTGCTCTATTCCCGAGGCATTGCCTTGTCTTAACCCTTTGAGTCCCTGTTGTTAGTATTCTAGGTGACTTAGTGCCGTGTCAGAAGTGTAACAGTTGTAGACTCCGTATTATCCGACATTTTTATTTATCCGATATTCTGCCTGCCTCTTTATGTCAGATAAGTGACACTCTACTGTATTACGTTATTCAGTCCTTCAACTCATATAAAGTTTTGTATCATTATATAAATTAGCTTAAGAATCACCATTAATTCTTGCTCCAAGTTTTTGTAACATCTCGATACTGATTGAAGGCAATGTTGACACATATTTGTAAATCTTCATTTAATACATATCCTGCTTTTCCCAAATGGGACTGAAGGCGAATCACAACATCAAAGCAAGTTACACAAGTTAAAAATTAATGCTTAAAAAAAAAGTAGAAGAAGGGCAGCTATGTATAGGCCAAACATCAATACTTGAAAACAATGGAACATTAGTTTAAAAAAAAAAGCTTTAATGTCACAGTAATTTGAGAAATAACGCATAACGTTAAGAAAAAACATGACTGGTTGCCAAACAAAATGTGGGCTATGGTTAGCATTATAGACAGGTGAAAACTAACGTTTTTACTCATGCCATCCCCAAACAATACATTATTAGATAGCAATGTGACAGTATGACCCCAGTATCCATGGAGGATATGTTCCTGAACTTACTCTATATATAGGAAACCATGGATAAGTCCAGCAAACGACTTCTGCTGGAAGAACTTAGAAATTATTATTATTATTAAATTATTATTATTATTAAACTTTATTTATACCCCGCCACCATCTCCCCAAGGGGACTTGGGGCAGCTTACATGAGGCCACGCCCATCAAATTCCTACTGAGGATACCCCTCTATGTGCTGGGATTATGCTGTACACATAGAAAGGAATAACCAGGTTAGGTCTCCTAAGACTTGAACAAGATGGAGAATATTCTGAATTGGGACTTACAAGTCTCTCTCCCGAAAGAACTTCCAGCAGTTTGATAAGCATCCGTCCATCGCGAAGATCAGTGTACAAGTCTGTGATCCGACAGGACACACGAGCCAAGTGAGAGTTAACCCACTTCGTGAATGTCTTCTTCTGGACTGCCTCACGTTCATCTGGTGGAGAGAAAGAAATCCAGCTGAGTATGGTAATATGAAATTGTGACATGCAAAGCAAGCCCAACAAGATCCCAGTAAGACAAAGGCGCTTTATAAACATTGAGATATATCCTTTTATCAAAGAATGTGAGCCTATGAGTGCGTCTACACTGCAAAATTATCACAGTTTGATACCATGGCTTCGTCCAGTTGAATCCTTGCAACGTGGTGAGATACTCCCATTGTAGAGACTGTGTAGGGTGGTGAACGGTTTGAGTATTGGACTATGGATGCATCCACAATGTAGAATAAATGTGGTTTCACACCACTTTAACTATCAATGCTACAAAATCATGGGAATTGTAGTTTTACATGATCTTTAACCTTCTCTGCCATATAGTATAGGTGCCCCACCAAACTACAAATCCCATGATTCAATAGTATTGCACCATGGCAGTTAACGTGGGGTTAATCCTATGATGTGGATGCACACTTGGAAACCAGGGTTCAACTCCCTGATTGATCTTGAGTAAATCACATTCTCTTATCCTTAGAGGAAGTCAATGGCAAACTTCCTCTCCTCTGACCAAGAAAAGCCCAGGATAGGGCCACCTTAAGGTCACTGCAAACTGGAAGTGATTTGAAGGCACACCACAGGAAACAACAGCTCTTCCTCTGAACTGTACCACAACAGCTTTCTGAGCAATTCTTACCAAAACACCAAGACCCATCCATGAAACCATGGATACTAAAGCAAGATCAAAATGGTATAATTCTGCAGTGAAGCTGCATCCTTGACTCTCCAGATGTTGGTGGGACACCAGGTCAACCTTAAGATGGGCTTCATTTTCCTTAAGGTTTTCTCCTTAATTCCAAAACATTTAGGAACAATATGGTCCCCTTTTTATCTCTTCTATTCTTTAGAAAATGTCTTTTTAGCATTTTTATGCTATAGCAAAACAGCCCTTTTGCACTGTAACGTAACTCTTCAGAAAGGAGGAAATTGGATTTTTGAATCACAGCATGACCACAATAAATCACACACACTCTGTTTCCAAAGCAAAAACAACTCTAGGCAAACCCAAGGGTAGATCCAAGAAACTGGCACAAACAGAACTCAAAAGAATGGAAGAAGTAGACCTAAGGTGTATCTTGATCAAGAATGGGCCAACTTTGGCCCTCCAGGTGTTTTGGACTCCAACTCCCACCATTCCTAACAGCCTCAGGCCCTTTCCTTTTCCTCCTCAGCCGCTTAAGTGGCTGAGGGAGCAAAGGAAAGACCCTGAGGCTGTTATGAATGGTGGGAGTTGGAGTCCAAAACACCTAGAGGGCCAAACTTTGACCAAGCCTGATCAAGAGTCTACACCAGTGGTTCCCAAACATTTTTGGCCTACCGCCCCCTTTCCAGAAAAAAATTTACTCACCGCCCCCCTATGAATTATTATTTTTAAATGTAATGGCAATTAAACAATTAAATATATGTATATAATGCAGTGGTTCTCAACCTTTCTAATGCCATGACCCCTAAATAAGGTTCCTCATGTTGTGGTGACCCCCAGCCATATTTTCGTTGCTACTTCATAAATAATTTTGCTACTCTTACGAATTCTAATCCAAGTATCTAATATGCAGGTCAAAGCAAAGAGGGCAGGGCCAAAGAAGAGGGCCGTGCGACCCCTCCTAAATTGTCAATCGTTCACCGCCCTCTTAAAGGGGCTCACCACCCCCCAATCCCCCTGAGCCTCCCACTGCCCCCTTGGATCGCCTCACCGTCCACCAGGGGGTGGTACCGCCCACTTTGAGAATAAGTGGTACACTATAGAAAATAATGCAGTTTGACACCACTTTTATGTCATGGCTCAGCACTTTGGAATCATGACAGCTTTAGTTTTAACAACAGCGGTTTTCAACCTTCCTAATGCCACAATCCCTTAATACAGTTCCTCATGTTGTGGTGACCCCCAACCATAACATTATTTTTGTTGCTACTTCATAACTCTAATTTTGCTACATTTATGAATCGTAATGCAGGATATATATTGTGTATTCCAGAAAATACAGAAAGGGTTTGGTGGGAATTGACCTTTGGAGTTGGAGTTCACCTACATCCAGAGAGCACGGAGGACTCAAACAATGGACCAAACTTGGTACAAATATGCAATATGCCCAAATGTGAACACTGGTGCGGTTTGGGAAAAATAGACCTTGACATTTGGGAGTTGTAGTTGCTGGGAGTTATAGTTCACCTACAATCAAATAGCATTCTGAACCACACCAACAAGAGAATTGGGCCAAACTTCCCACACAACCCCCATGACCAAAATAAAATACTGGCTTTTTTGATGGTCTTTGGAGACCCCTCTGAACCCCGGGAAGAGAAACGCTGTTTTACAAGATCGTTAGTCTTCTCTCCCAAAGAGATCTGGCAACTCACCTGGTTTTGGGACCAGGCTTTTGGTCAATAGATGTAATGCAGCACTTTAAAGGGACGTATTACAATGACGATATGACTAACAAGACTGGTTTACTGTTGTAATGTTTGTTTATGTATGGATTTTAATTATGTATTGTTTTAATTATATGTTAATTTGTGATTTTAGTATTGTGATTGTAGTAGCCTCTTAACGGAGCACAATGTAAGCCGTCCTGAGTCCCCCTTCGGGGGTTGAGAAGTGATGGGATAGCAATGTGGTAAATAAATAAAAATTCATAAACGACAACTTCTAGGATCCCATAGCATTGAACCATAGCAGTTAAAGTAATGTCAGACTGCATTATACACTGCAGATACTTCCCTTGACAATCGGAGCAGCTGAAGGGTATGAAACAGCACCTTTATTTACAACTCCGAATACAACATTTTCACATCTTTTCTTCCCCAAAAAATCCTTTGAACGTCATATATCTCAAACTCCACTAATTTGCAACTTTCGAACGAAAGAAACAGCTCATGTAAATGAAGCTACGCTTGACGTGTGCAACTGCAAAGAAAGGATTTGCCCATTGTTTGCTTTGTTGATTAAGCCTTTCTGATTGAGAGATTAAGGGGTGGAGGGTGGCATCACCTCATGTATACAAAGTATTGTAAAGTAATATCAGGCCCTGAGATTAGTCTAGCTTTACAAAAATCCACAGGCCAACAGATGGTTTTTTGGCTTAATCCCCAAGAATACTTTCACAACTGTTTGTGCAGCCAATTGTTGCCCAACGCAGAGTTGGTTCAGGGCTGTACATTAGATACCATCCCAGACAGACTTCTGGCTGACCATCAGATGACCTTTAGAAAAGCACATATACTTTGACTGATAAATTAGGCTGATTGTATAGGTGGCACAATGGCTGAATGGCAGAACACCTCATTGTATGCAGATGATTTCAGGTTTTGATCCATGGGATGTGTCCACTTCAGAAGAAAGACCCTGAGAATAGATTGAGACTGAGGCAAGCAAATGCCTGTGAGAGCAAACAGTAGTCCAGTTTAGTATACACACAAGCATTAAGGACCAAACTCAACAAATTGCCCTTTTCATAGCACCCAAAATCATCTGCTTGAGGAAACTGCATCGCGCTACATCTACACTGCAGAATTAAAGCAGTTTGACACCACTTTAAATGTCATGGCTCAATGCTGTGGAATCCTAGGAGATACAGTTTTGTAAGTCATCAGCACTCTTTGACAGAGAAATTAAAGACCTTGAAAAACTACATGATTCCATAGCATTTAGTCACTGAAGTTAAAGTGTTCTCAAATTGCATTACCGTAATTCTGCAGTGTAGATGCACCCTTAATTTGTCTAATGCAGTGTTTTTCAACCTTTTTTGAGCCGCGACACATTTTTTACATTTACAAAATCCTGGGGCACACCACCAACCACAATGACACAAAATGTCATTTGGGAGTTGTAGTTGCTGGGAGTTATCGTTCACCTACAATCAAAGAGCATTCAGAACTCCACCAATGATGGAATGGAATCAAACTTCCCACACAGAACTCCCATAACCAAGAGAAAATACTATAAGAGTTTGGTGGGCATTGGCCTTGAGTTTTGGAGTTGTAGTTCACCTATATCCAGAGAGCACTGTGGACCCAAACAATGTTGGATCAGGACCAAACTTGGCATGCATACTCAATATGCCCAAATCTGAACACAGATGGAGTTTGTGAAAAATAGACCTTGACATTTGGGAGTTGTAGTTGCTGGGATTTATAGTTCACCTACAATCAAAGAGCATCCTGAACTCTTGCAACAATGGAATTGAACCAAACTTGGCACATTGAACTCTCATTACCAACAGAAAGTACTGAAAGGGTTTGCTTGGGAATTGACCTTGAGTTTGGAAGTTGTAGTGCACCTACACCCAGAGAGCACTGTGGACTCAAACAATGTTATGTTACGTTGCTGTTTGTTTTCTATCCAGAATCACAATGTTGAAAGGAGGCTCACCACTTTAAGGTCCCTAAAACAGGCATGGGAAAACTTCGGCCCTCTGGGCGCTTTGGACTTCAACTCCCACCATTCCTAACAGCCTGAGGCCCTTTCCTGCTTAGGTGGCTGAGGGGGGGAAAGGGCCAGAGGCTGCTAGGAATGGTGGGAGTTGGAGACCAAAACACCTGGAAGGTCCAAGTTTGCCCATGCCAGCTTTCAGAGACCTCTTCCTCCCCCTTCGCACCCTTTCTTCTCCCTCCTGCTGAACACTTACTTTTTCTCGCCGCTTCTGCTGCCATTTTGATCCGAGGGGGCAGCATGAGCGTGTTCAGGAGGGAAGGGGGGAGGGAAGAAGACGTGGGGCGAGTCTGCGCAGTACCATGAGCAAAGCGAGTCAAAGCGAGCAGAGCAAGGCTGGGAATAAGGGAACCCAAGTGGAGAAGAAAAAGTGTTCGGCAGGAGGGGGAAGAAAGGGTATTGGAGTTTCCAATTTCCCACGGCACACCTGATGATCGCTCACGGCACACTAGTGTGCCATGGCACACTGGTTGGGAAACACTAGTCTAATGAGAGGGGTGACCTTGCATTTTCCTAAGAACACTAAAACATTTCTCCAAATCTATTATGAAGGGGAAATATTTGTGAAAGGATGTTGATGTGTTTGTATCACCAAGACAGCATTCACACTATATGTTACTTCCATCTCAATTGCAAAAACAAAACATAAGTGCGTAGCCATGATTGGAAACACAGACATCTGCTATTAAAATACACATTTACATCACTGATAACAAGAAAGCCTCTGTCAGAAGTTTCACTTGGATGTTGGTTTGCATCCAACGCTGGCCGCTGGCCAAAAGAATACGGTTCTAACGTGTTCTGCTTTTTATCCTGATCTTTCTCTTCTGCTTAGGGAACTATGATCTCCAAATGCAGTACACATTTTTGAGCACAGAACAGTCACCACAGAGCAGGCACGGGCAAACTTTGGCCCTCCAGGTGTTTTGGACTTCCAACTCCCACAATTCCTAAAAACCAGTATGCAGTTAGGAATTGTGGGAGTTGAAGTCCAAAACAACTGGAGGGTCAAAGAGCAATCACTTTTCCATAACTAGAGGTTCATGTACACCAGGGCTGCTCAAGTAGTCGATCGCGATCGACTAGTCGATCTTCGGGCCTCATCCAGTCGATCTTCGAGCCCCACCAGCCGGATGGGGTGCTCCTGCCATGCGCGTGCTCCTCCGCTGTGCGTGCGTGCTCCCGGCGCCACCTTCCGCTCGCTGCGGGGCTTCTTCCGCCAATGCGGGCCCTGGCGTTCGTCTCTTCACACAGAGGGATGCGAGGCTGCGAGAGGGAGGGAGTGTGTCTGTGTGTGACGTGACCACCCATTGGTTGCTCCTGGGGGAGGGCCGGGAGCAAGGCGAAGGCGCACGCAGGGATAGGATGCGAAACTGCGAGAGGGAGAGAGGGAGTGTGTGTGTGTGAGAGAGAGAGAGAGACAGAAGGGCTCGCCGGAGGAGGATGGTCCCTGCGGTAGGGGCTGCAGCTGATGAGCTCGCCCTCAGCGCCGGTGAGTGAAGCCTGGACGGGGCCCCAGTGTCGCCAACGCCAAGGCGAGAGAGAGAGACAGGGTGGAGCACGATGCGGGGCGGGTCCCATCCAGGCTTCACTCACCGGCGTTGAGGGCGCGCTTGTCAGCTGCAGCCCCACCGCGGGGACCATCCTCCTCCGGCGAGGCCTTCTCTCTGTCTCTTTCTCTCACACACACACACACACACACTCCCTCCCGCAGCCTCGCATCCTATCCCTGCCCCCCCCCCAGGAGCAACCAATGGGCAGTCACATCACACACACGCACACACTCCTTCCCGCAGCCTCACATCCCTCCGTGTGAAGAGATGAGCGCCAAGGCCCGCCCACTGAAGCCGCATTGGCAGAAGAAGCCCCGCGCATGCAGAAAAAGCCCGTGCAAGCGGAAGGTGGCATCGGGAGCGCGCGTGCGCCAGGTAAATCTTTTCAACTTTGTTGTTATAAAAGTAGCTCGCATGCGAAAAAAGTGTGGGCACCCCTGATCTACACTATCAAATTAATGTAGTTTGAATTGCTATGACTCAGTACTATGGAATCCAGGATTCGTAATTTGGTGAGGCACCAGCTGTTTCTGGTAAAGAATGCAAAAAAAAATTTTTTTAGCAATACATATAAGTTTCCCTGGTTAAAAAAAACACCCAACATCACAGGCTTGTTTTTCAAATGGCTTTCCTTTTATTAATTTTGTTGTAATTTTGTCTCGCAATTACACCATACATCCAACTTGTATTGCAACATCAAATTTTGGTTTTATTTAAAAAAAAGACAAAGTTAATCTTCTGGAAGTTAAATCATGAAGCCATATAACTGGAGGAAGTGGCTATTTCCTTAGAAAGCATAAGACTCATGTCAGCAGTTCAGTATTGCAAAACAAAGACACTCAGAGGAGGGGAATCCAAAAATCTGAACTGATTTGGAGTGTATATGGCATAGACATATGGAAGTTGGATAGATGGGATGGAGGGGTTATCCTCACCCAAATATGTAAAATAATACCATTTTTATTTAATCCAAAGATTGTTTTATCCAGAGATCAATTATTTGAGGAGTGGCTTAGGGCAGTGTTTTTCAACCTTTTTTGAGCCGGGGCATGTTTTTTACATTTCCAAAATCCTGGGGCACACCACCAACCAAAATGACAAAAAATGACACTCTAACACAGTAATACATATAATTAATATGTTTTTAAATGTATTTATACACTCAGTGTGAAACCTGGGCCTGTTTCGATGAACACAACATATATATGACTTCCTCTCACATATTTATATTTCTCTTCTTCAGGCTAAACATGCCCAGCTCTTCAAGCCACTCCTCATAGTTTGTTCTCCCGACCTTTGTGAAATGTCACCCTGAGTGAAACTTGCTTCCATTTAACTATGGATGTCATGAAGCTGTTATAAACAGTTCCTTGGGGGGGGAGGCAACTCTCGAAAAATCTAGTAGAATAGTAAAAAAAAACATTTCCAAGTGGAGAGGCTCAATTTTTTTCTTGGAAACCTGTGAGGGGGCTGCTAGGAGGGGGGAGAGTGCCAATTTCCCACGGCACACCTGATGATCGCTCACGGCACACTGGTTGGGAAACACTGGCTTAGGGAACGGATATACTAACTACAGAACAGAAGATAGAGAGGTAACATGATAATCATATTTTCTGCTGCTCCAGAAATTAGAACACAAGCCAACAGACTCAAGTTACCAGAAATTAGGTTTCTCCCACATAATAGACTATTTCAAGATTGGGAAAGGAATATATGGCAGGGCTGTATACTCTCACCTGACCCATTCAACTTGTACACAGAACACATCATGCAACATGTGGGGGCTTGACAAATCTAAGGCTGGAGTTAAAATTTCTGGAAGAACCATTAACAACCTTAGATATGCAGATGATACCACTTTGAGGGCTGAAAGCGAGGAGGAGCCGAGGAGCCTTCTAACCAAGGTGAAAGAAGAAAGTGCAAAAACTGGGTTGCAGCTAAACACACACACACAAAGATTATGGCAACTGGACTGACTGATAACTGGCAAATAGAGGGAGAAAACGTGGAGGCAATGACAGACTTTGTATTTCTAGGGGCGAAGATTACAGCAGATGCAGCCAGGAAATCAGAAGACGTTTCCTTCTTGGGAAGAGAGCAATGACCAATCTCGATACAATAGTGAAGAGTAGAAACATCACACTGGCAATGAAGATCCACATAGTGAAAGCAATGGTATTCCCCATAGCAGTCTATGGGTGCAAGAGATGGACCATAAGGAAGGCTGAGCAAAAGAAGATAGATGCTTTTGAACTGTGGTTCTGGAGGAAAATTCTGAGAGTGCCTTGGACCATGAGAAGATCCAACCAGTTCTTGTTTCAGAAGGGAAGGATATTAGAGGTAAAGATGAAATACTTTGGCCATATCATGAGAAGAAAAGAAAGATTGGAGAAGACAGTGATGTTGGGGGAAAAGGAAGGAAAAAGGAAGAGGGGCCGACCAAGGGCAAGATGGATGGATGGTATCCTTGAAGTAATTGGCTTGACCTTGAAGAAGCTAGAGGTAGTGACTGCCGACAGGGAGCTCTGGCATGGGCTGGTCCATGAGGTCACGAAAAGTCGGAAGCAACTGAACGAATAAACAAGAACAACCTAAACTTATGAAGAATTTCTCAACTTTAAGACATGTGGATTGCATCAGAAAAGGGGGATTCATCTCTGGAGATCTCTAAACAGAGATTAGATGGATGCAGATCAAAGTAGCAAAAATATTGACCATGACTTAGTCAAAATTAAGGCACACATTGAGTCTGGTTTTGCAGCAAAGAGTCAATGATATATGACACTCTTTTCATCTTCTTGCTACACTGATTAAAAAGCAATCTATAGTTTTAACTGATTAGCGTTGGAAAAGTTACTTATTGCATTGTGTATCACCTTTCACTGCTTTTTCTTGCTCTAAGAATAATTTTAATATAATACAACATGGAATATAACTCATTTCAAAATTGGGCACAAACCGGTTATGAGAAGAGGAGGTTAAGATGATGGAAATGTAATATTTGAAAGGATGCCATAGACAAGAGAGAGCAAGCTTGCTTTAGAAAAGCTTTCATGGGGGAAATAGGAACTAATCAGAATGCTTAAAATTGGAGTTTTAGGGAGTCCATGTCTTACATCAGTGTTTCTCAACCAGTGTGCCGTGGCACACTGGTGTGCCGTGAGCGTTCATCAGGTGTGCCGCGGGAAAAGTTCTCTGCCCCCTTCCTTCCCCCCTCCTCCTGACGCAGCCTGGCTCCGCCCCCCTCCCCCCGGCTTCAGCACTCCCATAGCTTCGCCAGCCTTGAGGGGGCAATGCCAAGCCAGCGATGGCAGAGCCAGTACAATGCTGGCTTGCCCCCTCAAGGCTGGGAAGCTGTGGGAGAACTGAAGCCAGGGGGAGGGGGCGGGGCATGGTGTGGCCTGTCTCCTCCCCTGACTTCAGCACTCCCAGCAGCTGCTCCCAGCAGCTCACCATCCCCCTGCCGTTCTTTACTGTGTTACAATGTCATTTTGTGTCATTTTGGTTGGTGGTGTGCCCCCCGGATTTTTTTAATGTTAAAAGTGTGCCGCGGCTCAAAAAAGGTTGGGAAACACTGTCTTACATATTCCTACTAAGAAGTGTATATTTGCCATAGGATGATTGTCCTTCAAATTATTTACTCTGGGGCTTTTAGTCTGAACGTAGTGGTTAAATAAATAGTACCTTAACTATATTTATTTTTTCCAAATATTACATGCACAGATCTTCAGCTTGGTCACCTGTACATTATTTTATTTCCTTTGCTTCTTGATTTTAATGTCAGGTTTCAGGAAAGATAGCTCACAAAACCCTGTCTCTTCAAGAGAGGTTTTCCTGAAGGAAAGCATCGCATGTTTGTCCAGGGATTTCCAGTTGTATATAAATATACATATGTACAGAAGGCTCTCTGGTTCAGCAAGCAAACTGGGGGTTTCCCTGGACTAATCTTCATGTACTGAAAGTGTTTCAAAATACACATTCCAGCATGTGAGACACACACTGTCAGAACCAGAGAAATATTTTGAAGACAGATTGTCACATGGAGGATTACAAAAAAGTTTCATCAGTTTGCTGTGTAGAGAAAACAGCAGCAAGTCATTACTACTTGACATTTCAGAACCAAGCAAAGTCTCCTTTCAGGCCGGTGTTTCTCAACCTTCCTAATGCCGTGACCCCTTAACACAGTTCCTCATGTTGTGGTGACCCCCAACCGTATAATTATTTTCATTGCTACTTCATACGAGTTATGAAGTAGGAATTGTGGGAGTTGAAGTCCAAAACACATGGAGGGTTGAAGTTTGCGCATGCCTGCTATAGAATCATGGGATCTTTAATTTGGTGAGGCACCAGCACTCTTTGGCAGAGTGGCGCTTGCTGCGCTGTCACAGGAGTTTTACTTTTACATGGACTTTCGTCATCTCTGCCAAAGAGTGCTGGTGCCTCGCCAAATTAAAAAGCCCATGATTCTATGGCAGGCATGCACAAACTTCAGCCCTCCAGTTAATGCAACCAAACCTTTGCAAAACTGAGCAGACTGCAAAAACACAATGCATACAAATGGCGCTTGCTGAATTGGTTGCATTGATTGGTTCTTTGTGCCTGTCAGTCCGCACTTACAGAGCCCAATTAAGTTGTTCTGTCCCCTTTCCCAGGGACTTTGCGAATCAAGCCATTTTTGTTTAGCAGAGCCTTCCAGGATTTATCCAGACGAGGACATACCTGAAGGTTTGCCAGGCCAGGTCTTGGTCAAGCTATCTTTCAACACCAAACTGATTTTCCTTGGGACTCGTATAGAAAGTCCAGCATACCAGAAGGTTGGGCAGCTCTGAGGAGACCCAAGCACCTTCAAACCAGTCAGCTGGGATCAGAGGACGGTTTTGTGCCTTCAATATAGGCCATCTGTCTGGGGTTTCGAGTGTCCTTACCTTGAGGCCATAAAGAGAGGACTTGGAGAGCCATCTGGCTGAAGCTTCCTGGACCTAAGCTACAGAGAAACTGTAAAGTATCTTTTCTTTACCTTTTGGGGAACAAATTAAAGTGCCTGAGTGAAGTTAACTCATGTTAAGAACAATAAAGCCTGTTTGAGTTAACTATAGTGTCCAGCTTGGTCCTTGGGAGCCCCGCGCCTCTAAAGGAAGGCAAGAAGCAATCCCCAGGTAGAGAGAGAACACGTCCTCGCCCTTCACTGAATATTTAGACCGGATGCGACGGCACAACTCCCATGATTCCATTTCATTGAGGAATAGCAGTTAAAATGGTGTCAATGTGCATTAATTCTACAGTATAGATGCATCCTATGGTATTGCGTAATGGATTCAAACTCCAGGAAAGAGATTCTACTTGAATATTAAGAAGAACTTTCTGCTTCAGAGTTTGATGTGATCTCTTTCTCTGGAGGCTGGATTGCCATCTATCAGGAGTGCCTGGGTTGTGTATTCTTGCATGACAGAATGGGGTTGGACTGGATGGGCCTTGGAGTCTCTCCCAATTCTACTATTCTATGCTACTGATCATGCTCCCTTTGACGGCCAGCCCAATGTGCTATTGCAAACTACTGTCCTCGAACAGGATTGCAAGAATGGATATAAACTGTGAAAGTACAGGTACGTGGGTGGGTTTGCATGGAAGGTCGTCACTGAGCATTTCTGAAGGTTTCTAATTAAAGCCACAGGATATGGGTGGATCTGCAAATGGCTGTTAGTTTACAATAATGTTTGTTTCCCTGGGGTGTGTCAATTGGTGGAGGGGGCAAGGAGAAGGAGGCAGACAATGAGAGCATCATGCAAAGTGCAACCAGCAGGAAAAGGGAAGTCGCTCTCAAAGAGTTTGCACTGATAACACAGAAAGAGTCAGACTTATCTCCAAGTCACACGGAGGACAGCTATTTCCGCTGGAAGGAAACCCCAGAGGACATACTGTCCTCCAGATAAAGGGCCAGGGACCTGGGAATCCTGGTCAAGATTCGACAGTTTCTACAGATGTGTGGTAAATTAATATGTCTCATGTTGTCACTGCGGCTACTGTTGTTGTTGTTTTTTCTGACTTACAGAGACCCTAAGGCAAATCTATCACAGGGGTTTCTGGGGCGAAGAGTGTGTGATTTACCCAGGGTCACCCAATGGGATTTCATGACTGAGCAAGATATCAAACCCTACTCTTCAGAGTCATAGTCCAATCTTGATATGGTCCTCTGGCTCACTTCAAGAGTTTGATCTGATGTACAGGAATGCATTTTGAGGCTCCCCACTTTCTGACCCCTCTCCACCCCATTCCCTAATCATAACCATCACCATCACCTGTCTCTGTTTAGTGGCTCCTGATGTTCTAGTGAAGACAAACAAAACAAGTCCTACAAGCACTTAGTTGAAACTGCCATTCCCAAGGTCTAGATCAGTGGTTCCCAACATGTGGGCCCGGCTCACAGGTGGGGTGTGAGACCAAAAATAAGGTCTGCAAGAGGGAGAGAAGGAAGGAAGGTGACGCCAACATGTTGCCCTTACCAGCACTTTCTCGGCTGGTGGAGAAGACTCACCCAGTGGCACGCATGAAGGGGTGAGAGAGAGAAGGAGAGAGAGAGAAGGAAGGAAGGCTGTTACACTCGCCAGTGCTTTCTCGGCCTTGTGAGGCTTCCCAGGCCAAGGCAGAGAAGACTCACCCGGTTGCGCGAGTGAGGAAGCAAGGAAGAGAAGGAGGATCCCCCAAAGTAGTAGTCGTAGTAATAGTAGTAGTCGTTGTTATTAGCTCCCATTGCCATGCATCAATTGTAATGGGAAAGAAGCCCTTTGACAGACCCTGTTTAGTCCCCCAAAGTGGTTGTTATTATTAACTCCCATTGCCAAACACAAAAGTTGTAATGGGAAAGCAGCCCTTTGTAAAACCCAAAGTTGTTATTGTTATTATTATTATTATTAAAGCTGTTAGGGACAGTTTCTTGGGTCTTGCACACCGCTTTCTGTATTTTTTTTCAACCTCAACCCCCATTCCCCTCTCTTTTTTTTTACACGAGCGTTAACAAAATCAATGAATACTAACACAGCCCAACCAACCAAATAAATAAATACATTATTTGGTGTCTTCATTTTTAGGCCTGTTCCTGGGGTTATTTGGGGGTACTAATTCAGAAAATTACATTGGATAGACTACATCAGCTCTAGATTATTAAATATGTTTTTTTGTGGGCAAGCAGATGGCAACTGCTGGATGGCACATGTTCTGTATCAGAAACTAGGGCTGATGTGGACTATCCAATGCAATTTGGTACTTTTGGTACTAATGTTGGAGAGTGGTCCATGGTCAAGCGGTTCCTGGGGGAAAAATCCTCTAAACAAATCTTGCCAAGGAAAACACCATAATAGGATCGCTGTACGATTGTCATGAGTCAGAGAAGTTACTTCAGAAAATTTAAGAAATTCTAAACTAACATAAAAAAGCTCTTTGCCTAGAATATTAAAGTGAATAGGACTGCATAGGCATAATGTGGCCGCAGAATCACCCCTAGAGCACAGTAAAATTTATATGAAGAGGAAAAGAGGCTCATGGGGCAAAGGTCACACTACTGTTGAAGGCCTTGCAGGATGCAGGATATCATTGGGGGCTTCATGTTTTCTCAAAAAGCAAGATGAGGAAATACTCCTTTGCATCCCACATACAGCCCCGCAAATTCCTGCAATTCCTGGAGGCTTTCCTTTAAAGGGGGAGGATGCTCTTGAGAACGTAATGCCTTCCAAGAACCAGCAGCTACTGTTGCTCCTCTCTTCAAACAGCTAGGAAGCAATTGCTCAAGAGAAAAATCTGTAGATGAAATACTCTCTGGGGAATACTTTTTGAAAGCCACTGGCCGATTTTAAAAATAACAGAACGACCTGAAGTTGAACTTCTAATTTCATCCTTAGGAGCAAAGTACATGAAGCTACTATTCCATGTCAGTTGTGGGCTCACTAATAACAACCACATACCGTGTTTCCCTGAAAGTATGACACCCCCGATTGTAAGACGTATCGGGGGTGTCAGGGGGGTCGGCTAATGTAAGCCGTACCCGAATGTAAGCCGTACCTCGTCGCCATGCCGCCGCCGCCGCAACCAGCCCATCGGCCGCGGCACACCTCCGCGGGCACACCTTCTTTCTGCCAGGCCTCCAGGGAGGGGGGGGAAGAGAGCCAGAAGCATGGCAAAGCATGCGCTGCGTCAGAGTGACGCGTCAGTCGCTTGCCTCGCCCTGGCTCTCTTCCCGTCCTTCCTTTGTCCAAGAAGGGAGGGAGAAGAGAGCCCGGGGCGGGGCAGAGTGACGACGCGTCACTCTGACGCAGCGGCGCTTTGCCCCGCCCCTGGCTCTCTTCTTCCTCCCTTTCTTTGTCCAAGAAAGGGAGGGAGAAGAGAGCCAGTGGCGGGGCAGAGTGACGACGCGTCACTCTGACGCAGCGGCGCTTTGCCCCGCCCCTGGCTCTCTTCCTCCTCCCTTTCTTTGTCCAAGAAAGGGGAGGGAGAAGAGAGCCAGTGAGAAGAGAGCCAGGGGCTTTGCCCCGCCCCTGGCTCTCTTCTTCCTCCTTTCTTTGTCCAAGAAAGGGAGGAGAAGAGAGCCAGGGGTTACTCTGACGGCGCGTCACTCTGACGGCGGCGCTGCCCTGCCCCTGGCTCTCTTCTCCCTCCCTTTCTTTGTCCAAGAAAGGAGGAGAAGAGAGGGGCGGGGGCAGAGCGACGACGCATCACTCTGACGCAGCGGCGCTTTGCCCCGCCCCTGGCTCTCTTCTCCCTCCCTTCCTTTGTCCAAGAAGGGAGGGAGAAGAGAGCCAGGGGCAGGGCAGAGCGACGGCGCCACTCTGACGCAGCGGCGCTTTGCCCCGCCCTGGCTCTCTTCTCCCTCCTTTCTTTGTCCAAGAAAGGGAGGGAGAAGAGAGCCAGGGGCGGGCAGAGCGACGACGCATCGCTCTGACGCAGCGGCGCTTTGCCATGCTTCTGGCTTTCTTCCCCCTCCCTTCCTTTGTCCAGAAAGCTGCGCCGCGGAGGTGTGCCGCGGCGGCATGACGCGGCGGCGGCAGCGGCGTGGGCGTGGCGATGGGGTACGTCTTAGTTTATATAAGATGTACCCCGAAAGTAAGACGTAGGGGGACTTTTCGGGGGGGAAAGAAAGTAAGACGCTGTCTTACTTTCGGGGAAACACAGTACTACCAAGGTTAATTTTTTAAAAATCCAAATACTACTGAAAATCCCAGGAATAGCAATAGTGGAGGGAATGGGAGGAAGAGATGGAGAATGGTCCCAATCACACAAAGTAGGAGCCCCTGGTGGCGTAATGGGTTAAAACTTTGTGCTGGCAGGACTGAAGGCCTATAAAATAAGTGATTTACACAATATTGCATCAATTCTTTATTAGCTCTCATAGCGTGTTTACAGGACTGAAGGCTGACAGGTCGGAGGTCTGAATTGCGGAGAGCACGGAGGAGCTCCCTCTGTCAGCTCCAGCTCACCATGTGAGGACATGAAAGAAGCCTCCCACGAGGATGGTAAAACATCAAAACATCCAGGTGACCCTTGGGCAACGCCCTTGCAAAACAGACAATTATCTCACACCAGAGTTTCTCAAGTCGCTCCTCACACACACACACACACAAACACACACACACACACAAATCACACAAGGTAGGTGATGGGAACATTGTGGGATTTGCTGATATTGACGGTTTGTCCACCAATTGCAGGTGGCAGGTTAATCATTGCAGGGAGAAGGCGGATATGGAGTGATGATTGCCCTATTTCAATGCTGGTTTTGCTCCCTTGTATGATAAAGACCTGAGATAAAACTCAGCTTCACTTAAGTCAGAGATGACCTACAAGAAGCCTCCACACCTCAATTATTACAGTCCCTGTGGCCCGACTCCTGTCCCAGAGAACTGGTGGTAGTGATTGCAGTCACCGTCCTCAAAATCAACATCCTAGCAATGTCTTCCCATCTTCTTACCCAGGAAGGTGAGACATCAGAGCTGTGCAGCAAAATGTACTGAATCCAGCTGCAAAATAAAAACGTGTACTATCATTTTCCTAAAGCAGTGTTTCCCAACCAGTGTGCCGTGGCACACTAGTGTGCCGTGAGCGATCATCAGGTGTGCCGTGGGAAATTGGAACCTCCAATACCCTTTCTTCCCCCTCCTGCCAAACACTTTTTCTTCTCCACTCGGGCTCCCTTCTTCCCAGCCTCGCTCTGCTCGCTTTGCCTTGCTTTACTCATGCTGCCGCTTCTGCAGGAGGGGGGATGGAGGAAGACGTGACCCATGCGGGCGCTACTGCGCAGACTCACCCCACGTCTTCCTCCCTCCCCTCCACTGTGCTCTCTGGATATAGGTGAACTACAACTCCAACACTCAAGGTCAATGCCCACCAAACTCTTATAGTATTTTTTCTTGGTTATGGTAGTTCTGTGTGGGAAGTTTGATTCCATTCCATCATTGGTGGAGTTCAGAATGCTCTTTGATTGCAGGTGAACTATAACTCCCAGCTGTTGAGCAAGACCTCCGTGTGTGTCTTTCTGCCATTCCTGCCAGGATATCTATGTTGTGTTCATCGAAACAGGCCCAGGTTTCACACTGAGTGTATAAATACATTTTAAAACATATCAACTATATGTATTACTGTGTTAGAGTGTCATTTTGGTTGGTGGTGTGCCCCAGGATTTTGTAAATGTAAAAAATGTGCCGCGGCTCAAAAAAGGTTGAAAAACACTGTCCTAAAGTACAACCCCAGTTTCTGTGGAACCCGTACCTGCAGTTTCACTTATCCATTGAGGAAGGTACCTTCTTGGGGGCCGTTCACTCTACAGAATTATAGGACTACCATTGTACTTTACCTGCCATGGTCTCAGTCTATAGTATATTCTAGGCTTGGCAGTTTAGAGAGGGAATTTGGAATTCTCGGCCAGACAATCCCAATGCTTTATCAAGCTCAAGATTTCATAGGATGCAACCATGACACTACAGGCAGTCCCTGAGTTACAAATATTCGACTTATAAGCAACTCCTAGTTCAGAATAGGGGCGAGACAACAGGGAGTGAGAGAAATCTACCCCTCAGAAGGAAAATTCACTCCTGAAAGAGTTATTATCATGGGGGAAAGGGGTCTCCACTGAAGCTTTAGCACCAACCCTTGTTTCCACAACAAGCCACATTTTTCAAAATACAATTCTCACAGGAACAAAGGTGGCATCTTCTGAAGAGGGGCACAGACAACAAAACAAACTCCACAGAGGTGTTAACTCTTTTCTATGCTATTCAGAGCATTCTCTGTGTGCGTATGTATGTATATTAATTATATGAAGCCCCTGGTGGTGCAATAGGTTTAACCGTTGTGCCGGTAGGACTGAAGACCGACAAGTTGCAGGTTCAAATCCGGAGAGCGCGTGGATGAGCTCCCTCTGTCAGCTCCTGCTGCTCATGCGGGGACATGAGAGAAGCCTCCCACAAGGATGGTAAAACATCAAAAACATCCAGGCATCCCCTGGGCAACATCCTTGCAGACAGCCAATTCTCTCACACTTGCAGTTTCTTGAGTCACTCCTGACATGAAAATATACAATATATACAGTATGTATATGTATATATATATGGCTGGAGCTGCACTTTAAAAAATGTACCTTTTCCAATTTCTAGGTGCAAAGATTACTGCAGACACAGACTGTAGCCAGGAAATCAGAAGACGTTTACTTCTTGGGAGGAGAGCAATGACTAATCTTGATAAAATAGTGAAGAGTAGAGACATCACACTAGCAACGAAGATCTGTATAGTTAAAGCAATGGTATTCCCCATAGTAACGTATGGATGTGAGAGCTGGACCATAAGGAAGGCTGAGCGAAGAAAGATAGATGCTTTTGAACTGTGGTGTTGGAGGAAAATTCTGAGACTGCCTTGGACCGCGAGAAGATCCAACCAGTCCATACTTCAGGAAATAAAGCCCGACTGCGCATTAGAGGGAAGGATATTAGAGGCAAAGATGAAGTATTTTGGCCACATCATGAGAAGACAGGAAAGCTTAGAGAAGAAAATGATGCTGGGGAAAATGGAAGGAAAAGGGAAGAGGGGCCAACCAAGGGTAAGATGGATGGATGGTATCCTTGAAGTGACTGGCTTGACTCTGAAGGAGCTGGAGGAGGTGACAGCCGACAGGGAGCTCTGGCTTGGGCTGGTCCATGAGGTCACAAAGAATTGGACGCGACTGAATGAATAAACAACAACCTGTTCTGGCTTACATACAAATTCAGCTACAGAAGCTATCTTGTTCATAACTTGGGGACTGCCTATATAATTCTGTAGAGTAAAAAGGCCTCGGGGTTGCAACCTTAGTACCAATGTTTAACCAAACAACCTTCCAGGGGGCAAGCTACGGTTTTGCCTTACTTACATTATTTAAACTGTTATGTTTAAAATGTTTCTTAATAACATTAATGGGGTTATTGGGATAACCAAACTCTTGGGAGGGAAACAAAAAAAAATCCAAATCGCAACAGAATATTTGACAAGTGACCAACTAACAATTAGCAAGCCAAGTATTTATAGTAAGAGGAAGTGCATACACTTCCTGGTGCAATTCCTCTGTCCCCATCAAATACTAATATATCAATGCCACCCATATCGCATACTTGGGAGTAGGAAGTGGGCCTGATTTGTTTGATAGAAAAATCCAACTGAAATGAAAACCTTAGCCTTTAAGCCACATCAGAGGAAAAACAGGCAATATTTTGCCCACAGACTACAATTTGGGGATCACTACATTATAGGGTAGAGTTTCAAAGGGAAGACGGATACTTAGGTATACCCACATGTCAGACAGGGCTGAGCTGGAAGGCAGGGGTTTATTTAATGGTGTACTGATTGGAAATAGTAATTTATGTAATTTCTGCTTTCAAGTACATTAATCACCCCAAGCTTTGTGTATAGTAAGGAAATCCAGAAAAATACACATAATGTTTGTACAAAGACTAATGGAAATAACTGCCTGGATATTAAATATTAAGATAATTACTTCTTGTGAATTATGCTCCTCTAGAGTTTGAGAAATGTAAAGAATTAATCGTCGTCATCCCCCATACAACATATTCAAATGCAGATAATTTTTTTAAAAATAGATTAAGAATTATTTATTTATTTATTTAAAATTTTTGTACCCCGACCTTCCCAACCATAGAGGGACTCAGACCGGCTTACAGCAAAATTCAATGCCATACAAATTTAAAACATTTTAAAACAGCATATTAAAACACATAAAAACAGAGATACATAAAAACCAGATTGCCATTAAAACCACATTCAGCTCGGTCTAAAAAAGTGGTCACCCATTTCAGATTGAAATCAATCTCAGCTTATTCTGGGAAGGCCTCGTTCCACAACCAAGTCTTCACCCGCCTCCTGAAGGACAACAGGGAGGGGGCAGATCTCATATCGCTTGGGAGGGAGTTCCACAGCCGAGGGGCCACAACAGAGAAGGCCCCGTCTCTCGTCCCTACCAGACGCGCTTGCGAAGATGGCGGGATCGAGAGCAGGACCTCTCCGGAGAATCTTAATGTCCTTGATGGTTCATAGGGGAAGATTCGTTCGGACAAGTAAACTGGTGGACTCTAGTGGACTATATGCTGGCAGCATGTCAGCAACACTGAGAAGCAGGGAGAAGATGCTTCTCAGGCTCCATGTGATGAGAACATGCAATTATTCCAGTAGATGTTTGGTACTAGATGTGTCCAGCAGAAAGGGATTCCCCTGTTGTAAGGCACATTGGCACTTATCTCACATTCATCCAAGGTGGTTATGGGTATTTTTCATTCCAATCCATTGCTTGGAAGTAACCTAAGTTTTACACATATGCAAAGTATGCATATGTTTTGTTTACTTTATATGAATGGTATAGTCACCTCACTTTTCAGGCAGTTCTTTCCTCCCCAAAGTGACTGTCACCTGTCAAAAGCTTCTACAATGTGCTACATACGAATGACATTCAGTTTAGGCTATTGGAAAGGCTCCAGGTATATCTACACTGTAGAATGAATGCAGCGTAACACTGTTTTAACACCACGGTAGAATTAATTTAGCTTAAAACGCACACACACAGAGCTCTTTGGTGTCAATGCTACAGATTTCTGGGATTTGTAGTCAGGTGATGAACTAGGACTCTTTTGCAGAAATGGCTAAAGGAAGTGAGAAGTCACTTCCTATTCCCATCCCATGCAACAGTTGATCCACACAATACATATGAGGGTTGAGTGAAAAGTAATGCCTCCACCTTTGTTACTTGGGTTTGGATGGGAATATTTTAATAAATCAAACGCAGAAATAATCCTTAGAATGTGCTCTTTAACTACCACTATTCACTTTTCACATGATCACCAGACAATTGGATACATTTCTGCCAACAATGAACATGTTTTCTGAAGCCATCATGGAAGCAGTCGACACTGTTTCCGCAACCAGCGTCTCATAGTTCTCTCAACGAATTCATCAGAAGCATAATGATGTCCCTGCAGATCTTCTTTCATTATCAGGAACAGATGGAAGTCAGATGGTGATAAATCTGGACGGTGATAAATAGAGGATGCCGTGCAGTGGTGAGATCCAGTCTCTGAAGTTCTGCTGTGTACCCATTGTGCACAGATCTTCCGATAGCTAAGCAAAGCAATAATGTGACCCACACGTTCATGTGAAATACCAGTTATGCTTGAAATTTTTCTCTGAGTGATACGATGATTGTCCTGAATTAATCTGCCAACCTTTTGCTTGTGAAACTCTGTGGTTGTCCAATTCTTTGTTTGTCACGCAAGTCAGATGTTCCCACCTCAACATCTTTAAACTTACTGCCCAACGACACACAGTACTCACATTGACACAATCACCATAGACATCTTGCATTCTCTGATGAATCTCCTTTGGGGTGACACTTTCTGCTGTCAAGAATTCAATGACTGCACATTGCTTAAGTCGCATTGACCAACCGTCTGCGCAGGGTTCCATACTTCACACTTTAACAACACAACGGTTCTATCTTAAGGCTTACCGCCAAAATGAAACTGTAGAGGAGAGTCTACTGAACAAGTCAGTACATGCCACATACCAGTACTGCCATCTGTTGAGGAGTTACGAAGGTGAAGACATTACTTTTCATTCGACCCTCGTAGTTACAACGGGCCCTTGGCATTTGCTGTGGTTTGATTCTAGGATCCCCCATGGAACCAAAATCCATGGATACTCAAGTCCCATTATATACAATGGCATAGTAAAATGCTGTCTATTATATATAATGGCAAAAATCAAAATCTGTTTATGTGGCTGGTGGTGGTATGTGTATGCAGAATATTTTAAAATCATGGATGGTTGAATCTATCGAATTTGTTGATAAAGAGGGACAGCTACAGTATATTTTTATTTTGCCAGTGAGAAACTGAGGCTGAGTGAAGACGTGACCCCCAGATTCTGTTCAGTGACCCAACAACAGAACCAGGATTAACATACCAGCCTCCTAGCCTTCGAATTAAAAAAAGAGAGGGGGAATGTGAACAGCTTTATGATTTGATCAGTGGCCAAAATAATTCAATTCCTTCCTCTTTAACTTTACTTAAGACTGATAAAAAATGAGCTATTGGGGGGTGGGGGGCGGTATCTGAAGACTCTGCCGAATTAAAAATAGCTACTTCAGAACTTTTTAAAAATCTGCCAACAACAACCAAAAAGGTTTGCTGGTTGTCTGATGCCCTGATACGGCAAAAGGGCATGAGAAAATCAGTCATCTGAGAAAGGCACAGGGGCCTCACATACCAAGGCACACAACGTAAAAGTCATACGGGGTTATCACTTTAAAACTGACAGATAAAAAATATTGTCGTTATTTTTATTTCAAACAGAAGAATAAATCACATTTCTAAGCTCCAGCTATAGAGAAATATTCTGTGTACTTTGGGAGACCCTGACTACAAATAGTGTTCGGTTATATCTCCAAGATGTTGAATTCTTTCGCAATGGCATGCAATGCCCATGATCAACCAACCAACCATTGCTAAAATGGATGAAGAACCATAATAGTTAATTATAAATAATAGTTAATTATGCATTTTTGAATATTTCTAATTGTCCTTTTCAGAATTAATATCCAAATGATTGTAACTTATTCAGCAGTTCTAATGAACCTGCTGTGCTGAGATAGGGTCTGAACCAAGTTTAGAAATAATTCCCCAACAATTAATGTCAGTTCTTAACTTCAAACTTTTCATTGGTAATTTGAAGTTTTGAAATCTTAAATCCAATTGTAAATCCCAAATGTATTGACTCAATAGAAAACAGAGAGTCATTTGGACTAATAACGGGCTCTACCTATTTTTAGTCGAAACATAGCTCCCTTTATTATTTTAAGAATTAAGGGGTGGTGGGATTATTTTTGAATCACAATGAATGTTTCTTGTTGCATAATTTATTACTGGTAATTTCACTGCTTTTAAAAACTGTTTTAAAATGCCATGCCTTGACTCATGAATTAAACAAATAACTAACTTCGATTATAATTCCTTAATAATACATTCACCATCTGATAGCCAGTAGAGAAATCAAATAGACTACATAATTTGAAGCAGAAGCCAAAGAAGTTCCATCTTCTCTGCAAAAACAAACGAAGGAGTCAGTTGCGGCACAAACTATGAACCACTATCTATCTTATCGATCTATGTATATGTATATGTTTTTTTTTCCATTTTCTTCTCAAATCACGCAGTAGCCTGCTATCAATGGCTGTCAAACACAAACTAAATGACACAGATTGTTCAAATTTTGACAGGAGTCAACTGACAGGTGCCTGTTGACAGGAGCAGTGTTGCCCTTTCAGTTAAGAGGTGGGAAATTCAAAAAGTCACTGACTTATTGATCCGCCCTCGTATAATGCAGATGTACCAATTGTGTTCTGGTTTCTTGCTTAACCTTGGCCTTCGGTCTCTGGTTCTCAACCTTCCTAATGCCACGACAGTTCCTCATGTTGTGCTGACCCCCAAGCATAAAATAATCTTAGTTGCTACTTCATAACTATAATTTTTGCTAGTATTATGAATTGTAATGTAAATATCTGATATGCATGATGCATTTTCATTCACTGGGCCAAATTTGGCACAAATACCCAATACGTTTAAATTTGAATACTGGTGGGGTTTGGGAGGAGAGTTGATTTTGTCATTTGGGAGTTGTAGTTAACATAGCTGGCTATTTAGACAGGCATTTGGCCCATAACTAATGAGTATTAACAGCATCCTGTTGTGCCGCTGCCAGCATATTTCTACTGCCATCGCAGTTTGCTGGAATTGATTTTAACTGGGGGTTTTAAATTGGTCTTATTGTATTTTATTGCATTTTATGTGTTTTATCTATTAACTCTGTAAACCGCTCTGGGCTCCAGAGAGAGCGGTATATTAAGTCGAACCAATAAATAAATAAATAAATAAACATACGATCAAAGAGCATTCTGAACCCCACCAACAATAGAATTGGCCCAAACTTCCCATACAGAATCCCCATGCCCTGAAGGGACTCACTGGTGTGAACCTCCCTCCAGCCTTGCATGCTCTCCCTCGCCACCACACTGCCACGCACGAAGTACACCTGCTCTCCCTCCTCACTTGGAGACTCAGAAACAGCCCTTTTCTTGGCTAAGAGGCCAGCAGAGAAGCCGGCTAATCACAGCGGAGGAGGACTTTTGGTGGGAGGATTCGCCATCTGTTTCCCAAAAGGAAGAGAAGGACAGGTGGAGAGATCTTCAGCCTTCTCTGCCAAAGGGGTTCCTAAGACCATCAAAATATGTGTTTTCTGGTTGTCTTTGGCAACACCTCTGAAACCTCCCTCGCGACCCCTTTCCAGGGGTTCCAACCCCCAGGATGAGAAATGTTGCTTAACTCCACTTCAAATTGATACCTATGGCTGTGACAGGAAGCAAGAGGTCTTTCTTTACATCCAATTTGGGAATGGGATAGCAAAAAATAAAAATGGGAGAAAGCACAGGCAAGGTAGAACTTTGCCTTTCTTGACTATCAGTTCGTGGTGTTATTTTAAGCAGCTTTTCAGGCATCTGGTAGCAACTTAGTCGTGACATTGGGGGGTCTGATGCCATTATGTTATTTGGCTTCCAAGATTAGCAGTAGAATAGTACTTAGCTTTTCTACCACACCAAAAAAATTGCTTTGTCTTTTTTTTTTTACAATTAACAATATTTTTTTGTGAAAATATAGAAAATGTGTATCCATTTGCACTCTCTTGGTAAGATATTAATATATATCTCTGTTCGGAGAGATTAGACTACTAGCACCGATACGACTTGTTTCTATGGAAACAGAAAAGACAAAGAGTCATTTCTACACACAAGCAGAGCTCTGCAGAAATTCAACCTCTCCGGCAGATATTAACTCACTTTGAAATCTCCCAGTTTGAAAGTATAGCAAATTATGCCATGGTTTGCAGTAAAGGGGGGGGGGGGAGCTTTATGCCAATTGGAGCAATTTGAGTTCCTTTTATATTAAGCTGATGGCACAAAAGAGGAAAGAGATTAAAGAAAACTAATGATATGTAATGAGATTGAATGCTGATATGAACTGAGAAGCATTTGAAAAGGTTTTTCTCATGGTAAGAACACAGCTTCCCATGACATGGCCATTTCTAGATCCTCCGGCGCAATGTTATGGTGAATTTCTGGCAGAAAAATACCAAGAACAAGGCAGGGCTTTTGCTTGGCTCTCTGTTCCCTTCTATGGTTCAGGCTTTTCAGCTAATAAATTGATGATTAGCTCTTTACTATGGGGTCTCTGTGCATCTTTCTTTGCAGGGAAGAGTCTAGTTTCTGCCACTTACCATATTTTCTGGCATAAAGGACTATTTTTAAACCCAAGAAAACCTTCTCAAAAGTCAGGAGTCGTCTGATATGCGGGAGTCATCTTATACACCAGGAGTTGACTTATACACCGGGAGTCATTTTATAGAGTGGGTGCTGAAACTTCCAATCCAGATTGGAGAATCTGTGGTTGCCGCATATGGTGCCCCCCCCCCCAAATGCAGTGGCCGCGCTTCTGCCGTATGCAGCGACTGTATGAAAGCATTAAGGGCGACGCTGTACAAGTACGGTAGAAGAAAATAAATTCAGCAGGATTCGTTGACTTAACGCGGTCCCGATGGTCAGGTGAAGGGGCGCTTCGCCGGGAAGGTGTAAGTCAGGGCTGCCCAGGAAGTCGACCGCGACTGCCACCACTGGCTTGGCCCTGCCCTCCTCAAGGCTGGAGCAGCTGCTGCTAGAGCTGAAGTCAGAGGGGGACAGAGACAGGCCTCGCCAAGTTCCGCCCCCTGTCCCGGCTTCGGCACTCTCAGCAGCTGCTCCAGTCTTGAGGAGGGCAGGGCCAAGCTAGATTTGTGCTAGCTATGCCACCACTGGCTTGGCCCTGCCCTCCTCAAGGCTGGAGCAGCTGCTGCTAGAGCTGAAGTCAGAGGGGGGGACAGAGACAGGCCTCGCCAAGTTCCGCCCCCTGTCCCGGCTTCGGCACTCTCAGCAGCTGCTCCAGTCTTGAGGAGGGCAGGGCCAAGCTAGACTTGTGCTAGCTATGCCACCACTGGCTTGGCCCTGCCCTCCTCAAGGCTGGAGCAGCTGCTGCTAGAGCTGAAGTCAGAGGGGGACAGAGACAGGCCTCGCCAAGTTCCGCCCCTGTCCGGCCCGGCACTCTCAGCAGCTGCTCCAGTCTTGAGGAGGGCAGGGCCAAGCTAGATTTGTGCTAGCTATGCCACCACTGGCTTGGCCCTGCCCTCCTCAAGGCTGGAGCAGCTGCTGCTAGAGCTGAAGTCAGAGGGGGACAGAGACAGGCCTCGCCAAGTTCCGCCCCTGTCCCGGCCGGCACTCTCAGCAGCTGCTCCAGTCTTGAGGAGGGCAGGGCCAAGCTAGACTTGTGCTAGCTATGCCACCACTGGCTTGGCCCTGCCCTCCTCAAGGCTGGAGCAGCTGCTGCTAGAGCTGAAGTCAGAGGGGGACAGAGACAGGCCTCGCCAAGTTCCGCCCCCTGTCCCGGCTTCGGCACTCTCAGCAGCTGCTCCAGTCTTGAGGAGGGCAGGGCCAAGCTAGAGTTGTGCTAGCTATGCCACCACTGGCTTGGCCCTGCCCTCCTCAAGGCTGGAGCAGCTGCTGCCAGAGCTGAAGTCAGAGGGGGGACAGAGACAGGCCTCGCCAAGTTCTGCCCCCTCTCCCGGCTTCGGCACTCTCAGCAGCTGCTCCAGTCTTGAGGAGGGCAGGGCCAAGCTAGACTTGTGCTAGCTATGCCACCACTGGCTTGGCCCTGCCCTCCTCAAGGCTGAGCAGCTGCTGCTAGAGCTGAAGCCAGAGGGGGGCGGAACCAGGCAGCGGCAAGCCCCGCCCCTCCCCCTGCTCCAACCTGCTTCTCTCTCATCCGGAAGCAAACGTGGATGGTACGCAGCACGGGAGGTGCGCGGAAAGTAGATCTTCCTGACTTGGTTTTATTATAAGTAGCTCGCATGCTGAAAAAGTGTGGGCACCCCTGGTGTAAGTGAAGGGCCGAGCAAGCTGCAGGCATCCGGGACACCCGAGGTATAGAAAAAAGAGATAGAGTGGCTCTGGGCCCAGAAAAACACACCTCTTTTACCTGTCTGGCCTGCCCTTGTATCCTATTAGCATACCTCCTTCTTTGCCCTCAGATCTTGCTCCTGAAGACTGCAGTGAACCGGTGCAGGTGCGAGATCTTAAGAGGCAGAGAAGGAGGTACAGTAATAGGAAAATTACAATATTGAAATCAAATCTGATGCTTTTTAAATTTTTATTTGGTGTGCGTCGGAAGAGGGGTAGTCCTATACAGCGAGTATATACCAAATACTATATTTTAACTGGAAAAGTTGGGGATCGTCTTAGACGCCCAGTCGTCTTATACCCTGGAAAATATGGTACCTATTATTATGCAGGGTGGTCCTATCTGACCTGAAAGGAAGAGGGGCTATCCAATTTCCATGTGGCCCTAGTTTGGTTTCCGAATTCATAATTTCTAAGAATCTTTGCTCCTCCCTCGTGGGGGCTAAGCCTTCATCCTTCTCAGATACACTGAAGATGGTTTTGAGCTCTGTCGCAACTCCCTGACAACAGACGGAGATGTCAATGAGGCAACTCTGCATCTGTGCTGGTCTTTAATTAGTGTAATTGTTCCTGCTGACCAAGGTGAAGGAGGATGGAGGGCACATCTTGTAATTTTGCTACTGTTTTGAATCATAATGTGAATATATGATATGCAGGATGTATTTTCATTCACTGGACCAAATTTGGCACAAATACCTAACCCAAATTTGAATACTGGTGGGATTTGGGGGGGGGGTGATTTTGTCATTTGGGGGTTATAGATGCTGGGATTTATAGTTCACCGATGATCAAAGAGCATTCTAAGCTTCATCAAGGGTCGGGCGGCAGCGAAGAAGAAGAAGGGGCCGGGGCGCCGCCTCTTTCGGCCATTTCCCCAGCCAGCCTCCAATCCGCCATGACTCCCGCCCTTCACTCGCTGGAGCCGCGCGGAGGAGGAGCCCTGCCCACTGCTCATGCTCCTCCTCCTCTCTGTGGCTTCAGCTGTGGGAGAGCTGAAGCTGGGGGGAGGGGCAGGGCATGGTGCGGCCTGGCTCCGCCCCCTCCCCGACTTTGGGACTCCCAGCAGCTGCTCCAGCCTTGAGGGGACAGTGCCAAGCCAGCATTGTGCTGGCTCTGCCACCGCTGGCTTGGCACTGCCCCCTCAAGGCTGGAGCAGTTGCTGGGAGAGCTGAAGCCAGGGGAGGGGGCGGGGCATGGCGCGGCCTGGCTCCGCCCCCTCCCCCGGCTTTGGCACTCCCAGCAGCTGCTCCCAGCAGGCCACCATCCTCCAGCCATTCTTTACTGTGTTAGAGTGTCATTTTGTGTCATTTTGGTTGGTGATGTGTCCCCGAATTTTTAATGTTAAAAGTGTGCCGCGGCTCAAAAATGGTTGGGAAACACTGTCTTAGGCTTTCCTTAGGAATTTTGCCATTTACTTCCTTTGAAGAATAACCTACTATGGCATCTGATTTTCATGGACAATCTTCCATCCAAGCACTAACCAAGGCTAACTGCATAGCTTTCAAGGTCTCAAATAGGATATATGCAGATCAATATCACTATGTAACAAAATTTGAAAAAAGAAATCATGTTCCTAGTTTTAAAGTGTCATATCCTGTTTAATTGTGTCATACTTGCTTTGAAAGGAATTGTTACACTCCACAACTGTAATTTTGCTACCGTTATGAATCTTAATGTAAATATCTGATAGGCAGGATGTATTTTCATTCACTGGAGCAAATTTGGTGCAAATACCCAAAACGCCCAAATTTGAATACTGGAGGGGTTGGGGGGGGGGGGATTGATTTTGTCAATTGAGAATTGTAGTTGCTAGGATTTATAGTTCACCTACAATCAAAGACCATTCTGAACTCCAGCAATGATGGAATTGAACCAAACTTGGCACATAGAACTCCTATGACCCAACAGAAAATACTGGAAGGGTTTGGTGGTCATTGACCTTGAGTTTTGAAGTTATAGTTCACCTACAACCAGAGAGCACTATGGACTCAAACAATGATGGATCTGGACCAAACTTGGCACGAATACTCACTATTCCCACATGTGAACACAGATGGAGTTTGGTGAAAATAGACCTTGACATTTGAGAATAGTAATTGCTGGGATTTATAGTTCATCTACAATTAAAGAGCATTCTGAACCCTACCAACTATATAATTGGGCCAGACTTCCCACAAAGAGCCCCCCATAACCAACAGAAAATACTGTGTTTTCTGATGGTCTTTGGCGACCTTTCTGACACCCCCCTCACGACCTCCTCAGGGATCCCGACCCCTACTGCTCTAGGGTTTAGGGGGAACAGTTATCCCTTTTTGGGACTTTTTTTGAATAACAGAGAGTGCAAATAATTTCCTGTGCCAAAAATTGCTTTTTTATGCCTAGATGGGGTCCCAAATGTGATGTAAATCCCTATTCCTACTCCTAGAGAATGTTTTGGGCCAAGAAAATTGCAACATCAATCCCTAGTGAATCTGGGAGCCAAACAAAGGACTTTTTGGGTGCATTGTGACACAAACTTATTATTTAACTGTTGAGTAGGTTGGGACCACTAAAATGGTCACATGTGGTCACACCTTAATATTGTGAGATGCAAACGGCAGTTGCATGCAAATGAATAATTGTTCAATTTGTCTTTTTGATTCTGAAAAGTGAGCTATGAGAATTCAATGTTCCAAGCTTCCCAAATGGTATGGTGGAGATCCATTGCAGAATGCATTGAAGAAAAAAAGTAAACTATTTATTTACAGTATTTATATTCCACCCTTCTCACCCCGAAGGGGACTCAGAGCAGATCACAGAACACATACTGTATACAGCAAACATTCAATGCTGTTATACACTGACAAGACAGATAACTGTACATAGATAGAGGTATATGTAGACTTTTCAATCTTCGGCATCTTGGAGGCTGTGCTCAATTCCAACCACCAGGGGGTGCTGTGGCTGCATTTTCACCTGCCGAATAACTTTTGTTCATAAATTTCCTCCTTAATTGAATCGCTGGCATTTTTCTAGCATTTCCTCATGAGTGCCTTTTAACTACCTCCCCACTTTTAAGCGGTACCCATTTATCTACTAACATTTGTTTTTGAACTGCTAGGAAGGCAGAAGCTGGGCTAAAGGCCAGGAGCTCACCCCGACCCAGGCTTCGAAATGTCAACCTTGTGATTGGCAAGATTTACTGCAGCTGGCGGTTAACCTGCTGTGCTAAAGCCCGGCCGTAGACAGAGGAAAAACCTAGACAGTTTTTCCTCTGAAGGCATCTCAAAATGTCAAGAACAGACATGAAGCTAACTTACCAGATTTTATGGTGATAAATATCTTAAAATACTTGTGTCACATTAAAATCAAAATTGCCCCTCTCCCTAAATTACCAAAGGCAAAGCATTAACTATGATAATTTTGACTATAAATACTAATGACACACCCATTAATTCATGTGCATGCCGAACTTTCAGACGGCTATATTGTGAGTCATCTTTACAACACACTTGAAAGATATGTTAATGTTCTTCTCTTACATCATAAACTGTGTCTAAATGTATATATAAGCAAGGGAGCGAAAGATCGGTCACATTTAATGGCAGAGGTGAGATTTGCAAGGAGAATTTCTTGATTTGCAACTCATTTCATTATATCTCAATAGGTTCAAAGCATTAAAAAGACCTGCAAAGATCAATTATGTTATTACAACAGGTTGAAAGGGCAGGTTCAGTGTATAGTCAGGAATCTCTGAGCTGCCTCTTCTATTTACTCATGGTGAGGTAAGAATCCACCTCCCCAAATGAGCCATTATTCAAGTTCAATTGCAGGTAAAGGGCAATCACATTCTCTGCTAATAAGGAAGCAGACTTAGTTATATTGTTCATTTTTTTAAAAAATGGACACACCCTTTGCAACAGTGATTTATCATCAGTGGAACATTGTGACTCTTGGGGAATTAATCCTGAAATGCCCCCTACTAATTGCAAAAAAACCCCACGACCTTGCAAATGTCAGAGCAGGTGAAGTTGATCAGGTGTAATATGAGTTTGAGAGCATATCTACACTATAGAATTACTGTAGTTTAACACTACTTTGCCGTGGCTCAGCACTATGGAATCATGGGAGTTGTAATTTGGTGCATACCTTGGCAGAAAAGGCTAAAGATCCTGCAAAACTACAGCTCTCATGATTCCATAGCATGGCGCCATGGCAGTTCAAGTGGTATTAAACGACATTATTTCTACAGTGTAGATCAAGCATAGGCAAACTTTGGCCCTCTGGGTGTTTTGGACTTCAACTCCCACAATTCCTAACAGGAATTGTGGGAGTTGAAGTCCAAAACACCCGGAGGGCCAAAGTTTGCTCATGCCTGGTGTAGATGCTTCCAAAGTTTGCTTTATAAAGAAGCACTAAAAGAAATACCTGCAATTTATCAGGAATACAGGCATCCACTGACAAAGCTCCCAACAAAGTAGCTTCTATTTTGCAAAACAATACCCAAACATTAACTTTTATTCTTTACCCTTTGTCTAGCTCCGTCATTCCCAAAGTGGGCGCTACTGCCCCCTGGGGGGCGCTGAAGCGATCCAGGGGGGTGGTGATGGCCGCCTTGGTTGGCCGCCTTCCCTCCAAAATGGCGTCTCCTTAGGCCCCTCCCCCTCCTGCAGAGCGTCAAAAAGGCCCCGAGAGGTCTAGGCCTTCTCCCGGAATTAGAATGAGTGTGGGGAATGAAGGCTGGTGCTTCCTACAATGGCCCTCTTGCCAACACCGGGAGAGAAACGCTCTTTGGTGTTGGCAAGGGCGCGGGGGAAGTGGGCTGGTGCAGGGTGCACGCTCCCTGCATCGGCCCTGGGCACGTGCTCCCTTCCCCAGCCCTCTTCCCCTGCGCACTTGCCAAGACCGGGAAAGGGACACTCTCCAGCGCTGGCAAGTTCACGGGGGAAGAGGGTAGTGCAAGGATTGTGCTCCCTCCACCGGCCCCTGGGCTCCCTGCATCTGTCCTCTTCCCCTGCATGTATACCAGCTCAGAATGCTGTTTGATTCCTGGTGAACTATAAATCCACACAACTGCAATTCCCAATGTCAGGGTCATTTTTTTCCCCAAACCCCTCCAGTATTTTCTGTTGATCATGGGAGTCCTGTGTGCCAAGTTTGGTTCAAATCCATTGTTGGTGGAGTTCAGAATGCTCTTTGATGGCTGGTGAACTATAACTCCACACAACTGCAATTCCCAATGTCAGGGTCAATTTTCCCCCAAACCCCTCCAGTATTTTCTGTTGATCATGGGAGTCCTGTGTGCCAAGTTTGGTTCAAATCCATTGTTGGTGGAGTTCAGAATGCTCTTTGATGCCTGGTGAACTATAACTCCACACAACTGCAATTCCCAATGTCAGGGTCAATTTCCCCCAAACCCCTCCAGTATTTTCTGTTGATCATGGGAGTCCTGTGTGCCAAGTTTGGTTCAAATCCATTGTTGGTGGAGTTCAGAATGCTCTTTGATGCCTGGTGAACTATAACTCCACACAACTGCAATTCCCAATGTCAGGGTCAATTTCCCCAAACCCTCCAGTATTTTCTGTTGATCATGGGAGTCCTGTGTGCCAAGTTTGGTTCAAATCCATTGTTGGTGGAGTTCAGAATGCTCTTTGATGCCTGGTGAACTATAACTCCACACAACTGCAATTCCCAATGTCAGGGTCAATTTCCCCCAAACCCCTCCAGTATTTTCTGTTGATCATGGGAGTCCTGTGTGCCAAGTTTGGTTCAATTCCATTGTTGGTAGAGCTCAGAATGCTCTTTGATGCCTGGTGAACTATAACTCCACACAAATGCAATTCCCAAATGTCAGGGTTTATTTTCGCCAAACTCCATCAGTGTTCAAATTTGGGCATATTGAGTCTTTGTGCCAATTTTGGTCCAGATCCATAGTTGTTTATGTTCACAGTGCTCTCCGGGTGTAGTTGAACTACATTACCCGTAAATCACTATTAATTCTTCCCAACTCCCTTCAGTATTTTGTATCTTTCTGTTTAATTGCTATTAAAAAAAATTAAAAATTAATTTCTAGGAGCGCGGTGAGTAATTTTTTTCTGGAAAAGGGGCGGTAGGCCAAAAAGGTTTGGGAATCAGTGGTGTAGCTGAAATATTTTTAATAGCATTGACACTAGGAAGCTAGTGAAGGAAGACTGGAGAAATACATACTTCAGTGTCAATTTTTAGAAATGTGTCTGCAGGAAACAAAAAAAGTTTCATCTGGGAAAGAATGGCATTAGGTTTATCCAGTCCTACTAGAGCTGTGTCCTCTTGCCTAAAACAGGCAAAGCAAACAGCAGCTGCCACCAGAGTCCCTTACTGTGCATATGCAAATGGCTAAACAAAAAAAGGAAGGAAAAGCACATCAAAGTGCCTCGCCACCTTTGGCCACCAAAATGGAAATCACAGTAAAAGTGGAGACTGATGAAAGAAAATGTCATCATGCATTTCGGAAGAAGACTACACATGAATTATACAAGGATTTATTTATTGATACAAGGCTTACCTGGTCTTGCTACATTTCACATGTATACATTGCTAGTTCTCAATAAAAAGGTTTGCTGAAACATGTTGAACTCCTCTATTATTATTATTATTGTTAAATTGTACACCGCCCTGAGTCGCCCTTGGGCTGAGAAGGGCGGCATAAAAAATGTCCTAAATAAATAAATAAATATTATTTTTAGCTGTAGAAACCTATCCTTATTCTTTCCATGTCATTTCTACCTATACTACCAGGTTTTCTGTTAAAGAGCTAACGCCTTGGAAGAGATCTACCGTATTTTGGTAACTGAGGCCCCATCTACACTGCCATAGGGACTGCCTTATATAGTCAATGTAACAACAACAACAACACTTTATGTGTAACCTGCCCAATCTCCCATGGGAGATTCACATACCTGTGTTAAAGGTAGAACTATTTCATTTGGACTACAATTGGCAAGTTTGGTCTACAAAGCATAGATGTTTTTCTGATGTTACAAGTACAGAGATTTCTTGAGAAACTCAATTTTTTTTACCCAAGGATATGCTATTTTTGTTGTTTAAATCAAGTCCGACTTATGATGACCCCATCAAACCTATCACACGTTTTTCTTGGCAAGGTTTGTTCAGACTGGATTTGCTTTTGCCTTCCTCTGAGGCTGGGAGACTGTGACCTGCCCAACGCCACCAAGCAGGGATCCATAGTTCAATGTTTATTTTATTGTTCTTTGTTCGAAGTTCCTACATGGCCAAGAAAGGGAGCAGCTTCAGCCTGCATTGATATCCCTCCAGACCAGGGGTAGGGAGCCAGATGTGGCTCTTTTCATGATTGCATCTGGCTCTTCAGAGCAGCCCGGGCCTCGGTTTCCCAGCATGCAGCGGGGAGGAGTGATGCAAATGCGCCACGACTGCCGCTTCCTTCCTCTTCCTTTCTTTTTCCCTTTCTTTTTCTTTTATTCTTTTTCCTCCCTCTCTCCCTACCTTCTTTCCTCCTTCCCTCGTTGTTCCTTCCTTCCTTCCTCTTCCATTCTTTCCTTCTCTCCTTCCTTTTCCCTCCCTCTCTCCCCTTCCTTCTTTCCTCCATTCTCCCTCTTCCTTCCTTCCTTCCTCATCCATTCTTTCCTTCTCTCCTTCCTTTTCCCTCCCTCTCTCCCCTTCCTTCTTTCCTCCATTCTCCCTCTTCCTTCCTTACTCTTCCTTTTCCCCATCACCCTTTCCTTCTCTCCCCTTCCTTCTTTCTTCCATTCTCCCTCTTCCTTCCCTTCTTCCTTTCTTTCTCCCCTTCACCCTTTCCTTCTCTCCTTCCTTTTCCCTCCCTCTCTCCCCTTCCTTCTTTCCTCTATTCTCCCTCTTCCTTCCTCTTCCTTTGCCCCCATCACTCTTTAATTCTCTCCCCTTCCTTCTTTCTTCCATTCTCCCTCTTCCTTCCTCTTCCTTCCTTTCTTTCTCCCCTTCACCCTTTCCTTCTCTGCCTTCCTTTTCCCTCCCCCCTCCCCTTCTGTCTTTCCTCCATTCTCCCTCCCTCCCTCTTCCTTCCTTCCTCTTCTATTCTTTTTCCCAAAGTCTTCCTTTCCTTCTCCTTCCTTCCTTTTCACTTCTCTCTCCCCCTTCTTTCTTTTCTTCTTTTTCCTACATTATTTTACTTTTCCCCCTTTTCTTTCTTTTCCCCACCCTTTCCTTTCCCCCCTTCCCATTTCCTTCTTTCTTTTCCCCTCCTTGTCCCTCTCCTGCTTTTCTTTTCTTCCTATTCCATAGTTCGTTCTTCTTTTCTTTCTTCGTCTCCCCCTCCTTCCTTTATTTCCTCTATCTTTCTTTCTTTCCCCTTTTCTTCCACCTTCTCTTCTTTCCCAGAGTCCTGAGCATGCCTTTTGCAGAGCCAGGTCTGAAGTGTCCCGCCATTCTGCCGGGGAATCTTTTTCTCATAGTATGTACATATATGCTCACATTTAGTTGAATTCAGTCTTAAAATATATTTTATATATATATTATATGGCTCTCGCTGAAATAAATTTCCTAATATTTTGCTTTCATGGCTCTCTGAGTCAAAAAGGTTCCCGACCCCTGCTCCAGACCATAACTGATCATAGAAAAATGTAAGTTCATAACTCTAAAATCATCCATTTTCTTGGAGCCCCAATGGCACAATGGGTTAAATCCTTGTGCTGGCAGGAATGCTGACCAACAGATCAGTGGTTTGAATCTGGGGAGAACGTATTGCGCTCCCTCTGTCAGCTCCAGCTCCCCATGCAGGGACATGAGCGAAGCCTCCCACAAGGATAGTAAAACATCAAACATCCAGGTGTCCCCTGGGCAACATCCTTGCAGACGGACAATTCTCTCACACCAGAACAGAGGCGGCCCCAGCGATTCCGCCATGTAAGCGGCCGCGTAGAGCGCCACCGGCTGGGCGGGGCGTCACCAGCTGGGAGAGGCGCCGCAGCACCACCTCGCTTCGCGCCCCCGCCCTGCCGCCGCCGGTGCCGCCAAGACACAGCCGGCCCCACGAAGCACAGATTTTTCTGCGCATGCCCAGAAGCAACTACAGGCGCTGTAGCGCCTGTAGTTGCTTCTGGACATGCGCGAATATTTGCACATGGGCACTGAGTCCCGAGCACGCCTGCGGCTTTGGAGCCAGCGCGCAGGTGCACTCGGGCCGCAGTGCACATGCGCGGACATTCGCATGCGCAGAAACGTAGTGCTCGGAGGCTGCAGCACGCCTCCCGAAGCACAGACATTTCTGTGCATGCCCAGAAGCCCAGAAGCAACTACAGCGCCTGTAGTTGCTTCTGGGCATCTTGGAAATGTCAGTGCTTCGGGAGGTGTGGTGCAGCCGGCCCACGGGGGCCGGCTGTGCGGAAGCAGCGGCGGAAGCGGCGGCGGCGGCATGATGCGGCGGCCGGGGGGGGCGCCAAAATTTACTCTGCGTACTCCCCCGGAAAAGGTCAGGCCGGCCCTGCACCAGAAGCAACTTGCAGTTTCTCAAGTCACTCCTGAATTCTTTTTAAAATAAAAAAAAACCCCTTTCTTCTTGGGGATGATTTTTTAATACCTTTGTCTGATGAAGAAACAGCAGAACGTCTGAAACTTGCATGGTGCATTTTCTGCACTTTGGTTGGCCATTAAAGGTATCGCTGTTTCGTGGATTTGGGATTTTGCTGTATTTTGATGCATGGCCCACAGAGCTACACCGGAATATATCATATATCTTAAATAATTTTGAAAAAAATATATTGGAAGAGATAGCATTGCTTTTTGGCAGGTGGCCAGCAGTAAACGTTTAATCTCTGTATAACCCAGGATTGCTGGCTTTTACATCCTGCTTTTAAGCTTTTGTGGGCACAGCTGTGTCTCTCACTTGTAGTTTTACAGTTGATAAACTTTGTACTTTTCTCACAGTTGGTGCGCATTTTTTGGCAAACCAGTAGCAGAATGAAACATTTATCTTGGGCCCCCCCTCCCCCACAACAACTGCAAGTGGGATGATTTTTAATACCTTTGGCTGGAGAAGAAGCCTGCTAAGTTTTGAAAGCCTCTCCGTGTAGATTTTGTTGTTGTTGTTTATTTATACCCTGCTTTTTCTCTCCACAAAGAAGACTCAAAGCACCTTACATTAAAAGCATTTCAACACAATTTAAAATCCACAAATATACAAACATTAAAATAGAATTAAACTTCACTAGTATTTAAAAAATAACATAAAAGTGATTTAAAATGTATTTAAAGCTGAAACCACAACATCCCTTGACTTGCTCTTAAATACCTTCTTCTTTAAAAGCCTGCCCGAATTAAAAAGTACAATTCCCTGTATTTATTTTAATTATATACACTTTGGCAATTCATTTTTCAATTATGAAGGTTGCTCTTTATACAGTGTTCCCTTGCGACTTTGCGGTTCACTTATTGCGGACTTGCTGTTTTACGGATTTCAAAAAATATTACTTTAAAATACTTTAAAATGGTATTTTCGCTGTTTTGTGGGGTTCTGCCGCCGCTGCCGCTCTCCAAGGCACTTTCCCTCCTCAGTCCTCCCTGCCTCCAGCCTTGAAGGGCCTTTCCTTCCTTTCCTTCATTTTATTTTAAGTTTATAAAGACTTAAAATAGTGTATAACTACTAAAATAATGTATAAATATGAAACTAAATAGAGTATTCCTACATCACAGCTTTTCACTTATTGGGGGAGGTCCTGGAAGCTAACCCCAGCAATAAGTGAGGGACCACTGTACACCAGGGCTGCCCAGGAAGTGGATGGCGATCGACCAGTCAATCCCGGGACCGCCAGCTCCAAGCCCCGCCGATCCCCAGCCAGATGGGGCACTTCTCAGGCTTGAGGATGGAAATGCCAAGCCAGTCCCCAGCCGGCACTCCCAGCAGCTTCTCCTCAGCCTTGAGGATGGAAATGCCAAGCCAGTGGTGGCTTCTCAGGCTTGAGGATGGCACAAGGCTGCTATGTCACCTTGGGATTGCCATTGCCGTCCTCAAGCCTGGAGAATCTGCTGGGAGCTCCAAAGCCAGAGGGGAGGGGCGGGGCTTGGTGCGGCCTGGCTCCGCCCCCTCCGGCTTCCGCTCTACCAGCAGCTTCTCCAGGCTTGAGGATGGCAATGTAGATCTTTCTGACTTGGTTTTTAATATAATTAGCTCGCATGCTGAAAAAGTGTGGGCACCCCTGCTGTACACACTTTACTACTTGGAAAATAAAATGAGCCACAGGTTGGTGGTTCGAATCCAGGGAGTGGGGTGAGTTCCTATCAGTTCCAGCTTCTCGTGCAGTCACATGAGAGAAGCCTTCCACAGGGATGGTAAAACATCCGAATGTCTCCTAGACAACATCTTTGTAGATGGCCAATTCTCTCACACCAGTAGCGACTTGCAGTTTCTCAAGTTGCTGGTGACATGAAAAATAAAAACATGGAAAATCTCTATAAACCTTGCAAATAGGCCAAGGCTAAAGATAAGACATGCTATTTCTCACGGCAAGTCTCCTTAAGTATAGGAATGCTAAATTTAGTTGAGTCCAATCACATTTCCTTCCACCCTGTTACATTTCATCAAAGGTTTGCAATAAATCGCCATAAGCTTGGACCAAGATGTTCAAAATCTTATAAATGTACTATTTATTTATTGTTGTGGTTAGGCATGGGCAAGCTTTGGCCCTCCAGGTGTTTTGGACTTCAATTCCTAACAGCAGTTGTAGGTGTTGAAGTCCAAAACACCTGGAGGGCCGAAGCTTGCTCATGCCTGGTTGTGGTTGTGTGTTTCAAATCCTTTTCGAACTATGGCAACATTGAACAGAGGTTTTCTGGGGCTGAGAAAGGACTCCCCGTGTCCAAGAATGGAACCAAACTATGGTTGCCAGAGTCCAATGCTGAAACCAATATACCGCCCATCTCCCAAAACGTGGCAGCAGACAAATAAAGGCACGTGAAGTATTTGGAGAAATACTCAAGAGTCAGTAGCCATTGCTTGCCTCTGCTGTGCAATCCTGGCAAAAATTCAACTGCTAGCTAGCATAATGCACCAGCAGGATTCTGACCTACATATGCTAACTGGCTTACTTAGTGATAGGACATTTATGTTATCGGCACCTACAGTTCGGTGAATGGTTAGCGACGCGATTGTCAGCATCAGTCCACTTAGCGGTTAATTTCCTTGTGACTTCATTGTTCACAATCTCCAAGCCTCCAAACTCTGTGCACTACCGAATGTAGTGGACTGACCACATTGAGCAATACAACAGTCAAGTCGTAGATGATTGAGGTAGACATCCTTTGGATTTTTGATTTTAAAAAGCAAAGTTTTGATCAGAATCCCGTTAGATGCCAATTGCAACTCTGTGTGGGCAAGTACTGAAATTTCACCTATGCCATCATATGCTAGTTTGTAAAGGAATTATTCCACTCAGACCTTTCCATTCAGGTTTCCCCCCTTTCTTTTTCCCCAAGTAGGGAAGAACAGTGGGGCATTCAGACTCTGCAGAGACTGGTTAATATTAGTTTGGCTACAGTAGTTTCCTTCACAAAGGGCGCTCTCAGCGCAGGGCTGCCAAGTCCCAGCAAGGGCTGTACAAGGCTCTTTGTCCCGGCATGGACTCCCCCGCCCCACCATCATGACCTTAGCGTCTACATCAAAAGTCACAAGTATGAGCAATCATCATCCTTCCAGCATGCTTTTGGCCGACACACACAAGAGGCCACTTGCATCCTCTTCAACTCCAGTGAAATATATACATATATTAGAATACAGTTGCATCAGACTCTTAGGAGAAGTCTGCTCTTATTATAGTGATAACAATGACAATTTACATAATAAATACTAACTTGGGGACCCGGCGGTGCCCGGGTTATTTGAGGAAGGCATTGTTTGCCATAGTTCGTCATTTGTGTGGGCCACAGTGCTGTAAGGAAGTGAATTAAAGTACTGCAAGTCCCCATCATACATGGTCCATCCTTCATCAAACTGCACCAGGATGTAGGGTGCATCTTGGGGGGGTCAGTGTGCCAAGTTTGGTCTTGTTCTGTCATTGTTGGGGGCCTAGTCAGGAAAATCAAGTTGAGGAAGCCTAACAATATCCCATGAGCTGGGGCCTAGTCAGGAAAATCAAGTTATTATTATTATTATTATTATTATTATTAAATTCACATTTGTATACCGCTTCATCCCGAAGGCTCTAAGTGGTTTACATAAGATTGTGTGCCCATTGGCAGCACAAACAGGACAGTACAAAAGACATGGGGAAAAACACAAGGGTAGGGAAAGGGAGGGGGGAGGGGAAGAGGTCAGCAGCGATGTCTACTGGAACACCACCCCGCCATCAAAAGAAGGAAGGCGGGGGAGGGGGCAGCAGGATCGCTGGTACTGAAGCATAAGCAGGAGCAGGGCCGACTCTCCCCCATGGGGGTCCGTCTTTAAGGTCCCGACCCGATTGCGCAGTGTCCAGGTTGACCCTCGCGGTGGTCTGCCGGGTCCTATGGAGCTGTGCCGACCTATAGCCGGCGCTCAGAACGTCCTGGATGGGAATGTCCTACGGGTCTTGAGTCCTTGCTTCTGGGGCCCACCTACCAGTGAGCCAACCAGAGCTCCGGCCCTAGTGTCCCGGTTCCCTTGGGTTCTCCGACAGGGAGATGGGTCCAATCCGGGGCTCACGGTGCGTAGAGTGGGAATTCACCTCCCCTTCGCTTCCGGCGCCGTTAAGGAAGCCTTGTTGTCAATTTTGGGCCTGGTCTGTGATTTATAGGGGCTGCAGTGTTGTTTGGGAAGTGAATGAGGTGAAGGGTGAAGGTCCCATCATTCGTGGCCCATCCTGCCCTAAACCACACCAGGTTGTAAAGTGGGCCATTGGTCCCTTGTTTGCCATGTTTGGTCCTGATCCGTCATTGCTGTGGGCCGCAGTGGCTGACTGCCTGAGGCCTTTTGCTTTCCATCTGAGTCACCTTAGAAGTGTATTGGGTGAAGGTATTGAACATTCCATTTCCAACAGAAAAAACTGTCAACTGGATAACTTCAACTCCAGCCATTTATGCCTGCCTCAGGCCCTTTTCTTTCCTCTCTGTGCTGTGTTGGAATGTTGGGTGGCTGGCCAGTCAGAGCCATTTATGCAAATAATCCCGGAGTGGCAGCCAATCGAAACGCTGCCACATATTCCTCCCACCGCTCGGCCGCAAACACTGACTTTTATTATATACATAGATAGATTGGGAATTATACATACCCCACACAAGGCTCAGTTATGGCTCAGGAACACCCTGGTTCAGCTTAGAACAATTCGGAGAAAGATGGTTCAACTCTGGTCCAAATCCAAATCTTGGCATGGGCAAACTTTGGCCCTCTAGGTGTTTTGGACTACAACTCCTACAATTCCTGACAGCCTAACCGCTGTTAGGAATGGTGGGAGGTGAGGTCCAAAACACCTGGAGGGCCAAAGTTTGCCCATGCCTGATCTAGATCTTCATGTTTCTCATTGAAAATCAACAAAATGTCCCTATCTCTTGCCTTTTTGTGGGAATTTGATTAAATCTACAAGAACTAAGAGATGCTACTACAGGATTACAGTGTTATCAGGTACTGTATGTGATAAACAAAAGTTAAGTGTAGGTCTGTAAAGAAAAAAAGTTTCTTTCTTCCTCCTCAGCAATGGCACTGGACCTAGCAACAAACCCAACCCAAATCAAGGCACAGACTGTCAGCCCTCATTCAACTATCCATGGCTTGAAAATATATAAATGAAATGATATATTTAATTTATAAATAAATTAATTCATACATTTATTTATAAATAAAATAAATGATAAATTAAAATTAAGTGCAGCTCTATAAAGAAAAATGCTTTTTTTCCTCCTCAGCAACAAAATGGCATTGGACTTGGCTACAAACCCAGTTTAAATCAAGGCACATATAGCCATATCCACCAAATTAAACTATATCAGGGGCTAGGAACCTACGGCTCGGGAGCCAGATGTGGCTCTTTTCATGATTGCATCTGGCTCTCCAGAGCAGCCCGGGCCTTGGTTTCCCAGCATGCAGCAGGGAGGAGTGACACATTCTCCATTCTCCCCCTTCCTTCCTTCCTTCCTTCCTTCCTTCCTTCTTCCTTTCCTTCTCCCCTTCCTTCCTTTCTCCCCTTCCCCCTCTCTCCCCTTCCTTCTTTCCTCCATTCTCCCTCCCTCCCTCCCTCTTTCTTCCTCTTCTATTCTCCCCCCGTCTTCCTTTCCTTCTCCTTCCTTTCTTTTCACTTCCCTCTCTCTCCCCTTATTTCTTTTCTTCTTTTCCCTCTATTATTTTACTTTTTCCTCACTCCCTTGTTTTAGATTTTGGATTGTTGATTATAAGAATGGTGCCTGTGTTACCTAGACAGAGAAACTACTTCACTTCTATTTGTAAATGGACCTATATGCAAAGCAGAGTACCTGTATGTTGAATACATGAAGTTTGTGAGTAAACCAACTATGTTGCTTTTAAAGAAGTCTGCTTATTTTTGTCCCTTGAGAGCATTATTTAAAGGCAAATATATTGTAAGAGAGAGTAGTTTTTTTGGGCAACTAAAAAGAACACTTCTGAAACTCTGCTGAATATATACTTGTTTGTTCATTGCCATATCTTTCTCTCAGTTCAAAGACATACCTAGGTATTAGGGGTGGATATCTCCGGTCGCTATCCTTAGAAAACCGTTATTTTGTATTAAAATCAATTTAGACCCTAATTCGACCCGCGGCCAGCAACCCGGAAGTGACGTTTCTAAATCGAAACCAGGTCCACCGTTTCTGTAAAGAGCATGTTATTATGTTGTTTTAATTTCCGCCCTTTCTTATCTTTAACCCATGTTGGTTCTCAGCTGGTAGGGGAGTGGCGGGCTGAAGCTGACAACCTGGGTTAAAGATAGCCTGCGTTGGTTCTCAGGTGGCAGGGGAGGTAGAGGCGCTGCCGTCCACTCCCCCGTGCCAGCTGACAACCAATGCGGGTTAAAGATACCCTGCGTTGGTTCTCAGCTGGCGGGGGAGAGTGGAGGGCATGCACTCCATCCCTCCTCACCAGCTGAGCATCAACCCGCGTTAGAGATATCGCGGGTTGATTCTGAGCTGGTGAAGGGGCATGGAGGCAGGCATCCCCTGCGTACTGCGCATGTGTGGCACCACCACCAACAAAATAGTAATGAATTTTGTTATTAAATACGATTCTATTTTGAAATTTCCCCAAAATTTCGGTCCACTTTCTATGTCAAAACAACAGCGGCTCCTCCCGCCACACGAGTTTAGAAACATTTTTTTGTAGATCAACCAGCCCTACTAGGTACATCAGTGTAACAGCTGAGACACCTAATTGCCTTGCATGAATGGCAGGTTATGACTCAAGTCTAACAGGTCATGGTTTTACCAAGAGGTTATGACATCCTTTTTCAAAAGATTATGACTTCTAACAAGGTCATGCTTTTCCAAAGATCATAAAATCTCCAAAAAGTTATGGAGATTTCCATTTCCAAAAGAATGACATGGCGCATTGCATTTAATGAAAAATCACATCCAGAATGCTGAAAACCCCACCAGGAGTGAAAAATAAACTCAAGGGAAAAGCCACTTTCAGCCTCTAAATTAGCCCAATATATGAATTAGGCTTGGATGAGAAAGACAAAGGGTTTAAATATATACACTTACATACCGGACCATTTCCTATTTTTAATTCTGCTGGCCTGAATTTTGGGCTCATTAACAATGAGAGATTACCGCTGTAATGCACTATAATCCACAAGCTTTTAATTCTGCTTGCTAAGTGCTTTCAACCCTGTCCTTGAAAGGACTCTCAGCAAACAGGGATAGGAGGACAAGTTATTTTTCCCCCTTCTAAGACTTGTTTAACAACATTGCTTCTTGGTGCCAATAAATCAGATAGATTAAATGGTGATCCTCTGGCAAGAGTTTTCAGTCTGCCTCACCACATTGTTTCCCTGCGCTTCCTGGCTTACAGGATCCTTTGTTGTCACCTGTCTTCGTGCCTTATCTTCATTATCTAGGACTCCCATTCATCCATTCTTTCTCACACACAAAATCACTTTTATTCCACTGGTTGAGGACACTTTGTACAGTTGGCAGAAAGGGATGTGCATTAAAAGACCTGTTACGGGCGCTGAAATTCTTCTGCAGACTTGACGCTTGGGCTCGAAAGAGTCAGGGAGTGGTTTGCTCACTACAGAAGTCAACAAGTGACAACTGCAGCAAAACACTGCATTGTGGTTTTGGGCCAGCAAGCCACAAACTCTTCCAGCATACTCCATTTCATTCTTCCCACTCTCTTTCCCCCTTTCATCCCTCAAACAGTCAGCAAATGTTATGTGCATGCTGAGCATGCATAAGCTTAACTGGGCTGTTCTTGGTTCCCCCCATTTTTTGTGTGTCGACAAATCTTCTAAGCCAAATGATGCCTGTTTTGATAACATTACGATCCTTGCTTGGAAAATTAATATAGCAATCTTCTATGCAGGGCTGTCCCAACTTCTACCAGCCCAAGGGCCGGAATTCCGGTCACTGATCACCTGGGGGTCCACTCCACGCCGCCCCCGGCCACGCCCCCTCCTCCTCTGATTTCGCCAGCTTCTGAGGCTGGCATGACGCTTTGGGAGAGAGGGCGGAGCCATGGGGAGCCCTCCCAAAGCGTCACGCCAGCCTCAGAAGCGGGCAAAACTGCGTGCATGCACACTTTTTTGATTTTTAAAAAAAATTGGAATAAATTTTTTGCAGGAGGGTAGGAGGGCTGCATCCAAGGGGCTGGCGGGCCGTGTGCGGCCCACGGGCCGCCTGTTGGACAGCCCCGTTCTATAGCTTGGTGTCCTACAGGTGCATCTACTGCAGGCATGGGCAAACTTCAGCCCTCCAGGTGTTTTGGACTTCAACTCCCTCAATTTCTAGGGAAATTGAAGTCCAAAGCACCTGGAGGACGGAGTTTGCCCATGCCCAATCTACACTGTAGACATCACTTTAATCTGCCAAGGCTCAATGCTATGGGATCCTGGGATCTGTAGTTTTGTGAACCACCAGGACTCTTTGGCAGACCTTGTAAAAGTACCACTCCCATGACTGCAAAGCCCTGAGTCATGGCAGTTAAAGTGCTGTCAAACTGCATTAATTCTATTGTGTATACAAACCCAACAGATCCCATCGTAAACATGATGGCCGGAGCTGATGAGAATAGCAACGGCATTGTTTTAAAAATATTTATCGACTGTATTAATCCTGCTTCATCCACTTCCAGGTCACGGGAGGGATGTTATTTTTCTGATTTTCCATTTGTAATACATTAAAAGGTAAAGGTTTCCCCTGACATTAAGTCTAGTCGTGTTCGACTCGAGGGAGTGGTGCTCATCTCCGTTTCTAAGCCGCAGAGCTGCCGTTGTCCATAGAGGCCTCCAAGGCCATGTGGACAGCATGACTGCATGGAGCGCCACTACCTTCCTGCCAAAGCAGTACATACTGATCTACTCAAATTTGCATGCTTTCGAATTGCTAGGTTGGCAGAAAGCTGGGGCTAACAGTGGGCGCTCACTCTGCACCCTGGATTCGAACCACTGACTGTTCAGTCAACAAGTTCAGCAGCTCAGTGCTTTAATCCGCTGCATCACTGGCGGCTCCGATTTGTAATATATTTATTTGTTATTCTGTACTTGGAGAAAAGTGGGACTTAAATAAAAATAATGTACCTATTGTTTGTTCTCTGATTTTGGATGGTATGTACCTGCATATACAGTTATAAGCAATGTGTACGTTTAATTTCTGGATTTCAGTGAAAAGTTCTTTCTAGGAAACTCCAACTCATCCAAGACATGAAAATAGTTCCTTCAGTAATGTTTAGGTCCTTCCTATGGCCAACTTCCAATGGAAGTTGGTGGTGCCACCCAGTAAGAAGCACTCTGAGCCTCCTCACAAAGAACAGTAAGAGTGTTCCCAAAGATAGGCAATGAAGAGACTACAGCAGTTTATTCAAAGAATAATTAATACTGGATTTGTGGCAGTACGCTTGATCAAGCAAGGTTCTTTAACCAATTCCATCCATGCCTTTATTTATATCCCACTTTTATTAGACTTTGTTGTAATGGTGACAATGAAGTGAAGGAAAAAGTTTGTGTTAATATCAAAGTATTCAAAAAAAAATAATAGAGCAGTTGACTTTTTTCTTTAGCGCTGAACACTTTGAATTCCTAAAGGTGTTTTACCATGTTGGGGGAAAGGGGCAAGTGATAAAAAGAGTAAATAGATAGATAGTTCTTATGAAAAACCAACTACCCTCTTCTTATCTTTACACAGTTACCCCTGAAACCAAGCTATGTGAACTGCAATGTTGTGTGTTTGACTTTTAGTTGGAAGATGTAAATTTCTCAGATCAATGGTCCGTTTTGTTTGATTCCACTGAAGCAGTGGCTCCCAACCTTTTTTGGCCAGGGACCACTTTGACCAGGGACCATTCTCCAACATTAGTACCAAATACTGAATCAATTATTGGTCAACTTTAGATTTGGCTTGGTTGTGTGGGGTGCTGATTCAGAAAATTGCATTGGATAGACCACATCAGCTCTAGTTTCTGATACAGAACATATGCCATCCAGTAGTTGCCATCTGCTCATCCACAGGAAACCATATTTAATAAGCCTCAGCACTATAAGACAGTTTTGCAAGACCAGTCACTCTTGTTGCAATGGTGTAGTAACGGTGAGGCCGCAGACCATATTTTAGTTCTTGAGGACCACAGGTTGGGAACCATTGCACTGAAGAGACCACGAAGGGATATAACTTCTTGCGCCATCCTTATTTTGTTATTTATTGATTCATCGACACAATTTTAACTCCATGCTATGGAATCATGGGAGTTGTAGTTTGGTGAGGCACCAGCTCTATTTAGCAGAGAAAACTAAGGCTTTGTTAAAATGAAAGCTCCCTTTATTCCAAAGCAGTGAGCCATGAAAGTTAAAACATTGACAAACTTCATTAATTATACAGTGTAGACGCACCTTAACTTCCAAAATGGTTCAGGTAACAAGTCGTCCCGTCCCCCCCAGATTTATCAGAAACCATCAGGAGCTTGCTTAGTTTTTGTACAGTAGATACTTTCTGATCTATTCCAAAAGTAAACGTAATTATAAATGTAAATCGTTCTGCACACTTAGAAAGGCAGGAGGACAGCGAAAAGCAGACAACCTCTTACCCTTCTTTGTTCCAACAATATTAGATGACTGCACTCTTATATGTAGGCAGAACTGTGCTAACATCCTATGCTGTAACTGAATAAGAGACATTTAATCCTTTTCAATTCAATTTTAAATGGGAGCCAAAGGCTAGCAAGGAAGGAGACAAAACCCCTTTTGAAGGAAGTACAGTAATTAAATCCCGGTGCCATAACCTTGTTCAGACTTGGCAGGGGGCAGAAGCAGGACAAAGGTTTGCCACTGATATACCTGAAATGCAGGCCACGAACATCTAGACAAGGCACAGCAACCAACACAAAAGACCGCTCAGTGTTAGGGGTAGAAGTGGGGAAAGCAAAAATTAGACAGCTTCATGCAGGAAGTAGCTTTTGTGAATCACACTGCAGCACTGTAATAGTCCCTTCTCTTGCATTCCTTCGGCTCCTTAAATTAAGATGTATTTATAATGCAGCAGAGAGATAAATCTTGAGAGCCAATGTATAGTTAATGACAAAAATCTATCCTAAAAAAAAGAAATGCAAAACCCACAAAGTGTACTGTTAACTTGTATTTGTGTGCAAGTACAGTGAGACTGTGAAAACTGTTCACATTTAGTATATTTTCAGTGCGGTTGGGTGTAAACATGGAAACTGTAGAGTCTGGAATGGGAACAGAATGGAAAACCTGGAAAGCTGAAATGAAGTGTTTGGTTCTGCAACATTTGGTTGCAAGTTCCATGTTGTTGTTGTTGTCGCTCTGTTTTGTCAATAGGCATTCAAGAAAACTCACAACGCATATCAATAAAAATGAACAAATTATTAAAAACCTGCAAGTATTAAAAGGAGCATAATACAGCATTTCACTGATTCAGAATCTCGATTTAGGCACACCTCAGGCCTTGGACGAAAACAAAATCCTATTTTCATAATCCTCTTGTAAGTCAAAAGGAACTGGACTAAGAATTTTTTCCCCTGAGCTCCAAAGGCATGGCCCTAGCACTACATTGGCCTATCTCAGTGTTTCTCAAACTTTGCTCCTCGAGGTGTTTTGGACTTCAGGTTCAACAATTCCAACAGCTGATAAGCTGGGTGGGATTTCTGGGAGATGAAGTCCAAAACAGCTGGAGGAACAGAATTTGAGAAACATTGGTGTATCTAAACAGACATGCCTCAAGGTTCCCAAAGCCATGTCTTCCCCATAGAACTCAACAGGTCAATATGTGGGAGAAGGCACATCCTAATATGCTTCTGATTCTTTCATATATTTCAAATAAGTACAACAGTAGCCAACAACGGGTCAATGCAGGTAAATAAAGGTTTCCCCTTGACATTAAGTCTAATCGTGTCTGACTCTGGGGCATGTGTGTGTGTATGTGTGTGTGCTCATTTCCATTTCTAAGCCGAATATCCGCTGTTGTCCATAGACACCTCCAAGGTCATGTAGCCAGCATGACTGCATGGAGCATCGTTCCCGCCAAAGCGGTACCTATTGATCTACTCATATTTGCATGTTTTCGAACTGCTAGGTTGGCAGAAAGTAGGGCTAACAGTGGGAACTTATCCCACTCCCCAGATTCGAACTGAGCCAGTTGTTTTGCTATTAAACTGAAGTGTAAAGAACTCAGATGCTCACAAGGCGGAGACCACATGATTTCCTCTATACTAAATCTTCAAATTAGGCTCTCTAAGCCACTGCTTCCTCACACTGAATACCTCTTCTTCCAAGATTTAGTCACATCAGTATTTTACAATCACGTTCAACCTGCAACCTACTTTCAAACAGTACTTAATTTCCAGCAACTTTACTCTGTAAAAGGGATACGCATAAAGAGTATAGGAGACACATGTTTAAATCTGGAGAGAGAAGAAAGAGTAGCCAGTGTTGCCAAAAGAAATGTTTCAAAATCCTTATTAGGGTAACACTTTCCACTGAGCCAACTGAAAGATCATAACATATTTTGGCAGGCTTTCCAGTTCCCAGGTTTCTTCATGAGGCAGGAGGTTGAGATGAATTGGGAAACATGTGAGTGTGTGTGAATGGCTGACATTTAAGCCATGAAGTCTGCATCTGGTTATAATCTTAAGAGAGAACAGCAGGGAATTGGATGCTATAGGAATTCCAGTTTGGCTGTATAAAGAATGAAGATATTTTCAGGTATCTTGGATTCTCCTAAGGCAGTGTTGGGGGTCGCGAGGGGGGTTTCAAAGGGGTCGCCAAAGACTGCCAGAAAACACATATTTCTGATGTTCTTAGGAACCCTTTTGGCAGAAAAGGTTGAAGATCTCGCCGCCTGTCTGTCTCTTCCTTTTTGGTGTTGGTGAACTACAACTCCCAGAATTCAAAAACAATCCCCGCCCAAACCACAACAGTATTCAATGTTGGCCATGTAGGTAGTGTACCAAGTTTGGTGCAGATCCATTGTGGGCTGGGTTCAGGGTGCTCTTTGATTGTAGGTGAACTATAAATCTCAGCAACTACAACTCCCACATGTCAATGTCTATTTTCCCCCAAACCTCCACTAGTGTATACATTTGGGCATATTGAGTATTAGTGCCAAGTTTGGTCCAGATCCATCATTGTTTGAGTCCACAGTGCTCTCTGGATATAGGTGAACTACAACTCCAAAACTCAAAGTCAATGCCCACCAAACCCTTCCAGTATTTTCTGTTGGGTCATAGGAGTTCTATGTGCCAAGTTTGGTTCAATTCCATCATTGCTGGAGTTCAGAATGGTCTTTGATTGTAGGTGAACTATAAATCCTAGAAACTACAATTCTCAATTGACAAAATCAATCCCCCACCCCACCTCACCAGTTTTCAAATTTGGGCATATTAAGTATTTCTGCCAAATCTGGTCCAGTGAATGAAAACACATCCTGCCTATCAGCTATTTACCATACGATTCATCACGGTAGCAAACTTACAGTTGTGGAGTGTAACAATTCCTTTCAAAGTAAGTATGACACAATTAAACAGGATATGACACTTTAAAACTAGGAACATGATTTCTTTTTTCAAATTTTGTTACATAGTGATATCGATCTGCATATATCCTATTTGAGACCTTGGAAGCTATGCAGTTAGCCTTGGTTAGTACTTGGATGGAAGATTGTCCATGAAAATCAGATGCCATAGTAGGCTATTCTTCAAAGGAAGTAAATGGCAAAATTCCTAAGGAAAGCCTAAGACAGTGTTTCCCAACCATTTTTGAGCCGCGGCACACTTTTAACATTAAAAAAATTCGGGGACACACCACCAACCAAAATGACACAAAATGACACTCTAACACAGTAAAGAATGGCTGGAGGATGGTGGCCTGCTGGGAGCAGCTGCTGGGAGTGCCAAAGCCGGGGGAGGGGGTGGAGCCAGGCTGCACCATGCCCCGCCCCCTCCCTGGCTTCAGCTCTCCCAGCAGCTGCTCCAGCCTTGAGGGGGCAGTGCCAAGCCAGCGGTGGCAGAGCCAGCACAATGCTGGCTTGGCACTGTCCCCTCAAGGCTGGAGCAGCTGCTGGGAGTCCCAAAGTCGGGGAGGGGGTGGAGCCAGGCCGCACCATGCCCTGCCCCTCCCCCCAGCTTCAGCTCTCCCACAGCTGAAGCTGAAGCCACAGAGAGGAGGAGGAGCATGAGCAGTGGGCAGGGCTCCTCCTCCGCGCGGCTCCAGCGAACGAAGGGCGGGAGTCATGGTGGATTGGAGGCTGGCTGGGGAAATGGCCGAAAGAGGCGGCGCCCCGGCCCCTTCTTCGCCGCCGCCGCCCGGCCCTTCCTCCTCCTCCCCCAAGCAGCAAGAGTTTGGCAGGAGGAGGGGGGAAGGAAGGGGGGGGCAGAGAGCTTTTCTCGCGGCACAGCAGGCAGTCCGTCACGGCACACTACTGTGCCGTGGAACAGCAGTTGGGAAGCACTGGCCTAAGATATTCATGGGGTCACCATGAGGAATCATGTAAAATAAACCATGTGTAGTTCACGTTTGATCAGCCCACACACTGCCTTGTCAGAGAAAGAAAATATGCTACGCAGATGAACAATAAAGAACAAGTAGTTTACTCTTTGTAAATCAGAACAACATATTTACAAACGTGATCAGTTACATCGCCTCACATAATCCATAGTGAATTTCTATGATAAACAGATTTCCATGTTGCCCTTTTTGTGAGTGCCCTTACAAGACACATGGGTCAGCTCAGACCATATTTTCCTTCTGACCAGCTAAGAACTATAGAGTACTTGGACTTACTGGAGTAGTAGCTATTGGAGTCTAAAAAGCCTTGTTACATTTGCAAGCTTTCTTAAGGCTTGCTTAATCTCTCCATTCAAGCATGGCCCTTTTTTGCTTCTCTGTAGAGTGTTTCATGCGCTGAAAGCTCTGTGCAAGTAATTGGTTACCAGAAGAAACCTCTTAATGGGTCTCGCCAATACTTTCACGATTTTTGGCATTCATTTTACTGAACTTGGTGGCACTTGATTCTGGGAAATCATGCATAGGGTTGGATTGTTAACCTTGAGTTTTTATTGCATAAGAATCCTGTTGCCTGTCTTTTGTAAAGAAAAGAAAAACAACTGATGCAGTTAACATGTTAAAAGCATTGCAATGGTTTCGAGTAGCAGCTGGAATTCATATTTTTGAAAACATCTGGAGAAGGGAGATGTCTTTCCAGTAACCCTTAGGACAATGTTTCTCAACCTTCCTAATGCCACGCCCCCTTAATGTTGTGTTGCCCCCCAACCATAAAATTATTTTTGATGTGACTTCATAAACATCATTTTTGTGGCTGCTACAAACTACGTTGAATTGACTGAGATTCTATGACATATTCTTAGAAATCATCCAGATGTTTAAGATCATCCGGAGAGGCCCTGCTCTCGGTCCTGTCTACTTCGCTGACCCAATTGGTGGGGACGAGGGACAGGGCCTTCTCAGTAGTGGCCCCTCTGCTATGGAACGCCCTTCCTAGGGACATTAGATTGCCCCCCTCCCTCCTTCTACTCAAATGTCACCTTTTTAAAAAGGAACTGACAATCAGGAACAAGCATCTAAAACTCGGGAATAAAACCAGATTTAAAAAAACCCAGTGTGTGCCGTTGCATCCTGTCTGTAAATATGGAGTGAAGGGCGAGAACGTGGTCTCTCTATACCAGGGGATTGCTTCTTGCCTTCCTTTAGAGCAGGGGTGCTCATTAGGTAGATCGCGATCTACTGGTAGATCGCGTAGGGCGTCCTGGTAGATCGCAGGCAGGGCGGGAGGAAGGCTCAGTCCCGCCCCGCAGGCTCCCAATGCCGCCCAAGTGCTGCTGGCCCTGGGTTACTTGAGGTCCTTTCCACACAATTGAATAAAATCCCATGTTATCTGCTTTGAATCAGATTACATGGCAGTGTGGACTCAGAAAACCCAGTTCAAAGCAGATATTGTGTTATATGTGGGTAGGTAGATCATTTTGACTTGGTTGTTTTAGAAGTAGCTCGCATGCTGAAAAAGTGTGAGCACCCCTGCTTTAGAGGCTTGGGGCTCCCAAGGACCAATCTGAACAATATAGTTAATTCAAACAGGCTTTATTGTTCTTAACATGAGTTAACTTTATTGTTCTTAACATGGCACATGAGTTAACTTTGGTCCCCAAAGATAAAGGAAAAATACTCTACAATCTCTCTGTTGCTTAGGTCCAGGAAGCTTCAGCCGGATGTCCTCTCCTTCTTTATGGCCTCGAGGTTAGGACACTCGAGACCCCAGCCAGATGGCCTATGTTGAAGGCACGAAACCTTCCTCTGAATGCCACCTGACTGTTTGAAGGCGCTGGAAACTCCTCAAAGCTGCCCAACTATCTGATATGCTGGGCTTTCTGTACGAGTTCCAAGGAAAGTCAGTTTGGTGTTGAAAGATAGCTTGACCAAGGCCTAGCCTGGCAAACCTTCTGGTACTTCCTCTTCTGGAGAGGTCCTTGAAAGCTCTGCTAAACAAATGGCTTGATTCCCAACATCCCTGGGAAAGAGGGCGGGACAAACTTAATTGGGCTCTGTAAACAATGATTGACAGGTACAAAGAACCAATCAATGCAACCAAATCTTTGCAAAACTGAGCAGGCTACAAAAACATAATACAACAGTGCAAACCTTTTGGAACTTAAAGTTTTTCATACAAGTGGTGCCATTACACAGTGATTTACGATTGCAGGGATATACAGACATGTGAAGATTCCCGTGCCTGGAAATCTCATGTTTTGTGCCTTTTGTAGTGATTGCTTCTGCGTTTACAGGAAATGGTGTCTGGCCATCCTCCTGTTTGCTGTGGAAGCTCCTGGGATAAAAATACGGTCCGGATGGGCCCTTATTCTGGAGATGGCTTCCTTGAAAAGTGAGAATGATGAAGACTAGGGGTGCTCATTAGGTAGATCGCGATCTACTGGTAGATCGCAGGCAGGGTGGGAGGAAGGCTCAGTCTCACCCCGCAGGTTCCCGCCGCTGCCCAGGTGCTGCCGGCCAGTCAGCGTGAATAAATTCAGGGGTTTTTTATACTCACATTTAGTTGAATTAAGTCTTAAAATATATTATATGGCTCTCACTGAAATAACTTTCCAAATATTTTGCTTTTATGGCTCTCCGAGTAGAGGGTAGGTAGATCATTTTGACTTGGTTGTTTTATAAGTAGCTCGCATGCTGAAAAAGTGTGAGCACCCCTGATGTAGACTATTTATTCTATCTCCGAACATTAATATGAGCCACAAAAGCCCATTGCAACACAGCTGCAATTCACGAAAGCAACATTTAGCCTTTCAACTCAACTATGAGCCAAACCTCAAATAGGCCATAGAAACTTAAATCAAAAGTTTAAGTGCGTCAAAATGACCCCCAAATTTGGCTTCTTTCAGACTATTGAAATCCAAGTTGAAAGCTTCTTCACTGCACAGACATGCTCCATTGCTGAGTTATAGTTCAACACCTCATTTTCAAAGCTTAGAGAAGTTACTTTTTGGGGAGACAAGTGCTCATAGGATCCAGAGACAGCACAGCCCCTGTTGAATTGTAATCCAGAAAGAAATGTTTTCCCCACAAGCTCAGAGTAGCACATCTTCTCTTTGCTTCCAAAACAATCATACAACACTTTACAATGTTGATGGTTCATGATCTCACGATTCACAACCCTGCAGCTGAGGCAGATTCTGGGATATATTCCCCAAAGCAAGGTTAAACCATCAGTCATGACATGATACACAAATCCTGCATAACTATGTTGACTAGAATAGGCTTTGGGAATGATGGAAGGATGATCAACTGCAATTTTGTTATGACCTGGTTACAAAAACACAGCTGTCCTTTTTTTTGCATTGCCAAAATTCAGGATTCTAGCCTGAGTAGCTTTCTAGAAACACTGAGAATATTACTTAAACAAAATCAGGAATCAGAAGTCCAAAGCAAAGATGGAAACATACACTCTAAACCGGGAGTGAGCAACTGTGTCCTTCCATGAGACTTTGAACTATAACTCCTGCAACTGACTAAGGACTGATTGGGATTGGAGACAGAAACACTGGGAGAACCACACTTGTCCACTCTTGTTTTAAGCAGGATGAATGCAATGAATCCAATCCTATTATTCTTCGGAAAAGAGGAAAAGCACAGAAATATAATGTTTCTGGCACTTATTCTTATGAATGTATACTTGGAAGTGCATTTGTTTAGTACAGTCTCTAAGAACAAAGCAGGAGATGGGTAAGATCAAAAGAGATCAAGCAGATGGGCGAAATAAGATCCAGTGTGTTTTTTCTCAGCGCCCTTCCACACAGCCATATACCCCAGAATATGAAGACAGAATAACCCCTGGACCTCCCTCTTTCTCCCTTTTTGCTGCTACAATAACATTGTCATCTGCCTAACTTCATCTAATACTGCTAGTTGAAACTTCTTGGCACAGAAGGGGGGAAAGATACACTGGAAGAAGGAAGAAGCCACAGCTCCGAAGGGGAGCCTGTTCTTTCCATGCAAAAGTCCCCCAGGTTTTATTTCTGGCATTTCCAGTTTTTTAAACATTCAGATAACAAGTATATGATTAGAAAAAAACTTTGAATCCAAGACAGTAGAATTTATCTCATAACTGACAATAGAAGACATATTTCTATCCCCCCGCTTGCTGGCCTAAAGCCCCTTTTTAGGTTGAAAAAGGCCCCCTCAGCTTATACTCAAGTAAAAGTTTATTTCCAACATTTCTACCCCGCTCTTCTCACACCCCCCGAGGGGGGACTCAGAGCAGCCTAACAAAAGGCACAATTCGATGCCAGCATAATAAAATTCAATATAAAACCAAAAACATATAGCATTAAAATACATTAAAATACAATTAACATTAACACATCATACAGATTCTCTTAAGTTAAAAACAGTATTTCATCCATAACAGGAGCCTTGAGCCATATCTATCAACTTGCTATTACAAATCCAGTCCAAAGTGCTGCATTGTGCTAATGTGCAAACGCCTGTTCCCACAGCCAAGATTTCACTTTTTTCCTGAATGCCAGGAGGGATGGGGTTGATCGTATGTCGCTTTGAAGTGCGTTCCACAGGCAGGGAGCCACCACTGAGAAGGCCCTCTCGTCCCCACCAACCGCGTTTGAGAAGTTGGTGGGAGCGAGAGCAGGGCCTCCCCGGATGATCTTAAATTATGAGGTGGGACATAGAGGCTGATGCGTTCGGACAGGGCCGTAGCCAGGATTTTGATTCGGGGCTGAGTTTGGTTCGGGGGGCTGAGACTGGGTGGAAGAGGGTCTACCCTAGCAAACCTTTTGTATTGTTATCCCAATAACCCCATTAATGTGGGATATAATGAGCATGGTGATCAGATCATGATATGAATAAACATAACAGTTTAAATAATGTACCAGTATGGCCTTTTCGCGGACCACCCTGAGAATTTCGGGGGGGGGGGCTGAAGCCCCCTTAGCCCCCCCCCCTGGCTACATGCCTGCGTTCAGACAAGTCAGCTGGGCCAGAACCTTATAGAGGTCAAAACCAGCACTTTGAATTGAGCTTGGAAATGGACAGGCAGCCAGTGGAGCTGACACAACAGGGGGGTGGTATGCTCCCTGTATGTTGCTCCAGTTAGTAATCTTGGGGCCGCCCGTTGGACTAATTGTAATTTCCGAACTGTCTTCAAAGGCAGCCCCACGTAGAGTACGTTGCAGTAATCTATTCGGGATGTGACCAGAGCGTGGACGACCGTCGCCAGATCAGACTTCCCAAGGTACGGGCGCAGCTGGCGCACGAGTCTTAACTGTGCAAAAGCTCCCCTGGCCACCACTGAGACCTGGTGTTCCAGGCTCAGCTATGAATCCAGGATCACTCCCAAGCTGCAAACCTGCATCTTCAGGGGGAGTGTAACCCCATCCAACACAGGCTGTAACCTTATTTATTGTTTTACTCTATTATTGTTATTACATTTATTATTTTACTCTATTATTATTACATTTACATTATTTTACTCTATTATTACATTAATTTATTCTATGCCTCTCCATTGGCACCCCCTTGTCATAGGGGAGAGGCTTGCGTACCCTAATGAAGTTGTGAGCTATGCTGGCGGTGGCATAAATAGCCACCGGTAGGGCCTCCCATGCCAGACAGGTCACAACCAAAGGGTATGACAAAGAGCTTCAATGGGCAGGATGGGCTCTCTAGCTTTTTGGCAACCATCCTAAAAGAAGGAAAACTCTAATTTCAAACCCAGGCAGATGGTGTTAGTCTAACCCTGTAAGGTCAACCATCTAGAGAAATGGAAACTCAAATCAAACCTACGACCTGAGGACCTCGCCGCCACCGTCCAAGCTTGCTAGGCCCCGGCAGACAAACCTTTGGTTTAAAGCAGTGGTTCTCAACCTTTGTGTCCCCAGGTGTTTTGGCCTACAACTCCCATGAATCCCAGCCAGTTTACCAGCTGTAAGGACTTCTGGGAGTTGAAGGCCAAAACATCTGGGGACCCACAGGTTGAGAACCACTGGTTTAAAGGGTGAGGCCATTTCTGTGAACACTGTGCTCCACCAGAAAAATCCATTGCACAGGCTCGAAGGACACATCCAACCTCTTTAGTCATCAATGCACTTGTAAAAAGCACAAGTCCTTCCTAAGAATCTTAGTTCACGAAGTAATGCCAGAATTTATTCTATTATTGTTATTCTTACATTTAGTCTTTTACTCTAATATTACTGTTATTATTTCATTTCCAGTATTTTACTTCATTACTATTTTTATTACATTTATTATTTTACTCTATTAGTATTAAAAGGATACATAAGCACCTTAATATTGAAGGAGGTTAGAATAATGGTTTAATCAGAGTCTTATCTAAATTGTAGTTTTATGTAAATATTCAAAAACCTTTCAACTACTGATGCCTCAATTAATATAAATTTATTGGTATCTATCTTTATTTTGAAATTTACCAGTAGCTGCTGCATTTCCCACCCTCGGCTTATGCTCGAGTCAATACATTTTCCCAGTTTTTGGTGGTAAAATTAAGTGCCTCAGCTTATATTCGGGTTGGCTTATACTAGAGTATATACAATAGTATGATTCTATAAATGAAATAATCACCCAGTGAAATAAACTACTTGTTCTGTTGGGAGAGGGTGGGAGAATACCACTTTTGGCAGCATCTAAGAAATATCTCAAACAAGACATGCAGATGGGTTCAAAGCGTATTCAAAAATCAATATGTTTATTTAAAATGCCCACTCCCTGGTCTAGAAAGCGGAATATTTTGACTTGGAATCTAAAAGAAAGTACAATCAATACTAATTAAACCAAGTTGTTGTTGTTGTTGTTGTTGTCGTCTGTGCCCCCCAGGAAGATGTCTCACACTTGGGAAACCCATACGGCTTCGACCCATTCCCAATCAGTACTAATTCTAAAAGGAAAGATAGCCAGCAAAGAACCCCAAATAATGATTTTAGACAGGCCAGGATTACCCATAAGGCCAACCTAGGCCATGGCCTAGGGGTGCAAGCCGAGGGGGGGGCAGAGATCACGGACCAAAAAAATGAAAACAAATCAAAACCCAACACGCATGGAGATGAGGAAGGAAGGATACCGGAGGTCCTCCTTTTCAGCACCGCCAATGCTCCTTCCTGAATACCAGCTCCTGCCTCTGCTATTGTTGCACAAATGGCGTATGCGCAGGGGCTCTTGACACTGGCGTCGACGTCGACAGGAGGAAGAATTAACTCCCTCGATGCTGACAGCATCCACTTGCTGGCTCCTTCAGTGCAAGTACAGGAAACTCCATTAAGAACATAAGAAGAGCCATGCTGAATCGGGCCTCAGCCCATCTAGTCCAGCATTCTGTGTCACACAGTGGCCCACTAGTTGTACACAGGGATCTCTAGCAGAAAGGAGGGCAAAACCCTCACCTGCTCCCGACCCCCACAACCAGTACCGGGAAAATCCTGCCTGCCTCCATCAACACAGAGGTGGCACTTGGATGTCCATTTCAGTAACTACTGATTCCTTGGTATCCATGAATCTGTCTAATCCTGCCTTGAAGCTGTCCAGGCTGACAGCTGTCACAACCTCCTCTGGAAGTGAGTTCCATAACCCAATGACCCTCTGGGTGAAGAAATATTTCCTTTATTAGTCCTAACTTTCCTACCTTGGAGCTTCAGGAGTGCCCCTAGTCCTAGTGTTGTGTGACAGAGAAAATATTTTTTCTTTATTCACCTTTTCTATCCCATGCATGATTTTATACACGTCGATCAAGTCACCTCTTAAACGTCTTTCAATGATGAAAAGACCAAGACGTTGCAACCTGATTTCATAAAGGGAGCTGCTCCATCCCTTGGATCATTTTTGTTGCCCTTCTTTGTACCTTTTCCAGTTCCGTTATATCCTTCTTGAGGTGCAGTGACCAGAATTGTACACAGTACTCCAGATGTGGCCTCACCATAGATTTGTAGAGGCAATACAACATTTGCCGACCTATTTTCGATTCCCTTCCTGATCATGCCAAGCATAGAATTTGCTTTTTTTCACTGCTGCAGCGCACTGGGTTGACATCTTCATTGAGCTGTCCACCAAAACCCCAAGATCCCTTTCCTGGTTAGTCTCAGAAAGCTTTGATCCCATCAGTTGATAAGTGTAGTTGGGGTTCTTTGCCCCGATGTGCATGACTTTACACTTGTTTAGGTTAAAATGCATTTGCCACTTTGTTGCCCATTCACTCAATTTCGAGAGATCTTTCTGGAGCTCTTTACAGTCAGTTTCATTTTTAACTACCCTGAAGAGTTTAGTGTCATCTGCAAACTTTGCTACCTCACAATTTACTTCTACATCCAGATTATTTATGAATAAATTAAAAAGTAACGGTCCTAAAACTGAACCTTGGGGTACGCCACTTCTCACCTCTTTCCATCCAGAGAAGTGTCCATTTATTACCACCCTTTGTTTCCTACAGTTTAGCCAGGTTCCAATCCAGGACAAGACCTGTCCCCTGATTCCATGGCTGAAGAGCTTATTTAGGAGCCTTTGGTGAGGGACTTTGTCAAAAGCGCAGTCTGCGCATGCCTTAACACCATGAAAGCTGGTATTCCTCCTCCAAAACAAGGAGGAGACTCCTCCTTACTGGAGAGAGAAGCGCAACTGCCAGCTACGGCACATGCGCAAACCCCAGTACAGGAGAGAAGCCGAATGCGACAAGCCTCGGTATCGAGGAGAAGCGCAGCATCAGTACAGCTGCTGATTACAACGCATGCCGGGTAGGAGCCAAGTGCCTCAAGCCCCAGCATCGGGGAGAAGGCTCCTCCCCCCATGCCTGCATCCATAGTGCCTGCCGAGAGGGAAACTCCTGTGGCGGACCTAGTGGGGCGACACCGGGAGAGCTGGATGCGGGGCCCTAAGGGGGGTGAGCGGATGAAAGGATGTGAGGGGGGGGGCGGTAGAGTTTGGCTTAAAGGGGGCATAATTCCAAAGTGTGGCCTAGGGCGCAAAAATATGTTAATCTGGGCCTGATTTTAGAAATCACAAAGGTTCATTTGTGGGAGAAAGAAAGCATTCAGGTAGAGAGCAGGAGAGAAAAGGAATGCCATATAAACCACATTTATGTGTTTTGAAAACCTTTGGATTGTGGGAATACCAACCAAATCTTGATTTCAGTCACACTGCTTAGATAAATTTAACTGAATTAATTGGGTTTATTTAATAGAGTTAACAGCAACTTTCACCACAATTTTGTCCGTATTTGCTCACACTTGACTCCCCCCCCCCCCCAAACATGTGTCTTTTCTACATGCTCACAATTTCAGACTGAGATTTCTTATCTGATGAAACTGTTAACGGTTCCTGTAACATCCAGCAGACTGATGGATTTATCTTGGAATCACGAACATCTTTCACACAGAAAAGCAAACTTGCATCTATACAACTATCTGAACAGTCATCTGCTCAACAAAACCAAGTCTGACACACCCTCGACATCCAAAGCTATAATGATAGTTGCCAATTCTACCCTCTTTGTGCAATCCAACACCGTAATTATATGTTGCACAAACTGATAACTCTGCTCCACATTCTGAAAATTAATGCTATTTATGGTAATACTGAAATGTCCAATTCTGAACTCACCTGCCCATTTAATGATCTAATGTATCACCCAACTGTGCAAAGAGGGACATGAACCTTCTTCAAAGTATTACTCAGCATTGTAGAAGTACAGTCAGCTTTTCATATTGGCATTTTTCATTTTTGCAGATGTCATTGAGAATTGTACAAAATGGATGGGGAGGCATTGGCTAAAGAGTAAACCTTTTGCAATCAGGATAACAAAGAAGCAAACAGCCAGCAAAATCGCAAGGCCACCAGTTTGAGGAAAGGAATCGTTGTGATGTGTACAAAATGTGGAGTACTTTGGAACAGAACTGTGTTTCACAGCCATGACAACAAATCGTTTAAAGTATGTGTAGGGCAACTGAACACCTTCCCTCGTTGCATGGATAGGGAGATAACATGAGATTAAAGCCAGGCACATATAGAAACAGTTTCAATTCAGAGCCCCCGGTGGTGCAATGGGTTAAATCCTTGTGCCAGCTGAACTACTGACCAAAAGGTTGACGGTTCGAATATGGGGAGTGGGGTGAGCTCCCATCTGTCAGCTCCAGCTTCCCATGAGAGAAGCCTCCCACGGGATGGTAAAACATCTGGGCATCCCCTGGGAAACGTCCTTACAGCCAATTCTCTCACACCAGACGTGACTTGCACCTTTTCAAGTCCCTCCCAGCATTGAAAAAAAATTGTTCAGAGCATCCATGTTCGTTTCAGATTTGCAGAAGCGGAGTTACCCATGAGGTGCCATTATGCATATGGATATGTATTGTGCAAGGACATGCAATGCAAACTGCATATACAGTAGATGTGTACTGTGTGTGTATGCATGTTTGGTTTTGTAACTGACAGTCTAATTTTGTGTCTTGGTTTAATTGCACAATAGCCGCCATTCATAACAAGATTTGCGGAGCAGAGTTAATGCACAATTCTTCACAGAGAGCCTCAAACTACGCAATCTCAGCGTAGGGACATCAGCTAATGTCTTCACCGAATAAGGTGTAGCCTAACTCATGCTGTCCTGATGCACAATGTTGTTGCAAAGGACAGAAAGAATGTAAAAATGTATCATTTAAAAGAAAAGTCTGTTCACAAATACGGAGTTGGACTGAGTGTGGCTTCCTGAGACTTCTGCTGCAACCCCTTCAGACTTTGCTTGTTTGTATACGACTTCATGTCACTGGTTAATTTATGGCAACCTTGTAATTTCATAGAGTTCTCCTAGGTAAATACTCAGAGCTGATTTTGTCATTTCCTTCCTCTGAAACCTTGTCTACAGCACTTAGTATTAGTTGGTGTTCTCCCATCAAAGTATTAACCAGGAGACACTTTCACTTTACAGTGTTCTAGCAAGTTTGTTTGCTTTCATTGAAGGTCTCCTGCCTCTAGCGCAGCGATTCTCAACCTGGGGGTCAGGACCCCTGGAAGGGGGGGGGGGTTGGTCATGAGGGGTTTTCAGAGGGGTCACCAAAGACCATCAGAAAACAAATATTTCTACTGGTCTTTGGAACCTCCGTTGGTAGAGAAGGCTAAAGATCTCCCCGCCTGGCCTTTTGTGACTTTTTGGAAACAAATTGTGAATCCTCTCACCAAAAGTCCTCCTTTGCTGTGATTGGCCAACCTCTCAGCCGGCCTCTCAGCGAAGGGGAGAGCTGTTTCTGAGACTCCAAGCAGAGAGGGGAGAGCAGGAGTGCTCGGCACATGAAAGCATGGTGTGCATGTGCAGGCAAGGGAGAGCGTGTGAGGATGGAGGGAGACTCGTCCAAGCGACTCCCTTCAAGGAATGGAGGTTCTGTTTGGAAAGTTCGGCCCAATTCTATCAATGGTGGGGTTCAGAATGCTCATAGACAAGACCTGGGCAACCTACGGCCCACGGGCCAGATGTGGCCCGGTAGCTGATTCTGTCCGGCCCGGGGAGAAGGGCGGCGGGGGCGGGGCCAAGAGGAAGGGGTGCCACTGCCGCCATCCCATTGTGGGCTGTGGGGCCTGCGTTGGCAGACAGCCCGCTGCTCCGGAGAACAATCGGAGGAGCGGCGGCTTTTGAGTGTCTGCCATCCTGGGAGGCGATCCGGGCCTGCAGCGGGAGCAGTCGGCAACCTGCGGCGGCTGATCGCCCTGGTGACCTGGAAGACTTGATTGTCTTCCAGGTCGCCAAGGTGATCAGCCGCCTCAGATCGCCGACTGCTCCCGCTGCAAGCCCGGATCGCCTCCCAGGATGGCAGGCACTCCAAAGCCGGGATGGCAGGCACTCCATGGCAGGGCGATCAGCTGGGGAACGGCTGGGGTGAGAGCAGGCGGAGGCCTGCAGCCTCTGATCGTCTGTTGCTCTGCTGCGGTGGTGGCTGGGTCCGCTTTGTCATCCTCTGGGCTGGGTCCATAGGGCCATTCCATCTTGGGATCCTTCCTCTCTTGAGGATGTCAGCCTCTATCTTGGTTCGCACCTTGTCTCCCTTGAATTTCATTTTATTTTTTTAGTGGTTTTATTATTATTTTATAATAATTTTATAATAATATTATAATATAATAAATAATATAATATAATGTGATGTTATATTATAATTTAAATATATTATAATGTCTATATATACACTATAGTATATAATTATGATATTAATACTAATAATATATGAATATTTCTTGATATATTAATATGTTAATATTAATGATGTGTAATATATAGTAAATATATATAGTAAATAAATAAATAATGTAGATTAGAATGTAGTTCAGCCTTTAGACTGTAGGCCAGGGGTGCTCACACCTTTTCAGCATGGGAGGCCCTCCACAATATTTTTTGAGCTGCCTCGTGGTGGCCTTGGGCAGTTGGGAAAAATAATGTGATCTACCACTCTGTCATAGACTGTAGGTGAACTATAAATCCCAGTAACTACAACTCCCAAATGTTAAGGTCTATTTTCCCCAAACTCCACTAGTGTTCACATTTGGGCATATTTATTATCCATGCCAAGTTTGGTCCATCATTGTTTGTATCCACAGTGCTCTCTGGATGTAGGTGAACTATAACTCCAAAACTCAAGGTCGATCCCCACTAAACCCTTCCAGTATTTTCTGTTGATAATGGGAGTTCTGTGTGCCAAGTTTGGTTCAATTCTATCACTAGTGGAATGATCTTTCATTGTAGGTTAACTCTAAATCCCAGCAACTACAACTCCCAAATGACAAAATGAACTCCACCAAACTCCGCTAGTATTAAAATTTGGGCATATCGGATATTTGTGCCAAATTTAGTCCAGTGAATGAAAATACACCCTGCATATCAGATATTTACATTATGATTCATAACAGTATCAAGATTACAGTTATGAAGCAGCAACCAAAATAATGTTATGGTCGGGGGTCACCACAACATGAGGAACTGTATTAAGAGGTCACAGTGTTAGGAAGATTGAGAAACGCTTCTCTAGCACTACAGTTGCTAAAGAAACATCAAGCAGCATAAGATTTGTGTCACAATTATCGATATGTTTTCCTTCCTTTCTATAGCACTACGTAACGTCTATTGAATGAAATGGAACAGTATTCCGCCACTTTAAGCAAACGGAAGTGTATAGAAACAATGAGGTCTGGAGACAAAGGAGGAACATGTATCTTAAGATTTGTCATTTAGGGTGAAGTATTTACAAATTCTCAGCCAACGTGCTCCAGTTGATCACTAAGAACTCCATGATTTCATAGGTTGCAGATAATGATGGCCAAAGTGGAATGAGTATACTACAATTATGTGGTGTGAATGGGCTCCTATTGTGATGATAACAGCAGATTACCACCCTATCCTCCCACTGTGCCAAAATGCATTCATAAGAACATGAAATTTTGAGCAAATAGGACCAGAACTCTCCCCAGAAGATGCCTAAACTAAAAATAACATGTTTTGAACATATCATGAGAAAACAGGGCACATTAGGGGAAAAATAATATTCCTTAGCAAAGTAGAAAGAAGTAAGAAAAGAAGATATATTCAATCAAAGTAACAGTTCTGAACTTGTAAGGCCTGAGCAGGGATGTTGTTGACAGTGACTTAAAGATCTCTTCTTCATTAGGTCTTCATAAGCTGAAGTTGATTTGACCACAAGTCAAAGATCTCTACTTTGACATATCAGAAATATCATGAAGTACATTGTTAAAAAACTACCCTTGCCAGAATTTACTCGGCAACGGAATAGATCACAACTACAGTAATATAGGTAAAGGTTTTCCCCTGAAATTAAGTCCAGTCATGTCCAACTCTGAGGGTTGGTGCTCATCTCCATTTCTAAACCAAAGAGCCGGCGTTGTCCATAGACACCTCTAAGGTCAAGTGGCCAGCATGACTGCATGGAGCTCCGTTATCTTCCCGCTGGAGTGCTACCTATTGATCTACTCACATTTGCATGTGAGGTTGGCAGAAGCTGGGGCTAACAGCAGGAGCTTACCCCGCTCCCCAGATTCGAACCTGTGACCTTTCGGTCAACACGTTCAGCAGCTCAGCAGTTTACCGCACTGCATTACTGTCATTAGTAAAGATTCAACTAGGAGCAACAGACCAAGTCTTAAATACCTGAAGGACAATGAATTGAACTCTCTGAATTACATTAGACTAGTGGTTCCCAACTAGATGTTTTGGCCTTCAATTTCTTAGAAGAATATTAGTGTAATCCAGTGTTTCCCAACCACTGTGACGTGGCACACTAGACCTCCTGCTGTGCCGCGAGAAAAGCTCTCTGCCCCCCTTCCTTCCCCCCTCCTCCTGCTGCTTGCGGGAGGAGGAGGAAGGGCCGGGTGGCGAAGAAGGAAAAGAAGGGGCCGGGGCGCCGCCTCCTTCGGTCGTTTCCCCAGCCAGCCTCCAATCCGCCATGACCCTCACCCCTCAGTTGCTGAAGCCACGTGGAGGAGCCCCTCCCACTGAAGCCCGTCCACCGCTCATGCTCCTCCTCTGTGGGAGAGCTGGAGCTGGGGAGGGGGCGGGACATGGTGCAGCCTGGCTCCGCCCCTCCCCCGGCTTCGGCACTCCCAGTAGCTTCTCCAGCCTTGAGGTGGCAGTGCCAAGCCAGCATTGTGCTGGCTCTGCCACCGCTGGCTTGGCATTGCCCCCCCTCAAGGCTGGAGAAGCTGCTGGGAGAGCTGAAGCCGGGGGGAGGGGGCAGGGTATGGCGTGGCCTGGCTCCATCCCCTCCCCCTCCTTCGGCACTCCCAGCAGCTTCTCCAGCCTTGAGGTGGCAGTGCCAAGCCAGCATTGTGCTGGCTCTGCCACCGATGGCTTGCCACTGCCCCCTTAAGACTGGAGAAGCTGCTGGGAGAGCTGAAGCCGGGGGAGAGGGTGGGGCATGGTGCGACCTGGCTCTGTCCCCTCCCCCCAGCTTTGGCACTCCCAGAGCTGCTCCCAGCAGGCCACCATCCCCCAGCCGTTCTTTACTGTGTTAGAGTGTCATTTTGTGTCATTTTGGTTGGTGGTGTGCCCGCGGATTTTTTTAATGTTAAAATTGTGCCGCGGCTCAAAAAAGGTTGGGGAACACTGGTGTAATCAACACGTCAACATACAAAGCTTTAAAACCAGAATTGGGGATTTGCTTTCAAATACTGATAGCTAGCATGGTACAGTGATTTAAGTGTTGCACCAGGGTTCAGATCCCAACTTGGCCATGGACACCCTCTGACCAATCTTGGGCAAGTTACACACTCTCCGCTCCCCAAAAAATCCTCTAAAACCCTATGATACAGTCATCTTAGGTTGGAATCGTCTTGAAGGCAGACAACAGCAAAAGAACAATTCAAATGTCACATCATTCACGAGGGAATAACATGGTAGGCTAAGCCATTTTGAGCTGCCGAATAACCATCCCTTTTCCCATAGGTTGAGAAAATGGATAAGGAAGCATTCCCCATCTTGAGCAATAGATCAAGATAAATAAGACTCAAACAATGGGGCATTTCAAGATCCAGAGAGGCTCCACAGTTGCCAGCTTTGTGAGTTTATTCTAAGTGGCATTTGTGCACTCTTGAGAATATTTCCTGCTCTTCTATCCCACCCCAAATAACATCTTTCAGCAGCACTTTTCTTGAGTTCAGCATCTTTTGCTGTGTTGGAAGAAAGAGGCCTTTGTGATGGACAGCTCTGCCGCTGAGACACCCCTCCTCCTTGTCTTCCTTGGAATTCCTTTGCTTTTGCAGATTAAATTACACTCAGCAATCTTCCTAAGGTCAACAGCACTGAGGATTGGGGGGGGGGGGGTTCATTTTTTTTCTTGCTATTTTCATTTGGCTCTTGGAAAATATAATCCCATGAGGTCAACGTGGATTTTTATAAAATCAATTTCTGCATCAGTTAAATATTAAAACATATTAAATCTGCTTTTCGAGAGCTATGTCTAGCGTTAGTGCAGAATTCCCACCAAAGTTTGGAAAATTCATTCTCACACCTTTTTAAGGCCACGACTTCTCGGTTTTCTTTCAGTGGCAACCCAGGATCAGAAAGGACTTTGCAACTTCTCCATGTGTGCTCAGGAGATTTCAGCCTTCTAGCTTTGACCATCCTCTTAATTTCATATGGAAAGTCACTTTTCAAATTGGAGGGAATTCACATCGGAGAGAATTTTTCCAAAAGAGGATCTGGTACTGAGGAATTCCATTCCAAAAAGGCATAGGGACAACGGCAGCTGATGCCCAATGAGGGCAGTGGGCCAGAGGGTGAGATCACAAAAAGCGGAGCCAGAGCGTTAGGAGATGCTACGCCAACAAGATATCATCTGTTACCTGGTTTGCTCCCTCACAAAACCAGCTGGGACGCAGTTACCAGGCGTGTGTGCACACAAAAAGAAAGCACTACCCAAGACAACAATTCTACGCCCTCAATGTGACTTTCCTTCAGTTCCCAAATATGTAGCATTGTAGAAAGTGAAACATTGACCGTTGTAAATAACTACATTTGCTGTGTTCACATTCCCTTGGTGACTTTCCTCGGCCCTTTTCTATGGATGCCTAGATTGTTAGATCTTAGATCTAACAATATAGACAGTGTTTCTAGCACATCTGATCCCCTCCCTGTTGTCCATTTTAGAGAGGATGCTCTTTGGGTGAAGACTTGGTAACTCCCAAATGTCGAGGCTTTCCCAGAATAAGCCAAGATTGATTTCAATCTGAAATGAGTGACCACTTTTATACACAGAGTTGAATGTGGTTTTAATGGCAATGTGGTTTTCATGTATTTCTGTTTTTATGTATTTTAATATGCTGTTTTAAGATGTTTTACATTTGTATAGCATTGAATATTGCTGTAACCACTTTTATACACAGAGTTGAATGTGGTTTCTGAGTCCCTCCATGGAGGTGAGAAGGTCGGGGTACAAAAATTTTAAATAAATAGTGTTTCTAACACAGCATTTCTCAACCTGGGGGTTGGGACCCCTGGGGGGTCATGAGGGGCATGTCAGAGGGGTTGGTTGCCTAAGACCATCAGAAAACACAGTATTTTCTGTTGGTCATGGGGGTTCTGTGTGGGAAGTTTGGCCCAATTCTATCATTGGTGGGGTTCAGAATGCTCTCTGATTGTAGGTGAATATAAATCCCAGCAACTACAAATCCCAAATGTCAAAATCCGCCACTGTTCACATTTGGGCATATTGAGTATTCATGCATGTTTGGTCCAGATCCATCATTGTTTGAGTTCACCGTGCTCTCTGGATGTAGATGAACTACAACTCCAAAACTCAAGGTCAATCCCCACCTAATCCTCCCAGTATTTTCTGTTGGTCATGGGAGTTCTGTGTGCCAAGATTGGTTCAATTGAATTGTTGGTGGAGCTCAGAATGCTCCCAGCAACTACAACTCCCAAATCAATCCCCCCACCAACCTCACCAGTATTCAAATTTGGGCGTATCAGGTTTTTGTGCCAAATTGGTCCAGTGAATGAAAATACATCCTGCATATCAGATATTTACATTACGATTCGTAACAGTATCAAAATTGTAGTTACTAACTAACTAACTTTATTTCTTATGAGTCGCCCTCCACCAAAGGTGCTCTGGGCGAATTACACAATCAAAATAAACAGGTTACATAGTCACCGCTTGTTACTAACCAATCATAGGCTCTTACGAAGTAGCAACTAAAATAATGTTATGGTTGGGGGACGTCACAACATCAGGAACTGTATTAAGGGGTTGCGGCATTATGAAGGTTGGGAAACACTGTTCTAACATCTCAACTAAAGTTACCCTAAAGTGAGAAATATGGGTACTGAGGGAGAGAACTCTTATTTGGAGGGCAATGTTCCCATTTTTCTCTCATCTAGTAGCTACAACTCAGAAGATATACTTTTCCCCATGAGTCACTTATTCAAGGATTTGTACTGCTGTGTACCAAGGACATGCTGTAGTGTGAAGCTTCCCCATGTACCCAACATACTCCTTTCCATTCTTTACTCTTACCCAGTTTTATGGTACAGCAGTTTGAGCAATAGACTACAATGCGGGACACTAGAGTTCAAATCTCAACTTGGCCATGAGTGATGCTGGGCAAGTCACAGACTCTCAGCCTCAAAGGAAGGCAAAAGCAGACTCCTTCGTGCTAGACTAGCCCATGCAGGGCCGTAGCCAGGATTTTGATTCGGGGGGGGGGGGTGAGTTTGGTTCGGGGGGGGGCTGAGACTGGGTGGAAGAGGGTCTACCCTAGCAAACCTTTTGTATTGTTATCCCAATAACCCCATTAATGTGGGATATAATGAGCATGGTGATCAGATCATGATATAAGTGCACATAACAGTTTAAATAATGTACCAGCAAGGCCTTCTCGCAGTTCACACTGAGAATTTCGGGGGGCTGAAGCCCCCTTAGCCCCCCCCCCTGGCTACATGCCTGAGCCCATGGGATTCTGGACCATCTCGCCTTCAAGGGGAAAAGCAGAATATTATTCCCAAGAGGGACCTTTACAAAACTAAAATACTACTGAGTACAAGGTTAGAGAGAACACTTGGGAGGTATGGGGATTGGAGTAGACCAGGCATGGGAAACTTTGGCCCTTCGGGTGTTTTGGACTTCAACTCCCACAATTCCTTACAGCCAGTAGGCTGTTAGGAATTGTGGGAGTTGAAGTCCAAAACACCTGGAGGGCCAAAGTTTGCCCATGCCTGGGATAGACTCAAAATTTGCAGAATATTTTTAAAGGAGTGGAATGGTGTATCCTAGGAAAGAGGGTGGTTGGCTAACTGCGCCACTGGGACTGTGGCGTAGCTGGCTGGGTGTCAACTGCATTAAAGATCACTACTGACCGAAAGGTCATGAAGCCAGCCCGGGTTGGAGTGAGCTTCTGGCCAATTGTGTAGCTTGTTGTCGACCTTTGCAACCCGAAAGACAGTTGCATCTGTCGAGTAGGAAATTCAGGTACCACCTATGTGTGGGGAGGCTAATTTAACAAAATTTACAAGGCCATAAAAAATCTTCAGCAAAAAGCATTCGGGAATGCGGAAAAGTACTTCATCAGTGTCGCAGATGGATGGTGAAGCGACAGCTTCCCTGGTGGCCAGGAGTTGGAATGTTAAATAGCCTCTGACTGTCTGTCTATATGTGTTGTGTATCTATGGCATTGAATGTTTGCCATGTATATGCACATTGTAATCCGCCCTGAGTCCCCTGCGGGATGAGAAGGGTGAAATATAAATACTGTAAATAAATAATAAATAAATAAATTGGAGTAGTCCACATAGTAACATTTTGTTTGGGGACCTAACTTGTATGTCACTTACTATTTTCTTCTGCACCATCTACATTGCCTTACACCTCATTCATACCACCAGCCAGTCTATTTTTGTGGTGTTTTGTGGAGGAAAAATATTCCAGTATTACCCTCATTTCATTATAGAAGCAGCAGTTACAATTTTTGGATGATTTTATCTATTCATTTTAGCTCAAGAAAAGAAAAAGAAAGAAAATGAGAGAAAAGCCAATACAAAATCATAAAACGGTACGCTTGGAAGGCGACCAAACCAAAAGATGACATTCTTTTGGTTCCTACTGCATTTCTGACAGGAACCACAGCCTCATGAGTAAAAGACACCAGAAAATATGTGTATGTGTATATATGTATAGCACAGTTTGAACTTTTGACTGCTTTGTGTAGAAATGAAATTCAAGAAAAATGTTTATGCATCGTGGATTTTTTTTTAAAAAAAAATCTCCCAACACAAAATCCTGCACAAAGTTCATATTCCAACTTGTATTTTTACTGATTGATCGACTGCATATCTATGCCGCCTTTCTCCCATAGTGATTCTTACTCATTTGCTTTATTCAGGTCAGGGGTCACCATACATACTTTAGGCACCGAAAGCCCAACCTTACAACACAATCTGATATCGGGAACAATTTGGATCCATTATTTCGGACATCATCCCATAACAATAAGATTTCTTTGTATCATCCTTCCTCCACTTGAACGAAAGAGCCCCAAAACCTGAGTAGTAATCATTTTAAAAGCTCAGTCACTGCCTTGCTTCATTCCCAAAGATAAAAGCCATGGTTGCTATGAGTTTTCCGGGCTGTATGGCCATGTTCCAGAAGCATTCTCACCTGACGTCTTGCCCACATCTATGGCAGGCATCCTCAGAAGTTGTGAGGTATTCATTTATTTATTTACTTTACTTATATTCTGCTCTTTCCACCCCGAAGGGGACCCAGAGCGGATTACAGGTACACATACTTAGCAGACAATCCCTGCCGTTTCCACATACACACATATAGACGAACAGAGACACACTCTGGCCACCAGGGGGAGCTGACACTCTCCTCATCTCTCAGCGTTCCCAGCGTCCCTTGTTGTTCCTTCCACATTACTCAGCATTCCTGGAGTTCCTTAATTGTCTCATAATTCAGTCAAAATTTGCCTCCCCACTTAATGTGGTACCTTTATCTCCTACTTGACAGATGCAACTGTCTTTTGGGCTGCAAAGGTCGACAGCAGGCTATACTGAAAGGTCGAGCACCCACCACGACCCGGGCAGGCCTCGAACTCATGACCTACTGGTAAGAGAGATCTTATGCAGCTGACACTTAGCCAGCTGCGCCACATTCCCGGTGCTATACCATACCAGGTATGGTATATTGGAAACTAGACAAGTGAGGTTTATATATCTGAAGAAGGTCCAGAGTGGGAGAAAGGACTCTTGTCTGCTTGAGGCAAATGTGAATGTTGCAATTAATCACCTTGATTAGCATTGAAAAGCCTTGCAGCTTCAAAGCCTGGCCGATTCCTACCTGGGGGAATCCTTTGTTGGGAGGTGTTAGGAATCAGCCAGGCTTTGAAGCTGCAAGGCTTTCAATGCTGATCAAGGTGATTAATTGCAACATTCACACTTACCTCCAACAGACAAGAGTTCTTTCTCCTACCCTGGACCTTCCACAGATATATAAACCTCACTTGTCTAGTTTCCCACAGACCCCACAACATCTGAGGCTGCCTGCCATAGATGTGGGTGAAATGTCAGGAGAGAATGCTTCTGGAACATGGCCATACAACTTGGAAAACTCACAGCAACCCAGTGATTCCAGCCATGAAAGTCTTCGACAACAGATAAAAGCCATGATCAGTGGAATGAAAGGACTGGAATTGGCTCAACTAGGTGGGAGATGTCTTCTAGAAGGCCGAGATTCATACTCTTTGGAGGGAAAATATGTGCAGGTCCAGGAGTGTGCTGAAGGGAAGGGAAGTCTGTTTGGGTTGTTTTGAGTTTTCCGGACTGTATGGCTATGTTCCAGAAGCATTTTCTCCGGACGTTTTGCCTGCATCTATGACAGGCATCCTCAGAGGTTGTGAGGTCTGTTGGAAACTAGGCAAGTGGGGTTTATAGATCTGTGGAATGTCCTGGGTGGGAGAAAGAACTCTTGTTTGTTTGAGGTAAGTGTGAATGTTGCAATTGGCCAGCTTAATTAGCATTTAATGGCCTAGCAGTTTCAAGGTCTGGCATCTTAAGTCATGAGATAATGCTTATGGAACATGGTCATACAGCTGGGGGGGGGGGGACTCACAACAACCCAGTGATTCCGGCCACGAAAGCCTTCTACAGTACATAAAAGGTCTGTTGTTTGGCACCTGAAGACTATAATAAATGGCCTGAGGGGAGATTGGACAAAAAGACCACTCCCTTCTCCCCCCTTTCAGTTCCCTTCCTTCTCCTATTGTTCTAAATGGCAGGCTCTCCCCCTCTTTGGGCTGAACATGCAAAGGTTAAAGGGTAAGAAATAAGGGGGAAATACCTCCACTTCAGACCTGGCAAACAATTGTGAAAATGTTTCACCTCAATTAATTAATTAATTAATTAAATTAATTTATTTACAACATTTATATCCCGCTCTTCTCACCCCAAAAGAGGACTCAGAGCGGCTTACAAGTTTTATGTACATACAATATATATAATTAGTATAGAACAATATTAGTATTATATATTACTATATTGTACTATACTGCTATACTGTCATATTATTAGTAATATTACATGTAATATACAATATATAATGATTATCTTGTATTATTATTAGTATTATATTGTATTACATGATAATATTATCAATATATGTGTAGGCCTATACAATATATTATAATATTAACACAACACAATATTGATATTCTATATTACTATATTGTATTATACTACTATACTGTAATATTATTAGTAATATTACACGTAATATAAAATATATAATGGTTATCTTGTATTATTATTATATTGTATTACATGATAATATTATCAATATATGCGTATACAACATATTATATTATTAGCACAACACAATATGAATATTATGTATTACTATATTGTATTATACTATCCTGTAATATTATTAGTAAAATTACATGTAATATAAATATATAATTATAATATTGTATTATTACTAGTATTATATTGTATTACATGATATAATCAATAAATGTGTATACAATATATTATATTAGCACAACACAATATTGATATTATGTATTACTATATTGTATTATACAATCCTGTAATATTTTTAGTAAAATTACATGTAATATAAATATATATTATTAGTAAAATTACATGATATAATCAATAAAATACAATATAATACAATATTGATATTATGTATAATATTGTATACTGTAATATTATTAGTAAAATTACATGTAATATAAATATATAGTTATAATATTGTATTATTATTATTAGTATTATATCGTATACATTATATTATTAGCATAGAACAATATTAGTATTATATATTACTATATTGTACTATACTACTAGCATAGCACAATAATAGTATTATATATTACTATATTGTACTATACCACTATACTGTATTATTAGTAATATTACATATAAAATGGAATATGTAATTATTATATTGTATCATTATTAGTATTATATTGTATTACATTATAATATTATCAATATTATATGTGTATATATTATTAGCACAGCACAGTAGTATTATATATTACTATATTGTATTGTACTATACTACTACATGTAATATAAAATATATAATTATTATATTGTATTATTATTAGTATATTGTACTGCATTATATTATCAATATTATATATGTATACAGTATATTATATTATTAGCACAACACAATATTAGTATTATATATTACTATATTGTACTATACCACTATACTGTAATACTATTAGTAGTATTACATGCAATATTCTGTAGCAGACATCACCACAAATCAGCCCATCATGTTGGTGAGCTTGGTCTTTTTTTGTCTCTTGCAGGAGAAAGACACCAATGCCTCTGCTTACCTTGCAGCTGCTTGAACCTTCCTTCCAACTGATTGTAATTGTATGGCACCGAGGAAGTGTAACCAGGGGACAAGGATCCGGGTGTGCCAGCAGAATTTTGTATTTCCATTTAGGAGGAGGAGGAAGGTGGCCCCCAAAGGCCAGGTCCCTGCATGCAAACCAGCCAGCAGGGAGGGAAAAGGGGGGCTCCTTGGAAATGGGGTGGTTCCAAAACAAAACACAATCAAAATAGCAGATGAAGCTCCCAAAATGCAAATCCCAGTTTCCTTCCTCACACCATTTCCTAGGATGCCTTTGAAGATCAATAATAGAAGGATCTCTTTCCTCTGCTCCCCCAAAAGCAATCCAAACTCAAACCAACGTGGTGCAGTAATAGCCAATGGGATCCTTGTGTTGCTAGGCTCAACAACCATGCAATTAAAAAAAAATAGCATGCAGGATTAACACACAAAAAAAGCCTTGGACTCTCTCTCTTTCTCCTTTCCTCTCTTTCTTTGCCTCCTTCCCAATCCTTGCTTCCAGCACCTCTCACACACCTCCAAGCTTTTTGGGCTGGTTTGTAGCAGAATCAGGAGCCCCTCACTGGCTCTGCCGTGGTGACGTCACTCCGATTTGCATAGAGCATTGTAGAGGGAGCCCAGGCTGTACCAAAGGGAGCCAAGCGGGAGGGGAGGCCGAGGGGAGGAGAAGGCGATCTTCAGTGCGCCCTCGGCCGCATCCTGGCTTTGGCCCCTCGAAGAGCATCCCTCGCCTCCCTGCCTCTGCCCTGGAGGTGGAGCCGGCCCTTGAGGCACACTTTCCCAAAGGGAAGGCAGGCCTATGGACGGACACACACCCCTTTCCCAAGCAGGCAGAGGCAGCGTGAAGAGGAGCCACAATGGGACCTTCCCAACCCCGGGCTGGTGAAATTACACTCGGTCGGCTCTTTTGTTTGAGCCTCGCGTAACGGAAAAGTCTCCGGTTACGGTTTATCGCCTGGAAAGGAGGGCAGCTTCCTTCCTGGATGTTCAATAATGTACTCCGAGGAGGAGGGAGAGAGAGAAGCCAAGGAAGGGGAAAGGGAAAGAAGGTAGCCAACCCTCCAAGAGAGAAGGGGTAGTCATGGAAGGTGCAGCATCAGGCCATCAAAGAGATACAGTTGAGCATTCCTTAGACTCAGAGGAAAAGGGGAGAGGCCAAGGAAGGAAGGAAGGAAGGAAGGAAGGAAGGAAGGAACCCTCCAAGAGAGAAGGGGTAGTCATTGAGGGTGTAGCATTAAGCCATCAAAGAGATACAAGTTGAGCATTCCTTAGAGGATGAGGGAAGAGGCCAAGGAAGGAAGGAAGGAAGAAGGAAGGAAGGAAGGAAGCCTCCAAGAGAGAAGGGGTAGTCATTGAGGGTGTAGCATTAAGCCATCAAAGACATACAGTTGAGCATTCCTTAGACTCAGAGGAAAAGGGGAGAGGCGAAGGAAGGAAGGAAGGAAGGAAGGAAGGAAGGAAGGAAGGAAGGAAGGAAGGAAGGAAGGAACCCTCCAAGAGAGAAGGGGTAGTCATAGCATTAAGCCATCAAAGAGATACAAGTTGAGCATTCCTTAGAGGATGAGGGAAGAGGCGAAGGAAGGAAGGAAGGAAGGAAGGAAGGAAGGAAGGAAGGCTCCAAGAGAGAAGGGGTAGTCATTGAGGGTGTAGCATTAAGCCATCAAAGAGATACAAGTTGAGCATTCCTTAGAGGATGAGGGAAGAGGCCAAGGAAGGAAGGAAGGAAGGAAGGAAGGGAAATGGAAAGGAAGTAGCCAACACTCCAAGAGAGAAGGGGTAGTCATGGAAGGTGCAGCATCAGGCCATCAAAGAGATACAAGTTGAGCATTCCTTAGACTCAGAGGAAAAGGGGAGAGGCCAAGGAAGGAAGGAAGGAAGGAAGGAAGGAAGGGAAATGGAAAGGAAGTAGCCAACACTCCAAGAGAGAAGGGGTAGTCATTGAGGGTGTAGCATCAGGCCATCAAAGAGATACAAGTTAAGCATTCCTTAGAAGAGGAGGAGAGAGGCCAAGGAAGGAAAGAAGGAAGGGAAATGGAAAGGAAGTAGCCAACTCTCCAAGGGAGAAGGGATAGCCATTGAGGGTGTAGCATCAGGACATCAAAGAGATACAGTTGAGCATTCCTTAGAGCAGTCTTTCTCAACCAGTGTGCCGTGGCACACTAGTGTGCCGTGACAGACATCCTGCTGTGCCGCGAAAAAAGCTCTCTGCCCCCCTTCCTCCCCCTCCTGCTGAACTCCTGCTGCTTGGGGGGAGGAGGAAGGGCCGGGCAGTGGCGAAGAAAAAGAAGAAGGGACCGAGGCGCCGCCTCCTTCGGCCGTTTCCCCAGCCAGCCTCCAATCCGCCATGACTCCCACCATGACTCTCGCCCCTCGCTTGCTGAAGCCGTGTGGAGGAGGAGCTCAGCCCACTGAAGCCCGTCCACCGCTCATGCTCCTCCTCTGTAGGAGAGCTGAAGCTGGGAGGAGGGGGTGGGGCATGGCGTGGCCTGGCCCCCTCCCCCGGCTTCGGCACTCCCAGCAGCTGCTCCAGCCTTGAGGGGACAGTGCCAAGCCAGCATTGTGCTGGCTCTGGCACCGCTGGCTTGGCACTGCCCCCTCAAGGCTGGAGCAGCTGCTGGGAGAGGTGAAGCCGGGGGTAGGGGGCAGGGCATGGCACAGCCTGGCTCCGCCCCCTCCCTGGCTTTGACACTCCCAGCAGCTGCTCCCAGCAAGCCACCAACCCCCAGCCGTTCTTTACTGTGTTAGAGTGTCATTTTGTGTCATTTTGGTTGGTGGTGTGCCCCCGGATATTTTTAATGTTAAAAGTGTGCCGCGGCTCAAAAAAGGTTGAGAAACACTGCCTTAGAGGAGGGGAGAGGCCAAAGAAGGAAGGAAATGGAAAGAAAGTAGCCAACTCTCCAAGATTGAAGCATTATTCATTGAAAAGTATAACATCAGGCTATCAAAAAGATACAAGTAGACCATTCCTTAGAGGAGGAGGGGAAAGGCCAAGGAAAGAAGGAAGGGAAAAGGAAAGGAAGTAGCCAACTCTCCAAGGGAGAAAGGATGTTCATTGAGGGTGCAACATCAGGCCATCAAAGAGATGCAAGTTGAGCATTCCTGAGAAGAGGAGGGGAAAGGCGAAGGAAGGAAGGGAAGGAAATGGAAAGAAGGTAGCCAACTCTCCAAGAGAGAAAGGATAGTCATTGAGTGTAGCATCAGGCCATCAGTGAGATACAGGTTGAGCATTCCTTAGAGGAGGAGGGGAAAGGCCAAGGAAGAAAGGAAAGGAAATGGAAAGAAAGTAGCCAAATCTCCAAGGGAGAAGGGATAGTCATTGAAGGTGAGGCATCCAAAGCTCTAGGTGCTCTTGCTGCCTATTACAGGGGAAACCAGCTGATTCCAAATCCATCTAAGATACAGACATGTGCTTTTCATCTTAAAGCAGACAGGCATCCCGAGCTCTGAGGATTACCTGAGAAGGAATCCCACTGGAGCATTGCAGCACACCCAAATACCTGGGAGTGACCCTGGACCACTCTCTGATTTATAAGAAACACTTCTTGAATATCTAGCAAAAAGTGGGCACTAGAAAGAATATCGTACAAAATATGACCGGCACAACCCGGGAATCACAACCAGATACAGTGAAGACATCTGTCCTTGTTTCTTGCGACTCTGCTGCTGAGTATGCATGCCCAGTGTGGAAAACATCTCACCAACTTAAAACAGGATGTAGCTCTTAATGAGACAGGCTGCATTATCACAGAAAGTCTACGCTCCACACCACTGGAGAAATTATACTGTTTAGCTGGTATTACACCACCTGGCATCCGCCAAGAAGTAGCAGCCAGCAACGAAAGGACCAAGGCATTGACATCTTCAGCCCAACCTCTGTCTGGATATCAGCTAGCATGCCAACACCTTAAATCAAGAAACAGCTTCCTAAGATCATCAGAGATACTTGCAGGAATACCTCAGCAAGCTTAAGCAGCTGAGGGGGAAAAGGAAGGGGGTGAGGCTGTTAGGAATTGTGGGAGTTGAAGCCCAGAACACCTGGAGGGCCCAACTTTGCCTATACCTGTTATACACACTGCCGAGGGTGATTTAATTCAATATTTTAAAAATTCTGTTGGGCATGAAACTAAAGTTTTTATACACCGATCCATCTAAAGGCAAAGATGTCACAATCTCTGGTGGACAATTTCAGATTCTGGGATAGAGTAGAATCTCAATTAACCAGAACTCAAAAATAAAAAATTAAGACATTCTCTCCCCCTTTTTTTTTATATATGAAGGATAGGGTAACATTAAGTCGCTCAATGCTGGGCACTACTTCCTTGGAAGCTTTTAAACAGAGGCTGGATGGTCATCTGTCAGGGGCACTTTGATTGTGCTTTTCCTGCATGGCAAGGGGTTGGACTAGATGGCCCATGTGGTCTTTTTCAATTCTATTATTTCATGATTCTAACTTCATCATTATTTGTTTCAGGCCCGGATTACCCATAAGGCCAACCTTGGCCATGGCCTAGGGGCACAAGCTGAGGGAGGCGCAGAATCACGGACCCCAAAAAAATGTTGAAACAAATAAAAACGCCATGGCCGGCCCCTGGAGTCTCTCCCAACTCAGCGGCACGTGCCCCCCAGGGACAGCCCCGGCCACTCTGCGTGTGCCTGTTTCCCTCCCTCCCCGTGGTCCTTCCCATCCACAGGAGCAGATGGGGAACCTGCCTTCTGAGCAAGAGAGTGAGCGAGAGAGTGAGCGAGTGCGAGACCCATGCGCACTTCCCACTTCCTTGCGCGCACTCCCCCAAGCCTCCGCCTCTCTCCCCCTTTCATTGCGAAGCCAGAAATAGCCTTTTTTCTGCCCCAAAATGGGTGGGTGGGTGAGTGGGCTAGCTTCCTAGCCATTCGGGAGGGTCCCTTTTTGGTTGCCTCAGTTTCCCCGGTGGCGCTGACGGAGAGAGAGAAAGAGAGGAGGGGTCGTGGGCAGGGAATGTGGCACCACCGGCCGCTTTGACAGGGTGTCCTTTTTTCCTCCTCGTTTCCTCCCGCTATCGTCCCCCACCCCCTTTTCCTCCTCCTCCTCTTGCCCCCTCCCTCCTCCCCCACCCCATACTCCCCACTCCCCGCTCCCCTCCCTTTGGTTCTTTCTTCTCTTTCCGTGCTTCAGAGGCTGGCCTTTTAAATGCTTTCCTCAAGGCGGCCCGGCCCGGCCCAACCCCTGGCTCTCGGCTGCCCGGGACACTCCTCCTTCCTCCTGGCCATAGGAAGCGCCTGCCGGAGCCTCCTAATGGCCTTGGCCTTCCTGCTCTGCTACCCGGCGGGTAAGGAGGGGGCCCGGCCCTTTCCTGGGGGGAGGGGGGACGTGCGATAGAGGTTGGCTTAAAGGGGGCATAATTCCAAAGTGTGGCCTAGGGCGCAAAAAGGTGTTAATCCGGGCCTGATTTGTCTTAATTTGCTTTTTCATTTCTGTATTTCAGTCTTAACATCCGGTCAATACAGAACCTATGCTATGATGTAGTTTGGGGAATAGGATCAGTTAGGTGTATTAATAGTACCCCTCAAGCAAGCAGAAACTACATCTATCTGTCATGTACCAATCATCATGTGTGCTGGTTAACTGAGAGTCTCTTGTATTTCAGAATTCTGGATAAGGGGTGTTCAACCTGTAATAACCCTTAGTTTTGCAAAGGGATCTTGTAGCATTCAAGGTGCTACTACAATATCCCTTTGCATGCTAATATTCCACGACCAAAACAGCTGCCTTTGAATCTTTAGGCATATGTGCCTTGCAAGGATAAATAGGGCTGGAAGGAGAGAGAGCCCTTCACCCAGCAATTTGGGTTGATTCACATTAATTGGGGATGCTAAATATTTTGACACTTGCAAAGATGGGTGTGGATCTCTTTACATAATTGCTGTTCTTTCCTTCTGGCTGTCGAGCACTGTTTTTCCTCCCCTAGAGATGACACTTGAGAATGTAATCGCTGTATTAGTATTTGTGTGTTTTTGAATTTAGGGCATTTCCTCTTTCTACAAAGGCCTTGATACTAAATGAACAGTGGCACACTGCGCCCTTCCACAAAGCATGTGCCCAAAAGGGAATTTACATAACTGACAGGCTTAATGTGCACAATGTGTGTATATTTCAAAGAATAATACCAATATATTATCTTCTCCAGGCATCAGAGCAGAAGCACATCCAAATATACAAAAGCAAGGAAAACATTAAGGTTGTTGTATCACCCAATGACGGAGGAGGAGCAGGAAGCTCAGTGGTGAAGCTATATTAAGTTTACAGGAGCAACAAGTGCCAAGGCAACTGTACATCGCTTAATTCATTAGCGGTCAAAGACTCACAGCCAAAATAAAGAAACACGACTCCACTGAAAAGTGCAATGAGGACATACAGAAACCTAGCAATTTCCTCTCTTGAGTTTTAGTTTACACCTCACACAGGTTCAGCAACTTGGATAGCTCCTTTAATGTTCGGACTAAAACCCAAAGCAGGTTCATTGGCATGGAAGTCAGTGACCATCAACTGCAATGTGTTTAGGACACTGCAATACATTTGGAGACCGAACAGGTCAAAAATCCTGTAGTCAATGACTGCAGGATGGTCTCAGAGAACTATTTGAAATTTTTGAATGACCCACTGTTTAACTCTATTTTTTTTAGATTATATAGTGAGCTACCTTTGGGTCCCTTATTAGGAGAAATAAATATATACAAATATTTACACATAAATATATAGGGTGTCTCAGAAGTCACCATACATAATATACACAAGGGCGGGTCAATAAGTCCGTGACTTTTTGAATTTTCCACCTCTTAACTGAAAGGGCAACACTGCTCCTGTCAACAGGCACCTGTCAGTTGACTCCTGTCAAAATTTGAACAAGCTGCGTCATTTAGTTTGTGTTTGACAGCCATTGATAGCAGACTACCGCGTGATTTGAGGAGAAAATGAAAAAAAGTGAATTTCATGTGCTCATTAAGCATTCTTTTTTGCGGAAAAAAACCATCACTCAAACCAAGGCTAAGCTTGATAAATACTATGGGGACTCTGCACCATCAATTTCAATGGTAAAAAAGTGGTTTACTGAATTTCGTGTGGCCGTACAAGCACGGAAGATGGCAAACGTTCTGGACACCCAGTTGAGGTCTCTACACCCAAAACAATTGAAAAATTCACAGTATGGTGCTGGCCAATCGGAGATTGAAAGTGCGAGAGATTGTGGAAGCCATAGGCATCTCACATGGCTCAGTGGTTTCAATTTCAAATGATCACTTAGGTATGAGAAAGCTTTCCGCAAGATGGGTGCCGCATTTCTCACAATGCAGGACAATGCAAGGGTGCACATGTGCAGTTTCCATGGCAACCATCCATGTATTGGGATATGAATTGCCCCCTCATCCACCCTATTTTCCAGATTTAGTCCCGAGTGACTATTTCTTGTTTCCAAACCTGAAGAAATGGCTCAGCGGAAAGAGATTTGACTCCAACAATGACATCATCTCACAAGCAAATACCTATTTTGATGACCTCGACAAGTCTTATTTTTTGGAAGGGATAAAAAAATTGGAGAAACGTTGGACAAAGTGTATAGAGCTCAAAGGAGACTACGTTGAAAAATAAAATGATTTTTTATCCAAAAACCTGTGTTTCTTTCAGTCACGGACTTATTGACCCGCCCTCATATCTATAACTAGCCATCCCATGCCACGCGTTGCTGTGGCCCAGACTAGTGATCTTGAAAATAAAGTAGTGAGAAAGTGTTGGTTTCTAATATATACAATTTATTTATGCTTCTGGGTAAACAGTATTTCTTGTTGGTTTTTTTTGTCAGTGTTGATGTAGAGATTGTCTGGTTTGCCTACTTTGGAACATGCAACATGTCCTTCTTCAGGGGTCCCTTTCAAATCTATGATACTATATCTGTCATATACATATGTGTGTGTGAATCATATATATCTATATCTATGGCTGGATGGCTCTGTGTCATGAGGGCTTTGATTATGTTTTCTTGAACTGATGAAGGGAGCTGGACTGGATGGCCTTAAGACAGCATTTTTCAACCTGGGGGTTGGTACCCCTGGGGTGTCACAAGGGTCCTAAAGACCACAAGAAAACACAGTATTTTCAGTTGGTCATGGGGGCTCTGTGTGGGAAGGTTGGCCCAATTCTATCATTGGCGGGGGTTTGAATGCTCTTTGATTGTAAGTGAGCTATAAATCCCAGTAACTACAACTCCCAAATGTCAAGGTCTATTTCCTCCAAACTTCATCTGTGTTCATATTTGGACATATGGAGTATTTGTGCCAAGGTTGGCCTAGATCAGGGGTGGGCAATTACCGGTCCTCCAGGTGTTTCGGATTTCAACTCCCAGAAGTCCTAACAGCTGGTAAACTGGCTGGGATTTCTGGGAGTTGAAATCCAAAACACCTGGCGGGCCGGTAATTGCCCACCCCTGGCCTAGATCCTTCATTGTTTGAGTCCACAGTGCTCTCGGGATGTAGGTGAACTACAACTCCAAAACTCAAGGTCAATGCCCACCAAACCCTTCTAGTGTTGTCTGTTGGATGTGGGAGTCCTGTGTGCCAAGTTTGGTTCAATTCCATCATTGGTGGGACTCAGAATGCTCTTTGATTGTAGGTTAACAATGAATCCAAGCAACTACAACTCCCAAATGACAAAATCATTTTTTTGAGTGATGGTCACTCCTTGCATTAGTAGGTGTCTTGTGGCCAAATTTGGCGGCAATTCATCCAACAGATTTTGAGTTATGATTTCCCTCCAAACGAACAGAATATAGATAGATATGAGTTTGCGCATAAGCTCAGATGGGCAACATGGATGACTCAATGACTAAAAGATCAAGCCAGGGCCTACAGAAACCATTATCACAGAATGAGAGGGGGGGATCCAAGCTTTCAATGGTGGGTGATAGAACCCATGTCACTAGGATAGTGAATATACTCTGGGTTTTAACATGCACTTTAAAGAAAACTATCTAAGGTGCTAAACCCTATTTCCAAAGCAGACTCAGCACCTAGATGAGCCTTTAAAGTATGGGCTAAAGTGGATTGAGACAGAAACACACGTAACATGGGAGGCGCCAACTACTACTAATGATCTCCTTGGGCTTATGACTCTGAAACAGAATCAATTAATTTGTAACATGGAAAGGAGGTACAGTAGTATACCAAGAGAAGTCTCATCGAAAAAGGTAATGCTGGGAAAAGTGGAAGGCAGGAAAAAATTGAAATCTGTATTACAGGTGGATTGACTGAGTAAAGGAAGCTACATTCCTCACTGTTCAAGACCTGAGGAGGGCTTGGAGCAGAACTTGATCATAGGGTTGTCTTGAGTCAAAGTTGATTTCATGGCAAATAACAACAACAACACCACATGGGGGTTATTTGTATCTACAAAACACAGAGTTATCACTCACTCAATGTAAGGGACTGGGACAAATTCATTCACTATACACAAAAAGTTTGAGAGAGTCACAGTGCCATTGGAATCTAGCTCTGATGTGCCCAATATCAACGGGCGAGACATACTCTGAGCTGCTGAAAACCATGTGATATGGTTATCTCATGACAACCCTAAGATAACCATATCACATGGTTTTCAGGGGCTGAGAAGTGACAATGAGGAACTTCTGCTCTTACAAATGTTGCTGGTTGAAATTCCCATCAGACCTAGCCAGCACACCCAGTGGCAGGCATGTAGCCGGAGGGTGTGTCTTGGGGCTTCAGCCCTCCCAAATTTATTTAAAATTCTCATGATGGTCCACAAGAAGGCCTTACTGGTACATTATTTAAGCTGTTATGTTTATTCATATCATGATCTGATCACCATGCTCAATATATCCCATATGCTTGGGGGTATTGGGATAATGATACAAAAGGTTTGCTAGGGCAGATCCTCTCTCACTCAGACTCAGCCCCTCCCCCCAAATCAAACTTAGCCCCCCCCCCCCACCCCGAATAAAAATCCTGGCTACGGTACTGCCCAGTGGTGAAAGATGATGGGGGGGGGGGTGGAGTCCAAGAACATTTGTAAAGGCAAAAATTGCCCATGCTTGTTCTGCAGAGATCACTTCCTATCACACCCACTATTACATGCTTGCCTTCAAAAAAAGTTATGGATTCTGTTTGCGATAGCACTATTCTTTGTATTCCAAAATACCTTTTAAATGAGTCAGAGCTTTTGCCTCCTCTTCCTCCTTCTCCTCCTCCTCTTCTTCTTCCTACTCCTTCCTCACTCTTTAGCCATTGCAAAATGTTGCCTTTGTTTGGCTTGGGCAGGTTTTACCATTTTGAAAAAGTCAGGCAACAAATGTGAAGCTAATTTTTGTAGGAGTGACACCATGGCATGTAATGCTGTTTGCTTCAAATCGTGCATGCCCACTTGCTTTGAAACTAGAGAAAAGGGGCATTTGCAAAGTAAGCAGGGGCGGATTTAACGGTAAGCAAAGTAAGTGCCCGCTTAGGGCGCCACGTGGTCGGGCACATCTGACTGCCAGGTTCCATGCATTCGCCATTGGTGCGGAGCGACTCCAGCTGGATGGGATGCCAATCGTCCTAAGCGAGGCCAAAAGGAGGAATTTCTTGCAGCCGGAGGCCCTGCGGCTACAAAAGTTCCTCCTTTTTGGCCTCACTTAGGACGATTGGCGTCTCCATCCAGCTAGAGTCCCTTTGCAACAATGGTGCATGTGCGGAACAAGCTGGCCCCGCGCATGCACACCCAGCATGCATGCGCACCCTCTATGAGGCCGGAGAGCGAGGGGGCACCAAAATAATATTCGATTACCATTTTAAATTACCTTAGTCCGGCCCTGGAAGTAAGCCGCTCTCTGTAGGATGTGTGACTTTATCACTAACATGGCAGATCCTCATTGGAATACTGAATGTAACAAGAAGGCTGCCTCTTGGTGAGTTTTGGGAATGTGGTTTCAGTTAATTGAGGGCATTCTTTATTTTTCATGTATAAACACTGATTAAAGGCATCAAATGTAATGCTGTCCTTAGGCTGCTCATTGCTGAGAAATTAAAATCATTTTCCAAAGACAAGATTCCAATTTTGCTTTAGTTATGGTTTTGAGTGTTACAATGAACTGAGGAACAGGTGGCCTTGCAAACACACTTGGACCATGGTTGCATTTTTTTTTCATGTCAGGAGCGGCTTGAGAAACTGCAAGTCGCTTCTGGTGTGAGAGAATTGGCCGTCTGCAAGGACGTTGCCCAGGGGACTCCTGGATCATGGAATCACTGAGTTGGAAGAGACCTTGTGGGCCATCTAGTCCAACACCCTGCCAAGAAGCAGGAAAATTGCATTCAAAGCACCCCCAACAGATGACCATCCAGCTTCTGCTTACGGTCCTTCAAAGAAGGAGCCTCCACCACACTCCGGGGTAGAGAGTTCCACTGCTGAACAGCTCTCACAGTCAGGAAGTTCTTCCTAATGTTCAGGTGGATTCTCCTTTCCTGTAGTTTGATGTTTTACCATCCTTGTGGGAGGCTTCTCTCATGTCTCCACATGGGGAACCGGAGCCGACAGAGGGAACTCAACCCGCTCTCCTGAATTCGGACCACTGACTTGTCAGTCAGTAGTCCTGCCAGCACAAGGGTTTAACCCATTGCATTGAAATTAAAAGAAAATAAATTCCACCTAAAGTTTAGGAAGACTTTTCTGACTTTAATAGTTGTTTGACAGTGGAATAGACTGCTATGGATGATGGTGTGGGCTCTTTTTAAGGCTGGTTGGACATATTTCAGGAGTGCTTTTGTTGTATATTCCTGCCATAGGGTTGGACTAGATGGTTCCTTCCATCTCTACAGTTCTATGAGTCTAACACAAGCATGGGCAAACTTGGGCCCTCCAGGTGTTTTGGACTTCAATTCTCACAATTCCTAACAGCCTCAGGCCCTTTCGTTTCCCCCCTCAGCCACTTAAGTTTACCTGTCCGAACGTATTCTCCCCTATGAACCGTCAAGAGTGTTAAGATCGTCTGGAGAGGCCCTGCTCTCGGTCCCACCACCTTCATAGGCGCATCTGGTGGGGACGAGGGACAGGGCCTTTTCTGTGGTGCCCCCCCCCCGGCTGTGGAATTCCCTCCCAAATGAAATCAGATCTGCCCCCTCCGTCCTGACTTTTGGGAAGCAGGTGAAACGTAGCTGATGCAATGAGGCCTTCGCAGAATGAAGGAGGAGATCGCGATTCGACTAAAGTCGCTAACCACTAGCTATGAACCGAATATACGGATTGAGTTGGACTCGATTTTACTTTGGCGAAAGGCTTTTTAAATGTATTTATTGTATTTGTATTTGATGATTTTATTGTACATTTATGATGTTTTAGATTTAAAATGTTAGCATTGAATATTTGCTGTTTGCTGGTCTGAGTCCTTCTTCGGAAGTGAGAAGGCTGGGGTATAAAAGTTTTAAAGAAATTAATTAATTAAGCAGCTGAGGGGGAAAGGAAAGAGCCCGAGGCTGTTAGGAATTGTGGGAGTTGAAGTCCAAACATCTGGAGGACCCAAGTTTGCCAATGCCTCCTCTAGCAGAACTAATACCAGCCCTAGCCAGTATCACGACTAATGGAGGGCCATGAAGACTGCACCCAGCATCATCCTAAGAGCCATGTGCTCCTCAGCCATGAAATACACAAAACACAATGTGATCCTCAACCTGTTTACTCAGACATCAATCACTCTGAGTTTTATATGAAATCCTTTTCTGGCCTATGTGATAAATGTTGCTGTCCTTCTCTAAACTTTTCACACTGAAAAGTTTAGAGAGTGAAAGCTGGCCAAAATATAAGGACTTGCTAAAAAAAAAGATGGAGGAACTATAGTCCTAAGAAAACAAGAAGAATTACAACCCCTTAATTTGAATTGGTTCCAATACAACCAGCTGGAAAAAAGGACTAAACTGGATGGAAAGATAGGGTGGGACTGGGTACCATCTAGAGGGGAAAAGCTTTGGCTCCTTTCGGAAAGGAAAACGGTGAGGGCCGTATATAACCTCTTATTAGATGGAGAGAGAGAAAATAAGCCGGAACAAGAATATAAGATCAAATGGGAAAAAAATATTGGCTATAAAATTCCTCAGGAGTGGGATAGAATATGGAAGGTTAAACAAAACTATACCTATGCGTATAGCATTAAGGAAAATACATATAAAATGATATATAGATGGTACTTGACCCCTAGCCAACTGGGAAAAATAAATAAGAGTGGTAACGACCGATGCTGGAAATGTAATACTGAAAAGGGGACGTACTACCATCAAATATTGACTTGTAAAGTGGTTGGTAATTATTGGAACATGATCCATAAAATGGTTTCTGAAATACTAAATCTGAAGGAGGAAAAAAACCAGAATTATATCTATTAAATATTACAGGACAAAATCTGAGTAAAGATGCCGAAAAACTCCTAACATATCTGACAGCGGCGGCGCGAATCACACTAGCCAGACATTGGAGAACACCTAAAGTCCCGGATGAGGATGAATGGCTCAAAAAGGTATATGAAGTGCTGGAGATGGACAAACTCACCCAGCTACTCCGAAACAGCTCCACAAAGAGATTTTACCAAGTGTGGCAACCCATGATTGACTATACTAAGAAAAGAAAGAATCTAGATCTGAAAGGACTAAAACTTTAAAATACACCCCAAGGGGCTAAGCAGAAGTATAACAGATTAAGACTTATTTTTGGTGCTCAGAGATGTGCAGTCAACATCGTTGTTTATAATGTAACTTTCCTGTTTCATTGTTTTTAATGTTCCCACTGTATACCCCACTCACTGTGAGTTATGTTTGTTATCTATGTTTGCTTTGTCAATAAAATCTATTTTAAATAAAAAAAATGTTGCTGTCCTTGAGCAAGAAGGGATCACCAGCATTGAGGCCATGCTATTGAGAACTCAGCTGCGCTGGGCAGGGCACGTCTCTAGGATGGAGGACCACCGCCTCCCAAAGATACTACTCTACGGTGAACTCGCCACGGGTCAGCGCAAGAGAGGCCCCCCCAAGGCGCCTCTCTTGCGCCTAGGGACGGATCTTAGTGGAGGCAAAGTAAGTGGCCGCTTCAGGGTGCCACATGGCCAAGAGCGCATACGGCCGAGGCTGCTGCGGGCGCGCAGGCGGGAGGCTCCGCCCCGGCTGCAAAATGTTCTCTGGCTTGTCCTTTTCGGCCTCTTGGGAGTGCGTTTAGCAACTCCCTCCACCAGTAGCTGTTTGCGCACATGTGTGCTCCGGCGCGCGCGCCATCATCACAACAATGAAGACCCAGGGGTGCCAAAAGGTTCGCTTAATACTATTTTTCACCTTCGTCCGGTCCTGGTTGTGGAGCAGAAATATTGTCATTTGTTTTGCAAAATACCCTGCTTGCAGAAAGGAGCTGATAACAATCTCAAGTTTTACGTTGCCGTTGCATCGTTTCTGAGCAGGTCTTTATGCTCCAGTGCTAATGGAGAGCTACAGCTTCTTCTAAAGCACTCAGCTCTGGACGTGCCTCTGCTGAAGGCCAGATAGTGCATTTGTGGAGCAATGTTCTGATTGCAGTAAAGCAAATCCCCGTGTTTTCTCTAAAACCCTTTCCTGATAATCTTTGCCCTGCCAGCTGTCTCTGAAATAGATGGAAAATGCTGCAACAGTATCCCATCAGTACATTAAAAAAACAGTTCTCAATTTTCCCTTTTAAAAGCAGTACAATCTACATCCAGCATAAGATTGATAGGGTTATAAAAAAAGTGGCAGCTTTTTTTCACTTGCATTTTCTCCCTGGTTAAGAATATATACGAAGGCCCCATTGGCTTCATCTATTTATCGTATCAGAAGTGAACCGAAGGTACAGTAGTAACGTATATATTTTTTAAAAACAAAGTTTTTAGAAAACCTTGGCATTATACTAAATGTCCTTTGACCAGTAACTGGCCACTTGGAGTGCCTCTGGTGTTGCCATAAGAAGATCCTCCATTGAGCATGTGGCAGGGCTCAGACTGCATTGTAGTAGGTGGTCTGTGGTTTGCTCTTCTCCACACTCGAATGTTGTGGACTCCACGTTGTGGCCCCATTTCTTAAAGTTGGCTCTGCATCTCATGGTGCCAGAGCGCAATCCACTCAGTACCTTCCAAGTTGCCCAGTCTTCTGTGTGCCAGGAGCAGGGGAGCCAGGATTTTGTTTCGGGGCTGATGGGGCTGAGACTGGGTTACCAGTGTAACCCCATTAATGTGGGCCATGTGCAGATCATGATATGAATAAACATAACAGTCTAAATACTCTACCAGTAAGGCCTTTTCGCAGACCACCCTGAGAATTTCGGGGGGCCTGCCCCCTGGCTACATGCCTGCCCAGGAGGGAGTATCTTACTCAGTGTCAGCCATGGCTTGAGGATCCGGGTTTTAGCCTGCCACTTTTGGACTCTCGTTTGCTGAGGTGTTTCTGCGAGTATCTCTGTAGATCTTAGAAAACTATTTAAATGCATTGGTGTGCTGGCTGATATCCAAACAGGGGATGGGTCGGAGATCTGACTTCTTTGGTCCTTTTATTATTGGCTACTGCTTCCCAGCGGATATCAGGTGGTGCAATTCCGGCTAAACAGTATAATTTCTCCAGTGGTGTAGGGTGCTTCTTCGCCTTTTGGCTCAAGTGGGGCTTCATCAATGATTCTACAGAAAAGGCCTGTTCAGTGTGATGAAATACTTCCTTTTGTCTGTTCTGAACCGACTGCTCATCCTTTTGATGCTAACTAAATAAGGACATGGTTATTCAATTTGTTTCATAAAGATCAAGTAGACAGAACATATTGTAAAGAATATGTTTCCCTAATTTTATAATTTTGTCATGTCGATGATGACGATAATTCTTATCCGCCTCTCCTCACATCTCAAGGCGGGTTACAACATTGATATCTTCCAGCAGGCCACAATCAACTTTAAAGTATTAATTTTAAAGTGGCATTGTTATTATGAATTACTTTAATTTGTTTTGATCTTATGTTTATGTCTTATAATATATGCTTTAATGGTTTTATGTTTTCAGAGGGGGATTTAACGGTAAGCGAAGGGAAGCGGCCACTTATGGGCGGCACGTCACCAGGGGCGCATCCGGCTGTGGCCGCCAGGTTCGGCACATGGAGCGCTATGGAGGCGGCCAGAGACAGAGCGCGTCCCCGGCTGCAAAAAGCTCCTCCCCCCAGGCCCACCCCGCAGCAATAGCACACGCGCGGAAGCCACCTAGTTTCACGCATGCGCCATTGCCGGGGGGAGGAGCTTTTTGCAGCTGGAGGCGCTCCGCCTCTGGCCGCTTCCAAAACGCTCCTCCCTTTCAGCCCCTCGTAGGGCGCATGCGCAAAACTAGCTGGCTGCGCGCATGTGTGCTCCGGTGCGCACCCCCCATGCGCAATCTCCACCAGGCTGGAGAGCCAGGGGGCGGCAAAATAATGTTAGCTTACTACTATTTATTACCTTCGTCCAGTCCTGTATGTTTTTATCAATGTAATTTAATTATGTTAAATCCCACCTCATGTAGAGGTGGGTAAGAAAAACACAGTAGTAGTAGCAGTTTGATGTTTATACATTCAGTCCCTTCTGACTCTTCATGACCTCATGGACCAGCCCATGCCAGAACATGTCGGCCATCGCCAACCCAGCTTGTTCAAGGTCAAGCCAGTTACCTCCAGGATAACATCCATCTTGCCCTTGGTTGGCCCCTCTTCCCTTTTCCTTCCATTTCCCCCAGCATCATTGTCTTCTCTAAGCTTTCCTGTCTTCTCATTATGTGACCAAAGTACTTCATCTTTGCCTCAAATATCCTTCCCTCCAGTGAGCAGTCGGGCTTTATTTCCTGGAGTATGGACTGGTTGGATCTTCTCACGGTCCAAGGCACTCTCAGAATTTTCCTTCAACACAACAGTTCAAAAGTGTCTATTTTCCTTCACTCAGTTTTCCTTATTTATGGTCCCGTTCCCGCATCCATAAGTTACTATGGGGAATACCATCGCTTTAACTAAGCAGATCTTCATTGCCGGTGTGGTTCTTAACTATTTTTACCATTTTATTGAGATTAGTCATTGCTCTCCTCCCAAGGAGTAAACGTCTTCTGATTTCCTGGCTGCAGTCTGCAGTAATCTTCGGGCCTAGAAATACAGTCTGTCACTGCCCCCACGTTCTCCCTCTATTTGCCAGTTATCAATCATTCTAGTTGACATCATCTTGGTTTTTTAAAATGTTTAGCTGCAACCCAGCTTTTGCACTTTCTTCTTTCACGTTGGTTAGAAGGCTCCTCAGCTCCTCGTCGCTTTCAGCCATCAAAGTAGTATCATCAGGCCTGGATTATCCATTAGGCCAGCATAGTCTGTGGCCTATTGGCACAAGCCGAGGGTGGCGCCAGATCACGGCCAAAAAAAATTGGCGATGACTCACCGCCGGTCCTCTTCTCCAGAGGGAGTGATGTCACTCGGGCCCCACCCCCGAATGGAGTGACGTTGCTCGGGCTGCACTCCTCCTCCCTCCCTCCTTCTGAGGCCATGCTGAGTCGTTCCAGAGGCAGCAGAATGGAAGGTGTGCCGCGTGGAAGGGGCGCTGCGCAGCTGCCGCTGCCTCTGAGACAACTCAGTGTGGCCTCAGAAGGAGGGAGGGAGGAGGAGTGCAGCAGAGCAAAGGAGGGGGCGGGTGCCCGGCCCACGCATGCGCACTTGGAGCGTGTGGCCGCACGCAAAGACGAGCCACGAGGGAGGACAGGCAGAAGGAAGCTTTGGCAGCCATTTCCTGCCAAAGCATCTGCAACTGCGAGGAGTTCATCTTCTTGACCAAATTGCAGCTGAAAGGTCTGCCTGCTTTCATTCTGCCTGATAATATTTGTGCCATTATGCCAGGGTAGGAGAAGAAACTGTTGGATGCATTTCTGCATGTTTTATTGTCCACATTGCCCAGCAATTAATGGCCTTGCAGCTGAAAGGTCTCTCTGCTTTCATTCTGCCTGATAATATCTGTGCCATTATGCCAGGGTGGGAGAAGAAACTGTTGGATGCATTTCTGCATGTTTTATTGTCCACATTGCCCAGCAATTAATGGCCTTGCAGCTGAAAGGTCTCTCTGCTTTCATTCTGCCTGATAATATCTGTGCCATTATGCCAGGGTGGGAGAAGAAACTGTTGGATGCATTTCTGCATGTTTTATTGTCCACATTGCCCAGCAATTAATGGCCTTGCAGCTGAAAGGTCTCTCTGCTTTCATTCTGCCTGATAATATCTGTGCCATTATGCCAGGGTGGGAGAAGAAACTGTTTGGATACATTTATGCATGTTTTATTGTCCACATTGCCCAGCTGAAAGGGGGCGTAATTCCAAAGTGTGGCCTAGGGTGCAAAAAGGTGTTAATCCGGGCCTGAGTATCATCTGCATATCTAAGTTTGTTAATGTTTCTTCCAGAAATGTTAACTCCAGCCTTTGATTTACCAAGCCCTGCATTTTGCATGATGTGTTCTGCATACAAGTTGAATGGGTAGAGTGAGAAAATGCAGCCCTAACGTACTCCCTTCCCAATTTTGAGCCAGTCTATTGTTCTGTGGTTTGTTCTGTGGTCTGTAGTAGTAGGATAATATTTGGAACATGATGATTCAGAGCTAAATTTCTGGGAAATTCTTCCATCAGGACATAAGATGGTACTGATTTGACCTCAAGTTAAACTTCCATTACAAATAACTGGCTCTTCCACTAAGGCTTTCTTCATCCGTGCTACTGATTTCCCCGTCTTCTTAATTGTGGCCACTGTTACATTTCATTTACACCACACTAAATCAACAGTGAACCTGCAACACACAACACCTGCAGGCATATCCATTCAAACTGCCAGTGCCACACCCTTGGCAAACAAGTGTTGCTATGCAAGCTTTAACGCTGCATTACACTCAAGGACAGGTGAAAAGGAAGAAAGAGAAACTCAACTAAGAATAAAAGCAAATATTCCAGACATCTCTTCCCCTGCCCTCTTCCCCTGCCCTCAATATTTCGTGGCACTGGTCAGATAATTCATTAAAAGGAGCATGTGTGTGTACCTTCAAGTCACCTATCAACGTATGGCGACCCCATGAAATTCATAAGGGTTTCTTAAACAAGGATTGCTCAGAAGTGGCTTAGTCAACACAATATTTGAAAAACATGAAGTTTGGTGGCTTAAAGGATGAAAGAAGAGCCATTCCTCGGGGTGGAGGCTATGTTTTGAAAGGAGAAGACACCACTACAGAAGTTAAATCTGCACCCCCTCTGCATATATCTGAACAGAAAGAAGAGTCCTGTTGCTTCAAAGCAAAGATCTATCTAGTCCGCCATTCAATTTGCATAGAGGCCAATCAGTGAGTTATGGAAAGCACCACAAACAAGATGTTAAATTATTATAATAATACTGTACTCTGGAGGGAGACTTCCAAGGTACACTAGGTGTTGTGAAACACATTTCAGAGGGTAGCCCCACCTATCAGTATTCCATGACTAAAAGAAGACTATGACATTATGGAGTTGTTAGAAGTCAACAGGCAGCCTGAAGTCATAAATATGTGTACACAATAACCTGATGGTGCTGAGAAACATCCCCCCCCCCCCATGGCAGCTTCCATAAACACCCAGCCACTATAGCCAGGAGTTATACTGTTGGAGGATTCCATGGGTTGTAGTCCAAAAAAGCTCTTTGCTAGTGTTCCTCAACAAATGACATCCAGAGGCATACTGTCTCGAATACTGAAAATGCCATATATTGATTAGTAGCTAACGAGTAGCCAATTGTGTATCCATTTCCTGCATTCATCTATATACAGAAGTTCTCTCCTTTGTCATAACGGAACATGCATTTACTCAGTTGATGTGAGAATAGCTGAAGATATGCCATTTGCTCTTTCAGATGCCTCCCTGGTTTTGTTTCCATCTCGAGTGTACTTTAAACATTGAGTTGCTTCTAGTAACTGAGTCATAGATTGCCTGAACACTTTGAAAGCTACTACTAGACATATCACACCATTTCGGCGAAGGGTCTCATTCAACTTCAGAAGCCAGGGATGTGCGCATTATAAGGTCTGCCCCATGGCCTTATAGAAATGTAGGCAATGCTCCCTTGCAACTGAATTATGTGCAGTGGTGGGATTGAATGGTATTGTTGCTCAGTCATGGAAGCCCACTGGGTGGTACTGGGCAGATCACACACTCCCAATCCCAGAATCTCCTGCCATAGGTTTGCCATAAATCGGAAGCAACTTGAAAGTATGCAGCCGCAATGACAACTGTGTCACCATGTGACAGTGATCTGCCATGTCTATTCTAGGTTTTAGGCCAAACTTCTAAGGATTTATCAAACCTGTGAACTCTATCACCAAAATCAGTTGGCCACCTAGAATACTTATATGAAATAACTAAAACACGGACTGGATTTGCCACTCCTCTGAAAATGGAAAGTATCATCCTGCATTGAAAGCATGGCAAAAACCTGAAACTATGCAAAATGAGGGAAAATCTCAGAACCAGGGCTTCATTCCCAGATTGGACTTTTGTGAGGTTGCAGTTGGAGGTGGTGTTAAAGCAAGATCCAGCAAAGTTCATTCAGTGCAGAATTGCTTCAAGGCTTAGATTTGTTTACGTTCTTAGTATTCAGCAGTGCGTGTTGACATGGTCATGAGATGCTCATGTGGTCCTCATTTTTGTCTTCTGGACTTTTAGACTTCACATAATTTCTCTGTTTTTGTTCAATAACATCATCAAATAAAATTTGAGGAATGCGACTTGAAATCTCTACGGTTATTAAGTGAGCTCTCAAGGCACAAAGCCATTCTTTATGTATCACATTTGTGACCCACATGGAGTAATATATACAGTTTATCCTAAGGACAATTCTCAGGCCAATTAAATAGACCAAAGGCAGATCCAGTGAGCTGCCCAGTTGGACAGACATTTCACTCTGACCACTATGTGGTGTCATGGCCAGCACCGGTCTGTGTGTGAAAATACTACACTATCCTAAGCAATATAGGATTGAGGCAGTATAGGATTCTATGGATATCAATGGACACTATAAATTCAAGTCTGAACTCTCCCTAGAAGTCAGTGACTAAAAGAGAATTTCATACTTTGGACACATGATGATACAACATGGCATGCTGTTGTTTGCATTTAAGATGTTTCTAACTTCTGGTGATCCTGTCAAAAGCTTTTCTTGGCAAGACCTGTTCAGAGGCTGGATTACTGCTGGCTTTCTCTGAGGCTGAGAGAGTATATCTCAGTTACTTTCCATAACTGGATTCAGAGTCATAGTCCAACCACAGCACCACAATGACTCTCAAAAGAATATGACTCATTGGAAAAGATCATGCTTGGTAATGCTGAAAGCAGCAGTAAAGGAGGAAGACTTTATCCCAGGTGGATAGACTCAATCCAGGAAGCTACCCCTCTATATTTGCAGAGCTGCATGGAACAAGGATGTTAATAACAAGGTTTCTCCTTCACAGGGCACCATAAGCCTAAGCCACTTTGATGGCATGTAACAGCAACAGCAAGAAGTCTTCATGGTGTTGAAATCATTGCTCCAAAAAAGATTGCTTCTAATCTACAGAGATATCTGTGCTCTAATAAAGACCTCTGATTTTTACCATCCTAGGGTCCTTCCACGCAGCCATATAACCCAGAATATCAAGGCAGAAAATGCCACAATATCTGCTTTGAATTGAGATATCTGAGTCCACACTGCCATACGTTCCAGCTCAAAGCCAATTTTATTCAGCTGTGTGGAAGGAGCCTAACACTCACTTTCCAGCATCTGCAAGTTGAGGTGATTTCTGTATTTTGTCTAATAGATAGCCTGGTCCTGTTGCTTGGCCCTACTGCTAAGAGATAAACATAGTAGGGGCCCACTGGAGCCATCTAGGTAGGTAATTAGTAGGCCTGGGCAATCATGGTTCTAAATGGTTCTAAAGTACTTACAAAACTAAAGTTCTGGTGGTGAACACTAGGTGGCGCTGGTGCTTTGCTTCTACAGTGTTGCTAAAGTTGTGGTGGTTAGCATTTCAGAACTCTAACAAAACTTTCAAAATTTCGTTATAAATGGCAGTTCCTAATTGGTTCTGTCTTAAAAATCACCAATAAAGAAATAATAATGAAGTTTTGGAAGTTTTGTTAGAAGTCTGAAATGTTCACCACCAGAACTTTAGCAACACCGTAGAAGCAAAGCAACAGCGCCACCTACTTTTCACCACCAGAACTTTAGTTTTGTAAGTACTTTAGAACCATTTAGAACCATGATTGCCCAGGCCTAGTAATTAGACTGCCAGCATTGCAGGAGAGGCCACAAAATAGAAGGGACTGGTCATACGAATCTGATTTTCACCATCATCATTACTATATACAACACCGTCTTATGTCTCAACATCTGTTACAAAAAAAATACATAATTATATAATTATAATTTCCTCTTAACTGACATGGCTGCATATTGTAAAATCCCAGGGTTTGTAGTTATGTGACTCTAGAGCTCTCTGGCTTAGAATTCCACATTTTCTTCCTGAAATTGTCAATCTAAAGATATTGCCATGGCAGTAGACTCATAACAACGTAAGTGAAAAGACACATTGAGCACATGAGAGGGGCAGGAAGAGATCTGCTGAATCTACAACAACCCACATTCCATTCCTTGGGAACAGTGTGGCTCTTTAGATATGACCCTCGCTTTCCCAACATGTTTTCCACATTCATATATTAACAAAACAACACATTATGCTGTCACAGTAACCATACAACGTCTCTTATATAAGACTGTCTTTTAAAAAATTAGCATGATTGAAGAACATTTAGGGATAATTGCGACGATCGCTATGTTTAAATGTTTAACTATTAAATTGCATATCACTTGGGGTTCCTTGTTTGGGCCAAAGGGAGACTCATAAATAATTCTACAAATAAAACAAATAACTACATAATTCTTCTATACCGCAAGGTATTTGAGACATAACTTTGAAGTGGATAATTTTCAAGTTTTCAGGGTAGCTTCTTCAGCATATTGCTAAATCTACATGAAAAGCGATTCCACCTGAGCGTTAGGATGAACTTCCTGAAAACATTTCTGGTCTTCCATTTGTTGCCTTGGGCAACCCCTAAGGTCTATTACATACTCTGGCTGACTTCAGAAATCCAAGATGCTGTTTATGCTAGATCATACCATTAGCTGTGAAACTCTGGCTGGAAGCTACATCATAAATCTGCAAGGACATGGCACTTTAATGCACCTTGAAATATAGGGGGAAAGGGGCCCATTAAGGCAAAGAGTAAACTAATTTGCTCAAATGCTTCGAAATCCCAAAAGCAAAACCCTCCCTTCCAAACTTGCTTGCAATGCCAAAACAAATGAAGTATACATTTCCTAAACACTCTTATCCGCCTACACTTTTTCATATATTTGTGGTTTGGGAATTGCCTCTAAGTACAAAATTTTCAGACGCCTGACAAGATGCAGCACACACGTTTCGAAGATTGAAAGGCTGGATAAATCCCAGGCACCTGGTTGGCCAAGGATCTAAGTGTTTCAACATCCTATCCCTCCTGTATACACATTCCTGTTTATCATCAGCATGAAAGATGATGATCCCAGTTTTCAAAGAAATGCTATGTTTCCTATGAATCCAAAGTATTTTAATGTGTTCAGTAAATTGTGGAAATACAAGAGGAATAAGCAAATCACAACCTTTCATGACCGGAGGTTCTTCTAAACTACATTGTTATGACACTATAATTGCCATGGTTCCATCCTATAGAGTTATAGGGCTCTTCCACACAGCCATATAACCCAGAATATCAAGACAGACAATCCACAATATCTGATTTGGACTGGGTTATCTGAGTCCACATTGCCATATAATCTAGTTCAGTGATTTTCAACCTTTTTTGAGCAGCGGCACATTTTTTACATTTACAAAATCCTGGGGCACACCACCAACCAATATGACACAAAATGACACTCTAACACAGTAATACATATAGTTAATATGTTTTAAAATGTATTTATACACTCACTTTAGTGTGATAATTTTGTCCAGGGCCCTGTTCGGGATTTGCATTTTCCCTTCTCAAAAACTTCTCCATCACTGTCACTCGCTTGACTTGCTGTGATCCTAAATTGACGCGCAGCTGCAGCACTAACTCTAACTTCGTTTACTTAGCTGCGTCTGAGAGAATCCAAGATGGCGTGACCATAGCACTCTCGCGTCACTTCTTAGGTGACGCGAGAGTGCTATGGTTCCATTTCTTAAAGGGACAGATGCGCCTTATAGTTCATATATGAATGAAGTTCGAAAATAATTTCCCACGGCACACCTGATCTCCCACAGCACACTAGTGTTCCGCGACACACTGGTTGAAAATCACTGATCTAGTTCAATGTGGATTTTATACAGCTGTGTGGAAGGGGTGGTAGGGTTTGTAGTTTGGTACAGTTCTAAATACCTTCCTTAATCTGCAAACTTAGCGTTCTATAGGAAGCACAGAAGCAAAAGTGGCATCAAACACCATCATTGTATACTGTGAAAAGGCCCCAGAACTTGGAAAGGTAATGTTTATTTATTTATCACATTTGTATACCGCCCCTCTCAGCCCACAGGCGACTCGGGGCGGTTTACACAAGCCAATCTCTGCCCTCCAATCAAAACACAACCAAAACAAACAAAACAATAACCATATAACACAACAATTAGCAATTAAAAACATACAAGTACAGTTCTCAGCGTCACGTTGAAATCACTTTCCGTCACATTGTCATCATTCCATATATCCAATTAAACTGTTATATTACATCAGCAAATACCTGCTCAAACAGCCAGGTCTTGACTTTCTTGCAAAATGTCAGGAGGGAGGGGGCCAATCTGATGTCTCTAGGGAGGGTGTTCCAAAGCTGAGGGGCTACCACTAAAAAGGCCCTGTCTCTCATCCCCGCCAATCGCGCCTGGGAAGAAGGCGGGACCGAGAGCAGGGCCTCTCCGGATGATCTTAAACATCTCGATGGTTCATAGGGAGAGATGCGTTTGGACAAGTAAGTTGGACCAGAACAGTTTAGGGCTTTAAAGGCTAAAGCCAGCACTTTGAATTGTGCCCGGTAGCAAACTGGCAGCTAGTGGAGCTGTCACAACAGAGGAGTTGTACGCTCTCTGAATGCTGCTCCTGTTATCAACCTGGCTGCTGTCCGTTGGACTAGTTGCGGCTTCCAAACAGTCTTCAAAGGCAACCCCACGTAGAGAGCATTGCAGTAATTTATACGGGATGTAACCACAGCATGGACCACCGTGGCCAAGTCAGACTTCCCAAGGTACGGGTGCATCTGTTCCATCACAAAATCAAAGAATCACTATTATAGACCTGCAAAGCTTGGCTAAAGTCTTCTAATCCAATGATGCTTATGCTGTGGTTCACAGACTGTTAGGGAGACCACAACAATCCACAGAGAATGATAAAGCCAAGTGAGGGTGCTTCCAGACAGCACTAAATCACGGGTTTTTAACCTGGGGCAAAAAATCCCAGGACTTCAAGAAGAAGTCCACATACAGACCTGTTGGCCTCTGTTGTCCAGGCTTGATGCTTTGTTGAGAAGTTTGGTGGTTCCCAAGATGGCTGCTGCAGGACTTCTGCAGGAAACTTTGGAGGTTTTTTTAAAAACCTCAAGATGCGGATATGCGGATATGCAGAGAATCATTGCAAAAGTTCTGTTCTATGTCCTGTCCAGAGAAAATGTGCCCTCTACATGTTTCATGAAGTTTCTGACACATAAACAAAATTTTTGCCTTCTACTCAAGTGTCACCTTCTTTTTAGGAACAGACCAATCAGAAACAAACATCTCAAATCCGGGAATAAACCCAGATTTTAAAATCCTGTGATTTCCAATTGCAGGGATATACAGATTCCCCCTGAACATTAGGAAGAACTTTCTGACCATGAGAGCTGTTCAGCAGTGGAACTCTCTATCCCGAAATGTGGTGGAGGCTCCTTCTTTGGAGGCTTTTAAACAGAGGCTGGATTGTCCTACTTCTTGGCGGGGGGTTGGATTGGATGGCCCACAAGGTCTCTTCCAACTCTATGATTCTATAGTATAATTCTATGATCCACATATTTGGCTCAAAACCACAATATTCCCGCACCTGGAAATCTAGTGTTTTTTGTCTTTTGTAGCAATTGCTTCTGCGTTTACAGGGAATGACGTCTGGCCACCCTTCTGTTTGCTGCAGAAGCTCCTGGGATAAAGGTACTGTCTAGATGGGCCCGAGAATGTGTCTGAAGAAGGACAAATCCTATGAGGAAGTTGAGTGTGTTTAACTTGAAAGCAAGAAGGATAAGAGAAAACATGAGAATCATGTTTAAATATCTGAAAGGATGTCACGTTGAGGAGGGGCAAGCTTGTTTTCTGCTGTTCTAGAAACTATGAAATGGAGAAAAGGGGATTTTACATAAACATTAGGAAGAAACATTGGGAAGTGTGACTTGGCCACGGTAGTCCACGCTCTGGTTACATCCCGTATAGATTACTGCAACACGCTCTACATGGGGCTGCCTTTGAAGACTGTTTGGAAGCTTCAATTGGTCCAACGGACAGCAGCCAGGTTGATAACAGGAGCGGCACGCAGGGAGCGTACAACCCCTCTGTTGCACCAGCTCCACTGGCTGCCAGTTTGCTACTGGGCACAATTCAAAGTGCTGGCTTTAGCCTTTAAAACCCTAAACGGTTCTGGTCTAGCTTATCTGTCCGAATGCATCTCTCCCTATGAACCATTCGGGTGCTTAAGATTGACCAGAGAGGCCCTGCTCTCCGTCCCACCTTCTTCTCAGACCCAATTGGCGGGGACGAGAGACAGGGCCTCCTCAGCAGTGGCCCCTCGGCTATGGAACGCCCTCCCTAGGGACATTAGATCGGCCCCCTCCCTCCTAACATTTCAGAAGAAAGTCAAGACCAGGTTTTTGCAGATGAAATGTAATTATTTAATTGAGACATATGGTACGATGACGATGCAACGGAAACCGATTCTAATAATAAGATGCTGAGATTTGTATTTTATATTTTTAACTGCAAATTTTTGCTTTTATATGGTTGTTTTACTAATTGTTTATATGGTTGTTTTACTAATTTTATCTGTGGACATTCATTGTTATGTGTGCACCGCCTCGAGTTGCCTTCGGGCTGAGAGGGGCGGTATAGAAATATAATAAATAAACAAACAAACAAACAAACATCCGGATGGTCAGAGATGTTCGGCAGTGGAATATTCTGCTTCAGAGTGTGGTGGCAGCTTCTTCTCTGGAGATTTCAAAGCAGAAATTGAATGTCTTGGATTCTGCGACTAACAAAATGACATCCGCTTCTGATTTTATTTTGTAGCAGCCTCAGCTAGCAATTACCGTACTTTTGATACGGTAACCTGGCAACAAGTAAAAAGGAATGGAATTCAAAGAGCCATTTTTGATGAATAAAAGCAAGCGCGGTTAGGTGTACATTTCAGGGGGGGGGGGGAGATGGCAGAACATTCCCTTCTTGAACTACGCCTCTTGTGCAAATGCTTCGATTATAAATGGAATAATTATGACAACAGCTTTTGTAAAATGTGCTCCGAGGCAGCAGCACAGCACAGCGAAGGAGCCTCATCAACAGAGGATCTCTTTCTAAAATCATGGCAACAGAAGGACATTTTCTCTGAAAGCAGAAAATCATTCACTCAAAGGGTCCAGCTCTGCGTATTGCAAAATGAGGGCACTGCCCTACCATAGAAGAATTCTGCTTCAGTCTTTACATTTTTTTGTATTGCTGTCTGTGTTGAAGTGATTAATTGTGTTGTGTAGGAGATATAGATATGGGTATATTGAGAGAGAATTGGAGGGAAAATAAGTGCTGATATTAAAAGCAGTGCCACAGAGAGAGAGCAGGTTGTCATGACAACATAGCTCTGAAGCTGCAAGGGGAGGAGTCAGAATGTATCTAACAAGGCGAAGGAGGAAAAGTTAGTCAGTCCAGAATAGGAGCTCAAAGTATGAAGAGCTCAAGTTTGAGTCAAGAAAGAGAGCTCAGTGTGTAGGGAGCTCTGAGAGATTGTTAAGAGGTTTTAAGACAGGAATTATAGCTCAAAATAAGGAGCTCAAGTAAAGAGTTAATAGTCTAGAGAGAGACGAACTCTAAGTGAGAAGTTGAGATGGACCCGCTCTAAGAGGAGAGAGCAGGGTTTAGATAAAGTACCTTGAAGGAGGCTAGTGTGTGCCTATATTGTTAAAATAAACAGCTAATGTGGCTGGGAAATACAATAGCGTTTCTATTGTGACTTTGGATATACTTTAAATAGTTTTAAGCAACCTTATTAAGCTGTGCCTCTGCGGAAGAAGTATATAAAACTAAGCTATGTACAACAATAAATTGTTAACTGTTTATTCATCAAAACAAACCTCTCTGCGTCAGTGATTTAGAGTCAAGCCTCATTTTAAAACATATTCCTGTCAGAGAAGAGCTCACAATTACCAAGAGATTTTCCCTCACCAAAAGGAGGCTTTCACCTACATCTCTCTCATGAAATAGTGGCTGATTTAAAATGGAGTCTTCTCTTTACTCTTTATAAGTCTGGTGGTCAAGAAAGACAAATGGTGGCAGCGAATACAAGTTAACCTCGAATCTCCACAAATGGTGGCAATGGTGGGATCCGTAAAAGAGGGCCCACCCTGTCCAGCCGGTTGATTTGAATGTGCCTCTCCATTTTAAAACTTTGCGACATGAAGTTTAGGCATCCAAAGAAATCTTCTCTCTCAACCCATTTCTCTCTCCTTCTTACAGTTTCTCCCTTTCTTTTCAGTTTACTTCCATGGAACAAATTTATTTATTATTGCATACTTTTCTATCCCGCCCTTCTCCCCACAAGGGGACAAACTGAATTTATTTATTTATTATTTATTTATTTATTAACTGAATTAAGACTGAAATAGTAGTTTGTATTCAATAGATTCAATAGAAAAAAGAAGAGGAAAAGGCAGAATCTCATTTTCCCAGTAGATTCAGACAAAAGCAAACTGCTGCAGCCTTGCCTATTTTATCATATTAATAACGTCGGCCATTTTGACCATGCTGCGATGACACTTGCTCATATCTTTCCCAATTCTTTATCTGTGAAACGTTGGAGAGTGTGCCAAGTTCCTATTTGTTTAATGAGGTTGCTCTAGTTGGAACTAACAACTGGATTTAGGTTATGCTGAAGTAGTTCTCAAGGAAGACTGAGGCCCCTTCTACACTGCCATATAAAATCCAGATTATCTGCTTTGAACTGGATTATATGGCAGTATAGACTCATATAATCCAGTTCAAATTAGGTAATGTGGGTTGTTGCGGAGGCGGATCTTAGTGGAGGAAAAGTAAGCGGCATCCGGCCGCGGCTGCCAGGTTCGGCGCATCATGCTGTGCCGTTGCTGCAGGCGACCAGGGCGCGGGCGGGAGGCTCTGCCCTGGCTGCAAAATGTCCCCCTGTCTTTTTCATCCATAAGCGCTCGGTCCCAATAGCGCATGAACGAAACGAACTGTTCGCGCGCATGCATGCTCTGGCGTGCGCACTATCATCACTACACTAAAGACCCCGGAGGTGCCAAAAAAAGGTTGGCTTACTATAATTTTTTACCTTCATAAGGCCTGGTTGTCTGCTTTGATAATTTGGATTATATGGCAGTGTGGAAGAGGCCTGAGAGTAATAAAAAATTACTGGGTTGTTGATGAGTTTTCTGAGCTATATGGCCATGTTTCGGAAGCATTCTCACTTGATGTTTCGCCTGCATCTATGGCAGGCATCCTCAGAGGTTGTGAAGTTGTAAGAATGCCTGTCATAAATGCAGATCAAATGTCAGGAGGGAATGTTTCTGGAACATGGCCATCTAGCCCAGAAAACTCACAAGAACTCAATGGTTCCAGCCATGAAAGCTTTCGACAGGTGAGGTACATTTAGGTTTAAGTTATGATATTTTCCTTCTTGGTGACCTCGACCAGACTTTTCTGGATGCGCTTTTCACAATGCATTTACGCACTTCCCTGTGGATTTATGTAAGCGAAGACATTAACAAAAGAAAAACCAGACACATTCTTCAAAATTTCCAGAGTCTGAAGCCAATTATGCTTTTATATTCCATTCCACTTGCAACATGCTTTAATGAGGTCAAAGTCTACTCTCCATTTATCAAAGCTTGGCTGTGTCCAGGTGTATACATATTCAAGTTGACTGTCAACTTATGGCAACTCCATGGATTTCATAGGGTTTTCTTAAGCAAGTGGTTTTGCCAGTTTCTTATTCTCAAATAGAGCATACCAGACCTGGTATTCATTGACAGTCCAACATTTTGCTGTTGCTGAGAGATTTAGATCTTTATATCTGCCATAATTAAGAATGGAAATTAGAAATATTTTCTTAAAAGCTTGATATCTGACTCACTAGAGTGTGGTGGATTCACCCTTTTGGTCTTGCTTAGATACAAGGAATTTAAAATAATAATGAGAAGCAGTATGATGTAGTGGTTTTAACATTGGACTGGAACTTGGAAAATCCATCAAACTCACCTTGCGATCTTGGATCAGTCACTCTTTCTCAGCCTGTCTACCTCACCATTTCAGAGCAAGCCAACTATCCTCACCAAAGCTAAATACCAAATTCAAGGAGTCCAAAAAAAGCATTGGTGGTGTTTGCACTGTACCTTCACCCAACTTCTGCACACATTAAAAACATATATTAAAATACAGTCACTACTCAGAACCATCTCCATACTTAGGAGAATCACTTGGGCTTTTTAGGAGTCCAAAAGGGGGGAAAATCCCTAATTGTTTCCTGGATGTATAGATCCCCTTTAGATACACCACAGTAGCAGAGATACTAGAGAAGATGCGAAGTATGTAATAAAAAAAACAGCACTTTTTCTGGATTCAGTTACAACCCTCTGTTCTGATGCCAGAGACATCCTTCTGAGGGCTGCAGCAGACCTGATTAAAATATCTGCAATTGCAGACAGATTCACCTTGGGCTCAAAAATGCCATCACTATTTAAGCGAACCAGAGGATTCCAGCTGACTAAATATACAAAGGAACAAGAAAAACCTGCATACCAGGTGCTTCGGGTGTTAGATTTCCTCCTAACACTGAGAAAATCCTTCAGATGTCCTTTTTACACTTAACCTCTAAACATCTCTGTTGGCTGTAAATACCTTGTTTTTTAAAGCAATCCTTACCTAGCTTGTTGTAGGTTTTTTCGGGCTGTATAGCCATGTTCTAGAAGCATTCTCTCCTGACGTTTTGCTTGCATCTGTGGAAAGCAACCTGTGAGGATGCTTGCCACAGATGCAGGTGAAATGTCAGGAGAGAATGCTTCTGGAACATGGCCATGCAGCCCGAAAATCTGCAACAACCCAGTGATTCCGGCCATGAAAGTCTTCGACAATCCATATATCCTTACCTAAATTTTGCAGTTGATTTATTTCATCTATCTATATCTATCTATCTATTGTCGAAGGCTTTCATGGCCGGAATCTCTGGGTTGTAAGTTTTTCGGGCCATACAGGCCAAAAAACCTACCTACCTATCCACAGAGAGGGGGGGGGGGTTGAGTATGAACTCTGGCATCATTTGCAGAAGGCACAAGACCCATGCTCAAGTCAAAGAAGCCCAGAGTGCTGGATGAATAAAAACATTAACAGCAAACATGGCTTCTTCCACAACATTTTTTGCCAGTTTAGCCAAGAGATAACAGCATTGGACTAGCTGGACCAGTGGTCAAAATCCGAATAAGGCAGTTTGACATGCATATGTGTGTATGTGTGTGTACATATAATTAAGTATGTCAAGCTGCCTTATAGTGAATTTGACCACTGGTCCAGCTAGTCCGGTGCAGTTACAACATGTGTTTATATACACATATCCTAAAAGCAAGTGAGCCAATCTCTACCTCTCCCGAGAGCCAACCACGCCTATAAATCCTAATTTACAAGTTCCTTTGTGTAGACCTGAAAAGCATGGCAGAAATTTTATATGATATTGCCCCCTGCCCACTAAACTGATTGGGCTCAACCAAGGGAGGCCTTGGAAGGACCCAGGTGTTTTAGTTATTGCAGTAAAATGTATTTCCAATCACCACTGATTCGCAACTTCTGAGGATGACTGCCATAGATGTGGGCAAAACATCGGGAGAGAATGCTTCTGGGACATGGCCATACATACAGCCTGGAAAACTCACAGAAACCCAATGATTCCAGCCATGAAAGCTTTCGACAACACATCAGACATCTCTATGGATATTGGAAAAATTGATATTGGGAAAACCAAGGACAGATATTGGACAAACTAAGGAGAGACCTCACAATCTCTGAGGATGCCTGCCATAGATGTGGGCAAAACATCAGGCGAGAATGCTTCAGAACATGGCCTTACAGCCTGTAAAACTCACAGCAATCCAGTGATTCCGGCCATGAACACTTTCAATGAAAATTACATTATTTGTGTTTTGTAGTAACCATAGCAGTAAAAGTTATGCCCAGCAGTATTATGACAAATTTTCTACGCCTACTGGAAATATGTTTGCTTGTTTGTGTGTACTTCCATCAACATTACTGAATTGTATGTTCTAAAATCCCATATATGATGGATACAATAACAGACTGTCTGTAAACATGAGACTCATCTAGCCTCCTTCGAGGTAGGAATAAAAGAAAGCATCCCTCATTGGATGGACATCTCTTGAGAGATGTCCATCTAACTTCTGCTTAGAGACGTTCACAACAATGTATTTCATTGTTAGGTCAGAAGTATCTTGGGTGGAACCTCTTTTTTGCTGTTGCAATCTGTTGGTTTGTGTCCTAGTTTCTGAAATAGCAGAAAACAAGCTTGGTCCACCCTTCAGAAGCTTTCAGTCTTGATTCCTCCAAGCTAAACATCATTCCTCTTTGAACTTGTTTTTCTGAACGTTGGCCATTTTGGTTTATGTCCTCTAAAAATCGTCCAGTTTGTCAACATGCTTTTTGAACTACAGTGTCCAGGAGAATGTAAAATATGAAAAAATCGAAAGCCTTATGGCACAGATGGGATGCAGTTCACTGGATTCAAACAAGGTTCTGTAGGCAGGATCCCCAACCACAAGATCCTATCTTATATTTTGAATATTGGCAGAAAGAAAAATGGCCACAAAGAGGCTGTATATCAGGGATGGAAAATTGTTGGAGGTTAGGGGTCACATGGCACCCCCTCAAGTACAGATAAGGCCCCACAAAGTTGTTCATGAACATCTCCAAAAACATAATTTTTACCTAGGAGATATAGGGATATTTTCACTACATTTTGGACACCTTGCTTAAGTCCAGGAGAACCTTTCTCCCAACTGGAGATGAGCCAGAAATCACTCCGTGTTTGAAAAAAGGCCTCTGCTGGGTTTAATAGGCGCAGAAGAGTCTAAAACAGTGATTTTCAACCAGTGTGCCGCGGAACACTAGTGTGCAGTGAGAGATCATCAGGTGTGCCGTGGGATATTATTTTTGAACTTCATTCATATATAAACTATAAGGCACATCTTTCCCTTTAAGAAATGGAACCATAGCACTCTTGCGTCACCTAAGAAGTGACGCGAGAGTGCTATGGTCGCACCATCTTGGATTCGCGCAGACGCGGCTAAGTAAACAAAGTTAGAGTTAGTGCTGCAGCTGCACGTCAAGTGACAGTGGCAATTTGGGATCACAGCAAGACAAGCGAGTGACAGTGATGGAGACGTTTTTAAGAAGGGAAAATGCAAATGGCGAACAGGGCCCTGGACAAAATTATGACTCAGATGAAGGCCCTAATATGAGTGGTGGGCAAAAGAAAAAAGAAAAGACAGGTGAGCTCGAGGTAATACAGTGAAAGCTATCTTTCATTTGGATTCACTTTCACCGGGGATGCGATGGCACCGACTCCGCTGTGCTTGGTGTGTGGTGAGAAGCTGTCCAATAGCGCCATGGTGACAAGCAAGCTTAAACGCCATCTCCAAACAAAAAACCCTTCTGTTCAAAATGGGTTTCACACTAAGTGAGTGTATAAATACATTAAAAACATATTAACTGTAGGTATTACTGTGTTAGAGTGTCATTTTGTGTCGTTTTGGTTGGTGGTGTGCCCCAGGATTTTGTAAATGTAAAAAATGTGCCGCAGCTCAAAAAAGGTTGAAAATCACTGGTCTAAAACATGGCAGAAATGACCCTGTGCCCTTCTGGAGAAAACTTACAAGCAAAACAATTTTGAGGGTTTTTTTATTTCCCCCAAAATGTTAATGAGGGGCTCTGGAGTTCATAAATAGCCCTCAGAGGAACACTTTTTCCACTCCAATCTATAAGCTGCATTTGGGCATGTAAATGCTATTTGTGAATCCCATCCCAAAACCATATGCAAAAATTACCAGTTGCCCAAATATCGCTTCTGTTGATCTTGTTAATGTGGCCTCCTGAAGGCCAGGAGGTACTGGAACTGATCACTGCCCCTTGGCACACACCATTGCTTCTCTATACACCAAATATGCACACCTCCATCGCCACAACTACCCATATAAAAAGCAGTCATTTTCATGAGGAAGTCAGGCACAGTTCTAAATATAGCGTCGTATCAAATCTTTCACCAGCTTCTCAAAGCACTGAAATGGGTGCCACTTTTAGACCGGATAAATAATTGAATCACCCACACTGTATTACGTATCTCTTAAGTGATTGGTTCAAGTATATTATTTATCGCTCACTCAGGATATGAAGAAGGCACCCAAAGTCAATGGAGCCATCCATTTGGCTTTGATGGGAGTCCTCCTAGTGTTAATTCTATCAAATTACAGCATTCTCCCACTGGGTGTAAGGAATAAATGTTAAACTCCTGAGACTTCAATTTAAATTTTAAAAACCCACAGATTCCAGGTTTTACTACCACTCCTTCTATGTCCAGTGTTTCATTTGTGAGTCATTACTTACTTCTACACTGACCTTATATCCCTGAATCTGATCCGAGAATATCTTCTTATACCAGATTAAATAATAATAATAATAACTTTATTTCTAACCCACATCCATCTCCCCAGAGGGGACTCGGAGCGGCTTACATGGGGCCGTGCCCGAACAACACATCCCAAAATATTAACAACATCGAAAAAACGATAAACTCAATAAAAGCCATAAACACAATAAAATACATCTGTGAAAACACAACAGCACAGGTGAATCGAAAACAGAACCAACAGGGCGGGCCGCATGAACATATAGAATGTTTAAAAACTCGGGGGAGATAACTGGAGTAGGGTCGAAACACAAAGGGTCACATGCAGGGAAAAAGGACTCGCAGAAACGGGGGCATTTGGGGTGTCTAATCTCCAAAGGCCAGGTGGAAGAACCAGATTTTCAGTTGTTTTCTGAAGGATTCCAATGAGGGGGTGTGCAGAAGTATTTATTTTTTATTATAGGATTGAGGATTGAATGTGTATTGAAATGTTTAGATGTTTAGGGAAGGTGCACTTCTTCAGTAAATGCCCACCTTGGGGAAGAGTTGCCATAGCAAAATGGCTGTGAGGCAGAGGTGGGAGGAGTCAACAGCTTTCTGCCACAGCCAAGAATAGAATTCTGGGGAAGTTTGAATTTTGACAGTTTAACTGTCAGACCAGCTCTAGGGGAGTGGGTGCTGAGAAGCTCAGAGAGATCAGTTGTGTTTAGACCAGCTCAAGGTCTATTTTAAATTCAGAGGTTTGGCTGGGAGAGCCAGCCTGTAGTTTATGCTGAGACATAAACCAGGGTAGGGAATACTGTGTTTGAGACTAGTGAGATATTAGTGGAATAGACTGTAAACTGATTTGATAAGAACCATTTAAGAAAGAAAGTGTAACTGCATAATCTCATAATATTAACTGAAAGGAAATGAACTGAGTAACTTTGTAACTTCTTTAAAGAAAGTGTAACAACCAAGAATTGTGCCTCTAAGAAGAATTGTAACTTTGAAACCGTCAAGCTAATGCACTGATCCTCAAAATAAACTATTTACAGTTCTTTAACTATAAACCTCTCCTTGCCAGTATTTTGAACAAGTCAAGCCTCATTTTAAAAGACAAAGTGGTGGACGGCTGGTTGCAACATTATTAGAGTGGAAGTAATCCAAACACCTTCCTACAAATTGATGACCTACTAGTTACCTCATTTAGTGGCAGAAAAATATATTTACTATATAGTACATCCTTATGATTGGTGGAAGTTAATATATACTTCTTCATAATTTGTAGCAGTGGTAGGATTTGAAGACTCCACTCTGTCTGAGTGGCCGGTAGAGTGGCCAGATGCTACTTTATGATTGGTGACAGACATATGTCACATCGTTACAGGGGGGCATTCCTAATCTCTCCAGGGAGGAAATTCCAAAGACGGGGGGCCACAGAGGAGAAGGTTTTCTCCCTAGTGCTCACAAGCCGATGGCCTTGAAGACGCCGAGGCCGGCTAGACGTCGCCTCCCCTTGAAGACCGGAAGCCTGGGAGGAGCCCACAGCGGAAAGTGCTGAGTCATCTCAGGAAGCGGAGACGTTGTCGGAGACGATGTCAGAGCAGGAGCGACCTCCAAGAGCGAACTTCCGGCCTTTCCGGGGAGCACAGGAAGCCCTCCCAGCCTGGCCAGTCTAGGAGCATGGAGTCCGAAAGACCACTAGACCTCCAACTAGACCCCCTGAATGGGTGAACACCAGGACCCTCATGCCCAGGTCACCAGGGAGGTTCCCTACCAGGACCTTTTGGAGCTCCATCTTCAGGTGCCGAGAACAGCCCCCTAGGAGCTGCCAGCCCTGGAGGGCCATCCTGGCGACCAAGAGACCTGTGCCAGAATCCATGGACCCAGAGGCCAAAGTTGACCATCTCCTCTCTGAGCTCAGGACTCTTTATGACTTGCTGGTCCCCCCAAAACTCCCTCCTTTTGACGGTTGAGTTAAGGTGGCATTAATTGACAACCTGCTTGCAATGGACATCGCCATTGCTCTTTCTCCCTCCCTTTGTCTTTATCTGTAGATCTCCCCACCTTCCCTTTATTTTATTGTTCTGTTTTGTGTGTTCTGTGTTTTATTATACACCAAACTTTGTAAACTGCTCCGAGCCTTCAGGGAGTGGCGGTATAGAAGTTTGAAATAATAATAATAAATAAATTTCTGAGACCGTCAGGGGCGAAAGGAGGGCCTCCCCTGAGGAGCGAAGGGCTCGGGCTGGTTCATGGGAGCCGAGCTGGTCACAAAGGTAGGCGGGTCCCAAACCATTTAGGGCTTTATAGGTAATCACCTGCACCTTGCATTGGGCTCGGAAAATAAGCGGCAGCTCTTTAAACAGGGGGGTCGACCGCTCCCTGTAACCTGCCCCAGTTATTAATCTGGCAGCCGAGCGTTGGACAAGTTGAAGTTTCCGGGCCGTCTTCAAGGGAAGCCCCACATAGAGCGCATTGCAGTAATCCAATCTAGAGGTAACCAAGGCATGGACCATCATGGTCAAGTCAGACTTCATGAGGTATGGTCGCAGTTGGCGCATGAGTTTTAATTGTGCGAAGGCTCTCCCAGCCACCGCCGACACCTGAGCATCTAGTGTCAGCGCTGAGTCCAAGAGAACCCCCAGACTGCAGACCTGTGACTTCAGAGGGAGTGCAACCCCATTCAGCACAGGTTGCCACCCAATACCCCGATCACACGGGTGACTGACCTGGAGGACCTCTGTCCTATCGGGATTGATCCTCCGCTTGATCCTCCTCATCCAAACCACTACAGCGGCCAGGCACTGGTCCAATATCTGAGGGGTTTCCTTGGAATCTGATGGAAAAGAGTAGTGGAGTTGGGTATCATCTGCGTAGAGGTGGCACCATACTCCAAAACTCCGGAGGACCTCGCGCAGCGTTTTCATGTAGATGTTAAATAGCATGGGGGATAAAATAGATCCTTGCGGGACCCCACAGGTCAAAGACCAGTGGAGACTCATATAATCCAGTTCAAAGCAGATAACCTGAGATCAGATCCTGGGATATAAGGACAATGTAGAAATGGCCTTAGTCAACAAAAGTTGGGGGGGGGGGGGAGAGAGAAGAAGAATGGTCTTTAACTTACAGTAGAAACAGGAAACCATGGATAATAGCAAACCCTATTGAAATGAACAATTCCCACCAGAAGTTACTACAGAATTGTCTTAGAGAACCTACGTGAACAAAGTATGTAAGCTGTCCTTGGAGAACCTAATGTTTTGTGAAAGCACAAAACAATTAGAAAGGAAAAAAAATCTGCTTTCTCATCTTGCCTTACCAAAAAAAGGGAACAATTAAGAATATGCATAACTTAGTGGTGGTAATATTAAACTGGAACGGAGTGGATTATCAAGGAAGAGGACACGGCTGGCAGGTTGGAATATTCCATACTTTTTTCGTTTTGATTTTACCTTTATCATATGTTTTTATTCTTTTTACTGTTTATTTATTATTTTTTATTATTATTTATTTAGAACATTTATATCCGGTCCTTTCTCGACCTCCGGCGGCTTCCAGCAGGCAACAATTTGATGCCGATACTATATAAAAACAGCAATAAAATACACAAATACATAAAAAATAATTATAGATATGCATTAAAAACAGTTTGCCAAGTTTAAAACATTAAAAATTGTGGTCCATAAAATTTCATCTTCCTTAACCATCCCACAAAATATTTCTCCCCCACCCTTAAGCAAGACTTGCCTATTTTCCTTTGGCAAATGTATCTGTCTCTCTCTGTGTGTATGTTAGTAGCGGACAGGTTTGTGTCATTTCATACACTGTCTCCTCTTGCAAACATGCAGTGGAGACTCCAGTTACCTTCCCTTCTAATGCTGCTAAGGGATATTGTTCAGAGGTCAGGAATGTTGGTATGCTTATCATGAGATTCGGGCAATCATTGACAGAATATGATGAAACTACTCCACAGGGCATTGCCCCCAAAGTTGCAAAGAGAACTTTGCTTCAGATATGGATATAAATGCTCCCAAATCAAGCTTAGTTTTTCTCTTTTAGGACTATGACTCCCAGCATCTCCTAGACCAGTGTTTTTCAACCTTTTTTGAGCTGCGGCACATTTTTTACATTTACAAAATCCTAGGGCACACCACCAACCAAAATGACCCAAAATGACACTCTAACACAGTAATACATATAGTTAATATGTTTTAAAATGTATTTATACACTCAATGTGAAACCTGGGCCTATTTCGATGAACACAACATAGATATCCTGGCAGGAATGGCAGAAAGACACACACGAAGGTCTTGCTCAATTTATAGTTAACACACAATCAAAGAGCATCCTGAACTCTTGCAACAATGGAATTGAACCAAACTTGGAATATTGAACTCCCATTATCAACAGAAAGTACTGAAAGGGTTTGCTTGGGAATTGACCTTGAGTTTGGAAGTTGTAGTTCACCTACACCCAGAGAGCACTGTGGACTCAAACAATGTTATGCTATGTTGTTGTTTGTTTTCTATCCAGAATCACAATGTTAGAAGGAGGCTCACCACTTTAAGGCATGGGAAACAGGCATGGGAAAAACAGGCATGGGAAAAACAGGCATGGGAAAACTTCGGCCCTCTGGGTGCTTTGGACTTCAACTCCCACCATTCCTAACAGCCTGAGGCCCTTTCCTGCTTAAGTGGCTGAGGGGGGGGGGGGGAAAGGGCCTGTGGCTGATATGAATGATGGGAGTTGGAGTCCAAAACACCTGGAAGGTCCAAGTTTGCCCATGCCAGCTTTCGACAGAGCACACCTGATGATCTCTCACGGCACAGTAGTGTGCCGCGGCACACTGGTTGGGAAACACTGTCCTAGACAGAAAGGCAGGCAGGAATGAGACATGGGAGGCATCTGGCTAGCAGATTCTGCAAGCTGTAGTCCACAAAGAAGGAAACTTTCTCAGGCTTGGTTTTGCTACACAAAAAGGCTCCGTTCACGTGGATCCTGTTGCAGGAAGGAATGGAACAACCTAATAAGTCAAGATGGATAATGTGCATGGTGATGAACAGCGGAGACCAAGGAAACCTTCTTGACTTATTTCTTTTGAAAACGTCTTTTCATAACAACAGCCAGGAGAATGTTTATGATGTAAAAGGAAGAAAATATGTTGTTCTCTAGCGCCACTAAGATGCTTGAAATGAATGTTGGCACTGTAAGTATCCCAATGACACAAAGTGACTGAATAATGCAGACAAAGGTTTATAAAATCTAACAATCTGCACTGAAGTTGGGTTTTTTTTCATTCCCTAGAGGTACTTTCGTAGAAATCAAAACATTACTTTAACTCAATATTATAAGGTACACCTATATTGTGTGTGTGTGTGTGGGGGGGGGCTTAGTTATAAATCATAACACCAGAAGGTACAAGAAGAACTTGGGAAAGGTTACTTTCTTGGATTACATCACTCCAAATTCACTGATCAGCATGCTTAGACAGTTGTCATCCAAGTGCAGAATTAAGGGGTTTAACACCACCTTAACTTCCATGGCTCAATAACATGGGATTCTGGGATTTGTAGCTTGGTTAGGGACCAGCACTCTTTGGCAGAGAAAGTTAAACACTTCCATGATTCTTGAGCCCTGGTAGTTAAAGTGTTGTCACACTATATCAATTCTACATTGTAGATACACCTTTGGAAATGAAACTGGTTGATTGATGGATGAATAAGTACATAAATTGATGTACTCAATGCTATGGAATCCTGGGAGTTGTAGTTTTACAAAACCTTCAGTCTTCTCTTCCAAAGAGTATGTGTGCCTCACCAACAACTTCCATGATTCCATACCACTGAACTTTGATAGCTATAGCGGTGTCAAACTGCATTAATGTAGAGCAGTGTTTTTCAACCTTTTTTGAGCCACAGCACATTTTTTACATTTACAAAATCCTGGGGCACACCACCAACCAAAATGACACAAAATGACACTCTAACACAGTAATACATATAGTTAATATGTTTTTAAATGTATTTATATATTCCTGACTGTGAGAGCCGTTCAGCAGTGGAACTCTCTGCCCTGGAGTGTGGTGGAGTCTCCTTCTTTGGAGGCTTATAAGCAGAGGCCATCTGTCAGGGGTGCTTTGAAGGCAATTTTCCTGCATATTGGTTGAAAGAGGCGCACGAGGTCTCCTCCAACTCTAGGATTCTATGAATCTCTGGCTATTCCAAAGGAATTCCAGCCTGTGAAGGCTAGAGAGCAGAGCTCAAGAGGCAGGAGGGGAAAGGAAGCCCGGAAGTCAAAAGGCAGGACTGGGCTGCCTGGCTCTTTCAAAGGGATCCGAGTTTCTTATGGTCAGATATGGGAGCTGAAGAGGCAGGAGGGGAGGCCAAGCACAGAGGAAGAAGAAGAAGGCAAGAGGGAAGGCTCCCGATTGGCCGCCCATGAGGTTTGTCGCCGGTTGCCACTCTCGGCCCCGCCCCACCCTTCTGCCGGGCTCATTTGCATGCTTAAAGGGACAGAGGCCAATTTCCTACGACACACCTGATGATCGCTCACGGCACACTAGTGTGCTGCGGCACCGGTTGGGAAACACTGATGTAGAGGTACCCAAACCACTACAATATTCAGCTAACATATTCTTATGTTCTGTAATGTTTATTCCAGAGCATAGAAATGTGGCTATTTTGGACTACTACTCCAGTAAGCTTTTGGGGGTCTGTGATGAGAGCCAGGAGTGTGTAAACACTGAAGTACTGAGTTAAGCTGCACCATATGAGTCTACATTGACCATATATTAATGCAGGGCCCTTCCAGACAGGCCCAAAACATGGGACCAGGGCCGTAGCCAGGATTTTGGTGGGGGGGTGAGTTTGGTTCGGGGGCTGAGACTGGGTGGAAGAGGGTCTACCCTAGCAAACCTTTTGTATTGTTATCCCAATAACCTCATTAATGTGGGATATAATGAGCATGGTGATCAGATCATGATATGAATAAACATAACAGTTTAAATAATGTACCAGTAAGGCCTTTTCCCAGACCACCTTGAGAATTTGGGGGGGGGGGGCTGAAGCCCCCCCCCCCCGGCTAGATGCCTGCATGGGACCTGCCTCACTTTTACCTGAGGCATCCAAACGATGCCTCACATAGAAGCCAATTAATCCAGAGAAAACTGGGTTTCCCCAGATTGCTCCACATTAATTTGATGCCTGGAAAGATCTGGACCTTTCCAGGTGCTGGTCCTATGGGAATGTTTCCAGTTTGGTTGATGGTAGGGACAGAAACCCGGGAGGAAGGGGGTTATTTTAGACCGCTTCCTCCCAGGTTTCTGCTATGTCTGGAAGAGTCTGCAGTTTATATTGCTTTATATTGGCAGTGTAGGTGGGTCCTGAGAGTCCAAGGTGGATACACACTTTAGAATGAATGCAGTTTGGACTTGCAGTTTTACAAAGTCTTTAGCTTCCTCTGCCAAAGAGCACTGGTGTCGCACCAAACCCCAACTCCAGAGCATGGAGCCATGGCAGTTCAAATGGTGTCAAATGGGGTGAAGTCACTCTCTTTCAGGCTCAATGGGGGGCAAAGACAAATTCTGCCTGACAAGGTTGCCATAAGTCAGAACTGACCTGAAAGCCTACAGCAACAGCAACTCCTAAACTGGCTTTGGTTTATCCCGAAGGGAAATCCCTTTCCTGACATTACCAGATGGACTCCAGACATTGTTGGAAGGCAGTCTCAGCAACCTTAACCAGCAAAGCCAGTTGTGAGAAATGTTGAGAGTCGCATTTCACCATCAACTGGAGGGCCACAAAACCAATACCTTTGGAAAGCAGTCAGAACATGCTTTAAAATTTATAATTGGGAAAGCATCTGGTTTGGTCCTCCAGCAGAGACTTGCCTTTACTGCTATTTGAAATTCAGAAAGTGTATCTGGCTGATGAATCAGTTCTGGCAGGTCATTCCGCAGTCTGGGAGCAGTTGAAGGAAAAGTCCTCTGGGCCTTAGTTGCCAGTCTAATTTTGGCTGGTTGAAGTATATGTCCCCCTGAGGACCTGAGAGTGCAGGGTGGATTTTCTAGGAGGAGGTGATTCCATCGATAACCTGGACCCAAATCGCATAGGTAATTACTTAGATTTTGTACTTTGCCTGGAAACTATTTGGCAGGCGGTGGAGTGATTTTAATATTGATGTAATATGCTGACTCCTAGATATGTCGGTAGTCAATCTGGCTGCCACATTCAAAACTAATTGAAACTTCCAGACCTGGCATAGAGGTAGTTCAATTATAGTACATTGCTTGAGGTTACCATTGTACACACTACCATCTTTAGCTGCTCCAGGTCTAGAAAAGGGCATCGCTAACAGTTAATGTACATTGTAAGTTATCCATGTCAAGCTATTACATATGCATACTCAAGACCTTGCATGTTACAGACAATGCTTAGTCATCTGCTAAGAAAGCTTTGCAGGTAACAGAGGAAGAACCGGGAGGAATAACTCTGCTCCCCTTCTTCCCATTTAAGTTTCAAACTGCATTATATGGTCAGCAGGGCCGTAGCCAGGATTTTGATTCGGGGAGGCTGAGTTTGATTCGGGAGGGGCTGAGTCTGAGTAAGAGAGGGACTACCCTACCAAACCTTTTGTATTGTTATCCCAATAACCCCATGAATGTGGGATATAATGAGCATGGTGATCAGATCATGATATGAATAAACATAACAGTTTAAATAATGTACCAGTAAGGCCTTCTCGCGGACCACCCTGAGAATTTCAGGGGGGGGGCTGAAGCCCCCTTAGCCCCCCCTGGCTACATGCCTGATGGTCAGTATACATTTATATAATGCAGTTCAAATGCAATTAAACTGCATATATGAGTCTACACCAGTGGTTCCCAATCTTTTTTGGATCAGAGACCACTTGACCACGAACCAACATTAGTACCAAAAGGGTAACAAATCAGTTTTTGGTCAACTTGAGATTTGGTTGGGTTATTTGGGTGCTGATTCAGAAAATTGCATTGGATAGACCACAGCAGCTCTAGTTTCTGATACAGAACATATGCCATCCCGGAGTTGCCATCTGCTCGTCCACATAAAACCATATTTAATAAGCCACAACACTATAAGAGTTTCACAAGACCAGTTACGCGCATTGCAACAGAGTAGTAACGGTGAGGCTGCAGATCATATTTTAGTTCTTGCGGACTACTCGTGGACTATGAACCACAGGTTGGGAACAAATGGCCTACACTGACCAGGGAGCCATTCTCTCCCCTCTATTGTTTAACATCTACATGCGACCTCTTGCCAAGTTGCTGCGGAGCTTTGGTCTGGAGTGTCATCAGTACGCTGATTGTCCACCCAATCCTGTTATACACCTGCAAAATGTGGGCTCTCTCTATTCCATCAGCGTTGCCTCCAAAAAAAACCTGCAAATCCCTTGGGAAGACGGGTAGACAAATGTCAGTGTGCTGGAAGAAGCAAAGACCACCAGCACTGAAGCGATGCTCTTACCCAATCAACTCCACTGGACTGGCCACGTTGTCCGAATGCCCGATCACCATCTCCCAAAGCAGTTACTCTACTCCCAACTCAAGAATGGAAAATGAAATGTTGGTGGACAGGAAAATAAATTTAAAGGTGGGCTTAAAGCTAACTTTAAAAACTGTGGCATAGACACTGAGAACTAGGAAGCCTTGGTCCACGAGCACTCAAATTGGAGGTCAGCTGCGGCTAGCAGTGCTGCGGAATTCGAAGAGGCACAAATAGAGGGTGAAAGGGAGAAATGTTCCAAGAGGAAGGAGCATCAAGCCAACCCTGGCAGGAACTGCCTTCCATCTGGAAACCGATGCCCTCACTGTGGGAGAACATGCAGGTCAAGAATAGGACACCACAGTCACCTACGGTAGTACGAACCCACTGCTAAGACACTATACTTGAAAGGCCATCATACTTGAACAATGAGGGATCGCCTAAGTAAGCAAGTAGATTATAGAGTGATGTTAGATTCCTAAAGAAATGCTTTCTGAGGTTAAAAATATGCCCTTTTATTAGCAACTTTCCCACTTTTGCAGGAAGCCCGTAGCCCTAGCAAATGTGGATTGTTAACTGTATATTCATTGTGATGTCATTTGCAAATATTTAAAATCCAAGGAGCATTGTACGTTCTTGACATAGAATTAAATGAACGGAGATATCAATAATTAATTTTTCTAAAACAAGTATCAACTGTATAAGATTTTTTAAACAGCAGACAGAACGATAATGGAAGTTTATCAGAGTTGCGTAATCATATCTGGTTTGCATGTAACACCAAATCATGGCCTTCTCAAAACAATGGTCTTCCTGACTGAACCATTGGATATTTATTCCATCAACAGACATCAGGTGTCATTATTGCTATATGGATCTTCTTTTCAAAAGAACCCTCCGAATAAAAGAACACTTTTATTAGTATGGTTGTCCTCCTAAAAGTTGTCTCTGGATTACACATAATATCTACTTTGCACCAACATTCAATGCAACACAAGTGGATAATTAATCACAGGCCAGGCAGTCCTGGCAGAAGTAGCCATCTTCCTACCTGCTAAGGCTTTAATACGAGACCTCTCAAACAATCGTGCCGAACTGTTCTCGTTGTCCCACTCTTCGACATCCCACCGGTTGTTGACATCACTGTATTGCTGTGTGATTTCAATATTGTCATAGTCTGTCGCTACGGTCGTCGTCATCTTGAATCTTCTCAGGCTAATCTCTGCATCAGCTTCTCCTTAGAAAGCACCTTCTGTAAGGAACAGGGGGAAAGAAAGAGAAGATAATAATGATCAGTCACCTGAATGTTTTCGAATAAAGGAATGTACAAGGATACAACATTGGTGAAATAATGTAGGGAAAGATATATCACTGAATACTTAAGTTAGGATGGCCCAAGTCATTGTATTTCCTGTTTCTAAGTATGGATGTGAAAGCTGGAAAACTCATTTTAGATGTAGTTCTGGAGAAGAGCTCCTTGAATACCCTGGGCTGTTAAAAAGGTAAATAAAGGACTCCTAGAGGAAACCCGGAGTCTTCAAACAACAACATCAACATTTATCACCCTCTTCTCCTTGCATCTTGAGACGGGAGAGGTCAAGATGACTAAACTGGGACCATTATACTCTTGAGAAGACTTGACTCACCAGAAAAGACAATAATGCTTAGTAAGATAGAAGGCAATAAAAGAAAAAGAAAAATACATTCCTAATGAATAGATGAAATCAATGGAGCCACAACCCTGAATTTGCAAGACCTGTGCAGAGATTATTTATTTATTTATTTATTTATTTATTTATTTTTATTTATTTATTTGTATCCCACCCCCATCTCCCCAAAGCGACTCAGGCCGGCTCACAAAAAGCACTCAATAGTGAAGCAACACACAAAATACAAGCTACATGAACAATATAAATCAATAACAGAGACCTCTCCATTCTAAAGACCTCAATCTCCTGCAGATTCCTTCCCTGCAAACCACCCACCTGTCGTCAACCAGACACAGGGCCTTCTCTGTGGCAGCTCCTCAATTGTGGAACAGTGTGCCACCGGAAGTCCGAGCAGTTAATGAGCTGCCGGCTTTCCGGAAGGCTTGTAAAACAGCACTGTTCTGACTTGCTTTCAATCTGTGACCACCCTGGTTATAGCATAATATTGTTAATTGGTTTTATTGCTTGTTTTATGTGTCCTGTTGGTTATTGATATGTTTTATGATGTAATTCGATATGCTGTAAACCGTCCCGAGCCAGTCGGAAGGGACGGTATACAAATCGAAATAAATAAATAAATAAATAAATAAATAAATTTACATGACAATATTTGCATAAAACAACATACTAAACCCTACTGAGGTCTTATGAATGGAGATCTCTCATTCATAAGTTCACCATAATTCAACTTGAAGGCAATTAACAATGGCAAAGATCGTACATTGCGGAAGCATGAATCCCAATTTGGGATAAAGGCAGGACATAAATCCAATACATACATTTTACATTGTACTCAAAGTGGTAATGCCATTGTGTACTCGTCTGTGGTGAGTTTCCAGGAAATATATAATTGTAGGCAGTTATACAGTAATGATTCCTGGCACGTTGGTGAAAAACATTGCTGGTCCTTTACAGGTAGCCTGAGAAGCAGTGGTGTTTAAATCTCATCTTGCCAACCTTTTATGTCATACAACCCCGTTGAGCTGAATGGCATTATCGCACAACTGAACCATGGCACCACATGAACAACTACATATGGTAAATAAACACACTAGAACAGTATAATGTGGCTGATAGTCAATCAATGTAATCAAAAGTATTGGCTGTACCATATAGGAATCATATAAATCTAAGAATCATACATATAATAAGGAAGACATGAATGCATGCATAGGTACAAGCAACAACACCATATACAGCACACTCCCCAAAGGAGGAAAATATCCCCCACATCAAACACACGGAGCTCAGGCTCAAGGAATGAAGGTAATCAAAATAAACTTCTGTAATAGAGTTCAGCTCCAATAACGAGTCTGGTTGGTGGTCTGCACAAATGGGGTATTTCAAGAGAAGTAGGGGACCCTCGGCGGGCAAGTTGACAGGGGTTTTAAGGAGTGGCTGAGAAGCCGCAGCACAATGTGAAGCTGCTCTGTGGAATGCGAACAAGAGCGGTTGCGGCTGTGATTATAAAAGCCGCTGCCGAATCGCGGGCTCCAGGAAATCCAGGCGGTAGCAACCACGATCAAGAGAACACCACAATGCAAGGGCCGACGAGGGAGTGTTTACCCTTGGGAGTCCCGCATCTCGTTTCGACCTTCCGGTCTTTCTCAAGGCCATGTGGTAATCAGCAAATACAAGGTAGTATACATTTCAGGCGCAAGGCATCTAATGGCTCTTGCCATTAGACGCCTTGCGCCTGCATCATTGAGCCCTTGAATCTGGATTGTATATGCCTGCCGCCTGAAATGTATACTGTATAATGTGTGCTGTATATGGTGTTGTTGCTTGTACCTATGCATGCATTCACGTCTTCCTTATTATATGTATGATTCTTAGATGTATATGATTCCTATATGGTACAGCCAATACCTTTGATTACATTGATTGACTATCAGCCACATTATACTGTTCTAGTGTGTTTATTTAGCTTAGTTGAACACGGTCCCCTCTTGTGTATTGTTTACAACTACATATGGTGCCATGGTTCAGTTGTGCAATAATGCCATTCAGCTCAAAAGGGTTGAATGGCATAAAGGTTGGCAAACAGAGATTTAAGCGACACTAGTGCTTCTCAGGCTATCTGTAAAGGACCAGCAAATTTTTTCCCCAACGTGCCAGGAATCATTACTGTATAATTGCCTACAATTATATATTTCCTGGAAACTCACCACAGATGAGCACCACTTTGAGTACAATGTAAAATTTATTTATTTATGGGGAGAGCGGATTGAGCTCCCTCTGTCAGTTCCAGCTCTCCATGCGGGGACATGAGGGAAGCCTCCCACAAGAATGGCAAAACATCAAACATCCGAGTGTACCCTGGCAACATTCTCGCAAACAGCCAATTCTCTCACACCAGAAGCGACTTGCAGTTTCACAAGTCGCTCCTGACTTGGAAAAAAAAGCACAATAAACATCACTATGTATCACCACAGGACCTGTGTCTTTGGTCTTTGCTTTCACAACCTTGTGCTGAATACAGAATGTCCATAAAGTAACTTCAGGCAACCACCAGATTCCAATCATTATATGTTAAAGGACCAATCGAAAAGTCCAGCCCTAGGGGTTTACACTGCATTTTCTCTGCATGATTAGAGTATCTTTCATACATCACTATTTTTCTGTTTGATTTGACCTAGAGGGGTTTGAAGGAAGGAATGGGATAAACGTTCTTATGAGTTGCTATGAGAAATGCTGCAAGAACACAGCCATACAACCTGGAACTACCCCACACTCCATTCTTATTTATTTATTTACTATTTTTATATGCCGCCCTTCTCCACCCCGAAGGGGACTCAGAGCGGCTTACAGCAAACAACAATATTACCGGAGTGGCTTACAGCAAACTGAAAAAACAACAATTAACATTGCTGTCATAGCACAACATCAGCACTACACATCATATTGCACTACAACATATCGCAATATTGTTAGCAATATTGCATGTAATAGAAATATACAAATTATAATATCACAATATAATTATTATATCACATTATCATTGTAACACATTCAATACTGTGTTACATTACAACACCACCAATACCAAATGCATATACAATACACCATACCGTAATCATACTATTATTATTATTATTATTACATTACAATTATTATACTATAACATAATACAATATATTGACATTATAATATATTATATTAAATTATAATGTAATGTAACATATCATATGATAATATTATATTATATTATATTATATTATTTATAAAATAATAAATAACATTATTTATTTAAACAAAATAAAATTACGTATTTAAATAAATAATTTTTAAAGAATTATTTTAAACACAGCAAGACTTAGACAAAAGAATGAGTTTTGAGTTACTTAAGGTGTTTTTTGGGTGATTTTCTAGCCAAACTTGACTCCCCCTGCCAGGGCCATAGCCAGGATTTTGATTTGGGGAGGGCTGAGTTTGATTCGGGAGGGGCTGAGTCTGAGTAAGGGAGGGACTACCCTACCAAACCTTTTCTTATCCCAATAACCCCATGAATGTGGGATATAATGAGCATGGTGATCAGATAATGATATGAATAAACATAACAGTTTAAATAATGTACCAGTAAGGCCTTCTCGCGGACCACCCTGAGAATTTGGGGGGGGCTGAAGCCCCCTAAGCCTCCCCCCCGGCTAAATGCCTGCCCCCTGCCCTATAAACTGGGGGGTGGGGTGATGTGGACCCTTAGACTGCAATTTCCTCACCTTTGTTTTAAATAAGAGATTTTTAGCACTAATAAATCATTGTGCCCCACTGCAATGCACAAGCATAATTACCATAGACTTTTCACACTACTGGGAGACAGTACCCATTTTCAATGTGCAAATACATCCACACAACTGCCCCTTTTCGTATGTTGCAATACCAGTGTTATATTGACTTTCTGCTGCTCTCCTATCCTTTGTTTTATTATGTTTTAATTGTTTTACTATATAGTGTGTGTTGATTGTTGTACTATTTAGTGAGAGTGCTTTGGCCAAAGAGCAGCAGTTAAGCACTTTCAACAAATCAAAGCAGACAAGCAAACAGTGTTGACAGAACCCTCTGTCTCTTATTCTCCCAACCCTCTGTTCTGCAGCCTGTCCTTATGATCATCCCATTGGTTCAAAATGTTCAGAGGTTTGTCCTGAGTGCTGGTATGTGCAAGCTGGCAAATTGAAGCACGCAAAGAAGGCATTCTCTCTCTCTCTCTCTTTCTCTCTCTCAGCCTTTTTGCCTCATTTGCTTTAGCTAACTGATGCCACCTACTGACAAATTAAACCGGATGCCATATTTGAGACAACCATAAGCAAAGCCTGTTTCATTTATCTGCGAGAATGGAAGGAATGCAGCTTATGAAACACATTTCATACGGCACTCTTGGGAGAACTGACATTTTGGTGAATGTGTGTACTCCAATCCTCAAGAAATGCCTCAAACCACGGTTTTGAAGACTTTAAGTGTTTAGTGTTGGAACGATGCGACTTTATTCCACACAGTGATATGAAACGCAGGTTGCTTACCTTGGAAAGAAACTGGTAGGGCCTGCGTACCTGAGGGACCGCCTTACCCCGTACTCTCCCCCGAGATCACTGCGCTCAGACGAACAAAATCTGTTGTCAGTTCCATCAGTCCGCTCCTGCCACTTATCGACGATTAGACAAAGGACTTTTTCCGTGGGCACCGGTGCTCTGGAACGCCCTCCCGGCCCGGACCCGAGCTATCTCGGACCTGGCCCCGGTCCGGAGGGCCTGCAAGACGGCCCTCTTCGGCCTAGCTGTCGGCTAGGTTCACCGAATCAAGAACTATGCCATATGTCCTCTCTTCCCGTATATGACGATATAATCTGTTTTAATGTGGTTTTATGTCTATATGTGTATAAATTGTAGGGTCACATGTCGACTTGTTAGTGACATGCCACCCGCGTATTTTTATTGTTATCCGCCCGAGCCTGCTGGGAGGAGCGGAATACAAGAGTGAACAATAAATAAATAAATAAATATAAATAAAATAATCGATCTAAAATGTGAATCCCCATGGGATTCGAATTGAAAACTATGATGAATGATGTAACTCATGATATGGAGTACTGCCTGTTGCCTTAACTGTATTTAACTGTTATCCACTGGAAACAGTTTGCCTTATAATATTATGTTTATAGAACATCCTTATGGTTATGCAATATATTTATAAATATTCATTTGGTTACACAGTGATCCACAAACAGATGTTCCTGTGTACTCCCGGTCCAGAAGAAGCTACGGTGAAACGGAGCTTGCGCATGGGACTCAAAATCCGTCGACCGGAACGAAGCGACAAGAACATTTAAAATGGAATTATTATTTACAAAAGGACAATTAATTACCTATTGATTTTTGCCGCTTCGGGAGTATTCTGTGACGAACAATTCTTATTTAGCAGGCTTTGACCGCTGCGATATTTGGATTATTTTGGACACACTTGTTGAACTCACAATATAACTAATTACGACATAAAGAACTGCTGTGATTGAATTATTTTGGAAAGTAGTTGGGCTTTATTCTTCCTGATATAGTACCAGTCAGGCATCAAACACCCTTTTTGACTCTTGGGAGAACTGACATTTCGGTGAATGTGTGTACTCCAATCCTCGAGAAATGCCTCAAGCACAGTGTTATTTTTCTTAAAAACAAAAAAAAATCATCAATCTTTGCCCTTTTTGTGAATGCTTTGCTCATGCAGATTTGAGAAACTGCAAGTCACTTCTGGTGTGAGAGGATTGGCCGTCTGCAAGGACGTTGCCCAGGTGACGCCCGGATGTTTTTTGATGTTTTACCATCCTTGTGGGAGGCTTCTCTCATGTCCCCACATGGGGAGCTGGAGCTGACAGAGGGAGCTCAACCCATTCTCCCAGGATTCAAATTGCTGACCTATTGATAAGCAGTCCTGCTGAAACAAGGGTTTAACCCATTGCACCAGGGTGCTTTCTTCATGCAGATGCTCACTTGCTTTTATGCTTGCTTTTTGATGTTATGTGCCTCCAAGTAAACTCTAGCATATGGTAACCTAACTATAAGGTTTACTAAGAATGATTTATTCAGAGGAAAATAGCCATTGCCTTCCCTTTGGAAAATTGCCACGGGTCACCTATCACCAATACCTATGACTCCTCGAACGCTTTCATCAGCGCTGTCTTCGCACAATCCTAAATGTACACTGGACTATGTGACGAATGTTGCTGTCCTTGAGCAAGCAGGGATCACCAGCGTTGAGGCCATGCGCTGGGCAGGGCACGTCTCTAGGATGGAGGACCACCGCCTCCCAAAGATACTACTCTATGGTGAACTTGCCACGGGTCAGCGCAAGAGAGGCGCCCCCCAAAAGAGATATAAGGACTCCCTGAAACAACATCTCAGGCTCGGCCAGATTGATCACCAACAATGGTACACCCTGGCCTCACATCGGGAGGCGTGGAGACGCACTATCCATAATGCTGCGGCCTCTTTTGAGAAGACACGCCAAACGAGTCTCGAAGAGAAACGACAACGCAGAAAGAACCGCAACTTGTAAACAACATCACCCAAGGAGATTTTCTGCTGTGCTTTCTGCAACCGGACTTGCCTATGTCGGATTATCCTTCTTAGTCATCAACGCGGTTGTAGAAAGCGTGGGATGAGTCCTTCCTGAATCTTCGTTCGCGAAGAAAAGCCAAGAAGAAGAACTAAAGAATGATTTATTCAGAAAATTGCCATTGCCTTCCCCTTAGGATGGCAGAGTATGACTTGCCTAAGGTCATCTTAATCCTGGTCTCCTTAAATCCTACTCCAACATTCAAGCCACTACATCACAATAATTCAAACATATTTGTTATGTGTAACTACCTTTGGTTCGCTTCTAATACAATAAGCAAAAATGAAAACTGAATTCCATCTTGCAGTGTTTCTGTCCTATGGTTTTCCTAGCAAGATTTATTAAGTGGAAGTTGCCATTGCTCTCCACTTAGGCTGGGAGAGTATGAGGTGTCCAAGATTACATAACTGGTTAAAAGGGGAATTTTAACCCTGGTTTTCTATAGCCCCAGTTTAACACTCAGACTACTACACTACACCAAACTGGTTGTCACATTACTTTAGAGTCAGATCCAGATACAGGCACTGGACACAGTGGTTGGGACTGAGGGAATATGGAATTCCATATGATCTGGAAAGGGTTACAGTTTCCCGACCTCCCTTAAGGATCTAGAGCAGTGGTTCCCAAAGTGGGTGGTACCCTACTAGTGACTGTGCAGAGCTGGAGTCTGGTACTGACAGAGTTAAAGAGAGAGATGATGCAAGACTCTGTGACCAGTATATGTAGGAGGCTCCCAACCAGCTTCTTCCTTCCCATGTGGCTGATGTTAAGTGTTGGATGTCTGTGCTAGTAAAGCTGTTTGTATTCATTCTGGGTCTGCAGAAGTATTTTCTTCCACACAGCTAAGGAGCTCAATATTTTGACATTACCACCCACTGGTGGGCGGTGGGGCGATCCAAGGGGGCGCTGGGAGGCTCAGAAGAATTTGGGAGGGCACTGAACCCCTGTAAGGGGGCGGTGGCGTGAGCCAGGCTTGCTTGCCACTTGCAGGGTCACGTGCTTGCGAGGACGTCCCTGTTGGAAGAAAGAGGCGACACACAGGATTGCACTGTGGGCGAGGTTGATGAGAGGAAGGAGGCGCGTGCTGCGGTTTCCACGGCAATGCCTGCCTGGGGATTCCAACTCGCAGGGACACAGTCGCGAGCGCGTGATCCTCGGGCAGGCGTTGCCGTGGAAACCTCAGCATGCGCCTCCTTCCTCTCATCAACCCTGCCCATGGCACAGTCCTGTGTATTGCCTCTTTCTTCCAATGGGGACGTCCTCGCAAGCGCGCCTTGCTGGGCCTGGCGTGGGGCGGGGCAAACGGGAGGCGCTTTTCAAGGTGGGCCTCGCTTGTCCAGTGCTGGCCCCTTCTTCAATACCATAAAAACAACATGCAATTAAAATAACATTAAAATTAAAATTAAAACACATTAAAATATTTAATTTTACGAAAAGGTAGAAACATGAATACATATCGTATTTTTCGCACCATAAGACGCAGTTTTTTTCCTCCCAAAGTAGGAGGAAAATCAGCCGCGCCTTATGGAGCGAAGGGGGGAGGCAATAGTAAGCCTTCCCTTGGCCGCCTCCTCTCTCGGTCCCCGCCTCCTCCTCCGCCTCCTCCTCCTCCTCCGTCGCCGCTTGCCGCCGCCCCATTGCCGCCATTGCCCGCCGGCCCGCCGCCACCTACCTCTGCCTCCCTTCCTTGCCGCCGTTGCGGGGCAGTAGGTCCCAAGCTGCGCCTGACACGCCTGACGCAGGCAGGCAGCTGGCGCGCGACAGCACGCTGGCCGCCGGGACCTACTGCCCATGCGCCGAATGTGGGCAGTAGGTCCCGAGCGCCAGGTGTGCCTGCGCTGCACGCCAGGCGCGCCTGCGCCAGACGTCAGGGCGCGCTCGGGACCTACTGCCCATGCGCGACGGCGGCGAGGGAGGGAGGCAGAGGTAGGCGGCGGTAGGCGGCGGTGGGCGGCGGCGGAGGAGGTGGAGGAGGCGGGACCGAGGAGGAGGCGGCCAAGGGAAAGGCTTAGGGATGGCGGACGGCGCCGAGGAGGGTCCACCCTTCCAGGTGGGCAGGCCGCGCTCAAGCAGGCAAGCGCCGGGCCCACTTTTTGGCTCAAAATATTTTTTCCAATTTTCCTCCTAAAATCTAGGTGTGTCTTATCAGCAGGTGCGTCTTATGGTGCGAAAAATACGGTATATCTTTCTGTTTAATTGCTATAAAAATAAATAATAATAATTTCTAGGAGGGCGGTGAGTAAAAAAATTTCAGGAAAGGGGGTGGTAGGCCAAAAAGGTTTGGGAACCACTGATCTAGAGGGAAAGCTCTCTGATCCCTGCAAGCTTGCAGCATATTTGTTTGCAATTAGCTAAGGAGCAAATTAGTGAGCGACAAGATCATTTGCATAGAATGGGGGCCCCGTTGGGATTCTCGCTCAGCTGCGAGTTGGCTGGCGCACAGACTCCTCCAACCCCTTGATAATCCTCCGGCTTTACCAGTAACCTGAAACCGACGAGAGGATATTTTACAAAGGAATCATAACTCCTTAAAATAAACATTATTCTGTCAAGATAGAATGAGCATTGTGAAGTAAATCCAGATGTGGCTGAGACAGGATTACAGCAACTATAACCTTTTCCTATTTAAACACCAGCCGCTCCATTTCCCCGAGTTAACCAATAAGAGTGCAGACTTTTTCTTTCTTTCTCCCTTTTTTCTGCCATTCTTTCTCAGATGGTTTAGATCATATTGCTTATTTTGTCCTTATCAGATAATCACACTAAAATCCGGTTTATTTATGCAAGTAAATACACATGTCCTGCTCTTTGGAAATTGCCTTTGAAAGCCTGTGAAGAAAAAAAACAACATACTGCTTTTAACTGCTCCTTATATACTACTCATACTCTCGTCTCTCTCCCACTATGTTTTGAAGAAGAAGCCAAGAAAAAGGAGGGCCTTTTGATATTGGGAATGTGCTTTGAAGTCGATAGGTTCAAAAATGGTTTTCTCATGCACTCTTCTCAGTTAAGGTTACCAGATATCCTACAGTGAAAGATTTTGAGTGACATTGGTTAGGTCAAAGGCAACCAACTGAACTGAACTGGGTTGTTGTAGGTTTTTTGGGCTGTATGGCCATGTTCCAGAAGCATTCTCTCCTGACGTTTTGCCTGCATCTCTGGCAGGCATCCTCAGAGGTTGTGATGTTTGTTGGAAACTAGGAACATTGAGTTTATATATCTGTGGAAGGTCCAGGGTGAGAGAAAGAACTCTTGTCTGTTGGAGCTAGCTGTGAATGTTTCAATTGGCCACATTGATTAGCATGTGATGGCCTGACAGTTTTTAGGTGTGGCTTGAACTGTTTCAGCATTGAACCCATGATGCAGGCATGTAGCCGGGGGGGGCTAGGGGGCTTCAGCCCCTCCCGAAATTCTCAGGGTGGTCCGCGAGAAGGCCTTACTGGTACATTATTTAAACTGTTATGTTTATTCATATCATGATCTGATCACTATGCTCATTATATCGCACATTAATGGGGTTATTGGGATAACAATACAAAAGGTTTGCTAGGGTTGACCCTCTTCCACCCAGTCTCAGCCCCTGAACCAAACTCAGCCACACACCCCCCAATCAAAATCCTGGCTACGGCCCTGCCATGATGGAAAGAAAACAAACTCCCTGAAATCTACCAAACTGAGTTGGTTTCAAACTGCATTAATTCTACAGTGTAGATCAAGCATGGGCAAGCGGCTGAGGGAGAAAAAGAAGGGGCCTGAGGCTGTTAGGAATTGTGGGAGTTGGAGTCCAAAGCACCTGGAGGGTCCAAGTTTGACCATGCCTGGTGTAGATGTGCCCTAAGTATACTTTATCAGATATGAAAACTTATGCTACCAATTTCTTTGTCTCAGTATCAAATATGATACAGGATCAGTGTTTCTCAACCTTCCTAATTCCGCAACCCCTTAATACAGTTTCTCATGTTGTGGTGACCCCCAACCATAACATTACTTTTGTTGCTACTTCATAACTATAATTTTGCTACTGGTATGAATCATAATGTAAATATCTGATATGCAGGATGTATTTTCATTCACTGGACCAATTTTGGCACACAAATACCCAATATGCCCAAATCTGAATACTGGCGGGGTTGGAGGGGGCAATGATTTAGTCATTTGGGAGTTGTAGTTGCAGGGATTTATAGTTCACCTACAATCAAAGAGCATTCTGAACTACACCAATGATACGATTAAACCAAACTTGGCACACAGAACTCCCATGACAAACAGAAAATACTTGAAGGGTTTGGTGGGCATTGACCTTGAGTTCTGGAGTTGTAGTTCACCTACATCCAGAGAGCACTGTGGGCTCAAACAATGATGGATCTAGACCAGGGGTGCTCACACTTTTTCATCATGCGAGCTACTATATGAACAATCAAGTTGAAAAGATCACCTGTTGTGCATGTGAGCGTGCGCGCACATGTGCAAGACGCTCCTACTGCAGCCTTCCGTCCGCGCAGGGCTTCTTTCTTGCCTGCCCACGAACTCACCGCCGCACGCACCCGGGAAGGGAGACCCTCCTTGCCTGCTTGCGAGCGCTCTCTTAATGTCTTCGTTGCCTTCCTGCTGCATGCTTTTGCGAAGTCCCCATCCCGTCCTGCTTCTTTGCGTGCACAGCAGGCCCCTCCCATGCATGCAGCAGGAGGATATTTATAGGCACACCCGCCAGCGCTCTGGCCAGATATGGCTTCGGGGGCGGCGGCCCGAAGGCGCAGGGCTGGGAAGAGGGGCTGCCTGGCTGCTGCCTGGGCCAGGAAACTCAACCGAGAGAGGGAGCCACGTGAGGCTGGAGCCTCCCCACGGCAGCCTCCCCCCCCTCAATCCTCCCTCGAGGTTTCCTTACCTGGGCAGTAGAAGGAAGAGTGGAAGAGGTGCTTCCCCAAGGTGACAGATGCAGCGGGGGGGCGCCCTTCCTTCTTTCCTTTCGAGGGTGTCACTCAGAAAGGACGCCCAAGTGGACAGCTGGCAGGAAGGAGGACCCCTCCCACTGGTGGCAGTCCATGCCCACGGGAGAGAGAGAGAGAGAGAGAGAGAGGGTGGCTCTTCCTAGCCGTCTCTCTCTCCCGTGGGCCCTCGCCGCCTTTCTCCTTCGAGGGCGAGGGAGGGCGAGGCGGAGAAAGGCGGCGAGGGCACAAGCAGCAGCAGCAAGTGGAGTCTCCATCCCTGCAGCCCCCTCCTCCTTGGGTTGAGCCCCAGGAACACGGCGGAGCCCTCCCTCCTCGCCCCCAACCAAGGAAAGAAAGCAGCCCCACACAGCTCGCTCGCCCAGGTCTCGGCTTGGAATGGGAGTCCCGATGGCAGCGGCAGGGCTTGCGGCAGGGCTTGCTTGGCTTTGCCCCACTTTGCCCGGCCTCCTTCACCTCTTCTCTCTCTCTCTACCTCTCTGGTGAGGTCCAAAGATCACCTGGAAGAGAGCTGAAGATCACCTAGGTGCTCCTGATCACCATAATGAGCACCCCTGATCTAGACAAAACCTGGCATGAATACTCAATATGCCCAAATGTAAAACACTGATGGAGTTTGTGGAAAATAGAACTTGACATTTGGGAGTTGTAGTTCACCTACAATCAAAGAGCATTCTGAACCCATGACCAACACAAAATACATTTTTTATTGTTGGTCTTTGATGACTCTTCTGACACCCCCATTGCAACCCCTCAGGAGTTCTGACTCCCAGGTTGAAAGACACTGCTTTACATATTGATCTATGGCTAGGAGAAAGGCAGGGTAAGAATTAACCAAAATAAAGAAAGAACAGTAAGGGGGTTACCAACAACTTAAAGATACGGTGAAATGTCATCTTCTCTTCCCCCTCTAAAAAAATTATTTTGTGGAATGATTCCAAAGTTGCTAACAAAAGAAATGTAAACCAATATAAAATCAGGTTCTCTCCACACAACTGGAAAATGCAGTTGTAAGCAGATGATGGACAAAGCCACTGTTTCCTGCGTTATGCTGACTTTGTGGTTGATCGAAGCGGCTCAATGCCTACAAAGCATTTGCTGAAATCATCAGGTTGGGAACCGAACAAATGGAAAGGTAACCGAGCTAGCGGCCTTTCAATAGGGCAAAAGGATGCCAATGAACTGTTGTATTTCCAGACAATTTCCTGAGCATTTTCCTTATAAATATGAAATATGATTTTTGAACTCTCTTATATCCACAGCCAGCTATGTGTTTATGTACATGCACACACATAACATCTTGCAGTTTCTTCCAGCTCTTTGATTCTGTGTTTAAGGTTCTCTGTTATTATAGCTATCATATAGCTATTTATATATATAAATTCAAAGTGTGTCTACATGTATGTTTGATTGTTTGCAACACAAAAACTCTTGCAAGCTTAAGGGCCCTTCCACACAGCCCTATATTCCAGAATATCAAGATAGAAAATTCCAAAATATATGCTTTATTTATATCTATGTATACTATAGATCAGGGGTGTCCAACTGGCGGCCCCGGGGCCAGATCCGGCCCCGTAGCCTGTTGGACATGGCCCCACCTATGCCCTCAGCCGCCATTTTTAAATTTGAAAAAAAAATCAATTTTTTTTTTAAAATGGCGGCCGGGGCCGGGGGAGGGGAGGCGGGGCAGGGAGGAGGAAGAGAGCTAGCTCCTCCTCCTTTCGGCGCCCCTCCCTACCTAGGGCGGGGGGAGCCGCAGGAAAAAGGGCAGAAGGCGGCGCCAGAACAGCAGCGCGTCACAGGCCTGGCGTGACGCGCTGCTCCTGGCACCGCCTACTCCCCGCCGGCGCCTCCCTTCCTAGGGCGGAGGGGGCGCGAAAGGAGGAGGCGGCGCCAAGAGCAGCGTCACGCCAGGCCTGTGACGCCTGCTCTGGCGCCGCCTACTCCCTCCTTTCGGCGCCCCCCCTACCTAGGGCGGGAGCCGCCGAAAAGGGCAGAAGGTGGCGCCAACAGCAGCGTCACAGGCCTGGCGTGACGCGCTGCCCCTTGGCGCCGCCTTCTGCCCGCGCGCCCCCTCCCTTCCTAGGGCGGAGGCGCCGAAAGGAGGAGCGGCGCCAAGAGCAGAGCGTCACAGGCCTGGCGTGACGCTCTGCTCTTGGCGCCGCCTACTCCTGGGGCGCCCCCTCCCTACCTAGGGCGGGAGCCGCCGAAAGGGCAGAAGGCGGCGCCAGCAGCAGCGCGTCACAGGCCTGGCGTGACGCGCTGCCCCTTGGCGCCGCCTCCTCCTCCCCGGCGCCCCTCGCCTAGGAAGGGAGGGCGCCGAAAAGGAGGAGTAGGCGGTGACAAAGGCAGCGCGTCACGCCAGGCCTGTGACGCGCTGCTCTTGGCGCCGCCTTCTGCCTTTTTTCGGCCGTTTTAGGAGGGGCGGGGCCTGGGGTTGGGGGCGGAGCCTGGGGCGGGGCCTGGGGGCGGGGCCGAGCGGCCCCCTAGGTCATCAGTGACCGCTTATCCGGCCCTGGACCCCGTAGAAGTTGGACAGCACTGCTATAGATACACTAAATACATCAGATCTTGTCTGAACTTGGAAGCCAAGCAGTACCAGCCCTGGTAGTATTTGGATGAGAAAATGCCCTCAAATAGCTAGCCTTATCGGCCCCATCCACACAGCTGAATAAAATGCCACATGATCTGCTTTAAACTGGAATACACGGCAGTGTGGACTCAGATAACCCAGTTCAAAGCAGATATTGTGGGATTTACTGCCTTGATATTCTGGGTTATATGGCTGTGTAGAAAGGCCCTAAGTGACCCTTTGTGATGTCACTGGTTTGGCTGTTGGTAGGTGAAGTGGCCCTGTGTGATGTCACCGAGAAAGAAAGGTGACATATACAAGGGGAAAGGAGAAGGAAAGAAGGTAACTGCAATAAATCTACAGTGGAGATGGACCCAGGTTCAAATCTCCGCTCAGCCATGGAAAGCTTTTGGTAGTGAAGACACTCTGCAGAAGTGTAGCGGTTTGACACCACTTAAAACTATTTTCAGTTCTAAACAAAGAAATTTGGAAATATGCAATTTTTCAAATCTGCACATGCCCACTTTTCTCGGCTATTGGTTGTTTGTTGCTTGTTTTATGTCTTATGAGGTCTTACATTTTATTGGTTGTATTGTTTTAATATAGTTGTGAAGGGGTTAAAAAGTAAAAAGTGCCCCTCTCAAGAGGAGATGCTCCAAGTGCCCGTATGTCAGCAATAATCTGCCCAGAGACAGCAGAACAAAGAAAGAGCCATACTAAGGGTTAATGTGAAGAATGTTGTTTGCTGATAAGAACGAGTATATATACCTTGTAACTGCGTAGCTCGGGGATAGCTATTTTGTTTCTTGACCTACAATGGTCAAGGGCTATTCACCCCAATACTGATCAGATTGAGATTAAAAGTCTTGTTTGGATTCATCGGCCTTGGCTGAGTTCTTCCACCTTATGGGCTCTGCAACCAAGAACCCAAATTTCTGCTACAGTTGATTGTTTTATGTTTTTAATCGTCTTACTTTGTAACCTTTGTTAATTTGGGCTTGATCCCCATGTAAGCCGCCCTGATTCCCTTCGTGGAGATGGAGGCGGGCTATAAGAATAAAGTTGTTGTTGTTGTTGTTAGGACACTGGGATATCAAGATAGGTGGCAATTATACTACTTGTTTTTCACCTGTGTATTTGTAAAATAATGACTCAACAGTGTTAGCAGTGTCATTGGAAATCATTTTTACTGCAATGACTAAAACATTCCTTCATAGGCTATTTCACTGTTCCAGAGGTGAGACCTTGGTTGAGAAACCACCTTTTTAGAAGACAGAGAGTGTCGATGTCATGTAAGAATTCTTTGTTACTTTTCCATTCGACACAAACTAGCTTGAAAACTGGAATTTATACGATCTCACAAAGGGACATCTTGCACCAAGTGTCACAATACTAAAATTCCATAAGCGGGAGTTGTGACCATTGACTTGGCTTCAAACTGCAATAATAGTGTAGTGAGAATACTCTAGAGCAGGCATGGGCAAAATTCGGTCCTCAGAGTGTTTTGGACTTCCAACTCCCACAATTCCTAACAGCCTCAGGACCCTTCTTCTTCCCCCTCAGCCGCTTAAGCTGAAGCCGTTAGGAATTGTGGGAGTTGACGTCCAAAACCCCTGGAGGGCCGAAGTTTGCCCATGCCTGCTCTAGACTGCTAGTGAAGTTTGAGGCTTGAACTTGGGGTGCATGTACACTGTAGAAATAATGCAGCTTGACACAACTTTTGTGTGTCACAATTCAAAGTGCTGGTTTTAACCTATAAATCCCTATACGGTTCTGGCCCAGTTTACCTGTCTGAACGTGTTCTCGCCTAGGAGCCATCAAGGACGTTAAGATCTTCTGGAGAGGCCCTGCTCTCGGTTCCGCCACCTTCGCAAGCGTGGTTGGTCGGGACAAGAGACAGGGCCTTCTCTGTGGTGGCCCCTTGGCTATTTATTTTATTTGTCATATTTCTATACCGCCCCTCTCAGCCCGAAGGCGACTCGGGATGGTTTACACAAGGCAGTCTCTGCCCATCAATCAAAAACATGAGCAACAAACCAATGACCATATAACACAACAATTAGCCATTAAAACATACAATTACAGTCTCAGCATCATGTTGAAATCACTTTCCGTCACATTGTCGTCATTCCATATATCTAATTAAACCGTTATATTTCATCAGCAAATGCCTGCTCAAACAGCCAGGTCTTGACGTTCTTGCGAAATGTCAGGAGGGAGGGGGCCGATCTGATGTCTCTAGGGAGGGCATTCCAAAGCCGAGGAGCCACCACTGAAAAGGCCCTGTCTCTCGTCCCCGCCAATCGCGCCTGCGAAAAAGGCGAGACCGAGAGCAGGGCCTCTCCAGATGATCTTAAACATCTCGATGGTTCATAGGGAGAGATGCTATGGAACTCTCTCCTGAGTGAGATTAGATCTGCCCCCTCCCTCCTGTCCTTTAGGAGGGTGGTAAAATCTGAGCTTTGGAAAGAAGCATACCCAGAATAAGGATTGGGATTGTTTTTGGAGGAATTGAATAACCATATATACTGGACTGAGTTGAATTTGATTTTATCTGGCGATCTGGCTTGAATGTATTTTATCTATAGGTATTTTATTTATATGTATTTTAACTTTGTATGGTGATATGATGTTTTAATTTTTATTGACTGCATTGAATTCTTGCTGTGAGGCCGGTCTGAGTCCCTCCTTGGAGGTGAGAAGATCGGGATATAAAAGTTTTATTTATTTATTTACTTACTTCATTTCTATTCCGCTCTTCTCACCCCGCAGGGGACTCAGGGCGGATTACAATGTACACATTACATTTAGACACACAAACACACAAGACAGACAGAGGCAATTTAACTTCTGGCCACCAGGAGGAGCTGTCCCACTCCTTCATTCCTCAGCATGTTTCCTGGAGATCTTTTTTATGGCCTCGTAAATCAGTTAAATTTAGCCTCCCCACTAAGTGGTACCTTAATTTCCTACTTGACAGATGGAACTGTCTTTCGGGTTGCAAAGGTCAACAACAGGCTACGCAATAGGTCGAGAGCCCACCAGGACCCGGGCAGGCCTCGAACTCATGACTTTCTGGTCAGTAGAGATCTTATGCAGCTGACACCCAGCCAGCTGCGCCACATTCCCAATAAATAAATAAATAAATAAAATAATAAACTTTTAACTGCCATGGCTCAATGCTATGGAATCATAGGAACTGCAGTTTGGTTAGGCATCAGCACTCTTTGCTAGGGTAAACTAAATACCGTGTAAAACTACAACTCTCAGAGGAACCTTTTACAACAAGCAGTTCCAGGCCAAAAGACTCCCTCAATTAAAAACTGACTGCCCTTTTCAAGAGAAATGCCTCAGAAAAAGAAGTTTTGCTTCACGGCAGCTGCACCCGTGTCTTCTTTGCCCTTGCTTCATGGCCACCTTTCTCCTCTAGCTTTCCCTTGAGTTGCTGAGCTGCCTGGCTCCATGGTACTGAATTTGCCCTTCCATAATAATGCTTTTATTATGCCAGTCACAGTCATCAGTGTTTCTTCAGAAGGGCCTCTTTTGTACGGCAATTTCCCGGGAGGACCGGGAAAGCCCATATTATCCAATAAATGTTGATGAACTTGGGCCAAACTTGGGGTGAATGTGGCCTATGAAGGGAACAGACAGAGGAATCTTCCAGTTTCACTTTTAAACAGGCCTGGAAAAAGAACTTTCACGCAAGAATAGAAAGCCTTGTTTAGTTTTAAGATTGGGAGATTTTAAATTGTATTTAACATACATCTTGTTCAGGAGGAAATGGTATAGCACAGAACAATTACTGTATAGGTGTTAGGAAATATTGTTCCAAAATTCATATGTTTGTGTGTGTATGAATGTATGTAAACTTCGGTCCTCAGAGTGTTTTGGGCTGTGTGTATATATGTATATACTAGCTGTACCCGGCACGCGTTGCTGTGCCCTTTTTAGGAGATGCGAGAAAGTACAATCATCCACGGTGTGTCCTCCTCTAAAATGCAGTTGGATGGAGTGTGGGTCATGGTGTGGCAAGTTGGGTCTTTATTGGTCTTGGTTCTGGGCCACAGTGGTCTGTGGGGAATGATGGGTTTTGAAGTACTACAAATCCCATTTTCCATGGTGGTACTTCAAGTCCCATCATGCATGGTTGGGGCTCTGTGTGCCAAGGTAGTTTACTGTAAATACAGGCCATACACAATGTCCCATGAGCTGAGGCCTAGTTAGGAACAGCAAGTTAATGAAGCCTTACTGTCAATTCAGGCCATACACAATGTGCAATGAGCTGAGGCCTAGTCGGGAGAATCAAGTTAATGAAGTCTTATTGTCAATTCAGAGCGTAAACAGCTTCCCAGTAACACACACACACACTCCACTTGTCTCACTGCCAACAGAATTGAGGATGCGAGCCACAGGTGGGGGCGAAACGTCAGGAGGGCGTGCTGCTGGAACATGGCCAGTGACACTGAGACCCTATTTTGGGAAGCCATGGTCTCCGGGCTGAAAAAGGCCCTTCCTCCCCTGGCATCTCATAACAGCCCCCTCCCCTTCCTCAAAGTACCTTCTTTCTTCATTCCGGGCAGGGCGGAGGCGCCCCTGCTTCCTTTCCCGCTCCAGAAATGGGGTCAGGAGCTCGCATCCCTTTCCTCTGAAGAGGAAGCCTCATCCTGTTGGACTCCATCTCCCAGGATCCCTCCCGCCCTGCGAAGCAGCCGAGGCTTCGGGGAGTTGGAGTCCAAAGAGTCCGAGTCCTGGAGGCCTCGTGTGGCGGGCAGAAGGCGCAGCTTCTGACCTCACTCCCGGGGAGGAGAGAGGGGTCCTCTTGAACTCTCTGGGCGGGAAGGAGAGGCAGAGCCAAGGGGAGGAGGAGGTGGGGGAGAGAAAGGCGGGCTTCCTTGTGCCAGTGGGCTTCTTCAGAAGAGGCGATGAGAGCGATGAGGCAGCGGGCCAGGTCCCTGGCACTCCCGGAAGAGGAGATCGGAGGGGAGGCATCGCAGAGCAGCCGTCTTCCGCCTCATGGAGCCGGGTGGCGCGGGCGCTGCCTTGGGCTCCTTGGGGTTATGGCCCTCTCTTCGGCCGCTTCCAGACTGGCCCCTAACCTCCGGAGGGCATTCAGGCGGGGAGGAGGTTCCGCTCTCCCAGTGGAGAGCAGGTGAATGTGCCGGGCTGGGGATCGGGCGGCGCGCTGGCGGCGCCAGATCCTCCACCCATAGGTTTGAATGTGTTTTTTTGGGGGTCGCATTTAGGGGTCTGTGGATGTTTTAAGGGGGGGGTGTTGTGCCTAGTTGGTACCTCATGGCCTTGCGAAACGTGTGTTGTGGGTTTTGTGGTTCTGGGGGTTATGGTGTGGCCGTGCATAATCGTCAACCCACGACCGTGTCTCCTTTATATATATAGATACTGTATTATATACACATATGTGCATAATTCTTATCATTCTTTTTATATAAATATGCAATTTTTTAAAAAAGGTCAAGGCCAAACTCTAATGTCATATGGGTGCTATAGCATCTTTAGGCATGTGCAATTTATTTTATTTATTTATTTGTCACGTTTTTATACCGCCCCTCTCAGCCCAAGCATTAAAGGTATCCATTATGTTGACGGAAGAATATCACATTTTATTATTTAAGGCAGTCTCTGCCCTCAATACAACACAAGCAAACAAACCAAAAAAATGACCATATAACACCAAATTAACAATTAAAAACATACAATTGCAGTCTCAGCGTCATGTTGAAATCAGTTTCCGTCACATCGTCATCATTCCATATATCTAATTAAACCGTTACATTTCATCAGCAAATGCTTGCTCAAACAACCAGGTCTTGACTTTCTTGTGAAATGTCAGGAGGGAGGGGGCTGATCTGATGTCTCTAGGGAGGGCGTTCCAAAGCCGAGGAGCCACCACTGAAAAGGACCTGTCTCTCGTCCCCGCCAGTCGCGCCTGAGAAGAAGGCGGGACTGAGAGCAGGACCTCTCCAGATGATCTTAAACATCTCGATGGTTCATAGGGAAAGATGCGTTCGGACAGGTAAGTTGGACCCGAACCATTTAGGGCTTTAAAGGCTAAAGCCAGCACTTTGAATTGTGCCCGGTAGCAAACTGGTAGTCAGTGGAGCTGGCACAACAGGGGAGTTGTACGCTCTCTGAATGCCGCTCCTGTTATCAACCTGGCTGAGGTCCGTTGGACTAGTTGCAGCTTCCGAACAGTCTTCAAAGGCAACCCCATGTAGAGAGCATTGCAGTAATCTATACGGGATGTAACCAGAGCGTGGACCACCATGGCCAAGTCAGGCTTCCCAAGGTACGAGCGCAGCTGGCGCACAAGTTTTAACTGTGCAAATGCTCCCCTGGTCACCGCCGAAACCTGGGGTTCCGGGCTCAGCGATGAGTCCAGGATCACACCCAAACTGCGAACCTGCAATCCATAAAAATGGTTCAAAAATACTTAACGAACTGGGGAGTGCTAACACTTCATTTCTAAATTGTTTTAAAAGTATACTTAGTGGAGAAATCATTGCTATAACAAGAGTAACAAAATTTCGTTACTATTTTGTTACAATAATTGTGCATGTGCATAACTAAATTACTATAATTGGGAAAACTTCAAAGGGCTCCTATCTCCCTCATTTTTAAAGCTACTTGGGTGAAACTTGCTGCAATGGTAGAACACATTTATCACTATTAGCCCACTAAATTTCAGAATATTTCACTTATTCACAGATTTTTTGGGAATTTTCAAAATTTTAATAAACTTTTTTTAAATAAACCCCTACAAGCGATCTCATTGAATTTTATATACAGTGCACAAGATAACCAGGGTATCAATCAGATAACCAGAAGTTTCAGGAAGATTCACACAGCTACAGATTTGGGGGGATTTTTAAAAAATAGACAAAAACTATCCCCCCCCCCAAAATGTGACAACAGCAATTCCCTTGAATGTTTGTCTATCTTTATGACACAACCACATAACTTTAACTTAACACAGATTTATACTATTACTTGCTTACTTTAGTCCTCATTGCAGATTCTATAAATGTATTTATTATTATTAGACTGACTCTAAACGGCCGGGGCTTCATTGGGATATCCGATGCTGAGCATGCCCGGATTACCCATAAGGCCAATGAGGCCCTGGCCTAGGGGCGCAAACTGAGGGGTGGCGCAGATCACGGACCAAAAAACCCCCCTCTTTCCCCCTTTCTCATGCCCTCCTCACTCCTTCTCCCGGCAAAGTCTCTGCTCCATCCCCAGGGTCAGGCTCTCCTGCCTTCGGGAGCAGCTCTCTCTCTCTCGCTGCTCTCTCTCTCTTCTCGCGCGCCCTCTCTCTTTCTCGCTCTCTCTCGTGTGCGCATGCTCTCTCTCTTTCTCTCTCGTGCGCGCTCTCTCTTTCTCTCTCTCTCTCTCTTTCTCGCGCGTGTGTGCTCTCTCTCTCTCACGTGCTCTCTCTCTCTCGCACACCCCCTCTCTCCCTCTCTCTTGCTCTCTCTCGTGTTCTCTCTCGCACGCGTGCTCTCTGTCGAATCTCGCATCTCGCGCGCGCTCTCTCTCTCACTCCCGAGTCTCGCGCGCTCTCTCGCTCGCTCACGCTCTCTCTCGCGTGCGCTCTCTCTCTCTCATGCACGCCTTTGGAGCGAGTTTGCACCCGCTGCACTCTCCCCAAGCCTCCTGACTCCCAAGGAGACCTTCAAAGCACAGCGGAGCTTTCCAGCCGGTAGGAATGGGGACCTTGGTGGCGGGATGGTGCCTACTCGCCTTTCTCTTCTGCTCCGGGAACACCATGGCGAAAGGCAGCCAAGTGCGGGTCTGAATGGTGTGTGAGGGGGGGGGGGTAGAGGTTGGCTGGGGGCGTAATTCCAAAATGTAGCCTAGGGCGCAAAAAGTTGTTAATCCGGGCCTGATGCTGAGCACTGAATTCTGGAAAATGTAATTCAGGGCATTCTCTGCCACAGTGGGCCTCGCCCTCCCAAACTACATTTTGAAGCTAGCTGTGTTCTCAGTCTCGTGGACATTAACTTTAGTTCTGCCCACAGTGCCTTTCTTTTGGCAATCAGGCCAAAGAAAAAAGATCGGTTTTTAAAGCACTGTATGTTTTCTTAGCTTTGCTGAAGTTGCTTAAAACTTATACTTTGCAGATTCAATAATTTTACTTATTATTATTAAACTGACTCTAAACAAGGGCTGCTGAAGCCAGCCCACATTAGGTCCTTCAGATGTTGAGCATTGCACTATGGAAAATGTAGTTTAGGGCAGGGCCTCTACCATTCTCCACCAGACCCTTCCTTCCCAAACTACATTTAAGATGGCTGTATGCTCAGTCTCCCTCCCATTAACTTTAGTCCCACCCGCAGTGCCTTTCTTATGGCAATCGGGCCAAAGAAAAAGGATTGGTTTACAAAGCACTTTATGTTTTCTTGGCTTTACCAAAGTTGCTTAATGTTTATGCTGAAAATTAAACTGATCTTGGGAGACATCCAAATGTTAGAGAACAAAAATTATTGTTTCAATTTCTAAATTGCCCCCCTCCCAGCTTTCCTACATGTTTGTAATATCGCTTTGAATACACAAATTTAACGAATTTGAGCCGAAATATGAATTAAAAATGAAATTATGCATACAAGCAAAACTTGATTCTCTTCTCTCTGGAGCTTTAAATCTATATTTAGTTTCATGTCTACAAAAAAGAGAGAATAAGCTATTTAATGGATTGAGGGGGTACAACAAGGAGAGTCTGTCTGAAGAACGCCCTGGGATATAAAAGAAAAAGAAACACATTTCCAAACATGGGATTAATTGATTTGAAGCCACAAGTTCCACTCCCTGCAGTCCGGTCAAATTCCTAGGAATTTCTGATCCGCTAGCCATTACCTCCTTCCTGAACTGACCCTGCCAAACAAACAGGCAAAGAATACTTTGAGCAAATCCTACTCTCCCCCCTGAATTCTCACTCTCTTCCCACCCTAATCATGTTGGGAGGTTTTCTCCCAGCTTGGCCTTTGATGGTTACTGAAATGGACAGCCAGCTCTGTGGGCAAATTAATCGTGAGAATGAAATGGGCTTATGGAGCAAGGAAGCTCTCCATATTGCAGTCAGAAGTCATGTTAAGAGGAGGTTGGCATGGTTGGCGTGTTGCTCCCAAGAAAAATCCAAGCAACCAGAAGTGTTTTTGCTAAAATAATGTGAACGTTCAGGTTCATATGAATGCTCTTAAAGAGGCACTGGGTTACCAGAGGTATTATGTGTCAGAGCAGCAATTTGGAAGTTAGACATAAGTGGAAAAAATGTGATTCCTGCCGTCCCCTGTTCTCCATCATAATGTACCGCAATGCTGTCATTAGTAGCTTTATTCTATCAGCGTTGCCTCTGAAAAATCCTGCAAATCTCTTGGACCAATGTCAGCATGCTGGAAGAAGCAAATACCACCAGCATTGAAGTGATACTCCTACGCCATCAACTCCACTGGACTGGCCACGTTGTCTGAATGCCCAATCACCATCTCCCAAAACAGTTACTTTACTCCCAACTCAATAATAATAATAATAATACATTTTATTTATATTCCGCTCTTCTCACCCCGAAGGGGACTCAGAGCGGATTACAGGTACACATACTTAGCAGACAATCCCGGCCGTTTCCACATACACACATATAGACGAACAGAAGCAAACTCTGGCCACCAGGGGGAGCTGATGCACTCATCTCTCAGCGTTCCCAGCATCCCTAGTTGTTCCTTCTGCATTCCTCAACGTTCCTGGAGTTCTTTAATGGCCTCATAATTCAGTCAAAATTTGCCTCCCCTTTATCTCCTACTTGACAGATCCAACTGTCTTTCGGGCTGCAAAGGTCGACAGCAGGCTACACTTAAAGGTCGAGCACCCACTTCGACCCGGGCAGGACTCGAACTCATGACCTACTGGTCAGAGAGATCTTATGCAGCTGACACTTAGCCAGCTGCGCCACATTCCCGGTGCAAGAATAGGAAATGTAACATTGGTGGACAGGAAAAGAAATGTAAACATGGGCTTAAAGCCAATCTTAAAAACTGTGGCATGGACACCGAGAACTGGGAAGCTCTGGCCCTAGAGCGCTCTAACTGGAGGTCAGCTGTAATCAGCAGTGCTGTGGAATTAGAAGAGGCACAAGTGGAGGGCAAAAGGGATAAATGTCCCAAGAGGCAGGCACATCAAGCCAACCCTGACCAGGACTGCCTCCCACTTGGAAACCAATGTCTTCACTGTGGGAGAACATGTAGATCAAGACTAGGGCTCCACAACCACCTACAGATGTACCACCAAGACACTTCATTCAGATGACCATCATCCTCGAGCTATGAGGGATCGCCTAAGTAAGTTGTAAAATGTTAGTTCCTGTCCATTTGGGCAGCTGCGACCGTACCTCGTGAAGTCGGATCTGGCCATGGTGGTCCACGCCTTAGTCACCTCTAGATTGAATTACTGTAATGCACTCTACGTGGGGCTGCCCTTGAAGACGGCTCAGAAATTTCAATTGGTTCAACGGGCGGCAGCTAAGTTACAAACTGGAGCGACTTACAGGGAGCGGTCAACCCCCCTGTTTAAAGAGCTCCATTGGCTGCCGTTCATTTTCCGGTGCCAATTCAAGGTGCAGGTTCTTACTTACAAAGCCCTGAATGGTTTGGGACCCGCCTAGCTGCGTGACCGCATTTCTGTCTACGAACTCACGCGATCTCTTCTATCATCTGGAGAGGCCCTGCTCTCGGTCACGCCCCTTTCGCAGGCACGATTGCTGGGGACGAGGGAGAGGGCCTTCTCTGTGGTAGCCCCCCAACTCTGGAACTCGCTCCCCAAGGATATCAGACAAGCCCCCACATTGGCAGTCTTTAGGAGGAGCCTGAAAACCTGCCTTTCCTGAATAAAGTAAATAATTCCCTGTTCTGACCAATTCCTTGCAAAATGTCCTCAGAAGCACTTTAACAAGCTACGAGGGATCGCCTAAATAAGCTTTATTTATTTCATTTAGATCACACTTTTCTCTCATTAAAAGCCCAAGGCACTGTATGTTAAAACAAAGTATCTTAGACCAATGTGAAATACAGCTGACCCTTCATATCAATGGGTTCTGCATCTACAGATTCAACCATTCATAGCTTTCCCTAAAGCAAAGCTTGATTTTGCCATTTTATATGTGGACACCATTTCACTGCACCATCACACATAATAGGCCTTGGCCTTCCACATATTTTTATATCCATGGGGTGGTCCTGGAACCAACTCTTATCAGATATCAAGGGTTCATTGTACAAAAGTTAAAGAAGCATTAAATGACAATCCACTCAAATATATTACAACTGTTAAAATACATTAAAACTGATTATATAATGTCCACTGCACTATCAACAAAAACCTTTACTGAAAAACATTAGGAGAGGAGAGATGTAGTAGTAATGGGAGATTTCAGCTATCTTGATATTTGTTAGAAGTCAGACTCTGCCAAGAATATACAGTAGGGCAGTGTTTCCCAACCTTTTTTGAGCAGCGGCACACTTTTAACATTAAAAAAATCCAGGGGCACACCACCAACCAAAATGACACTAACACAGTAAAGAACGGCTGGGGGATGGTGAGCTGCTGGGAGCAGCTGCTGGGAATGCCGAAGCCAGGGGAGGAGCCAGGCCACACCATGCCCCGCCTCCTCCCCCTGGCTTCAGTTCTCCCACAGCTTCGCCAGCCTTGAGGGGGCAGTGCCAAGCCAGCATTGTGCTGGCTCTGCCATCACTGGCTTGGCACTGCCCCCTCAAGGCTGGAGAAGCTGTGAGGGCGCTTAAGCTGGGGAGGGGGCGGAGCTAGGCCACGCCATGCCCCTCCCCTCCCTCCGGCTTCAGTTCTCCCACAGCTTCACCAGCTTTGAGGGGGCAAGCCAACATTGTGCTGGCTCTGCCATCACTGGCTTGGCACTGCCCCCTCAAGGCTGGTGAAGCTGTGGGAGTGCTGAAGCCGGGGGAGGGGGCGGAGCCAGGCTGCGTCATGCCCCCCCTTCCCCGGCTTCAGCTCTCTCACAGAGGAGGAGCATGAGCGGTAGACGGGCTTCAGTAGGCGGGGCTCTTCCGCGCGGCTTCAACAAGCAAGGGGCGAGAGTCATGGCGGGAGTCATGGCGGGAGTCATGGCAGATTGGAGGCTGGTTGGGGAAACGGCCGAAGAAGGCGGTGCCTTGGTCCCTTCTTTTTCTTCACGGCTGCCCGTCCCTTCCTCCTCCTCTCCCAAGCAGCAGGAGTTCGGCAGGAGGAGGGGGGAAGGAAGGGGGGCAGAGAGCTTTTCTCGCGGCACACCTGATGATCGCTCACGGCACACTGGTTGAGAAACACTGCAGTAGGGTCTGACAAATTCATCACTTCCCTTGCAGACAATTTTATTGCTCAGAAGGTAGAAGAAGCAACAACGGGATCAGCTATTTGAGATCTGATCCTAACCAACAGTGATGGGGTGGGAGTGGCGAGATCCTTAGGTGGGAGTGCCCACGTTCTACTAGAGTTTGTTGTACAGTGGAAAGGGGAAGTCAAGTATAATTAGACATGCACACTAGACTTTAAGAAAGCCGACTTCTGCAAACTTAGGAAATACTTGGTATGTTTTACCCTGCATGTCCAATTAACATCCTTGGAAATAATTGATCTATATGTCCAACTGAATTCTGTTGGTCTGGAGAAATCGCTGGTTCTGTCTGATATTCTATTTTTATGTTATTTATTTATTATTTATAAATAAATAATAAATAAATATTTTATGTTGATATAATTTATGTGATAGATTTTGTTCTTTATTTAATGTAGATGTTAAGTTATAATGTGTTTTATATGATCGATTATTATTTTTGTTATTATTTGTATATTGGTTGTTGTACTCAGGCACTCAATGTTTGCCTTTTTGTGATTGGAATTCGCCCTGAGTCCCTTTGGAGAGATAGAACGGAATACAAATTATTGCTATTATTATTATTATTAACTATTATTATGATCCCTTGGCCAGCACTACAGGTTGAGTTTCCTTATCTCAAATGGTTAGGATCAGACTTTCTTCAGAGTTTGGAATATCTGTATTTGCTTACATAGTGCATGAAAGATAGGCGAGAAAGGGGGCTAGTCGCACGTTTTGGGCCAATTCCATTTTTCCGCAAAGAGCCCTTACTTTTAATGAGAAAAGAGAAGAAAGTGGAAGGTTACTGTTGGGAAGTACATGTCTGTCAAAGACAATGAAGACATTTGGTACCATGTGTGGTACTTCCTATGATACCTACTATCAGGCACACATAGGTCACACTGAAATTCTATCAGTTTTTGTGTCTGCGCCTTTAAGTCAACTGCCGATTTCATAATGTTTTTTAAGGCAAGGAATACTCAAAACTTTTGCCAGCTTCTTCCTCTGAAATATAGCCTACAGCATTTGGTATTCACTGGTGGTATCCCTTCCAAGATAAGATCAGATCTAGTACCTTTAGGATATTTACTCAGAATTAAATCCCCCTGTGGCAAGCAATAGTATTAGTATTCTGTGTAACTGCTAATTTATAGTGTTATTTTTCCCTTTATACAGCCTTGAGCCCTTTAAACATTAAAAAGCAGTGATTTGAAAAATTATTTTATAGTCCCCAATTCCCAGAATCCACCCCCAGGTCAGTATTGCTTAGGGCAGTGTTTCCCAACCGGTGTGCCGTGAGCGATCATCAGGTGTGCCGTGGGAAATTGGAACCTCCAATACCCTTTCTTTCCCCTCCTGCCAAACACTTTTTCTTCTCCACTCGGGCTCCCTTCTTCCCAGCCTCGCTCTGCTCGCTTCTGCCGCCATTTTGATCCAAGGGGGCAGCGTGAGTGTGTTCAGGAGGGGAGGGAGGAAGATGTGGGGCGAGTCTGCGCAGTAGCGCCTGCATGGCAGCATGAGCAAAACAAAGCAAAGAGAGCAGAGCGAGGCTGGGAAGAAGGGAGCCCGAGTGGAGAAGAAAAAGTAAGTGTTCGGCAGGAGGGGGAAGAAAGGGCACGAAGGGGAAGGGGGAGGAAGAGATCTCTGTCGAAAGCTGGCATGGACAAACTTGGACCTTCCAGCAGACTCAGGCCACTTTCCTCCCCCCCCCCCTCAGCCACTTAAGCAGGAAAGGGCCTCAGGCTGTTAGGAATGGTGGGTGTTGAAGTCCAAAGCACCCAGAGGGCCGAAGTTTTCCCATGCCTGTTTTAGGGACCTTAAAGTGGTGAGCCTCCTTCCAACATTGTGATTCTAGCTATATGTATTACTGTGTTAGAGTGTCATTTTATGTAATTTTGGTTGGTGGTGTGCCCCAGGATTTTGTAAATGTAAAAAAAATGTGCCGCGGCTCAAAAAAGGTTGAAAAACACTGGCTTAGGGGACTGTGGGAGTTGTGATCCAAAATGCAACCTAAACAAAGAGGTAAAAGGGAACTATGGCCCAATTCAACTCCTCCTCCCTTCAGAAGCCAAGTTAGGACTTCAGATCTAGCGTTTCACGTTCTAAGGGAGATGGTGGAAGTCAGGTGAAAATGGAACCCGATGGCTCATTCGGCCCATCCTACAGCACTTAATGGAGACCACATGGCTTCATTCCTCACTGAATGCCTGACATTTTCCAACCAACTCTTAGCAATTTTGTCCAAAACTTTGATCTACCTTCCAGCTTCTGTCTGACTTAGAGATAATAAAGCACGCACAGATTTTTTAAAAATACAAAAATAAAACAGGTGTTAACAATAATAGAATTCAAAAATAGATGTATAGAACATCATTATCCTGCTGGTTAGAAACACTGTCTGATGCGTGATTTGCAGCACATCTCAAAGGGTTTCTTTTTCATGGTCACTTTTTTGCTTTTTGAAGAGTTATGAGGGGAAGATAATTCATTTGTTAGTCCCAAGTCAGGCATGTAGCCAGGAGGGGGGGGGGCTAAGGGGGCTTCACCCCCCCCCCCCGAAATTCTCAGGGTGGTCCGTGAAAAGGCCTTATGGTACAGTATTTAAACTGTTATTGTAGCACAGCAGTTCTCGTTCGTGCCTGGAGAACAGGGGCTAGGACCCGGGGTTCCATTGGCATTGGGGCCTGCAGCTGCAGAGACAGATTCAGAAGAGGATTTGGAAGGGTGGGAAGGACAGTTTCCCATCAGCGGGCCTCCTTCGCCCACAGAAAGTTTGGCATGGGAAGAACTGTGTTTTGGCCCTGACGTAGACATAGATAACCAGGTGCAAATGGAAGACAGCGATAGTGGGAGTTATGAGCATCCGGGGGGAAGAGGGTCACAGGAGCTTCTGAGTGAAAACATGGATGAAAGCGGCTGGGAAGATTCTAGGGAGGAGAGCTCTCATGGAGATAGGGACCCAGCTGCTGAGAGACAAGGCCGAACCTTTGATAGGAGAAGTAGCATTGAGTCTGGGAGAAGGGGATGGCACCGCAGCCTAGACAGCCGAGGTCCGTCAGCAGAGATTGGAGACGAGGGGGCCTAGAGCGTCGGGGACCTCGGCCGAACGATTAAGTAGAGCAGGCGTGGGAACGAATCCCCAGTGCTTCGGCCACGTCTCATTTGAGCAGATGTGAAGCGAAGCGGGTCCACGGAGCTAAGTTGGCTAGTGGCCTCCAAGTCTTGCCTTGCATTCACCTTGCCTTGTTCCTGTTTCCGCATTGCCTTGCGGAGCCTTGCTCAAGCCTTGCAAAAGGCTTTGGATTATCTTGTCAAGCTGTTTTGGACATTGTTGCTTCAAGCCTTTGATTGCATTATCTCTTCTATGGACAATTTACCTTTTGAACTGTTTTTATATGCAATAAAGTAGTTAGCCTTCAGTCCGTCTCTGTGTGTGTGATTAAGGGGCCGGTCAAGTCCGTGCATCGTGACAGTTATGTTTATTCATATCATGATCTGATCACCATGCTCATTATATCCCACGTTAATGGGGATATTGGGATAACAATACAAAAGGTTTGCTAGGGCAGACCCTCTTCCACCCAGTCTCAGCCCCCCTAACCAAACTCAGCCCCGAATCAAAATCCTGGCTACGGCCCTGCTTGTATATAAAGTTTTCATGGCCAAGTAGGGATTCATACCCTAGTGTCCAGAGTAATAGCCTAACAATTGAAAATACTGTGGCGTGGAAGATTCTAATTTTGATATTTTCAAATATATCTTCTCATTTGAGGATCTTCAAGGCTGTCCTTCCAAGTCTTGGTCTTCTGCTGATTTTTCTATTAGAGGCTCTAAATAAAATATTTATTCAATGTCTCCAGTGGCTATTCTAGTGTGGAATTCAGACAACTATGACTTTTCCAAACACTGGTTTTAGTATAGCAAATTGCTCAGCTTAGTGCCTCAATACCCATCAATACTTATTAGTTTCTGTAACAAGCAACTCATTGTATTACCTTTTTACTACTTTTGAAAAGAGACCTCTCCAAAGGAATCTCTAGGACCCCTTAAAATCCGACATTTTCTGCTTTGAACTGGGATATATGGCAGTGTGACCACAGATATCCCAGTTCGAAGCCTTGATATTCTGGGTTATATGGCTGTGTGGAAGGGACCTAAGTCTTCTAGAGCAGGAAGTTGAATTATGTTGGAGCAGTCAAAAATGCCTAGAGAACTGTTCACTCAGGGCGCATCCAGACAGCTCCTTTAACTCGGGAGTTCCCTCAATTAAAAGAGGGCTGTCTAGATGACATCCCAGAGAGACACAAATTAATTCATCACAAACCAGGAAAACCCTGGTCTGTCGCAAATTTAATTTTAGTGGGTTAATACCGTACCTTCTTGGGAGTTATGGGATAAACCCACTACTTCCACTGTCTGGACCGCTTCCTCAAAAGTTCTGGGCTTTTGAGGGAGAAGTCCAAACAGTAGTCCCATGGTTTTTTGGACTAAATTAGCCTGGAAAACTGTGAGGACTCCAACCCTCCCTGTCAAAAAATCGCTCCTGTCCCCCCTTTCTCCTGGCGCACCATTTCTACATGCCAGGAGAGCTCCAGCACCACGCTAATAGAGGTTGGGTAAGTTCTTTTATTTTTAAAAGGGGGGGTTGGGGAGGGGGGTTAGAGTGGTGTTTCCTGGAAGGTTTTGGGAGCGCATCTGGTTTTGGGAGCGCTTTCTACACACTTTCTGGGGGGTGGGGTGTAGATTAGGACCCATGAATATTTGTATTTTTAAAACGTGAATGTTCCTGGATTAAAGAGCTGCCTGGAAGCATCCTCAGTAAAACAAAAACTCCAAACTTGTTTACACGTTTCCCGGATACTATACCCTGAACCCCTTCAAAAACAGGGTCTAACTGTAGAAATAATCTTGACCCTGATCTGAAAGCTTTTTTGAAATTCTCATGAGACATCATGGAACACTTTTTGAGATCTGGTGGCAACATCTGGGACTCCTGTAACAGCTTCACATCCATCACTGCAATTGTAAAGATAGCTGCAGTCATGTTAGATTTGCACATATGTTCCTGACAGCAGTGGTACACATTAGAACAATGGTCATGTCCCTACATTCCACTAAACCAAATTTGTTAAGACTTTATCCTCGAATGAGTTTCACCCATAACTTGTCAGACTGTCAAACTGCCTTCTTCGGTTCGTTTTTAGGACTTCAAACAAAAAAAGAGAAGCAAATAAAAAAGATGGGTTTTTGGTTTTTTTAAGAAAAATCTCTAGCAACTGCTTCTTTGTCAATTTCCTGGGTGTGCAAGGCATAAACAATCACTGTACAAATAGAAATAGATCCCTGCTTTACAAAGATGACCTCCTTTGTTTCATAAAGAGACGGAGTGGATTATCAAGATTATTTGTGAAGGACTGTGCAGATTATGGGAGAAAACGATGGATGTGAACATCTTGATAAGCAGCACTCATTTTAATTATTTTATAACACACATATATCTATATCTATATGTGTGTATATTAGTATGCATATATATACACACACAGAGAGAAACATATACATATAATACATATATATACACAGAGATGTGTATATATATATGTATATACCACTAATTCCAACCAAGGGTCTTTCAACCCCCCTTTCTGACCCAGAATTATCTGTCTGAAAAAAATACAAGCCTATTGTGGACTTACACTAAATAAAATCCATGGTTTTCCTGCCATGTTCTTTCTATCAAGCTTTGTTTTTTAAAAAAGGAACATAATAAATATCACATGAATTTTCAAATCACTCAAATACAATTTGGATGAAATTGCAAAAGGTCACATGTGCTTCTGAGAGGTAAAATATCTCATTATTTCAGAAGGGTATTTGAGAGCCAAAGGGAAAGCTATCTATTTCATCAGAAATGTATCCTTCTACAAGCGTGCCCAGTTCAACAGCTGCATTTCTTCTTTTTTTTTTTTGCCTTCCACAGACACACTTTGAGATAGCCAAGATGTCTATTTGTGCTGGCAGGGATCCAAGGTATTATTATTATTATTATGTACTATTAGTTTGTAGTGAGAAATGTAAGCTCGGAAGAAAAATACACCCATCGAAGTTCCATAACTGAGGACACATGTTTCAGATTTTGGAGCTTTCTCCATCGGCCAGGGTATAATTTCAATCACCTGTTTGCATTTAGAACCTCATTTTTAAAAATAAGATAGCTATGCCAACTATGCTCAAGGAATATTCTCCATCACCTCATTCAATCAATAAAGAAATCAGTTTTGATTTCTCAATCTTCCCCCTACCCTGTAAAAACCTGGATAGCTCTTTGCGTGAAAACATCAGGATTCATAATTGTGCAGAATCACTTTAATCAATGTGAACACCATGGTGTGGTGGTTACAGTACGGGACAACCACTCTTTAGACCAGGGTTCAAAATCCCACTTGGCCATGGAAATGCACTATTGAGCTGTGGTGGTGTAATGGGTTAAACCAGCGTTTCTCAACCTGGAGGTCGGGACTCCTGGGGGGTCATAAGGGGGTGTCAGAGGCGTCGCCAAAGACCATTTGAATACACAGTATTTTCTGTTGGTCATGGGGATTCTCTGTAGGAAGTTTGGCCGAATTCTATCATTGATAGAGTTCAGAATGCTCTTTGATTGTAGGTGAACTATAAATCCCAGCAACTACAACTCCCAAATGTCAAGGTCTATTTTCTCCAAACTCCACCAGTATTCAAATTTGGGCAGATTGAGTATTTGGGCCCAATTTGGTCCAGTGAATGAAAATGCATCCTGCATATCAGATATTTACATTAGGATTCACAAAAGTAGCAAAATTACGGTTATGAAGTAGCAATTAAAATAATTTTTTGATTGGAGGTCACCACAACATGAGGAACTGTATTAAGAGGTTGTGGCATTAGGAAGATGGAGAAATACTGATCTAATACTGTTGCTGCTTCGTTTGTTTTACTGCCTATTCTGCTATTGTTTTAATTGTTCAATTGCTTTGTGTTTTTAATTCTGTTTTATGCCTCTGGCTCTTAGGAAGAGTCGGCGGCATAGAAGCCTCAATAATAAATAAATAAATAAAGGGATCTTGTAGCATATTTGATACTGAGACAAAGAAATTGGTAGCATTAGGTAAGTTAAGAACCACTGGATTAAACCTTTGTGCCGGCTGAGCTGCTGTCCTGAAGGCCTGTGATTCGATTCCACGAGACTGGGTGAGCGGGGACCTCCCACAGGATAGTAACACATCCGGGCATCCTCTGGGCAAGGTCTCTGCAGACAGCCAATTCTCTCACACCAAAAGAGACTTGCAGTTTCTCAAGTCGCTTTTGACACGATGTTTAAAAAATGGCAACGCACTGGGTGACACTCTCCCAACCTGAAGAAAAACTGCCAGGAAAACCGTGCGATGGGGCACTTTAGGGTCACCACAATGATGCGAAGGCATACAATAACAATAATGTTCTAGCAATGTACAAGCACCAGATAAATACTCTGATTAAAGTCCCATTACCTCATGAAACATCCTTCCTATCTTGGACAGATGTCATTCAGGAAATGCTTGTGTGGAATAAACTAAGGATGCTAGTTTTTATGAAGTGTTGATGGAAACACTTAAAATAGTACACTCTGCCCTCACATTCATTGTGGTTGGAGCAGGCATAGGCAAACCGTGGCCCTCTAGATGTTTTGGACTTCAACTCCCACCATTCCTAACAGCCTCAGGGTCCTTCCTGGTGCTTTGCTTCTACAGTGTTGCTAAAGTTCTGGTAGTGAACATTTCAAAACTCTAACAAAACTTTCAAAATTTCATTATTTCATTATTGGCAATTTTTAATACAGAATCAATTAGGAGTTTTGTTAGAGTTTTATAACTAAATTTTGTTCACCACCAGAACTTTAGTTTTTGTACTTTAGAACCATTTAGAACCATGATTTCTGAAATGTTGTTGCCACCAGAACAAGATTTATTGTCAACACTAAAGATTTGGTGGTGGTGAACATTGCAGAACTCTAACATAACTTAAAAATTTCGTTAGAAATGGCACTTCCTAATTGGTTCTGTCTTACAAATCGCCTAGTTTTGTTAAGTGTTCACCACCAGAACTTTAGTTTTGTAAGTACTTTAGAACCATTTAGAACCATGATTGCCCAGGCCTACTTCAAACCTGACTAGAGGGGGTTGACCATTGAGTCGTACTAGAGAACTTGGGGATTCCTAGAGATACGATTTTTAATCAAATCCATTAATAATCAAATCTGCAAAAGTCAATACTGCCAATGCAGAGGGACACAAGTAATACTCTCTACCCATAAATGTTTTCATTTCATTTTCTGCAGAACTGGACTGAGAATTGAATGGTCTGAGATGAACAAGGTGGTGTCCCTCCCATCCCACATGTCAGAGTTTACTGGACTGGCATCTTATTAGCATCCTTCACATATTTGAGGCCCACGACGTGATTTTATGTGGCCTGCGAGGCTTTTGATGACAGGTCAACATAGTCATATTTATTTGGTTTTACAATTAGAAACAGCTCTTTGAAGGCAACCATAAGGCTGAAGTGGCCTTTGGTGAAAATGAGTTTGACACTCCTGTTCTGACCTTTCCTGGCTAACGCTCTGGCTGCAGCTCATTGTACATGCTGAAGTATCCACACATTCCTCGAGGGCAGTCCACGTAAAGCAAATTACAGGCTTCCAAATGAATAGTATCTATGTCATGTTTTTTCATGGCCAGATCTGATGTCTTAAAGAATGGGTGCAGGTGACACACAAGCTTTGAATGTACAAAGCATGGAGATACCAAACCAACTTGGGACCACACCCAAGTACTGTTGAGTACTGAGTTCATACAATCATAGAGTTGGAAGAGACCTTGCGGACCATCCAGTCCAACCCCCTGCCAAGAAGCAGGAAAATTGCATTCAAATCACTCCCGACAAATGGCCATACAGCCTCTGTTTAAAAGCCTCCAAAGAAAGAGCCTCAACCACACTCTGGGGCAGAGAGTTCCACTACTGAACAGCTCTCACAGTTAGGAAGTTCTTCCTCATGTTCAGGTGGAATCTCCTTTCCTGTAGTTTGAAGCCATTGCTCTGCATCCCAATCTCCAGGGCAGCAGAAAGCAGAGTTACATCCTATTGAAAAAAATCATCTTCTCAGGATAAAATGTTCCCAGGGAGATACAAAAATGTGGCAAAGTGGCCCTTCCAAAAAAGAGGAAATATGGGACCTGGATCCCACAAAACAGTTACGCATGGCATATTTTCCCAATTCTGATCTACATTCTGTATCTAATGGCAGCTTAGAAATCCTAGTCATCTTGGAACATGGTAATCAGACAATGCTTGTAAAACCAAATGTTCCCCTTGCACTTTTGTGACCTGACCACCTATGAGAATTTCATTGGCAAGCATGTAGATGCTTATTGTGTTTCAGAGAAACTGGTCAAGGGGACTATCCAACCAGGATTTCTTCCTTTGCCAAAACAGGAAGGATGTAGTTTAGACCCCACAATGGCCAGGGTCCACTCTAGGCTTTTTTCAAGATATCTTGGAAGGCACAAATGTGAACCCTTTTCCAGAAGATGTGAGCAAACTCTGCTGTCGTTTTACATTTCTGGAGCATCTCCCTTCCTCCCACACAACACCACTCCCAGAAAGCTGCCTTGGATAAAGAAGGAACCTCAAGGGGACGGATGTTCTATTGGCAGCCTTTTCAGGATTTCAATTTTTTTTATCATTGTCTTAGTATTTCCTGAATAAGGGGTGGGGTGAGTAAAATGAGTCCATCTTCCTACAAAAGGGCACTGAATTATTGACTTCCAAGCCACAGGAGCCAAATCAAAATCTACTTTGAAGGGTCCAATGCCTCCCTGATTCATATATCAAGTTCTTTCCACTTCCTGCAGTCCCAGAAACAAGCAGAAGCAGACATACAGATAATAAGGCAAATCTCATTTGCCCCGTTTGAATGCCAGGAAGACTCAGCCCTGGGAAACATGACATCATAACACCGTCAGCTGGCTGCTTGACAACACAGAATGGCCTTCTATCTTTTATCTTTATATAAAAGTTGGTTCCCAAGGTTTTCTCACTTGATGAAAGTCAAGCTATGGACAGGATTGAGTTCAAACACACCATTTTTGTTTGTTTGTTTGTATAAACCAGTGTTTCCCAACCAGTGTGCCGTGGCACACTAGTGTGCCGTGAGTGATCATCAGGTGTGCCGTGGGAAATTGGAACCTCCAATACCCTTTCTTCCCCCTCCTGCCGAACACTTTTTCTTCTCCACTCAGGCTCCCTTCTTCCCAGCCTCGCTCTGCTTGCTTTGCCTCGCTTTGCTCACGCTGTCGCTTCTGCGGGAGGGGGGAGGGAGGAAGACGTGACCTGTGCGGGCACTACTGCGCAGACCCGCCCCACGTCTTCCTCCCTCCCCTCCACAGTGCTCTCTGGATATAAGTGAACGACAACTCCAAAACTCAAGGCCAATGCCCACCAAACTCTTACAGTATTTTCTCTTGGTTATGGGTAGTTCTGTGTGGGAAGTTTGATTCCATTCCATCATAGGTGGAATTCAGAATGCTCTTTGATTGCGGGTGAACTATAACTCCCAGCTGTTGAGCAAGACCTTTGTGTGTGTGTTTTTGCCATTCCTGCCAGGATATCTATGTTGTGTTCATCGAAACAGGTCCAGGTTTCACACTGAGTGTATAAATACATTTAAAAACATATTAACCATATGTATTACTGTGTTAGAGTGTCATTTTGTGTCATTTTGGTTGGTGGTGTGCCCCAGGATTTTGTAAATGTAAAAAATATGCCGTGGCTCAAAAAAGGTTGAAAAACACTGGTATAAACAATACTTTGTCCAAATTGTAAATATCATTGTCGTCATCATCATTTAAAACATTATTGCTCTTTAGGGAATGAATTGTGAAAATATTAACACAAATATTTATATCTCTACTGGGAAGTGAGTTTGCCTACACTTTCCAAAAGCTAATTCCAACAACATCAACAAGCACTCAGTAGAAGCCACCACTGATGTGTTCCAATCAATACTTGAATGGAAGCTGCAAAATCCATTTTAAACTCGGTCACTGGGAACTAAAGCAACGTTCATCAGGCAATGAATGTTGTCTACTGGAAAAATTCTACTCAGAGGCTAAGACTGCCTAATCTCATTTGTATCATATTATCTGCTTCTTCTTCCAGAATGTCTGCAATTATTCTCATAGTAAGCCAGGATGGTTAAACTGAGAGAGATTAACTTGTCAGAGGCTACCTCACGATTTTCTTGGTGGGTGAAAAACAATTGGCTTTCAATCAGAAGTCAACTTTCCATTCAGTGTACTTGCATTGGCTGATAATGTTGAACAGTGTTTCCCAACCAGTGTGCCATGAGCGATCATCAGGTGTGCCATGGGAAATTGGAACCTCAAATTGGGGGGGGGGGGGGAGAGTCTAGTGTGTTGAAGTATAAAAACCCTAATAAACCTACTGCGATAAAGGCACAAAATTACAAACACCCCCTCCCCACCCGTTGTCTACTTGGTATCTCCCTCTCCATACATTGGGAAGGCCCGCTTCCCTTTCCCCAAGTGGAGACCTCCTCTTGCGTCCTGGGGCTTCTGTGTGAGAAGTTTCGCCCAGTTCTATCATTGGTGGGGTTCAGAATGCTCTTTGATTGTAGGGGAACTATAAATCCCAGCAACTACAACTCTCAAATGTCAAGGACCATTTCCCCTGAACTCCATCTGCACTCATATTTGGGTATATTGAGTATTCATGCCAAGTTTGGTCCTTATCCAACATTGTTTGAGTCCTCAGTGCTCTCTGGATATAGGTGAACTACAACTCCAAAACTCAAGGTCAATGCCCACCAAACTCTTATAGCATTTTCTCTTGGTTATGGGAGTTCTGTGTGGGAAGTTTGTGTCTTTCTGCCATTTCTGCCAGGATATCTATGTTGAGTTCATCGAAACAGGCCCAGGTTTCACACTGAGTGTATAAATACATTGAAAAAACATATTAACTATATGTATTACTGTGTTAGAGTGTCATTTTGTGTCATTTTGGTTGGTGGTGTGCCCCAGGATTTTGTAAATGTAAAAAATGTGCTGCAGCTCAAAAAAGGTTGAAAAACACTGATCTAAACAATAGACATGCCTCAAGGTTCCCAAAGCCATGTCTCCCCCATAGAACTCAATAGGTCAACATGTGGGAGAAGGCACATCCTAATATGCAATATAAAATGTGCCGCGGCTCAAAAGAGGTTGGGAAACACTGATGTAGAAGAAGCCATTCAGCAATGTTGTCAAACAATAAATAATGGAATAATTCAGTGCTGTGCTATAAACATTTTGAAGAATCCCGTGGTAGGGCCCTCTTGGGACCATGCCATTTCATAATATAGATGTAAGCTTGAGAGACTGAAATTCCCACCTGTGAAAACACTCCCTTTTCTCCACCCCCCCCAAAACATACCAGAGACAAAGTTCCGCTGGGGCATCTAGATTTGCTAGATTTGCACAGTTAAGGAACACATGACACAGAGAGTATTCAGTCATATGATTCCCCCTCACTTGCATTCCAGAGGAGTATGGACCCGCAGGGCTGTCCTACATAATTCTTCTGAATGTGTAAAACTGGTCTTATGACCAGAACCTTTCAAAATGCAGGGCCCAAAGGGAGCGTGATCATTAACCTAGGGCAGTGTTTTTCAACCTTTTTTGAGCCGCGGCACATTTTTTACATTTACAAAATCCTGGGGCACACCACCAACCAAAATGACACAAAATGACACTCTAACACAGTAATACATATAGTTAATATGTTTTTTAAATGTATTTATACACTCAGTGTGAAACCTGGGCCTGTTTCGATGAACTCAAAATAGATATCCTGGCAGGAATGGCAGAAAGACACACATGAAGCTCTTGCTCAACAGCTTCCATGAGCAACAGAAAATACTGGGTGGGTTTGGTGGGCACTGACCTTGAGTTTGGAAGTTGTAGTTCGCCTGCACCCAGAGAGCACTGTGGACTCAAACAATTATATGTTATGTTGTTGTTTGTTTTCTATCCAGAATCACAATGTTGGAAGGAGGCTCACCACTTCAAGGTCCCTAAAACAGGCATGGGAAAACTTCGGCCCTCTGGGTGCTTTGGACTTCAACTCCCACCATTCCTAACAGCCTGAGGCCCTTTCCTGCTTAAGTGGCGGGGGGGGGGGGGAGGAAAAGGGGCTGTGGCTGCTAGGAATGGTGGGAGTTGGAGTCCAAAACACCTGGAAGGTCTAAGTTTGTCCATGCCAGCTTTCAACAGAGACCTCTTCCTCCCCCTCCCCCCTTCACTCCCTTTCTTTTTCTTCTCCACTCGGGCTCCCTTCTTCCCAGCCTCGCTCAGCCTCGTGACCCATGTGGGCGCTACTGTGCAGACCCGCCCCATGTCTTCCTCCCTCCCCTCTCCCCTCCTGAACATGCTCATGCTGCCCCCTCAGATCAAAATGGCGGCAGCGTGAACAGAGCGAGTTGAAGCGAGCAGAGCGAGGCTGGGAAGAAGGGAGCCCGAGTGGAGAAGAAAAAGTGTTCGGCAAGAGGGGGAAGAAAGGGTATTGGAGGTTCCAATTTCCCACGGCACACCTGATGATCGCTCACGGCACACTAGTGTGCTGCGGCACACCAGTTGGGAAACACTGGCCTAGGGTTTTCAGACCCAAATTGCATATTGCGACCTGTTATCCAAGATAAACCTAAAAACCCTTCCACACAGTCCTATAACCCAGAATTATCAAGGCAGAATAACCCATAATATCTGCTTTGAGCAGGAATATCTGAGTCTACACTGCCATATATCAAAGCAGATAATATCAGACTTCATTCAACTGTGTAGATAGGGCCTACGTTCAAGAGGTACCTTCAATCTGCCATTGCCAAGGAAGGAAATGTGAAGCTCCATCACAAAATAAATTTGGAGATTATATTTTCTCATAACTTCATCCACTACAGTTAACTGGTCTCCATAGCATTCTACTCTTTCAGTCCTTGACAAAAATTGGCAACATCCCTGGAAACCTGGATCTTAGAAACAAATGAAATTATGCAAGGAAAAATAATGGATTATTGCTGTCACAAAGTTAGAAAACTTGGCTTATTAACAGTGCCATCTGATTCTTGTCTATTAAAAGGACGTCCCAGAAAACTCCATGATTAACACTAGATTAATGTGTGTCTTGGACTGCAAGAAGATCCAGCCAGACCTGGGTCTCCATAGTCAGCAGCGGGTCCAACTGGACCCCTAGACTCTTTACCAAGGGCGACAGGCAAAGTGCCACGCTGTCCATGGTAGGCAGCCGGCACCCCCCTTCCATAGGGCAGCCCAGCCAGAGGATCTCCATCTTCAATGGGTTCACCTTCAACTGGTTAGCTCGCAGCCATCCAGTCACGGCCTCTAGGCACTGATGGAAATAACTGGCTACAGAGTCCGGGCTGCCCTCCATCCTCAGCACAAGCTGGGTGTCATCAGCGTACTGATGACACTCCAGACCGAAGCTACGTACCAGTTGGGCCAGTGGATGCATATAGATGTTAAATAATAGAGGGGAGAGAATGGCCCCCTGAGGCACCCCACAACCAAGGGGGAGGCCCTCAGAGACCACTCCACCCCTCACCACTCGTTGTCCCCGGTCGTGGAGAAAGGAGGCCACCAATTTAAGGGCAGTCCCCCTCACTCCAGTCACGGCTAAATGATGGATTAATAGTGCGTGATCTACTGTATCAAAGGCTGCTGTGAGGTCCAATAGCACAAGCAGTGCAGAGCCACCTTGGTCCAACTGGCAGCACAGCTGGTCTGTGATGGAGAGCTGCACAGTCTCTGTCCCGTGCCCACTACGGAAGCCGAACTAGAAGGGATCAGTATCTTTTCAGCATGCATTTCTATGGGTTTCCACAATTATTACAAATCCCAGGCAGAGAAGAAAGGATTTACAGGTTAGGGAAAGAACAACAGAAAAGAGCTTCAGGCAATAAGTGGATTTAATGTAATTGGTTCTGCAATGTATTCTAGCCTGCCAGTTGTTGGCAGACTCACCCCTCCATCCATTGCCATGTTTCACAAAACGTAAAGCTTGCTATCTGTTACAAAGGTGCAGTGGATGGGAAAAGAGTTGCGCTAAGGAGGAGAACAAAAGACAAGCCCATTCCAATCTCTATCTTGGGCCAAGATGTACTTCCAGCAAAAGGAATGGATGTGCTAGTCAAGTTTCTGACAATAAAAAGTAGGAGGAAAATCAGACCAATGAAAGCATGCAGCTTGATCCACCCAACAGAATGCGCCAAGGCAGAGGAATGGTAGGAAATAAACAATATTCCAAAGATGATCTGTGGGTGTTACACAGATGTTTCACTGGCATGAACTCCTTGCAGCCAATTTATGTAAGAAGACGCAAAGCAGAACATCCCCGTGAATCACAGTGTCGCCTCTCCACATGTTTCTGGAGGCGTTCAGGAGGAGGAAATAATCCAAAGTTTAGCCTGTCTGACTTCTACTTGAACAAGGTCGTTCAGAGGCAAAGCTAGCCAATAGTTCCAGAAGAGCAAGAGGGAAATTGTGGGACCATCCAAGTATAATGAGGCAACTGATTTTCATCTGTGGGAAGTAATGGCCTTTTGGAAGAAGCACTTTGTTGGGAAGAGAACTGCATTTTCAACAGAAGTGAAGAAACGTGAAGCCAAAGGGCAGAAGGGGGGGGGCATTAAAACCTCACAACCTCTATGGATGATTGCCATAGATGTGGGCGAAACGTTCCAGAATTCTTTTGGCGCATGGCAATACAGCCCAGAAAACTCACAGCAACCCAAGCATTAAAATTTATCCATTATTTTGATTATCAGAAGATTATCACATTTATGATTATCAAAGTTATCCAAGCCACGGTCCTCTCAAGGATAGACTACTGTAACGCCCTTTACATTGGCCTGCCCTTGTCCGTGATCCGGAAGCTTAAGCTCATCCAGAACGCCGCTGCTCGACTCCTCGCTGGAGTGCCGGCGAGGAGCCACATAATTCCCATCTTACAGCAGCTTCATTGGCTCCCGGTCGAGCACCGGATCACTTTCAAGGTGATGGTGTTAACCTTCAAGGCCTTATATGGTCTGGGGCCGATGTATCTGAGGGACCGTCTCACCCCCTATCAACCCCAGAGATCACTCCGCTCTGAAGATCTGAATCTTCTCGAGGTGCCTGGTGTCAAGACCATCCATCTGGCCTCGACCCGACGTAGGGCCTTCTCTGTGGTGGCTCCAACTATCTGGAATACTCTGCCAGCTGAAGTGCGTGCCCTGCAAGACCTCCTTGCCTTTCGCAGGGCCTGTAAAACCTATCTCTTCAAACTGGCATTTAGTTGCTGATTTTTGTAATCCTGCAGAGTTAGTTTTAGTTTAAATTTAGAATAGTTTACCTGATGTTTTTATCTGTCTTATGCTTGTGATTGTGAGCCGCTCCGAGCCCTCGGGGAGTGGCGGCATACAAGAATGATTAATAAATAAATAAATAAAAGATTAATACACTTGCTTAGTGTGCAATTTTGTGTATTACAATTATAATGTGGCCTCTTGAGGGCTGCAGCTGCATGCATCTCAGAAGTTGGATTGTAGTCTACAAACATTCAGACTAATGTTAAACTGCTATTCTAAAATTGTGTAGTAACAGTGCAAGGGACTCTGCAACTGTAAATACATCCGGGATAGGCTATTTGTCCTGTGTACCCCCGAAATAGGGAGTACAGAGTTTCTAGCATGTTTGTCTAGGTCTATTTGTATATTTCCAGCATATCTGAATGTGTGCAAAAACAATCTTAGGGATTGCACGCAGCCCTATTTTGTCCACCTCCATCCTTCAATAAATAGCGACAATAAAACTGGAAGTCTTATCACTTCTACTTTCAGTTTGAAGAAGCTTTGCAGCCTGAGGGTGGGATTTAATCCCCTCTTTTTGTGCAGCTGCACACCTCTGTTGTGAACAATATAGCTATCGTTTCTTTGGGGATTTGTTTATTTATTTATGGCTGTTTTCTCATGCATGTAGGAAGACTTTTTGATCCTCGGAAACAGGTGTGGGAATGAATGACATCATAAAGTTCAGGACAAAATTAGCTATTATGTTTGTGAGGAATATCTTTTAAAGAATTGAAGATTAAGAGGACTCAGAAGCTGCAGTTAGTGCACAATACTGCTGGTTAGCATACACAAACCAGGGCCGTAGCCAGGATTTTGGTTCCGGGGCTGAGTTTGGTTCGGGGCTGAGACTGGTGGAAGAGGGTTTGCCCTAGCAAACCTTTTGTATTGTTATCCCAATAACCCCATGAAGGTGGGATATAATGAGCATGGTGATCAGATCATGATATGAATAAACATAACAGTTTAAATAATGTACCAGTAAGGCCTTCTCGCGGACCATCCTGAGAATTTCGGGGGGGCTGAAGCCCCCTTAGCCCCCCCCCTGGCTACATGCCTGACACAAACATACAATACTCAATGTAAATTTTAAAGATGATGTCCCTGCTGCTAGCCCATTTCTAGTCTGAATTCAAGGTGCTGGAGATGAGTTAAAACCCTACAAAACTCAAAAGTGATTTGCAGGATTTTTCAAAATCAACGCTGATGGACTCTTTCCAGAAGGCAAGGATGGCATTACTTGCTTGCACGATAGCTCCTAGAATGCCTTATCCAGTATAGCCAAAACCATACTAGTGGGACACTCTGGGAGCTTTGGTTCAGATGTTATTTTATTATTATTTATTTATTATTTGCTATGCTTCTATACCGCCTCTCTCAGCCCGAAGGCGACTTGAGGCGGTGAACAAGCAGCAACAAGTGCCCATATACAATACATCACAAGATAAAAACAGTCATATAAAAACATATAAAATCAAAGTTAAGAACTACAAAATACAAATCTCAGCTCCACAATCTTAAAATCGGTTTCCGTTTCGTCGTCATAGTAATCCTTGATCTCGATTAAAGTTTGTCTGCAAATGCTTGCTCGAAAGGGAGGCTCAGGGGAATTTGGGGGGTGGTGAACCTCTTTAAGGGGGCGGTGAATGATTGGCCATTTTGGAGGGGTCGTGCGGCCCTCTTCTTTGGCCCCGCCCCCATAGCTTTGACCTGCATATTAGATATTTGGATTAGAATTCGTAAGAGTAGCAAAATTATTTATGAAGTAGCAACGAAAATATGGTTGGGGGTCACCACAACTTGAGGAACCTTATTTAGGGGGCATGGCATTAGAAAGGTTGAGAGCCACTGCATTAATACATATATCTTTCTGTTTAATTGCAATTAATTTTTAAAAAAATAATTTCTAGGGGGCAATGAGTAAATTTTTTTCTGGAAAGGGGGTGGTAGGCCAAAAAAGTTTGGGAACCACTGGTTTAAAGGGTGGGGCCAGTTCTGTGCACGCTGTGCTCCACCAGAAAAATCCATTGCACAGGCTCGAAGGACACATCCAACTTTTAAAGTCATCAACGCACTTGTAGAAAGGTTGGGACGAGTCCTTCCTGAATCTTCATTCGTGAAGAAAAGCCAAGAGAGGAGAAGAAGAAGATTTAAAGTTCAAGATGACAACTACTATGGAGAAATGCAGAAGAATTCTTTGACAGCTGGAGGAGAGAGAGTCAAAGGCTTGGCATTGTAATACAATGAAGATGTCAATGGGAGAGGAAGACACTTTCCTCTTGAGCAGTGAGTGCTAAGAAAATGCCGTCAGCATCTCAACCTTGGTTAAACAAATGGAACTGAGTCACAGGACCATGAACTCATGCGTGCCTCTTTCGTTCCTTCCCTGAGTGTCAACGCCCCTTGCTGTGGCGAAACATGACTTCAGCAAGGATGCTGAAGGAACAAGGGTGGGCACACTATAAATATTAACTATTAATACTTCGTTTCTCTTGAAATGTTGTATAAGTCACTTTCTCGATAAAACAACCACGGTGGAGAACAATGCAATAATGGAACAATAATAAACAAACTCAGAGTCAAAACAAGGAGCGGGACAAATTAGTTGAAACCTGACCATTATTCTTGGGAAAATATGCAACCTGAAAGGAATGGGTGGGTAAAGGGAAAACACTTGACCCTCCAATTCATTCCCTGCTGGTTTGACCTTAAAGAAGACTGTCATTCAAATAGGGCATGTGGGCGGACTGTGTCCTATCTTGGTTCCCATCAGACTGGAAATTAGTTGTCACCACACAGGAAGGGCAAAGAAACATAGATTACAGCACTGCCAAATATATCTTATAGTAAAGACCTTGCTTTATTGAGTGAAGCAAGTGACAAAAGGAAACAGTACATGCCATGCTTGTTTGTGTTTCAGCTGCTTTCAGGCTCTTCTAGAGTCACAATTTTTCAAAAGCCGGAGCCCTTTCATGCTACCTAATGACCGCACTTTAAATGCCATAGTTCCATCCTATGTAATCCTGGGATTTGCAGTTTGGGGAGAAGTATTTAGAAACCTCTGGCTAAGCAATCCAAGCATGGCATGTACCAAAATACAAGCCCTGGGAGTCCATAGGGTGCAGCCACCGCAATTAAAGTAATATCAAATTGCTATAACTGCATGGGTTCAAAGGACCCCAGGTCTACACATATGCAGGCCCAGATTACCCATAAGGCCACACTAGGCCATGGCCTATGAGCGCAGGCCTAGAGGGGCGCCAGATCAAGGACCAAAAAAAAATTTCAACCAAAACCGCAACGTGCGGCATGATGACTCTCTCTTTCTCTCTCTCAGGGGAGGGTGGGGGGAGAGCGCTGCGAGTGGGCAGGGGAGGAGGAAATGGCACCCCCCTCACCATTGCCCCCACCCCCTTGTCAAGGAAGGAGGTGGAGGAAAGAAGGGAAGCCCCCAGGGCCGCTGCTGGGCAATGCGCGGAACCCAGGAACATGGCGGAGGAGGCAGAGGTGCCCTCATGTTGCGCGCGCATACCCAGCAGCGCCTTGGGGGCGGGGCTTCCAAAGTGTGGCCAAGGGCACCAAAAGGCATTAATCCGGGCCTGCACATATGGCAAAAAATTGTGAAATTGTTCTGAGATTATTGAGAAAAATGTACCACTTCAGCACTAAATACTTCTCTTATGTTTGTTAAGACAACAGCCAGTTACATGCAAGCAGAAGACTAAGCACAAAAACCATTTAGGACTTCCCTCCTTGATATACTATTTATTATTTACTATTTATTTACTATATTTATACCCCGCCTTTCTCACCCTGAAGGGGACTTAGGGCAGCTTACAAGTAGGCAAGAATTAAATGCCGCATAAAACAGATATACATATAAAATAAACATATGCATTAAAAACCATGAAATTAAAAACATCTAAACATCAAAACTACACAATCCAAAATCACAGTCCATGAGCCACTCTGGTTGTAATTGCACTTATTCCATATCCGTTACTGCACTGAGTTTATTGTTCAAAGGCATGGTCCCACAACCACATCTTTAATTTATTTCTGAAGGTCAGGAGTGAAGGAGCTGACCTGATTTCGCTAGGGAGGGAGTTCCACAGCTGAGGGGCCACCACCCGAGGCCTGCGGCGGAGGACGAAGAGGAAGACGAGGATGAGGTGCCGCCACTGGGCTCCGCCATCCCAGCGAAGAGGGGCGCAGGGCCCCGAGAGCAGCGGGAGATTAGGAAGAGGTGGCAATGGTGGCGCAAAAGCAGAAGTCGCAGCGCATTTGTCACTCCTCCCCGCTGCATGCTGGGAAACTGAGGCCAGGGCTGCTCTGGAGAGCCAGATGCAATCATGAAAAGAGCCACATCTGGCTCCCGAGCCATAGGTTCCCTACCCTTGCACTAAGGCAACCAAGGCTGTTTCAGTTCTATGTCCTGGCCTAAAGCCAAGACTGCACCAGATCCAGATAATCAGTTTCCAGAAGATGTCTAATTACTAGACATCTTCTGGAAAGGCATTTTTTGTAAATAAATAAAAATTAAAAAAATGCTGCATAGAGAACCATTCATACAAGCTCTACCTGTAATTTGAAGTGTTAGGCCACTCAATAGTCCCACAGGATTTTGATATATGTGTGGACCAAGCTGAAAATATGTATTGAAAATTATTCCAAAAGAAGGAACAAATTTAGATAAACAGGATCATGCTGCTGGAACAGATTCAACCCTGATATCACTTCTGGGAACCAATACAAATGCAAGTCACTGTCCTCTCAACCCCTTCCCTCCCAGCATTAAACACAATTTTAAGTGAAATCAAGCTTTTGCCTAAATATGTCTTTCAAGAATAAAGTAACCTGCTAAATAAAGTGGGCCAAACCCCCCTGCTTAGAAGAGCCCACTATTGTTTTACCATTGGTACGAAGGATGCTCACTGACATTTTCTTCTTTGCAAATTACCCCTCTAAAAAGTTTAACTTGAAGGAGTTGGCTATGTTTAGCCTGGAAAAGAAGAAATTAAGAGGTGACATGATAAAAGGTAAAGATAAAGGTTTTCCCTTGACATTAAGTCTAGTCCTGTCTGACTCTGGGAGGTGGTGCTCATCTCCATTTCTAAGCCGAATAGCCGGCATTGTCCGTAGACACCTCCAAGGTCATGTGGCCAGCATGACTACATGGAGCGCTACTACCTTCCTGCTGAAGCTATACTTATTGATCTACTCACATTTACATGTTTTCGAACTGCTAAGTTGGCAGAAGCTGGGGCTAACAGCAGGAGCTCACCCCGCTCCCTGGATTCAAACCTGTGACCTTTTGGTAAGCAAGTTTTAGTATTATTTAATTAAATATTTATACCCCGCCCTTCTCTACCCTCGGAGGGGGACTCAGGGCGGCTCACAACTGGCAGCGATTCGATGCCCACATATACAATCAATAAAATAACAATTACACAATAAATAACACATTAATCAGATTAAATACAATTAAAAATACAACTATACAAATAGCCCGAGTTCTGCAATCTGAAGCCAGTCCACAGTCCGTTTTCATAACACTGTCATCATTCTATTGTCTGCCTGCTACCCAGTTATGTAACCAAATGCCTGGTCTCATAGCCACGTCTTTAACTTTTTCCTAAAGGAAAGGAGAGAAGAGGTTGACCTAATGTTGCTGCGGAGCGAATTCCACAGGCGAGGGGCCACCACCGAGAAGGCCTTGTCTCTCGTCCCCACCAAACGTATTTGCGACGAAGGTGGGATCGAGAGCAGGGCCTCCTCGGAAGATTGTAAATGTTGAGGTGGGACGTAAGGGGAGATACATTCGGACAAGTAAGCTGGGCCAGAACCGTATAGGGCTTTCTAGGTCAAAACCAGCACTTTGAATTGTGAACCTAAGAGAAACATCAGTTCCCTCTACTCAGTCATTTTTTTTAAAAAAACTAAAATGTCTAAGACTAAAGTTTCAGACTTAGACATTTAGACATTTAGTCTCCCCCTGAGTTTTTAAACACTCTATACGTACATGTGGCCCGCCCTGTCGTTTCTGTTTTAGATATATCTATGTTGTGTTTTCAAAGATGTAATTATTTTATTGTGTTTATTGCTTGTATTGTGTTTATTGTTTTCTGATGTTTTTGATATTTTTTGTGATTTGTTGTTCAGGCACGGCCCCATGTAAGCCGCTCCGAGTCCCCTCTGGGGAGATGGATGTGGGTTATAAATAAAGTTTTATTATAATTATTACTAAAACATAAGTATATACAGTATGTTAGGATACTGTCCCACTCTATGAACACTTCTAGTGTTTATAAACATACACACTAGAGGAGAGTAGTGTTCTTAATCTTCCTTCTACAATTGCTTTTCCTCTTAAACAGGCATGAGCAAACTCTCTTCCTCCAAATGTTTTGGACTTCAATTCCCACAATTCCTAACAGCCTACCGTCTGTTAGGAATTGTGGGAGTTAAAGTCCAAAATACCTGGAGGGACAAAGTTTGCCCATTCCTGCTCTTAAACCTCCAGTATCTCCAGTGGCTTTTCTTCTCCAAATGTCTAAGTCCATGCATATACTTCTAGTGCTCTGGCTACAATTAAAACAATAGCAGAAAGGAAGGGGTTTTTTTGGGGGGGGGGGGGTCACAGGATGGGGAAGGACTAGGTGAACACTTTCTTCCTGAAAGCGAATGTCAAGGTTTCATTATCTGCCATGGCGGTGCATTCGGCACAGCTTGCCTCTCCTATTGGGCTGAATCTCCTCTACTCAGAAGCACAGCATGTTCTTGTAATGTTGATAAGGAAAGCCCTTTGGCTCCTGGCTGGCTGAACCCAGAACAGACAAGTGAAGTAAGGGTGTGCCTTAGAAAAACCCAAGGAGATCCAGAAGTTGGGAGGAAATTACTCCGCAGTTGAAATATGTGCAACAATTCCTTCTCAAAGGAAAGCAGCCAAGCACAGCCGTAATTCTCGACCAAGTCCAACAAATAAGATAACGGGAATTGAGATTGTAAGATACACAAGAAATACGCCCAACAATCCTGAATTGCAAAAACAAGCTGGAAGTGGGTGTCAAAAACACATCTTTCGGTTGACTTTCCCTTTACTCTGTGCCAACATTTAAGCGCCACCAAAGTTAAAGCCTCAGGTTACTCAAAGTACGTTGGTCGGAATGAGAAACATTGTTCTTGTCCTTCCCAAACACAGTTAGCTAGGATGGATGCTCATGATGGTTTCATTCACTCAAGATTATTTATTTTGGAGGCTCTGTGTGGAAGAACTCATGAGACTCTGGTGTTTCATTATGCCAAATAAAATGTATTACATTTTAATGCGCCAAATCTCTTTGCTGTTTTTGCTGCAGAAGACTAACATTCTTGAAAACTGGAGTTTTTCAAAAGGTCAAATCAATGTATTTGGTCATCCAAGACCAACAGGTGATGACCAAGTCAAGGATTTTAAAAACTTTTTATTTTAGTCTTATTTATTTTGTATCAAAAGCATTGCATAAAGGTAAGGGTAAAGGTTTCCCCTTGATATTAAGTCTAGTATCTGACTGTAGGAGGTGGTGCTCATATCCAGTGATTTTTAACCTTTGTTGGGCTGCGGCACATTTTTTACATTTACAAAATCCTAGGGCACACCACCAACCAAAATGACAAAAAATGACACTCGAACTGTCATTTTACTAACTGTCACCCTCCCCCCTCGTGACGCCACTGCTTCCGTCCCGTCCCCAGGAGGCCCATGCGCAGGAGGGCTGCGCTGAGTGGCCGAAGCGCACGCGGGCTCGGCTGAGCAGGACAAAGAGGAATTGAGCACACGGGGTGGCTCCAAGCCTCGGAACAAACTGCGGCGGAGGCTCGCAGCTGTCGCCACCCCCAGCTCTCCTTCCCAAAGGGGTTCAGCCCCCCAGGAGTGCCTCCCCCCGTGTCCCTTCGGCTTTCCTGCTGTCGCCTTGCGGCCAGATTGGGAAAGAACCAAGCTGGGCTGGGGAGCTGCGCATTCCGGCCTCTGCTCTGCAGCGAACCCGGAGGCCAGCCAGAAGAGGCCAGGAGATGAGGGGTTGCTCCCCTTCCCCGGTGCGGAGGGGCTAGAGGGCAGAAAGCCTCGCCTCGAGCCTCCGGGAGCGGGGTTGGACGGGGGCAGCTCCCATAGACTACTCCTCCCTCTCCTCCTTCTTGATGCTGGAGGGGAGGAGGGCAGAAGAGCGCCCAGGAGCCAGGAAGCAGGAAGAGCTGCAGCTCGGCCAGGTACTCCTTGGCGTGCAGAGGGAGGGAAGGAAGAAAGGGAAGGAGAGAGAGAGAGGAGGGAGGGAGGGAAAGTTCTGGGCGCCGAGGGCTCTCCCTGTCAGCCCTTACAACCACCGAAGGTTCAAGGTCAATACCTGGTCCACCTGCGGGTCTAGTAATATCGTGTATTGTCTAAAATGTATTTGCGGGACATTTATGTGGGCGAAAGCGGGCACGAAATTCAAAAAAGAGTGCAGGAACATAGATCTAGATTTCGCACAGGATGTGATAATTCCAGACTGTACTCTCACTTTGTTAGCAAACAACATCACCATGAGGCGTTCACTGTAATGGTTTTGGATAAGGTAGAACCCAAACCCTCAATGGATGTAAACGCAGATTATTACAATTAGAACGCGATTGATAATCCACCTTTCCTGCGAGTCGCCAACAGGCCTCAATGATCATTTATCTGTTAGCGCGCTCCTTGTGTAGTTCTCAGCTGTTCACATTTACTGTTAATCTCTTGACTATAAACTTCCCCTGCTCCACATTGCATTGTCCATGACCTGACCAGAGAAGGCCTGATACCTCTATGTGATTTTCCCATGATATACTAAGGTACTAATACTGCTTCTTTCACTCCTCGTACGGGGTCTCTTTGTGGGGAAAATTTACCCATTCTGATGTATTGTAATGTATATATTGTCTAGATTTGTTGCTAATACATTGAGCGCCGAAAGACGCCCCGGTCTAGAAAAAAAGCCTGTAAACGGCAAAATGATTCAGCGCACGCATCCACGAGATCGTCGGCCGCTGTGAGAGTACTTCGCTATTGGACATTATTCCTTATATTTTCTTCTTGAAGAAGGTGGACTTTATCATATTATTTGCGAAGGAACTCTCTCATGGGACTCTCTATTCAGAGATATGAATGCTCTTTATGCACTATGATAATGTTGGCGTCTCTTTTACCCATGTAGGGTCTCTACTAGGTTATTTACTTGTGCTCCGAAATATTGCATTACATGTTGAATTTATATGTTTGGTGATATACACAAAAAATACAAAATTATATCATTATCATTGCTTCTTAGTTCTCCTCGTTGCTTTCATTCTCCCTGACTGCAGCCAGGCTGGCTGGCATTGCTGCTTCGGCCAGGAAAGCCTCATTTCCGCTGCTTGAAGTTTCCTGCTAGGCTCTCTCTCTCGCTACACTGTAATTTCCCACAGCACACCTGATGATCTCTCACGGCACACTACTGTTCCACGGCACACTGGTTGAAAATCACTGCTCATATCCATTTCTAAGTTGAAGAGCTGGTGTTGTCCGTAAATTCATCCAAAGTCATGTGGTCGACATAACTGCATGAAGCACTGTTATTTTATTTAGTTTCCCTCAGTTATGTTGCTTGGGTGTACATGTCCCATTTTTCATCTGTGAAATGCTAAAGGGCATGGAATCCTATGGTATCAACCACACATACTATGAGTAGTTTTAAGCAGTGACATCTTGGGATAATTAAAAAAACATCTCAAGACCATCTTGCTCAAGTGGCATTATTTCCTCCTCTCATGTTTATCACCATGTCTACAAGGGCAAACAGTATGCATTACCAGTTCTATACTGGAAGCATTTCATTTAGTTCAACATATAATTCAGTGTTTCCCAACCAGTGTGCCATGGCACACTAGTGTGCCGTGAGCGATCATCAGGTGTGCCGTGGGAAATTGGAGATAGAAGAGAGAGAGAGAGAGAACCCTCCTGCCCTACCAGGAAGCCCTAGCCAGGGCTTGATCCCTTGCCTGAGTCCCGCAAACACAGCCTCTACTCACCACTTGCCTTCTTGGGCTTCCTCCTCCCCTCTGCTCCTTCCTCGGCCTCGGAAGGGATTGAGCCGAAAGGCGGGGACTGCGTCAGGCAGAAAGAGCCGCGCGGAGAGAGAGAAGATCCTGGGATGGGACTTCCCCGGGTCCCCCGGCTGCCTGTGGGCGGATCTACACCGTAGCATTCATGCAGTGAGGCACCCCTTGGTCTTCCAGGGCTCAAGGTTGGGGAATCCTGGGATTTGTAGTTTGGGGAGGCTCAGGATGGTGTCAAACTACCACTCCCGTGATTCCTTCGCACTCAGCCAAGGCGGGTCAGGGGGCGTTTGGGACACAGGGTTGAGGCACCTTTAAGCAGGGGCTGAAAACTAACAGGGTTTGCTCACTTAAGGCAGGCGTGGGCCAACTTGGGCCCTCCCTCCAGGTGTTTTGGCCTACAACTCCCACCATTCATATATATATATACAGTATATATATATATATATATATATATATATATATAGCTGTATAAATTTATTAGCTGTACCTGCCACGTGTTGCTGTGGCCAACCTTCCCCTCCCTCTTTCTCTCCTTCCTTCCCTCCCTCTTTCCTTCCTTCCCTCTTTTTCTTTTCCTTCTTCTTTTCCTTTTTCTTTCTTCCTTCTCTACCTATTTCTTTCCTCCCTTTCTTTGCTCTTTGGTTCCATTCTTCCTTCTCTCTTCCCTTCCTTCCTTCCTTCCTTATTGATGCATAAGAACACAGAGAAAGACTGACAGCTGTTGAGCAAGACCTTTGTGTGGGTCTTTCTATGTTGTGTTCATCGAAACAGGCCCAGATTTGGTACGGAGCATAAGATAGACTTAATACTTAACTGGAATTATTAGACAGAATGATCTATGTGATACTATTATAAAATATAAGATATTAATTTTAGATAAATATGAACAATTTTATTTTTGTAATGTATATTTATATGTTTCTCCTTAGGCACAAATAGATAATCAGAATGCAGTGGATGAAGAACGATAACTAAATCACAGGTTGTAAAGTTCAATGAGATTACAATACCTTCCACTCCCCTTTGTTATATTTTCTGCACACATACCCCCAAACTTTCCATCCTCCCCCATATTCCCTCTTTTCCCCCTTTCCTTTCCCTACCCCCCTCTTCCAATATGTTTATGTGATGAGTTTTATGTTTCTTTTAAACCTTTGGAAAACCACAATAAAGACTTTTTTTTAAAAAAAGAAACAGGCCCAGGTTTCACACTGAGTGTATAAATACTTTTTAAAACATATTAACTATATGTATTACTGTGTTAGAGTGTCATTTTGTGTCATTTTGGTTGGTGGTGTGCCCCAGGATTTTGTAAATGTAAAAAATGTTGAAAAACACTGCTCTAGAACAGTGTTTTCCAATCTTTTTGAGCCGCGGCACATTTTTTACATTTACAAAATCCTGGGGCACATCACCAACCAAAATGACAAAAGATTACACTCTAACACAGTAATACATATAGTTAATATGTTTTAAAATGTATTTATACACTCAGTGTGAAACCTGGGCCTGTTTCGATGAACACAACATAGATATCCTGGCAGGAATGGCAGAAAGACACACACGAAGGTCTTGCTCAACAGCTGTCAGTCATGGGAAAGCTTCGGCCCTCTGGGTGCTTTGGACTTCAACTCCCACCATTCCTAACAGCCTGAGGCCCTTTCCTGCTTAAGTGGCTGAGGGGGAGGAAAAGGGCCTGAGGCTGCTAGGAACGGTGGGAGCTGGAGTCCAAAGCATCTGGAAGGTCCAAGTTTGCCACATCTATCTTCAGCCTCTGGCGGTTTGAATATATGTGATTATCTATGTGATTTTCTATCTTGTCGTTATGATTATGGTGCTGCTTCTTTAAATTGTCTGCAAACTGACTGTGTTATTGTGCGGATCCAGGAACTGACATTGGATAACATCGTGGGAATACACTTTGTTTTTTTCACTCACTTCTGTGATTTCATCAAATATCACGAGTTTTCCATAGAGGAGCGTTCCATGAACTCGCTACTTCCTGGTTCGCAACTCCTCCGCTCTCTGTGGCGACTACGCCAAATTACCTTATGTAAGACTTTTGATAATCTGCAGCAGGATTGGGTACTTTGAATGTGTTTTGCGTATGATTATGTATGATTTTCGTGCATTTTGTACTGTGACGTAGCGGCGCTCCTTTAAGAAGTAAGGGTATTAGAGGTTCCAATTTCCCACGGCACACCTGATGATCGCTCACGGCACACTAGTGTGCCCCGGCACACTGGTTGGGAAACACTGCTCTAGATATTTCAGTTTTTATATTAATTTATTCATATTGTCCAATTTTATATTTTGACTTACACATTTCTACTTGAAGCTAACTGATAGCTGCTGTAATTGTTGCAGTTCAAAATGAGTATACTTTCACTTGTTTATTTATTTATTTATTATTTATTATTCCATTGTACCAGGGCACAGTAAATTACAGGCAGTAAGCAGTTAAAAACAATTAAAAACAACAGCAGTACAGTAATTAATAACACAGTTAAAACAATGAACAACATCATCCTCCTGGGCCTTCACCAAATTATCAATATCTTATCTGCTTAAAAACCCTCCTCCTTATTATCCTTTGCTGTAAAAAGGATTTCTAGGGAGAGAGAAAAAACAAACTGTGCTCCATAATCCAGATGTTACATGGTGCTTCCCGCTACTTTCAAACAGGGATGCTATGCACCAAATAAATGGGCTGTTAATAGGTTTTTTGGCATTTCTCTCTAATGGTAATAATCTACCTTATAGGAGTGTTACAAGAATTAATGTATGAGACCCTTTGAGCACTCCAAAAACAGTGATATCAATGTTCATTATTCTTATTATCTAACAGCAAGGCCTTTCAGTACTCAAACAAATCATACCACAGAGTCATCTCACAGGTTTCTACATAGCGGCTGTAGACTAAATAGAATAGAAGTTGTCACAGAAGCCAGCAGACAAAGATAAACTAGACCAGAAATATCTTTTTTTCTCTTTTACATCTCGCTTGCAGGGAAATTCTGTGAAACTCAAAAGCATGCATATTACTCTTTTAAACACTGGTTGCCTTTCATTAAAATATAACTGTACTGAATTGAAAGCCTCCTCAAAACGCTAAAGAAGTCCTTATTTAATTCTATAATGCTCCACAGTTCTCGGTGACCTTTACGAATGTGTTTTATAGTGGAACTTATTATTTGCGAAATGCGCAAAATACATTCTTTCTTCCTTTCATCCCCACAAGTTTCTATGGATCTTCTTTTATGTCAAGAATGTTTTCATCTCATTGTTTGGGCTGCAAAGATTAACAGGTTTTGCATAGCTACATGTCACTGTGCATATATGGGCCTTCAAGCAGGACCGGACGAAGGTAATAAAAAGTAGTAAGCGAACATTTTTTGGTGCCCCCTGGCTCTCCAGCCTGGTAGAGATAAACAGCAGCCAGTTAGTTTCGCGCATGCTCTATTGGGACAGAGCACTTCTGGTTTACAGAGTACATCCCAAGAGGATCGGGGAACATTTTGGGCGGAGACTCTCACCTCACGCCTGTGTGCCGGCCCGCAGCACGATGCACCAAACCTTGTGGCCGTGGCTGGATGCCCCCCTGGCCACGAGGTGCCCGGAAGCGGCCGCTTACTTCGCTTACAGTTAAATCCGCCCCTGCCTTCAAGTCACCTGTTCACTTCTGGCGACACCATGAATATATTAGTGGTTTATAATTGTTTATTTGTTTGTTTGTTTGTCTATTTATTTCCTGCATTTCTATCCCGTCACTTAACTCCCGAATGGGGACTCAGGACAGCTTACATTGGGCCCGTTAAAAGGCTATTACAAACAATTACAATAATAAAATCACAAATTAAACATATCATAATTAAAACAATACATAATTAAAAACCATACATAAGCCATCATTAAAAACAGTAAACCAGTCTCGTCTGGTCATATCGTCATTCCATTTCATCCCCTTAAGGTGCTGCTTATTGTCCAAAAGCCTGGTCCCAGAACCATGGCTTTAATTTCTTTCAAAAAACCAGGAGGGAGGAGGCCGATCTTACCTCAGTTGGGAGCGTGTTCCATAGGCAGGGAGCCACCGCCAAGAAGGTCCTGCCTCTTGTCCCTGCCAACCACATTTGAGCTGTTGCCGGGAGCGAGAGCAGGGCCTCAGACAAGTAAGCTGGGCCAGAACTGTTTAGAGCTTTATAGGTCAAAACCAGCACTTTGAATTGGGCTCAGAGATGGACCGGCAGCCAGTGGAGCTGACATAACAGGGGGGTGGTATGTTCCCTGTATGTCGCCCCAGTTAGTAATCTGGCTGACAACCGTTGTACTAGCTGAAGTTTCTGAACCGTCTTCAAAGGCAGCCCCACGTAGAGTGCGTTGCAGTAATCCATTCGGGATGTAACCAGAGCATGGACTACCATGGCCAAGTCAGACTTCCCAAGGCAGGGGCGCAGCTGACGCACAAGTCTTATAAGGCACATAATATCCAGAAATGGTTTGCCATGGCTTTCCTTTGAAACATAGCCAACAGCACCTGCTATGTATTGGAGGTCTCCTGTCAAAGTACTAACCAGAACTGGTCCTGCTTAACTTCCAAGTTCAGGTGGGGTGTAGTGCCTTTAGGGTAGGCATAGGAAAACTTGGGTCCTCCAGGTGTTTTGGACTTCAACTCCCACCATTCCTAACAGGCTCAGATCCTTTCCTTCCCCCATGTCTCATATATCGCAGTTGGGAATTTATCTATTTCTTCTCTCCTCTCTGTTTCTGCTATCCTTCCGTTTGGTTGTGTAGAATGGATACTTCTCTGCTACAAGCCTTTACTTTGTCTTCTGTTTCTTACATCTGAGTATGTGCTGTGTGCTTTGAGATCTCTCTCTGCATGTGTGTCAGAGAGATGTAGTGCTGGGATGATTTCCCCCAGCAACAGCCCCATCTACATTGCCATATACTGCAGTTTCAACCTGCATAATATGGAAGGTAGATGGGGCCAAAGAGAAAATGAAACAATTCCATAAACGTGCTGGGGGTAACCACCCTCTTTCTGAACATCTCATAGGGATATCTCTCTGGACTAATGTTGACATTTCCACTTCATTGCTGCCAGAGCATTTGCCCTGATACATGCTTGGTATCCTCATATAAGAAACATATTCAGATATGCAAAAATAGGGTTCGAAGTGGTACCACTTCAAAAAGAAAATGAGGAATACTTGACCCCATTTTCATACATCTACACCAGGGGTGCCCATTAGGTCGATCGCGATTGACCAGTCGATGGTGAAGCTGGAAGTGATCGAGGAGGGACCGACCGAACAGCATAGCCTGGAGGAGGGAGGAAGCAGGAAGGAGAAGGAGGACAGAGCGCAGAGGGAGGAGGGGGTGAGAGAAGGAGTGCCAACCAGCCACGCCCCCCTCGTTCCTGCCAAAAGAGTAGGGAAAATCACACACGTGACGTCATGCCGTCGCCGTGATGTCACACGTGCCCATTTTTCCCTACCTTTTGGCGGGAACAAGAGGGGCGTGGCTGGCTGGCGCTCCTTCTCTCGCGGCACCTCCTCCTTCCCTCTGCCCTCCTACTTCTCCCCTCGGCGGCTTCCATTGCTTGCAGGCAAGGGGATTGGGCCTGGGTGGCAAGCGGCTTTGCGCTGCCCCTCATGCGAGGCAGGGAAGGGAGGCCGCGAAGCCCCTGCCTGGGCGAGGAGGCCCTGGAGCGCTTCCTGGCCGCCCTCCTCGATGCCAGCCAGCATGGCGTGACTCTGCTCCGCTAGGTAAGTGAACTATACATCCCAGCAACTCCAACTCCCAAATGTCTCCGTCTATTTTCCCGAAATTTCCCCAGTGTTCACATTTGGGCATATTGAGGATTCATGCCAAGTTTGGTCCAGATCCATCATTATTTGAGTCCACAGTGCTCTCTGGAGGTAGGAGAACTACAACTCCCAAACTCATGGTCAATGCCCAGCAAACCCTTTTTTTAAACTTTCTTTTGGTCTCATGAGAGTTCAGTGTGCCAAGTTTGGTTAAATTCCATCATTGGTGGAGTTCAGGATGCTCTTTGATTGTGGGTTAACTAGAAATCCCAGCAACTACAACTCCCAAATGACAAAATCAATTGCTTCAAACTACAAGAAAGGAGATTCCCCTTGAATATGAGGAAAAACTTCATAACTGTGAGAGCTGTTCAGCAGTGGAACTCTCTGCCTCAGAGTGTGGTGGAGGCTCCTTCTTTGGAGGCTTTTAAACAGAGGCTGGGTGGCCATCTGTCTGAGGTGCTTTGATTGTGATTTTGCTGCATGAAGGCAGAAGGTCCTTGGACTAGAGATGGTTGTTGTTGTTGTTGTTGTTGTTATGGCTGGATGACCATACATACAAAGAATCCTTAATAAATTTGAAAATAGTTACATGTTTTACGTTTTTGTAGTGGGTAGGAGGATCATTTTGACTTGGTTGTGTTATAAGTAGCTCGCATGCTGAAAAAGTGTGAGCACCCCTGCTCTACACATTTTGAATAATCAAAGAAAAACAGTGGAACGAGCTGTTAGTGTTTTCCAAAAAGGCAAAACACTGGATGGTTTTCTCCACTTCTGTCTCTGGCCATATCGTTTGCTAAGTCCTCCTTCTCCCTTCCTGCGGATATCTCACCAAAGCCTCCGAGCCTTCATTCCAAAGGCGTACATTCCTCCGCACGCTCAGAAGGAGTCAAGGATGTTTGCACATTCCCACCCAAGAAGGGTTTTCAGACATGCTGAATATTAACCATCACAATGCTCCCTGCGTCTTTGTCAGTTCAACAAAGATGCATGCAAACTAATTCTTATTAAAATTCATTGTGCCTCTCATGGGAAATGAGGCCGCAAGCTTTGTTGCGACACTTAATGAGATCAAAGCCAAAAGAAATCACAAAGTCATTCTGCAGAAATCCTACCTACATTGACAGCCCTTAAAGCAAAGGGCTTTTGCCAGTTGTTAAAGAGATAAGTGTTATCGTATGCCTTCAAGTTGTTCTGATTTAGGCCCCTTCTACACTGTCCTCATATCCCAGAATCTGATCCCAAATTATCTGCTTATCCCAGGTTATAGGGCAGTGAAGACCCATATAATCCAGTTCAAAGCGGATAATCTGGGATTAGATTTTGGGATATAAACACAGTGAAGAAGGGCCTTTATTTATTTATTTATTTAAAATATTTATATTCCACCCTTCTCACCTCGAAGGGAACTCAGGGCGGAGCACAGCATATATACGACAAGCATTCAATGCCAGAACAAGAATTCATATACGCATGCATAAACATTAAAAACATTAATCTCAATAATTAAAATACATCATTTAAAACTGTCTTGGTCATCTGCATCTAATCTAATTGGCCTGGTACAGTGTTTCTCAACCTGGGGGTCGGGACCCCCAGGGGGGTCGCGAGAGGGTTTCAGAGGGGTCGCCAAAGACCATCCGAAATCATATATTTCGAATGGTCTTAGGAAGTCCTTTGGCAGAGAAGGTTGAAGATATCTCTGCTTGTCCTTCTCTTTCTTTTTAGAAACAGACTGCGAATTCTCCCACCTAAATCTCTCCTCTGCTGTGATTGGCAGGCCTCCCAGCCAAGGGGAGGGCTGTTTCTGAGACTCCAAGTGGGGAGGGGAGAGCAGCATGATGCACATGTGTGGGTGAGGGAGAGTATGTGAGGTGGGATGGAGGCTCACGTCAGCTAGTCCCTTCAAGGCATGAGGGCTCTGTGTAGGAAGTTTGGCCAAATTCTATCATTGGTGGGGTGCAAGAGGCTCTTTAATTGTAGGTGAACTATAAACCCCAGCAACTACAACTCCCAAATGTCAAGATCTATTTTCCCCAAACTCCACCAGTGTTCACATTTGGGTATATTGAGGATTCGTGTCAAGTGTGGTCCAGATCCATCGTTGTTGAGTCTATAGTGCTCTCTGGATGTAGGTGAACTACAACTCCGAAACTCAAGATCAATGCCCACCAAACCCTCCCAGTATTTGCTGTTGGTCATGGGAGTTTTGTGTGCCAAGTTTGGTTCAATTCAATTGTTGGTGAGTTCAGAATGCTCTTTGAGTCTAGGTGAACTATAAATCCCAGCAACTACAACTCCTAAATGACAAAATCAACCCAACCCCCCAACAAAAACCAGTTATGAAGTAGCAATGAAAATAATGTTATGGTTAGGGGTCACCACAACATGAGGAACTGTATTAGGGGGGTCGCAGCATTAGGAAGGTTGAGAAACACTGGCCTGGTAATCTTTCCCATTGCTGCTTTATTGCACTGTCCCCAAAGCTTGGTCCCACAGCCAAGTTTTTACCATCCTTCCGAAGGATAGGAGGGAGGGGGCCGATCTAATCTAGCCAGGAAGGAAGTTCCATAGCCGGGGGGGGGGGGGCAATCACTGAGAAGGCCCGGATAAACATCTGATATGGAGGATGTATCTTCCGGGAATGTGGCGCAGCTGGCTAAGTGTCAGTTGCATAAGATCTCTCTGACCAATAGGTCATGAGTTTGAGGCCTGCCCAGGTCGAGGTGGGTGCTCGACCTTTAAGTGTAGCCTGCTGTCAAGCTTTGCAGCCCAAAAGACAGTTGCATCTGTCAAGTAGGAGATAAAGGTACCACATTAAGTGGGGAGGCAAATTTTGACTGATTTAGGAGGCCATTAAAGAACTCCAGGAACGCTGAGGAATGCGGAAGAAACAACAAGGGATGCTGGAAATGCTGAGAGATGAGGAGTGCGTCAGCTCCCCTTGGTGGCCAGAGTTTGCCTCTGTTCGTCTATATGTGTGTATGTGGAAACGGCAGGGATTGTCTGCTAAGTATGTGTACCTGTAATCCGCTCTGAGTCCCCTCCGGGGTGAGAAGAGCGGAATATAAATAAAGTGTATTATTATTATTATTATCTTCCCACCTTACCCATCCCATCTACAACCCTACCCCGAACCTCAACCCTTACCCTACCCCATCTAACTCACCCCCTACCACCCCTACCTATTTAATTTCCTACTTTCCTTTACACCTGTTTTGTTCCCCCTCTTTCACTGTATCTGAAATCAAAGATGAATAAAAATTATTAATACAAAAAATAACATTTGAATTTATATCTCTGCATTCCCCAACATTAAGCCACAAAATAAATTCCCGACCTGATTAATCTTCAAAAAGATTGTAAACGTCTATCAATTACAACAGGCACAGCTCTCTTAGCACATTTGGCTAAGACTAATTTGCGTCCCAAATTCCATCACAGGCTCCTTGGCTTACTGCCACCCTTCAGAAGGCTTAAAAAATGAAAACAGCTGTTGTATCATGACTACCATGGAAGGCGGGGGGACGGGGACGGGGGACCCAACTGCATTTTCCTCATATACCCCATTGAGGGGCACGGATATTCAACACACACACATTGACTTACATTATATTAGGAAAAGCTTAAGTCTCTCTAACACATATTCCCATGGGGCATCGATTCTCATCAGAATCCCCACATTGAGATGGAGTGCATAGTGAAAACAATTTTGGCATGGCAGTAGTTCTAAATCCCAAAACGCATGGATTGGCCAAAGAATGCTGGGAATCTTTGTGAAGGCACCACCTACAAATACTCCTTACAGCTAAGCAGGAATGGCTCAAAGCACAGGAAAAGGGTGGGAGAGGCATCTGCGATATTTCATCCACAGGATGGTCTTCAAAATCAAAAGCAAGGAAGGCTCAGGCAGAACGATTCTTCTTTTGTAATGCCATGAATGCACACATGGTTTCCTCTTTCATTCGACAAACAAAAAAACAAGATTCCAGACCATGCAGCCTGACATGTGTCCTCAAAACCATGCAGTCAGTGCCTGTCAAAAGTTTCAGTGTCAGGTTGCTTTGAAGACTCACCTATGAATGCACAAGATAATAAAGATTAGGTGGATTAGGTCTGCCAGTGGCTTTTAGGGATTCACAAGCTAAGGTCTTTTTAGCCACTGTGGTTGAACAGGCAGGAGGTGACCACTAAGTCACATTAGAGGACCTAGAGCAGGGCAGCCCAGGAAGTCGATCGCGATCGACTAGTCGATCCCAAGTCCATATGAAGTCGATCCCAGCCGGATGGGGCAATTCTGCCCTGCGCGCGCGCACTCGCCGCTGCACGCACCAGGGAAGGGGATCCTCCTTGCCTGCACGTGCGCTCTCTCTCTCAATCTCTTTGCCACCTTCCTCCTTCCTGCTGCATGCTTTCATGAAGCAGGAAGTCCCCATCCCTCCCTGCTTCCTGCGTGCGCAGCAGGCCCCTCCCATGCATGCAGCAGGAAGCGTGCTCCTGTTGCATGCGTGGGAGGGGCTTGCTGCACATGCAGCAGAAAGGGATGGCAACGGGAAGGGGATCTTCCTTGTCTACCCATAAACGCTCTCTCCATCTCCTCGCCGCTGCATTCACCGAGCAAGAAGTCACCATCCCTTCCTGCTGTGTGCATGCGCAAGCCCCTCCCAGCAGGATGCGCACTCCTGACTTGGATGCGTGCCCCTCCCATGGTGACTTCCTGCTTGGCAAACACAGCGCGCTTCCTGTTGCGTGCGTGGGAGGGGCCTGCTGCGCATGCAGGAAGGGATGGGGACTTCCTGCTTGGCGAATGCAGTGGTGAGGAGATGGAGAGAGCGTTCGTGGGCAGGCAAGGAAGAAGCCCCACGCGGCCAGAAGGCGGCAGCAGGAGCGCGCGCGACGACAGGAATACGCGCGTGGCGGCAGGTAGATCTTTTCAACTTGGTTGTTCATATAGTAGCTCGCATGCTGAAAAAGTGTGGGCACCCCTGACCTAGAGATTCCTAGGGAGACCATATTAATCAAATCCAGGAAGGACTGAATTCACAAAAGTGAACCTGCAAATTTGGAGGGCCTATTGTAATTGTTATATGCAAGTAAAGTCAGTTTCGAAATAAAGTGATCCTCCTATTGAATGAGAAACTTATAAGAGATCTGGATGTTAACAGCTGTATTGAGGGCTGTGGCTTTCTTGACTGAGTCAATCCACTTGAAATGCGGTTTTCCTCTTTCCCTACTGCCTTCCACTTGACTGAGCATGATTATATTTTCCAATACATCAATTGTCGAGTGCCTCCAAGATAGGATGAGTGTAGGCAATGAGACACATTATGTCATCACACATCCAAAATATGAGAGCCTAAGTCTTTTTCACTGTCTGAGTTTTATTGCCAATGTTTGTTTCCAAAACATTTTCAAAATTCAATTCTCAGAGGGACAGAAAGTGAGGTGAAATCTTCTGAACAGGGCCACAGACAGCAAAATACACACCGCAGGGGTGTTAGCCCTTCCCCATGCTATCCAAAGCATGTGTGTGTATGTATATGTATGTAGTGTGTGTGTGTATATACACATACGCACACACACACAGAGAGAAAGACGCAGGCAGGCAGACAGACGTATGGCTGAAGGTACACTTAAAATGTACCTGTTCCAACTTACATACAAATTCAGCTTAAGGACAAACCTATGGAACCTATCTTGTTCACGCCTGTATAATGCAAATCATCCAAGTGGCGCAGCTGGCTAAGTGTCAGCTGCATAAGATCTCTCTGACCGGTAGGTCATGGGTTCGAGGCCTGCCCAGGTGGGGGTGGGTGCCCGACCTTAAGTGTAGCCTGCTGTCGACCTTTGCAGCCCGAAAGACAGTTCATTTGTCAAGTAGGAAATAAAGGTACCACATTAAGTGGGGAGGCAAATTTTGACTGATTTATGAGGCCATAAAGAACTTCAGGAATCACTGAAAGGAATGCGGAAGAACAACAAGGGACGCTGGAAAATGCTGAGAGAGATGAGGAGTGTGTCAGCTCCCCCTGGTGGCCAGAAGTTTGCCAGAAAATTGCCTCTTTGTTCGTCTTTGTTTGTCTCTGTTCGTCAATATATGTATATGTTGAACTGCAGGGATTGTCTGCAAGTATATGTACTGTAATCTGCTCTGAGTCCCCTTCGGGGTGAGAAGAGCGGAATATAAATGAAGTAAATAAATAAATAAATAAATTTTTGTTCTCTTAAAATCCTTTTGCATCTCTGAGAATGCTTCCACACAGTCATTTACTCCAATTCAGGATGAGGATCAAAGAGATCCAGTTTGCTCCAGAGTGCCTACACAGGCACCCCAGGAACCATCTGCAAACTCCCACAGAGTTCAAAAACCTCAGCTGATACAGATCTATCTATACCCAGGCTCCTCTGTGAAATAAGCTGGTCAAAAATAGTATTTGTCTGCAGGAGAGCCAGGCAATAGAGAGCAATATAGCATTCCCATGGGAACGCTGTCCTTTTCTTGCTGGGGGAGGTGTTTGTGTACCTTCCCTCCAAGCTGTTGCTCCGACTTCCACATGCGACTCCTGAAGCTGTAACACTGTCCTGACAAGCGCTCTGAATGCTTCTTCTGCCTTGCAGCACTACACTATACAGTGTTTAGCTTCAGCACATATGATGGGATGATCCAGAATCAGGTGCATTTTTTTAACATGCAGTTTCCGGCTGGATGTGTTAGAGGTGGCATCTGCAGTCAACATTTTGTAGTTGGCCTCAAACCAGCTGCAAGCTAGAGAATAGTGATGTGTGGATGGGGCCTAACTGAACTTTCCTCAGCAATCATTTACTTCTTTGTTATTTTATACTAATAGTAAGGTAAATTGTTCATATTATCAGAGTGGGATGCTAATTTCACTACAAGTTGCTGGGAAACACATGTTCATTTATATCCTGTTTCCCACTGGGACATTTATTTGGCGCTGGTGGGGCACCGGGAATGTGGCGCAGCTGGCTGGGTGTCAGCTGTGTAAGATCTCTACTGACCAGAAGGTCATGAGTTCGAGGCCTGTCTGGGTTGAGGTGGGCTCTCGACCTATTGTGTAGCCTGTTGTCGACCTTTGCAACCCGAAAGACAGTTGCATCTGTCAAGTAGGAAATTAGTGGGGAGGCTACATTTAACTGATTTACAAGGCCATAAAAAAATCTCCAGAAAACACGCTGAGGAATGAAGTAGTGCGACAGCTCCCCCTGGTGGCCAGGTGTTAAATTGCCTCTGTCTGTCTTGTGTGTTTGTGTGTCTAAATGTAATGTGTACATTATAATCCACCCTGAGTCCCCTGCGGGATGAGAAGGGTGGAATATAAATGAAATAAATAAAGAAAATAATGCTGGACAAGAGACACCATCACTTGGTTTCCCATAGCTTTTTTAAGTTCTTACATTCAGACTCTCACATACGCAAATGCATCAGGACATACTCACGGCCAATACGGAAATTGGTGTTTAAATTTCACACACCTTTGAGACAGTGTTCCAGATACCTGCACTATGGCAGCATCCTCTTGCTTTTCATTCCCTTAATTGTATTTTTATTACGTGGCAGCCAAAGTGACAGCACCGGGAATGTGGCGCAGCTGGCTAAGTGTCAGCTGCATAAGATCTCTCTGACCAGTAGGTCATGAGTTCAAGGCCTGCCTGGGTCGAGGTGGGTGCTCAACCTTTAAGTGTAGCCTGCTGTCGACCTTTGCAGCCCGAAAGACAGTTGCATCAGTCAAGTAGGAGATAAAGGTACCACATTAAGTGGGGAGGCAAATTTTGACTGAATTATGAGGCCATTAAAGAACTCCAGGAACTCAGAGGAATTTGGAAGGAACAACAAGGGATGCTGGGAACACTGAGAGATGAGGAGTGCGTCAGCTCCCCCTGGTGACCAGAGTTTGCCTCTGTTCGTCTATATGTGTGTATATGGAAAAACGGCAGGGTTTGTCTGCTAAGTATGTGTACCTGTAATCCGCTCAGAGTCCCCTTCGGGGTGAGAAGAGCAGAATATAAATAAAGTAAATAAAATAAATAAATAAATGTACTGGTTCAAGTCCAGATCTGTTTATTGGGCAATCAAAACAACCTGCTGAGCCTTTTAACGGGAAATAGATTATTCAAGCAAGAGAAAAGAGAATCCGTGTCATATTTAGCAACCAACACTAGTGATTCACAAATGCTGGGAGAGAGGCTAAAAGCAGCTTTGAACGTCACTTGAACAACCGCCTGAACAACCACCTGCAAACCAAGGCAGCAAAGGGGAAAAAATAGCTTCAAGGCATCTAATCCATTGTGGAGGGGAGGAATTTTGCTGGAATGAGGTAAGTGACAACTCTCCACTTCTTCTGTCAACCAGATCTGCTCCTATTTTAAGGTATAGCATGGGCTCCATTAGGTTTCACAGAGCTGCAACATCCTGGCTGGAGTCCAAAGCGTCCCAGCTAGCTTTTAACACACACAACTTTCCTTAGGATTTGGTGGCATAGATCTTTGAGACACATTGCCCTTGAGTTTCCCACATTGCAAAGCAACCCCACCCTTTCCTAACACAATGAGGTCACATTTGTACAAACCTCGGCCTGAAAATGAGAAAAACATTTGGAACTCAGCTTCTCTAAGAGTCCAGGTCACAAAGAGAGCAATTAAACAAGCTTCAATCCAACACACACACAAAATTCCTTACTAGCTCCGAGGAGAAAATTTGAGGCTGGTTTCTCAACATAGTACAAATGAGCCCTGCTTCCAGTGAACAATGGTCAATTAGTAATTTACTCAGAAAGACATGTACGTACTCTCAATGAGATGCCATTTTAACTAAATAAGGATCAATGCTAGGAATTTGGGATTCTTGAAAATGACCATTTTGGACTATAGCTTCCAGAATCCTCAGTTATTGTGGCCAGTCACCTGTTTTAACAGCATGAGTGCCACGGTATCATTACTGTCCGAATTCAGTTTCCCTTTGATTTTATTTATTTATTTATTTACATTTATATTCTGCCCTTCTCACACTCCGCAGGGGACTCAGGGCGGATCACAATGCACATATACAGGCAAACATTCAATGCCATTGACATACAACATATATAGACAAACATAGAGGCAATTTAACATTCCAGAAAACAGTTAAATTTATTGAGTGAATCCCCACAAAGTGGTACCTAATTTTCCTAAACAAGTATAAAGTCATGACAGATGCAACTGTCTTTCAGGTTGCAAAGCTTTCTGAGACAAACCAGGAAAGGGATCTTGGGGAGCTACACAAATTGATCGAGAGCTCACCCCGACCCGGGCAGGCCTCAAACTCATTACCTTCTGGTCAGTAGAGTGGAGTCACAATGACTTGTGCAGAATCGTTTTGAACACACACCAGAGACCTCGCCTGATCCTAGTAACCTGCATCACCAGTCACTGACACGACTAAAGCTCCTTTCTTGCGATATAGCGGGCACAGGGCTTATCAATTCCCCAGAGAATTTGGACTTCCTGAGAGGCTTTGACATTTTGGCGCTGCAGGAAACCTGGTTACCTGTCAGCCTGGAAGGCCAAGCCAATACAACTTCCCAGATTTCTGAGTTGGCATAAAGAAGCCAAGAGTTATTGTAAATTTGGAAGGGCCTCGGGTAGGCTGGCAATCCTTGTGAGAGTGGAATTGGGATGGAGAAGTATACAATTGTACGAGGGTACAAACAATTCACATGTGCTGGTACTTATGACAGGAAAGCAAGATAGTATGTTTGTTATAATTAATGTTTACATGCCTCCAGTATCATCTGCCCACTATAGACCAAAAATGTGGGTCCAGTTAGAAACCATAATCTTAGATACCCAACTGCAACAGTAGAGATCTTATGCAGCTGACACCCAGCCAGCCAGCTGCGCCACATTCCTAGTAATTTCCAATTTATGGGAATGCTAAGACTGGATCTACACTGCCCTATACTCCAATATCTGATCCCAGATTATGTGCTTATCATCAATTATGTGGCAGTGTGGACTCATATAATCCAGTTCAAAGCAGATAATCTGGGATGAGATCCTGGAATATAGGGCAGTCTAGATCTAGCCTAGGACACTTATTACAGGGTTTTCTAGGCAAGATTTGTTCAGTTGTGGTTTGCCTTTGTCTTACTCTTAGGCTGTGTGAGTATGACTTACCCAAAATCACCCAGTGGGTTTCTATGGCTGAGTGGGGATTCAAACCCTGCTATCCAGAGCTATAGTCCATGTCTTAAATCAGGTATAGGTAAACCCAGGCCCGGGGGCCAGATGCGGAACCTTGGGCTCTTTTCTCAGGCCCTCCTCTCTCTCACCATCCTATCCTTCCTTCCCTCCCTCCTTCCTTCCTAACTTCCTTCTCCCTTTCCTTCCTCCTTCACTCTCCCTCCCTTCTTTGCCTCCCTCTTTCTTCTTCCATTATTCCCGTTTGTGTTTCCTTCCTCCCTCCCTTCTCTTCCACCCTTCCTTCCACCCTTCTCTTCCTTCCTTTCTTCCTCCTTTCCTCCTGAGGGATGTTTAGCAGGGAAAAGAGAAGGTAGAGAGGGAACATGAGAACCACGTTTCAAGATTTAAAAGGTGTCCCATTGAGCAGGAGAGGGAAAACTGACTTTCAGCTGCTCTAGAGACCAGGGAACATGGGAGCAATAGTTTCAAATGGCAGGGAAAGAGATTCAACTGGAAAGATTAGGAAGAACTTCCTGGAGAGTGGCACAGGCTGCCTTGGAGTGTGGTGGGGTCTCCTGGAGGGTTTTCTGCAGAGGCTGTTTATTGGGAGTGCTTCGATTGTGCCTTCCAGCATGGAAAAAGGTTTGGACTGGATAGCAGGGAGGCTGATCTCTTCCAACTCTAGGATTATATATCAGAAGTAGGCAATACAGAGTCTAATGCAGTGTTTCCCAACCACTGTGCCGTGGCACACTTGTGTGCCGTGAGCGATCATCAGGTGTGCCGTGGGAAATTGGAACCTCCAATGCCCTTTCTTCCCCCTCCTGCTGAACACTTTTTTCCAAGCAAACCCTTTCAGTACTTTCTGTTGGTAATGAGAGTTCGATATGCCAAGTTTGGTTCAATTCCATTGTTGCAAGAGTTCAGGATGCTCTTTGATTGTGTGTTACCTATAAATCCCAGAAACTGTAACTCCCAAATGTCAAGGTCTATTTTCCCCAAACTCCATCTGTGTTCACATTTGGGCATATTGAGTATTCATGCCAAGTTTGGTCCTGATCCAACATTGTTTGAGTCCACAGTGCTCTCTGGATATAGGTGAACTACAACTCCAAAACTCATGGTCAATGCCCACCAAACTCCTTTTTTTAATTCTGTAACCACATTATTGAAAAATTTAAAAATAAAAATAAAAAATGCCCACCAAACTCTTATAGTATTTTCTCTTGGTTATGGGAGTTCTGTGTGGGAAGTTTGTGTCTTTCTGCCATTCATAAGAACATAAGAACATAAGAACATAAGAAGAGCCATGCTGAATCGGGCCTCAGCCCATCTAGTCCAGCATTCTGTGTCACACAGTGGCCCACTAGTTGTACACAGGGATCTCTAGCAGAAAGGAGGGCAAAACCCTCACCTGCTCCCGACCCCCACAACCAGTACCCGGGAAAATCCTGCCTGCCTCCATCAACACAGAGGTGGCACTTGGATGTCCATTTCAGTAGCTACTGATTCCCTTGGTATCCATGAATCTGTCTAATCCTGCCTTGAAGCTGTCCAGGCTGACAGCTGTCACAACCTCCTCTGGAAGTGAGTTCCATAACCCAATGACCCTCTGGGTGAAGAAATATTTCCCTTTATTAGTCCTAACTTTCCTACCTTGGAGCTTTAGGGAGTGCCCCCTAGTCCTAGTATTGTGTGACAGAGAAAATAATTTTCTTTATTCACCTTTTCTATCCCATGCATGATTTTATACACTTCGATCAAGTCACCTCTTAAACGCCGTCTTTCAAGGCTGAAAAGACCAAGGCGTTGCAACCTGGTTTCATAAGGGAGCTGCTCCATCCCTTGGATCATATTTGTTGCCCTTCTTTGTACCTTTTCCAGTTCCGTTATATCCTTCTTGAGGTGCGGTGACCAGAATTGTACACAGTACTCAGATGTGGCCTCACCATAGATTTGTAGAGAGGCAATACAACATTTGACGACCTATTTTCGATTCCCTTCCTGATCATGCCAAGCATAGAATTTGCTTTTTCACTGCTGCAGCGCACTGGGTTGACACCTTCATTGAGCTGTCACAAAACCCCAAGATCCCTTTCCTGGTTTGTCTCAGAAAGCTTTGATCCCATCAGTTGATAAGTGGGGGTACGCCACTTCTCACCTCTTTCCACCCAGAGAAGTGTCCATTTATTACCACCCTTTGTTTCCGACAGTTTAGCCAGGTTCCAATCCAGGACAAGACCTGTCCCCTGATTCCATGGCTGAAGAGCTTATTTAGGAGCCTTTGGTGAGGGACTTTGTCAAAAGCCTTTTGAAAGTCAAGGTAAACAATATCGACTGGGTCCCCTTTATCTATGTGTTTATTTACACCCTCAAAGAATTCTATCAAGTTAGTAAGACATGATTTGCCTTTGCAGAAACCATGTTGATTTTCCTTCAGCAATGCCTGTTCTTCTATGTGCTTAGTAATTTTTCTTTAATAATGGTTTCCATCACTTTGCCTGGAACTGAGGTTAGACTAACTGGCCTATAATTTCCTGGATCACCCCTGGATCCTTTCTTGAAGATCGGAGTTACATTTGCCTCCTTCCAGTCCTCGGGTACAGTGCCTGATCTTAGAGAAAGGTTATATATTTTGGCTAAATTTCAGCAATTTCACACTTGAGTTCCTTAAGAACTCTGGGGTGGATGCCATCTGGCCCTGGTGATTTGTTGACATTTAGTTTAGTAAGGCATGTGAGAACATCTTCCTTGTTTATCTCTATCTGGTTTAATTCATTTAATTCCCTCCCTGAAAAAAACTGACTCAGCTGCAGGCATATGTTGTCTGTCCTCCTGTGTGAAAACGGAGGCAAAGAAGTCGTTTAGCCGCTCAGCAATCTCCTTGTCTTCACTTATCGTCCCTTTCTTACCATTTTCGTCAAGTGGCCCAACTGCTTTTCTAGTTGGGTTCCTGCTTCTGATGTACTTAAAGAAGTTTTGCTATTTTTTTAATGTTCTTAGCTATATGTGCCTCAAAATCTCTCTTGGCTTTCCTGACGGTTGCTTTGCATTTAGTTTGCCAGAGCTTGTGTTCCTTTCTGTTCTCCTCAGTAGGAAGAGCCTTCCATTTCTTAAATGAGTTTTTCTTCTTTCCAATCACATCTTTTACTTCATTTGTAAGCCATACTGATGTCCTCTTGGACTTTCCCGGCCTCTTTCTTATTTTAGGAATGCATTTTAGTTCGGCTTGTTTTATAGTATTTTTAAACAGTTTCCAAGCATTTTGGAGTGATTTGATTTTTTTACTGTTCCTTTTAGTTTGTTCTTTACTATTTTTCTCATTTTGGTGAAATTCCCTTTGTGAAAATTTAAGGTCTCTGTGTTAGTTTTCACTGACAGTTTGCTATCCAAACTTAAGTTGAAGGTTATTGTGTTGTGGTCACTGGTACCTATGGGCTCAGTTACAAGGACATCTTGAACGAGATCTTGTTCATTTGTTAGCACCAAGTCCAGGATCCCCTTTCCCCTGGTTGGTTCCATGACCATCTGCTCAAGGGAATAATCAGCTAGCATGTCGAGGAACCTTGTCTCTCTTTCATGCGTAGAACAAGAATTTAGCCAATCTATTCGGGGATAGTTGAAGTCCCCATTATGACTAATTTATTGCTTTTTGAGGCCTGTTTAATTTCATTTTCCAGATAGCAGTCTGCCTCTGGAGTTTGGTTGGGAGGGCGATAGCAGATCCCTAATGCTAGATTAGTTTTTTGTCCTGGGACTTTTATCCACAATGTTTCTGTAAGTGGGTTTGAATTTTCTTGAAATTCTAATTCATGAGATTCTAGCTCTTCATTTATGTACAAGGCCACACCGCCACCGATATTCCTGCCAGGATATCTATGTTGTGTTCATCGAAACAGGCCCAGGTTTCACACAGTGTATAAATACATTTTAAAACATATTAACTATATGTATTACTGTTTTAGAGTGTCATTTTGTGTCATTTTGGATGGTGGAGTGCCCCAGGATTTTGTAAATGTCAAAAATGTGCCACGGCTCAAAAAAGGTTGGGAAACACTGGTCTAATGGATACACTTTTTCTCTCCCATCCAACATCTTATCCTGACCAAGGCCAACCTTTTTGGGATCCAAACATTTCCTGTCTTTCCTTCACCTTTTGCCTCCAAAAGAGAAGAGGGAAGGGAGGAAAGAGCAGGAAGAAGGCTTGGGGAGACCTCCCTCTCTTCCGGCCCACACACCCCACTCCAGCCCACCATGCAGCCCACAAGTTAGAAAGTTTGCTCATGCCTGCCTTAACTGGATTGTAAGGTGGAGGGCAAGGAACTATATTGTTCTTCTTTTGCCTGTAAAACAACTACATACAGTGGCAAAGCTTTATAAAGAAAAGAGGATTATAATGATGATGATTTATGATGACGATGACTATGATGACTTCGACAGTCCAAGCAAGTTCACATCTTGAAGGCAGACTACCACCGCAACATAACAATTATATGATTACAAGTTCTATAGTTCAAGAAAGCTCGTATTATAATACATTTTTCAGCCTTTCAAGCTGCCACGGGACATTGTTTTTCCTCCTCTGGAAATACTCTCTGACTTTCCCAGGAGTAAAAATGCCCTTCAGAAGTCGTTACCCTTGCTCCTTCCACGAGCAACCAGCCCAGTGAACCTCCTGCTGCATTCCATTGATGCTATAAATGCAATGCTTAATTAGAAATGCTTGATCTCCACGTTACACAGGGCTGCGCAGCCTTTCTCCTGCCAAGAACGGCAATGGACCATCTTGAAGTACTCTAATGAGATATTTATGTATTGACAAAAAGTCAGAGAAAGTGCTGCAGTATAGCTTTTTTTTATTAGAAAAAAGAGAACATGAAGAAGCATTAGCCCACTGCAAATGCTAAAAACCATTAGCCCTGGCTTTCCCCCCCCCGCAACAAATATGTTAGTCATTTGATTGTTTGATCTCCTTCAAACTACACAGTTATAGCTCTGGGAGAGTGCTTTAACAGCCATAGCTCCATCATATGGCATCGTGAGGTTTGCAGTTTGATGAGGCACAACAATTCCCCCGCAGAGGACTCTAAATACCTCGTTTATCGACAAGTTCCAAGATTCCACAGGAATGAGGTATTGAAGTTAAAGTAGAATCAGAGTGCTATAACCGAGGAGCTTGAGAGAGTCAGGATTAAACTGTCTATTACTAAAACCAGTTTAATTAGTAGAGATTGAGTATTCTTTATCTAGAAACCCGAGATGATCCAAAATCATTCACTTGAGTGGCTGAGGTACTGACTTCTTTGCTCTCTAAGGATTCAATGTACAGAAACTTATTTATTTATTTATTTATTTATAGTATTTATATTCCGCCCTTCTCACCCCACAGGGGACTCAGGGCGGATTACAATGTACGTATACATGGCAAACATTCAATGCCATAGACCAGTGATTTTCAACCTTTTTTGAGCCGAGGCACATTTTTTACATTTACAAAATTCTGGGGCACACCACCAACCAAAATGACACAAAATGTTTTATGGCGTTTCGGCACCTCTTTTACACAACAGGCTCCATATGCAGGGGACAAAGAGTAGGCAAAATAATAATAATATAGTGAAACTAGCAATATGCACAATTACAAAAGTTTTATAAAGTTAATGTATCAATATAGTGAATTTGAAAAACGGAGTACAGTTTGGCACCCACATGATGTTGGCACCTCCATGGGAGAAAAAGAAAAAATCTTCCCTTACCGTGTTGGATTAGGCTCTGTACTGGATAATCTGCAATATACTGTATAGAAGTTCAATATATAGGAGTTATCCACAAACAGAGGGCGGCATGTGAAGCAGGAGAGGAGCGCAAGTGGGCGGTTCCAAAAGTTATCCACAAGTGGGCGGCTTCAATATTTTGGAGCCGCCCATTGGGCTCCTCTGCTCCTTTGCATGCTGCCGTGTTCAGGGAGAGGAGCCCAGTGGGCAGTTCCAAAATGACACGGCGTCATTTGGGAGCTGCCCATTGGGCTCCTCTCCTCCTTTGCATGCTGCGTAACGCTTTTCCCTCGCAGCAGGGGGCGTCTGCGGACAGAGCCTATTACCAACGTGGTAAGGGAAGATTTTTTCTCCCATGGAGGAGGACAAAATAATAGCAACGGCAAAAAAAGAGGGGAAGGAAGGGGGGCAAAAAGGTTTTCTGGAGGCACACCTGGAGCTCTGCAAAGGCACAGGAGTGTGCCTAGGCACACTGGTTGAAAAAGACTGCAGTAATACATATAGTTAATATGTTTTAAAATGTATATATACACTCACTTAGTGTGAAACCTGGGCCTGTTTCGATGAGCACAAATTGACATGCAGCTGCAACACTAACTCTAACTTTGTTTACTTAGCCGCGTCTGAGCGAATCCAAGATGGCGTGACCATAGCACTCTCGCGTCACTTCTTAAGTGACACGAGAGTGCTATGGTTCCATTTTTAAAGGGACAGATGCGCCTTATAGTTTACATATGAATGAAGTTCAAAAAAAATTTCCCACGGCACACCTGATGATCTCTCGCAGCACACTAGTGTTCCGCGACACACTGGTTGAAAATCACTGCCATAGACACACAACATATATAGACAGACACTAAGAGGCTATTTAACATTCCAGCTTCTGGCCACCAGGGGAGCTTTCACTTCCTTATTCTTCGCATACTTCCTGGAGATTTTTATGGCCTCATAAATCAGTTAAACTAGCCTCCCCACAAAGTGGTACCTAAATTTCCTACTTGACAGAAGCAACTGTCTTTTGGGCTGCAAAGGTCAACAATGAGCTACATAATTTTGGTCGGGAGCTCACTCCGACCCAGGCTGGCTTCGAACTCATGACCTTTCAGTCAGTAGTAATCTTAATGCAGCTGACTCCCATCCACCTGCACCACAGTCCTGGTGCGTTGTTTTACAAAACTATTAATAATATCACACATAACATTGCCTCCAGGCTATGTGTACAAGGTATATACGAAACATAAATGTTTATTTGTTTATTTGTTTATTTATTTCTTCAAGCTTCTATACCGAGGGCTCGGAGCGGTTTACAAGATTTGAAGAGCACAATAACACAAATGACACAACATTAAAAGAGGGTAAAGGGAGGGAGGGGAGGGAGAGAAGGGAAATAATTGGGGGAACAAGGTCTGAGCGGCCTGGTGAGCGGCCAGTTTAGACTTGGGTCTTATCCCCAACATTATGTGTACGAAAATATTCCAAAATCTGAAATAACTCTCAGATCCAAAATACTGCATATACTTAAGTATAAGCCGAGTTTTTCAGCATTTTTTAGGCTGAAAAAGCCCCCGTTGGCTTATCCTCGAGTCAAAGTTATTTATTATTTTACTGGGTTATTATTATGTTTATTAGATTTATTATTTTACTCTATTTATTATTATTACATTTACATTAACATACTCTATTATTATTATTGCATTAATTATTTTACTCTATTTATTATTATTGCATTATTTTACTCTATTTATTATTATTACATTTATTATTTTACTCCATTTATTATTATTACATTTACATTAACATACTCTATTATTATTGCATTGATTATTTTACTCTATTTACTATTATTACATTATTTTACTCTATTTATTATTATTATATTTATTATTTTACTCTATTATTGTTAATATTACATTTATTATTTTACTTAATTATTATTGCTATTCTATTTACATTATTTTACTCAATTATTATTTTATTACATTTATTATTTTACTCTCTTTATCATTATTGGAAGGATATGTAAGCACATTTACATTGAAGAAGGTTAGAATAATGGTTTAATCACAGTTGGACAGTCTTATCTTAAATTACAGTTTTAAGTAAATATTTTAAAACATTTAACCTACTGATGACTCCATTTATTGGTATCTATTTTTATTTTTCAATTTACCAGTATCTGCTGCATTTCCCACCCTTGGCTTATACTCATTTTACCGGTTTTTGTGGTGCCTCGGCTTATATTTGGGTTGGCTTATACTCGAGTATATACACTTCACTTCACTTCTTGATTAATCGCTCACCACCAGGTGCTCCGAGCGACTTACAGTTTAAAATATCATTTCACAATATGAAACATTTAAACATAGAATGTTAAAACAGTAGTAACTATTTGATAATTTGTCTGATTACTTAAATGCACACCCAAAAAGCCAGGTCTTAAGCGCTTTTGCAAAAGGTTGTAACTCCGACATTACTCTAACATACGGCGGCAGAGAGTTCCATAGAGTTGGAGCATAGGTCGAAAAGGCTCTACGCCTTGTAACTTCCAGGCGTACCTCCCTAGGGCCCAGGAGTACTTCTGGTCTCAAGAACTTCAGAGCAAGGATACTCAACCCAATAAATCAGTGCTTGATTTATGTGTATGTATTTACTACATTTTATGGGCCTAAATACACAAAAAGGCACACGATTCTGTTTGAGCTTAGAAGCTAAGCAGTATCAGCCCTGGTAGTATTTGGATGAGAAAATGCCCAGAAAGACCTAGTCTAATAGGCTACAATGATAGGGAAGGAACTAGCAATACCATCTCTGAATATTCCTTGCTTAAGAAAACCCTACAAAAGTCAGTTGTCAGTTGACTTGAAAGCAAATGTGAACATGCATACATTTAGTGTATCTATGGTCCATGCTTCTTCCAGGGCAGCATAAATGCCCCCATCCCTCCTCAGTCCAACAGTTATATAACACCATTGGTATCAAAATAAAGACCATCATATTTCCCATTTCTATGTATAGTTGTGAAAGCTGTGAAGAAAGCTAACAGGAAGAAAATTAACTCATTTGAAATGTATGCCAGAGAAGAGTTCTGTGGAGACTAAAAAAAGACAAGGAGTCTAAAAAAGGCTCTTGACGCAAATCAAACCTAAAAGTTTCATTAGATGTGGCTGCTCAACTTTGGAGATAGGAAGGAGATGACAGTACAACAACGACAATATTTTTATTTTGTTTGTTACCTGCCTCAAGGTGGGGCATAACACAGTTCAAACATATCACCACAAAATACACAATATAAAATAATGCACAGTAAAGTGGAATAAAGTAAGAGACTGTGTTACAGGTGGGCTGATTCAAAGAAACAATGGCCTTGAGTTTGCAGGACCTGAATAAAGTAGTTGAAGACTGGAGATAGAATTATAGAATCATAGAGTTGGAAGAGACCTCATGGGCCATTCAGTCCAACTCCCTGCCAAGAACCAGGTAAATCGCATTCAATGCACCCCTGACCGATGGCCATCCATCTTTCATTCGTAAGATCACCAAACATAGAAGTCAACTTGATGGTAAATAACAACAATTCAACGTCACTATGAAAATCAGGAGAACATATGTTTGTGGTTAACTACTTTCAAGTCGCTATCGACTTACACTGACACTATGAATGAGAGACCTCCAAGTCACATCTTGCAGATTTAGGTTGTGGCTTTCTTGATTAAGTCAACCCATTGTGAAGTGCGTCCACTTTGTGAGGATCACTCTAATTTTCACTTGCTGCCACCATTATTTTACTGTGTTTGGCTACCCATTAAGAAAGCGGTGTTTTCAAGGCTTGTGTGAGAAAGAATTACCAGAAGAGATGTTTTTAACAAGGAACTATCAAGTTTATTTAAACAGTGTTTCGACCTTGGAGGTTTCAAGAGTTCACAGAGCTTAGGTGGTTACAATCTACTCAGAGGTACTTTCTTAAGGTTACAAGTTGCTAACTATGGAGATACAGTCTAACACAAAGCCACTGCACTCCTAAAACTAATACTCAGCAGTTTACACACACTCTGCTGGTCATTAACAGCCACTGCTTCCTTAGCAGGCTACACACCTACACTATCCTTTCCCCAGAGTAGAGTCAGGCTTAGATTAAACCCAGAGTCTTTTAAACTGTGGAAAGCTGGCTAAACAGACTCCCTAATTCTCTCACACACCCTTCTGCATTGACAGTTAGTCACCAACTGAAATATTTGAATTCGAGGATTCTAAAGCCAACTACAGGCTAAGCCTCCAGTTTCCATGGTAACGGAGGTTCTTGGAAGCTCTGCTAGATAATTTTACTGTTACCCCCTTAGGGTTAGAGAAGTTTCACCCTTACAAAATACTTACATATACATAAATATCAACTACATTTACAACCTGCAACAAATAAATATGACTTCACCATACCCATCTTCAATGTGGTCCTCTCTTCCTACTGCTTTCTACCTTACCAAGCATTATTGTCCTTTCCAGTGAGTTATATCTTCCCATGACATGGCCAAAGTATAACAGCAACAGTTTACTCATCTTGGGTCCTAGGGAGAGTTGTAGGACCTATTTATTTGTCTTTTTAGCAGCTCATGGTGTCCATGGAACTCTTCTTCAGCACCACATCTCAAATGGGTTGATTTTCTTTCCATCACCTTTCTTCAGTCTAGTTTTCACAATGATGCGTAGAAATCAGGAATCTGATAGCACAGACTTTCCTTAACTTTAATGTTCAGTGATATCTCTTTACAGGTCAGGACCTTGTCTTGTTCCTCCTCCAACTGCTCGCTCACAGAACACCATATTTAATAAGCCTCGGCAAATTAAAAAGGTTTCTCATTGCAACGGTGTAGTAACTGTGAGGCCACAGACCGTATTTTCGTTCCTGTGGACCACTGGTGGTTCACAGACCACGGTTGGGAACTATTGCTCTACAGTGTGTGTGTGTGTGTGTGTGTGTGTAATACACTATTTAAGCATAAAGCTCTTTAAGCTGTTTTAACTTGGTTTGGAGCTACACTGCTCTATATCCGAGGATCTGATCCCAGATTATCTGATTTGAACTAGATCAGGGCTGTCCAACTGCCAGCCCTGCAGGTGTTTTGGACTTCAACTCCCAGAAATCCTAGCCAGTTTACCAGCTGTTAGGATTTCTGGGAGTTGAAGGCCAAAACACCTGCAGGGCCGGCAGGTGGACAGCCCTGAACTAGATTATAAGAGTCTACACTGCCAGATAATCTGGGATAAGAAGATAATCTGGGATCAGATCCTGGGATATAGGGCAGTATAGATCCAGCCTTGCTGTATTTAGTATGTTCTTACTCTATCAGCATAGGCAAATCTGTGATTAAGTCCGCTCAGCAGTTCACCTACCTGGGAAGCATCATCTCTTCAGACGCCAAGATTGACAAAGAGATAGATCACAGATTAGCAAAGGCATATAGTGCATTCGGAAGGCTTCACAAAAGAGTCTGGAGTAACAAACACCTGAGACAAAGCACCAAAATCAGTGTGTACAGAGCTATCGTACTGTCTATTCTCTTTTATGGGTCTGAAACATGGGTCACCTATCGCCAACACCTACGACTCCTCGAACGCTTTCATCAGCACTTTCTTCACACAATCCTAAATATACACTGGACTGACTATGTGATGAATGTTGCTGTCCTTGAGCAAGCAGGGATCACCAGCATTGAGGCCATGCTATTGTAAACACAGCTGCGCTGGGCAGGGCACGTCTCTAAGATGGAGGACCACCGCCTCCCAAAGATACTGCTCTACGGTGAACTCGCCACGGGTCAGCGCAAGAGAGGCGCCCCAAAAAAGAGTTATAAGGACTCCCTGAAACAACATATCAGACTCGGCCAGATTGATCACCAACAATGGACCACCCTGGCCTCACACCGGGAGGCATGGAGATGCACTATCCATAATGCTGCGGCCTCTTTTGAGAAGACACGCCAAACGGGTCTAGAAGAGAAACGATAACGCAGAAAGAACCACAACTTGGAAACATCACCCAAGAAGACTTTCTGCTGTGCTTTCTGCAACCGAACTTGCCTATCTCAGATTGGCCTTTTAAGTCATCAACGCGCTTGTAAAAAGCGTGGGATGAGTCCTTCCTAAGAATCTTCATTCGCGAAGTAATGCCGAGAGAGAGAAGAGAGACTCTATTTGAAATTATTTTATTGGTTCAATGTGGAATTGTTTCAAATTGTTTGTTGTTTTATCTGTAAAATGGGCTGGAATTACACAATAAAGGAATATATATAATATATATAATAAAGGCATAATCCTAACCAATTTTAAAAATCCAGTCTTCAAAAAAATTAATTACTTGATAAGTGAACTTTTTAAGATACACAATAATAATCCCAAATTATGAACATTATCATGGAACAGCACTTGGAAAAGTTACTGTTTGGGGAATGGATTATGATATGGAGGGCTGACTGTATACAAATTCAAGTGTAAGGAAGCTTCAACTGTATTTCTATTTTATCTTTGCTGCATTGTTTTCTCTTTAATAATCTCAATTTTTCCCCTATGGCTATCTGGAACAAATTATGTCAGCTGGATTGAGCACAGCATTCCCCTGCTTAGAAAACTTAAGCGCACTGATTGAAAATCCAGCTGTTACTTGAAGAGCAAACAGGTGATCGTAAGGCATGCTCAACAGCTGCATGAACAGAAAGAGTCTAGCTCACAATAATGTAGTCAGATCTACAGTATGCCTGGCTACACCAACGAACTGGGGCTTACACAAATGTTCTATCATTCACAAAGGCCTTCTCCAAGTAAAAAATACTACTTGAAGTAAAAATGCTTGGGATCAGGGATAGACACATAATTTGGGAAAATTAGCTGCCACAGCTAAAGCTGGTAAGCGCATACAGTTGAGGCTTGTGAAGTCTTTAAGAATGAAGAGGGGGACTTTTTGGTGGAGTCTGAAGTTTTGCTTCTGAGCCTGTTATTTCGGGGGGGGGGGGGGACGGACGGCAGGGATGACAAAAGTGTTCCTCCTAGTGATAGGAATGTTTTCATTAGATCTGTTGTTAGGGAAACAGAAAGTGGTTCTCATGAGTATCTGCCAGGGATTGTCTCTGAAAGGAATGTCCAGGGGATGGGAACACTGCCTATAACTCAACAATTACAGTAACCAAGACATAGTGCGAAGCAGAGACAAGTTCATTGTTCCCAGAGGCTGAAACATAAGCAAAGGGATCCCAGGTGTGAGAAAGCGTGATGTCATGGGCAAGAATGAGAATTTTTAAGCATTTTGAGATAATGTTAACTGGGAGATCAACATTGGATTTTCTTGGGTCAAGGTCTTGGGAGCTCCGAGTTAGGAGTTCTTGTCTTTGGTTTGATATCTTGCTTTTTGTCACGATGCACGGACTTGACCGGCCCCTTAATCACACACACAGAGACGGACTGAAGGCTAACTACTTTATTGATATAAAAACAGTTCAAAAGGTATATTGTCCATAAAAATAGCAAAAGCAAATCCAAAGGCAAAAAGCAATCAAATGTCCAAAACAGCTTGGTAAAGTTTCCCAAAGACTTGGCAAGGCTCCGCACAGCAATGCGGATTCAGGAACAAGGCAAGGTACAAGACGCAAGGCAAGACTTGGTAAGCCACTAGCCAATCTAGCTCCGTGGAACAGCTTCGCTACACGTCTGCTCAGAAGAGACGTGGCCGAAGTACTGAGGATCCTTTCCCCACGGATCCTATACTTAATCTTTCTGCTGAGGTCCCCCGACGCTCTAGGCTTGCGTCTCCAATCTCTGCTGACGGACCTCGGCCTGTTTAGGCTATGGTACCAGCCCCTCCTGCTAGTCTCGTGTCCCGTCTCCTACTACACGGCCTTGCCTCTCAGGCACCTGCTGCCCTATCTCCATGAGAGCTCTCCTCCCTAGATTCTTCCCAGCCGCTCTCTTCCATGTTTTGCTCAAAGGATCCTGTGAACCTCCCCCTGGCCGTTCATAAGTTTCACTATCACTGCTTTCCATTTGCACCTGGTTATCTGTCTCGTCGTAAGAGGTCAAGCCAACCTTCTTCCCAAGCCAAGCTTTCTGTGGGAGAAGGAGGCCCAGTGATGGGAAACTCTCCTTCTGCTAACCCTTCTAAATCCTCTTCGAATCCATCTCCGCTGCTGCAGGCCCCAATGCCAATGGGACCCCCGGTCCTGTTCCCTGCCCCCCAGGCACAAACGAGAACTGCTGTGCTACACTTTTCTGTTTAAAATCAATGCTTCTTGATTGGATTACAATTCTTGGTTCAAGTTTTCAAGCCTTTGAATATAGTTTTGGTTTAAGAGTTAAAACCCCTGGATTACAGTTTCTTGTTTTACCTTTTTGGGATGTTGGATTCATATTCAGAGTTGGTCTCTGCTCTTTGTTACGCTCAAGAATATCAAGCTTATGGATATAACTTTGAAAATGCTTTCACAATCTGGTTTTTTATTAAACCAGATTAGTGATTGTTTAGTCTGCTGGTTTTGGAATGACTTCTGGATTATTGTTTACTCATTTTTGAAACTGTCCTTTCTATTATATACCCTTTGTCTGCAGCCGCTTCCAATGACCACACAGAGACGCTCTGGATATCACTGGAAACGTTACTGCTAACACACGCTACCACTAAAAAGCCAAGAATGCCAGAATTCCACGTCCCCTCCCATTATATGCAATTTCTTCCCAACGGCTCCCTTGATTTGAGTCTCTTCCCACTTCTCCCTTCCCGCGTTTCTCTTCCCGCTTAAACATGGCTGTTGGTTACCACACCGAGTCCGACCATTCTATTATCTTCATGTTTAGACTGTCAGGGATCTGGGGTTTGGGCACCAATCCCTTGGTTCCAAACCTTGGCTTCTGACAATCTTTCTTAATAAACTTATTATGGTACTTATTGTTGAACTGTGTGGTGTTTGGATGAAAAGGAGTCATGCAGATGGCTGGGCTGCAACACATACTGAGAGCTGCTGCCCATAAAACTAAGGTTTTTTTTGGTTTTTTGGTTTTTTTCAGTAAAAGTTTTTATATTTCTTTATTGGGACTGAAAAACTGTACATAAAAGGAGCTGTAAAGTTACGTTTGTCAAAACCAATGTAAGAAATATTTTCTCTGCCCAACTTAAAGGGAGTGCAACATTTTACATTTCATAAAGTGACAAAAAGTAAACTAAAATGAGTAGAATTTTGGTTTGTATCAACAGTACAAAGTCAAGCTGGATTTTTTTAATAGTATGGCAAACAAGGAAAACCCCTTTCAAATGAAAAATCATATAGTTTTATTTCTAATCTTTAAAAAATATAAATGAATTTAGAAGAGAATCACAGTATACGGGATCTAAACGTTTTAAACCATTACAAGGTACATAAAAATAGACACAGATTCCTTGGAAAGTTTAATTCTTTACTTTAATTGCTGCCATGCAGATGGCAATTTTAGACTATCAAACCGTAACTGGGCAGTTGTGTTTTTGGGTGAGATAGGTATGTAGTGTAATACTGCTTTACATACGCTATGCCACAAAGTAACGAAATGTTTAGCATTTGTAGTACTGAATATGTACATAGCAAAATGTTGTCCTTTAAAAAAATTGTGTGCTTTCCAGATTATGTGCATACAGCTTGTACGTCCTGTTTTGGGTAGGGGGTTGTGTTAAACAGTGTTCTTTGCCTGGAAGAGTGATATGCTTGCGGCTTAATCATAAAACTAAGTTTTGAAACTGTTCCATCTCTGCCTTCTCAATGAACTGTTTTTAAGAGGAATAAGATAAATGTGGGGATAGAGGAGGGTTCTAGAGATACAATGAACTTCCAAGAATGTAAATGAATCAATTCAGGACTGAATCAATGTTGAATTCTCCCCAAAAATCAAAATTACTAAACTGAGATTACTATTGTACTTTGGATATATCACTATTTCTCGGTGCAAGCCAGCATGGTGTGATGGTTTGTGTGGAGACAAACTTGACTCTCCACTCAGCCATGGAAAACCACTGGGTGGTTTTCAGCAAACTACATTTTCTCAGACTCAGAGGAAAGCAATGACAAACTCCAGCTGAACAAATCAAATTCCATAACAGGGTTGTTATACTAACTTGAAGGCCCACCAAAACCATGATTACAACAGTGACAAAAGAAAAAAAGACTTTCCACAGTCCTGAGTTTGCAAGACTTGAGCAGAGCTGGTAAAAATAGGGAGACTTTGAAATGTTGGCAATCAGCCCTTTCTCTTGTTGCCACTCAATCAGTTGTGCAATTCTGTAATGTGAAAGAGCATAGTTGTATTGCTCTAAATGATCTTTAGTTTAAATCAGAAGAGATCTTCTCATTTTTAATATTCTCACAACCTAACTTAGTATATTTAAGCCAAGATGTATCTGTGCTTATGTATGCTTTCAAGTCACCTGTTGACTTACGGTGAATTTCACAGAGTTTTCTTAGGCAAGACATTCTCAGAGGTGGTTCGGCCAGATCCTTTATTTGGAACGCAACACTAGGCATTCATTGGTTGTCTCCCTTCCAAGGACTATTCCGAGCTGACCTTGCTTAGCTTACATGCTCAATTGGAGATGCAGGTATTTAGGCTCCTATACATGAGATTTAAAGAGCACATTTCAACTTTCCAACCTTAATTTGCCCTTGGACGAAGGAATGCAGTTATTGACTCCACATGCCACACTTACAGGTGGCTGTCAAACTATTTTCCATTCATACCATTATACCCTATTTATATAAACCACTCTCTTTCAAAGCAGCTATAATCCCCAATACACTACAACTATGTACATTACCTTAAACACTGCAGCTGTTTACTTATTTAATTATGTAAAGTGAGGTGGGAATCATGCCACCTTTTAGATGCTGTTCATGGAAAATCCCTACACGAGAATGATCTCATAAATATCCAAAATATTCATATTACCAGGAACCTAGACAGACACAAATGTATTTGGCACTGGCTGCCAGATAATGGGTCTTGGAGGTCTCCTCTCCTAGTTGTCTGGGTCTTTCATTCCCAGTGTAAAAGCAACTGTTATTACATTCAGTGATCCATCTAGAAAAAACAGTGCAACTTCTGAATGGCAGTGCCTCTCTTTGGACAATCAGTTTGGAGCAGTGCTTAGAGTGAAGACTTGGAAGATCCTGATTCAAGTCCTCAAAAAACCCAATGAGGGTGTAGAAGACTGTATCAACAGGGCCCACACTGAGCGGGATAGTATAGTCACTCTATTCTGGTCAGATGTTACCTGGAATAATTGGTACACTTTTGGGCAGCAAAGAGCAAGGAGCGAACATAGGATGCACAGCTTAAAAAACCTAATGCAATTCCAGGTTGTATCAATAGGAGAATACTGTCCAGACAGTTCTGTTTGGCTTTAGTCATACATTATCTGGAATATCCACGATTCCAATAATATCTGTCTCTGGTTCTGGGCACCATAATTCAAGAAGAATATTGACAAGTGGGAACAAAATCCAGAGGGGTTGACTAAAATAGTGAAAGGCCTGGAAGTCAAGACCTTGAGGAACAGCTTATGGATTTGGGTATGTTTAGCTTGGAGAAGAGAAAGTTAAGAGGGGACATGATTGCCATGTTTTATTAGTTGAAAGGATGTCACTTTGAGGAGGGAGGCAGCTTTTTTCATGCTGCTGAAGAGACTAGGACTCAGAGCAGTATACTAAAACTACAGAAAAAGAGAGTGCATCTGTTTAGTAGGAAGAACTTCCAAATGGAATATGCTGCTTTGGAGTGTGATAGAATTGACTTCTCTGAAGGTTTTTAAACAGAGGCTAGATGGTGTATTCCTCCATGGCAGAATAGGGTTGGATTGGGTTAGCCCTTTCATGATTCTAGTTCAGAAAACCATGCCCTGTGAGGAATGGCTTAGAGCAGTGTTTCCCAACCAGTGTGCCGTGGCACACTAGTGTGCCGTGAGCAATCATCAGGTGTGCCGTGGGAAATTGGAACCTCCAATACCCTTTCTTCCCCCTCTTGCCAAACATAGAAAACAAACAACAACATAACATAACATTGTTTGAGTCCACAGTGCTCTCTGGGTGTAGGTGAACTACAACTTCCAAACTCAAGGTCAATTCCCAAGCAAACCCTTTCAATACTTTCTGTTTGGTAATGAGAGTTCAATATGCCAAGTTTGGTTCAATTCCATTGTTGCAAGAATTCAGGATGTTCTTTGATTGTGTGTTAACTATAAATCCCAGAAGCTGTAACTCCCAAATGTCAAGGTCTATTTTCCCCAAACTCCATCTGTGTTCACATTTGGGCATATTGAGTATTCATGCCAAGTTTGGTCCTGATCCAACATTGTTTGAGTCCACAGTGCTCTCTGGATATAGGTGAACTACAACTCCGAAACTCAAGGTCAATACCCACCAAACTCTTATAGTATTTTCTCTTGGGAGTTCTGCGTGGGAAGTTTGATTCCATTCCATCATTGATGGAGTTCAGAGTGCTCTTTGATTGCGGGTGAACTATAACTCCCAACTGTTGAGCAAGACCTTCGGTGTGTGTCTTTCTGCCATTCCTGCCAGGATATCTATGTTGTGTTTATCGAAACAGGCCCAGGTTTCACACTGAGTGTATAAATACATTAAAAAACATATTAACTATATGTATTACTGTGTTAGAGTGTCATTTTGTGTCATTTTGGTTGGTGGTGTGCACCAGAATTTTGTAAATGTAAAAAATGTGCCGTGGCTCAAAAAAGGTTGAAAAACACTGGCTTAGAGAGCTGGGTATTTAGTTTGGATAACATTGCCTGATATCATGTAGAAGATGGAATGAGTTGTTTTCTGTTCTCCACAGCCTGGCATAGGAACTAATGGCTTCAATTTCAAGAAAAAAAGAAACACCTTGACTGTTTGATGGTGGAATAGACAGCCTTGGAAGGTGGTAGACTCTTTGTCCTTGGTGATTATTAATCATAGGTGAGATGTCTATCTTTTGGGAGTGTTTTAGATACATTTTCTTGCAAGCTAGGAGATCTTTAATCTTAGGTAAAATGTCCATCTTTTGGGAGTGCTTTAGTTACATTTTGCTGCATGATGGGAGGCTGAATTAGATGGCCTTTGTGATCCCTTCCAACTCTATGATTCTTGTGGCAGCCATTCTCTCTCAGGCCCCTTCTACATTGCCATATAATCCAGATAATTAAAGCAAATAATCCACATTATCTGCTTTTATGTATTTATTTATTTATCTACTGTGTTTATATACCACTTTTCTCACCCCTTGGGGGGACTCAAGGCAGTTTCAATGCTAATATACAGTACACAAAGAAATCACTATAACTAATTACTATATATAACTATGAATTTAAAATAAATTAAAAACCATTAAACATAAGACATACATAAAATTTAAGCATTCAAGCAAGCTTTGAACTGTATTATCTGATTCTACACTGTCATATAATCCAGTTCAAGGCAGATAATCTGGATTTTATCTGGCAGTCTAAAAGGGGCTTCTGGCTGGGTTTGAGAGAAAAACCAGGTACGCTGTCTGGAGCTCACTACAAGACATCTGCAGAAAAAGCTAATATATTAATAAATCTCCACTATCACCTTGCTATCTAAAATTAGTAATGGTAGAAATACAAACTGGGCTCTTTAACATGTGAAGCAAAAGCTACGTCTCTCATTCCAATATTTATTTATTCATAACCATTTATTTTGTGGGAATCAACATTCAAAACCGCTCATACTAAAGAGGAAAAAGAAAACAAAACAAATAAAAACCACATGTGTAAAAAGAGCAAGAGAGGAAATGGTTGCTTTGGGCACAGATTGTCATAGCATCAAGGACATGCTTACACCATGTGACATTATACAGTTGACTCTTCCCTTTGGATATGTCTGCAAAGAATAATCCCAAATGCAATGAGCTACACTGGGTTGCTGTGAGTTTTCTGGGCTATATGGCCATGTTCCAGAAGCATTCCCTCCTGACACTTCGCCCACATCTATGGCAAGCATCCTCAGAGGTTGTGAGGTCTGTTGGAAACTAGGTATTGAGGTTTATATATCTGTGGAATAATGTCCAGAGTGGGATAAAAAACTCTTGTTCTTTCTACAACGTCATGAACCCTCAATTAAAACATGAAAACAATGCTAAGCAACATATAAGTTACAAGCTCCTCTCAACAGTACGGGGAGAAATTTATCCCCCATAAAAGGTCAACGTGTACATTTTCTAGCTTCAGTGGAATCATCCTTCTGTTTTATAAAAGCCTCCCATGGAAGGTCATGCTTTGGTTTCCAAAAGTTAACGCACTGGGATATTTTAGAATGTGAGCATATGCATGCCCATCCAAACACACACATATATCAGGGTCAGATAAGAAATGCAACATGTTTCAAAGTTCCACTGAAAACACATTAAATAAGTCAACCACACTTAGTTCAAAAACAAAAACAACGATCTGTTGCCTTTATGTCCAAGAGTTGGAAAGCATTCCACTGCGCACTGATCTGAGGCAATCCGGTAGAGCTAAGTAAAAATCTACCCAGAAGATAGGACCAACCTACTAGATAGAAGAGAGCTACTTTGCAAACTCTATTTTCAGTGTGTACAGAGCTATCGTACTGTCTATTCTCCTTTATGGGTCTGAAACATGGGTCACCTATCGCCAAGACCTACGACTCTTCGAATGCTTTCATCAGCGCTGTCTTCGCACAATCCTAAATATACACTAGACCGACTATGTGACTAATGTTGCTGTCCTTGAGCAAGCGGGTATCACCAGTGTTGAGGCCATGCTATTGAGAACACAGCTGCGCTGGGCAGCACACATCTCTAGGATGGAGAACCACCGCCTCCTAAAGATACTACTCTATGGTGAAATCGCCACGGGTCAGCGCAAGAGAGGCGCCCCCAAAAAGAGATATAAGGACTCCCTGAAACAACATCTCAGGCTCAGCCAGATTGATCACCAACAATGGTCCACCCTGGCCTCACATCGGGAGGCATGGAGACGCACTATCCACAATGCTGCGGCCTCTTTCAAGAAGACACGCCAAATGGGTCTCGAAGAGAAACGACAACGCAGAAAGAACCGCAACTTGGAAACAACATCACCCAAGGAGACTTTCTGCTGTGCTTTCTGAAACCGAACTTGCCTATCTCAGATTGGCCTTTTTAGTCATCAACGCATTTGTAGAAAGCGTGGGATGAGTCCTTCCTAAGAATCTTCATTTGCGAAGTAATGCCGAGAGAGACTTTGCAAACTCTATTTTCAGAAGATAACATAACTTCCAAGTATTTAGAAAACAATTCCGTATTTACATTCTCAGTAACACAGAGATTTACAGTTGGCCTTCAACATTCATGGGAGTTAGGGGCAGAGCATCCCTGCAAAAATGGAAAAACTATTAATATAAGGCTCCTACTTTTTAACCAGAGGTAACACTTCTCTAAGCATTTGTAGGTCCTCCATGAACAATTTCTTTTGGAAGCTCACCACCAAATTTCACAGGAGGTTCTAAAAATGCAGAGAAAGTACTTTTTCTGATTGCAGGTCAGCAGTTGGAGAGGTGGCTGCAAACACAGTAATCTCCAAATAATCTATCCCACAAAAGCTTAAAAGTGCAGATGTGGAGATATATAACTGTGCATAGTTGTTGTTTTGCTCCATTATAATTGGCTGGACAAAAAGGGGGGGGGGCATCTACACTGTAGATTTAATGCACTTTGACACCACTTAAAACTGCAGATATCCAGTCAGGTTGGCACTACCATGGCACTACCATGACCCATGCTATGGAATCTCGGGAGTTGTAGCTTTAGACTGCCTTTCCCTTTTCCTGCCAAAGAGTTCTGGGGCCACAATAAACTACAACTCCCAGGATTCTATAGCATTGAGCCGTGACAATTAGCCATGACATCTAACTGCATTAATTCTACAGTGTAGATCAGGCATGGGCAAACTTCGGCCCTCAAAGTGTTTTGGACTTCAACTCCCACCATTCCTAACAGCTTCAAGCCATTTCTTTTTCCCCTCAGCCGCTTAAGGAAGGGGCCTGGGCTGTCAGGAGTTGTGGGAGTTGAAGTCCAAAACACCCTGAGGGTCGAAGTTTGCCCATGCTTGGTGTAGATACACTCAACACTGTGGATGTGATTAATGCAAGACTATTGGCTTCGGCTCCCAGATGCTCCAATCACCTAAGACAATACTAGAAGCTGCAATCCAACATTATATCTATGCTACAGGCCAATGGTTTTCACTTTGGTCCGTATCTCCCCAACAACATAGCTAATAGCAGAAACCCTAAGTATTGAAGTCCAAAGCCACTGGAAGTTGAGAAGCGTTGCAAATAGATATGGTATTCAAAATCCATTTTAAAAACCTCTCTAGCATGCAAAAGAATGAGGAAGTACTCCATCAGTGTCACAAGTGGATGGTGAAGCAACAGCTCCCCAGGTGGCCGAAATTCAAAAAGCATACCCTCATGAAGCTAGAAAGTTAAATAGCCTCTGAGTCTCTGTCTATATATGTTGTGTGTCTATGGCATTGAATGTGTGCCATGTATATGTGCATTGTGATCCACCCCGAGTCCCCTGCGAGATGAGAAGGGCAGAATATAAATGCTGTAAATAAAATAATAATTAACAATAAAGTTGCTTTGCTGGACAGATCCTTCATTTGCATCATTGGCTATTTCTAATTTACATAAAAAGTATCAGTTGAGGAAATTTCAAGTTGTTTTACCAATTCAGAAGGGTTCATGTATTATTGAGTATCCCTTGTCTGGGATTCAAAATACTCCAAAATCTAAAACTGTCCACTCAGGTGGTGAAGATAGTGACACCTTTGCTTTAATGTACACAAATTTGTTTTGTGCATAAGATTATTATAAATATTGTGTATAGAATTACCTTCAGGCTCTGTGCATAAGGTATATATGTAACATAAATCAAGTCTGTGTTTAGACTTGGGTCTCATTTCTAAAATAGTTCATTATATAGGCAATTATTCCAAAATCCCTCTGCAAAATCCAAAATATGGAACACTTCTGGTATGAAGCATTTTTTATCATGTTTGGAGTGACCTGAGAAAATGCAAGATGCTTCTGGTGTGAGGGAATTGGCCGTCTGCAAGGACTTTGCTCCAGGAAACATCTGGATGTTTTGATGTTTTACCCCCCTTTTGGGAAACTGCTCTCATGTCCCCACATGGGGAGCTGGAGCTGATAGAGGGAGCTCATTCGTACCCCCTCCTGATTTGAACCTGCGACCTGTCGGTCTTCAGTCCTGCCAGCAAAAGTGTTTAACCCATTGTGCCATCAGGGGCTCCTGTATGAAGCATTGCAGGGAAGAGATACTCAATCTGTGGTATTATTGTGTATTTATATGGCACCATAAATGTAGGGGTGATTGATCCATAAAAAAAATTGATTCTAAACTCATGGGGGGGGGAATTCTGTTGCTGGGTTGTTATAGAAAGTAATTGGAATTTTTAAAAATAAATTTCATAATTGAAACGTAATTAATAACGAAATTTGTTACTATTTCGTTAGTGGAGCCAGTGCACAGGGGATGCTCGCCTCCATGCCCTTTCTGCCAGCCCAGTAACCAACCCGGGTTAAAGGGAACATGGGTTGGATTCTGAGCTCGCTGGCGAGAGGGGAGTGGAAGGCAGGATAACCTCTCGCCAGATGACACCCAAACACGGGTTAAAGATAACCCTCATTTGGGTCTCGGCTAGCGAGAGGAGGGTGCCAGGCTGCCCCCTCCACCCTCCTGTTGCCATCTGATATGTGGGTTAAAGGGAACACACATTGGTTTTTGGGCTGGCAGAGGGGAAGGGTGGCATAGCCTCCCTTCGCCCCTGCGAGCTCAGAATCCAACCCGGGTTAAATGGATCGCGGGTTGGTTTCTGGGCTGGCAGAGGGGAAGGGTGGCATAGCCTCCCTTCACCCCTGCGAGCTCAGAATCCAACCTGGGTTAAATGGATCATGGGTTGGTTTCTGGGCTGGCAGAGGGGAAGGGAGGTGCCTGGCATAGCCTCCCTTCACCCCTGCGAGCTCAGAATCCAACCCGGGTTAAAGGGAATGTGTGTTGGATTCTGAGCTCACAGGGGCGAAGGGAGACACCTCCCTTCCCCTCTGCCAGCCCAGAAACCAACGTGCGTTCCCTTTAACCCACGTGTCAGATGGTGACAGGAGTGTGGAGAGGCAGCCTGGCACCCTCCTCTCGCCAACCGAGACCCAAACAGGGGTTATCTTTAACCCGAGTTTGGGTGTCATCTGGCGAGAGGAGATGCTGCCTTCCACTCCCCTCTCGCCAGCTGACAACCAAAGGCGGGTTAAACATAAGAAAGGGCGGAAACGACCTAATAACGCGCCCTTTACGTAAATGGCTGACTCGGTTCCGATTTAGAAAGGTCACTTCCGGGTTGATATAGGGTCAAAATAATTTCAAATACAAAAAATTAATGGAAATCAAAGTATTACGACCGGAGATACCCACCCCTAGTGCATAGTGCTTTACAAGTAAAACAACCAAAAAGTTGGTCCCTCCAAAGGTGTACAATCCTATTCACACAAGTACATGGGTGCACACACACACACATATGTAAGTATATATACATATACACACTCAAAGCGAAGGAAGGAATAATCTATATAAATAAAAATGTAATGTTCATTTGTGAGGTTAACATGACTCAAAAACCACTGGATGAATTGACACCAAATTTGGACACAATACACCTATCAGGTCAACGGGTGACCATCATTCATAAAAACACTGAAAATTTTATTTATTATTTATTTATTTACTATGCTTCTATACCGCCTCTCTCAGCCTGAAGGCGACTCGAGGCGGTGAACAAGCGGCAACAAGTGCCCACATACAAAATACATGATAAAAGCAGCCATATAAAAACCATACAATTTAACAGTTAAAAACTACAAAATACAAATCTCAGCATCTCACACACAGCGGAAGGGACTTAAAAAGCCAAAAAAAAACCACACAAAAAATACATTACAACGCATGCACAAAACCACACATATACACAAACACACATATATACACATATAAACAACTACATACACACATATACACATATATAAACACACAAAACATATATACACAGTCTGGGCCACAGCAACGCGTGGCAGGGGACGGCTATTAAAATATAATACTATACCATACAATTGTAAAATAAATTATCCAGATAGAATACAAATATACAAGGATTATATAAAAGAAACTGACCAATATAATGTGATTAAAATATACTAGATTATGAAACAATATTAAACTATTCATTTCCTTTTGATATTTTTAGCAAGAGTGGGATGGAAAACTGAGCATTGGGACCTATGTCCATGGAAAGTTCTCAGAGGAACCGGAGCTGGGAAACATTATTTGGCAACGCGACAGTGGCAATCTTGAGGGATGTGTTTAATTTGTATCCAGTTTTGTACCATTGTGTTTTAAAATGTACATCATAAGCTACATTGTAGAACAACGGAGAGTACTCCCAAGTGCAAAATTACAACTGGCTTAACCGTTACTATGTTGCATCCTCATTGTGATTAATCAAGTACTTTACAAGGCATCGTGTCAATGGTTAATTCGAAATAGAAAGTTAGGGCTATGATGCAACATTCTGGCAAGTGACGAGTAGATCAGTCTTCCTCAATTCAGTATCTTCTAGATGTACTACAATCTCTATCATCCTGAGTCATACCATAAGCAGGCATGGGCAAACCTGGGCCCTCCAGGTGTTTTGGACTCCAAATCTGTCAATTCTTAACAGCCGGTAGTGAGTGATTTGGAGTCTAAAACACCTGGAGGGCCCAAGTTTGCCCATGCCTGCTATACAGCATCAGACTGGCCGTAAGAGATAATATTAGCCATTGCCAATACAAGATAATGGTTTTCTTGGCAAGATCTGTTCAGAGGAAGTTTGTTATTGTCTTCCTCTGAGGATGAGGGAATTTGACTTGTCCAAGGTCACTTAGGCTACATCTGCACTGTAGAATTAATGCAGTCTGACATCACTTTTAACTATGGTGACTCAATGCTACGGAGTCCTCGGAGTTGTACTTTCACGAGTCTTTTACCTTCTCTGCCAATGAGTGCTGGCCTCTAGCTAAACTACAAGTCCCAGAATACTATTACATTAAGCCATAACAGTTCAAAGTGTCAAACTGCATTAATTCAACAGTGTAGATGCACCATAAGGATACAGCTACACAACAGAGTTAGAGCAGCTTGACGCTACTTTGAATGTCATGGCTTAATGCTACAGAATTCTGGGATTTGTGCTTTGCTGTGGCATCAGAACTCATTGACAAGGAAGGGTAAATAATATCTCATAAAACTACAAATCTTGGAATGGTCAAGCCTTGGCAATTAAAGTGGTGTCGAACTGTTATAATTTTGCAGTGTTTCTACACTCACAGTGGGTTTGCATGGCTGGGGGGAGATTCGAACCCACGTCTCCCTGTATCCTAGGGCAGTGTTTTTCAACCTTTTTTGAGCCGCGGCACATTTTTTACATTTACAAAATCCTGGGGCTCACCACCAACCAAAATGACACAAAATGACACTCTAACACAGTAATACATATAGTTTAAAAATTTTTTAATGTATTTATACACTCAGTGTGAAACCTGGGCCTGTTTCGATAAACACAACATCTAGTGCAGGGGTGCTCACACTTTTTCAGCATGAGAGCTATATTAAATATATATTAAATATATTCGCTGGCACATGGCTCCTTTCCTGACTGGGCCCAGGACATGTGTTTGCGGAGGCTGGCCACGTGTCGTGGCGGTGGCAGAGGAGGGAGCTGCACGCCAGCGAAGAGAGAATCCAAAGGGAGGAGGCAGAGACCTTTGGAACCTTCTTGTGTATCCCAGCCAGGCAAGGGAGGCTGGAGGGGAGGGAGCCTGGTTCCTAGAGGGGCAGGAAAGGCGGGTCTGAGAAGGAGGAGGAGGCCCACTTCCTCCCTCCCTCCCTTCCTTCCTCTCTGGGAAGAGCCATTGTGACTCTGGAAGGAAGGAAGGAGGGGGAAAGGGTCTCTCTCGCTCTCGCTTGCTCACTCACGCTCGCCCCCTCCTCTCTCGCCCTGCGCAAGCCATCCGCAGGGGGGGGGGGTCTAATTTCCCACGGCACACTGGATGATCGCTTATGGCACACTAATGTGCCACGGCACACTGGTTGGGAAACACTGTCCTAGGGTGTGACTACACTGTGGAATTAATGCAGTTTGAACTGCCATGGCTCAATGTTATGAAATCATGGGAGCTGCAGTTTGGTGAGGGACCAGCACTCTTTGGCAGAGAAAGCTAAAGACCTTGCAAAACTACAGTTCCCATGATTCCATAGCATTGAGACATGGCAATTCAAGTGGTATCAAACTACATTAATTCTAATTATAATACATAGGTAGTCCACTCAAAACACTACTCAATGCTCTAATATTAAGTAAGATGGATAAACATAATTTGGTTCTCTCAACCAGTCCATATTAAAAATGGACAGGATGTTAACCTGGCAGTTCCACATAGTTACTATTGCTACTCAAAATTTTGGGGGCAAATGTATCATTTTGTACTACAGTCCCCATAACCCCCGCCTAATATAATCATGCAGGTTGGGGCATTATGGGAATTGTAATCCAAAAGGGCAACTCTTCCGGGTTTTGTTGCTAATAGCCCTTGATGCCTTATGACTTTATCTATTTAATCCTTTTACAAAGGCATTTGAGGAAGACATCACTATCATATCATGTGATGAGGATCATGAAAACAACGCAGGGGCGAATTTCACATTTCAATCTAGAAGTAAAGCTCTGCTAAACATACTCCTCCTCTAGTATCCATTCTCTATCCGTACAAATGAGAGAAAGGATTTTTAATAACATGCTTTGTGTACAATAATAAAGAGGAAGGCGGGAGGAATTTACGATCCGAACGGAAATGAATCAGTCCTCAATGTTAGCAAAATTATTTAGAGATATTCATTATTATAACCAGTACAATAAAGTACATCCTGGCTTTCTACAATGGGGATTTTCAAGGTGAATCTAGTAAATAACACTAAGAGGCAAATGGACGGAAATGGAACTATATTCGATTCAGTTGTGCCATTAATGGGTTTTGGACTATAATAATTCCCATAATTCCAATAGCTATTATGATGGCGGATGATAGGGGCTGTATCTTAACATATATTAAAAGGGACAGCAGGCTGCCATTCATTGTTCTTCTTCAATCTGTTTCAAAACACCAAAGTGCAGAATTTCAAGAATCATTACAAATCGTTCTCTCATATAAAAGCATATATTTTAAACTGGATGCATAGGCCTTATCTGTTAGAAATAGCAATCTTCTACAAGACTCCTATACTAGTTATTTGTTAGGGATATTTATTTATTATTTATTTACTATATTTCTATACCACACCTCCCAGCCCAAAGGCGACTCAAGGCGGTTTACATAGTTATTGCATTAAAAACAATTAATGCAATAACTATATAAAAACAATAAACAAGTTAGCAATTAAAGCATAAAATACAATTCTCAGCATCTCATCGTTAAAATAATTTTCCGTCGCATCATCATATCATTCCATAAGTCACAATTAAACAGTTATACTACATCTGCAAATGCCTTCTCAAACAGCCAGGTCTTAACTTTCTTTCGAAATGTTAGGAGGGGGGATATATAATTGTGAATGCTCACTATATTGTATGTATATGATTTAGTATGCAGTTTTCCCTTAACTCTATGTTGTTTGAGGTTGTGGGAGGGACTACAGACCATGTGACCAGCTCTGGGACTATTCAGACTGAGACTCCAGTTAGAAGTCAGTACAGTTTAGAAATCAGTTAGTACAGTATGCAATTGTTAGTGTTAGTGTAAAGTCAGTGTCAGTATGCTGCAGTGAATAGTGTTGAGTCAATGGTCGGTAATGTATTAGACTGAAGGGAGTGTTAGTCTGTATGCAACAGAGAAGAAACTAAAATAGAATGTTTAGAGAACTTCCTGTTTAAATTCTCAACCAATAAGAAATGTACCTTTATGTACAAGTTTGTAACTAAATAAACTATGTTATATTTAAGGAAGACTACTTATTTTGGTCCCTTGAGAGCATGATTGAAAAACCAATATATTTTATAGGACAGTAGATGTTTTTGGGCAACTGAAACAACACTTCAGAAAATCTGCTATATATTCTGTGCATTGGCATATCTTTGTTCCTAACAGTTCAGAGAGATAACCAGGTATCTCAGTCTAACAACCGAGAAACCTAATTTGCCTTGAATGAATACTAGTGGATATTTACCACTAAGGAGAAGATTTACTCAAACAAGTACTTAACTCTTCTGCACCGGGAATGTGGTGCAGCTGGCTAAGTGTCAGCTGCATAAGATCTCTCTGACCAATAGGTCATGAGTTTGAGGCCTGCCTGGGTCAAGGTGGGTGCTCGACCTTTAAGTGTAGCCTGCTGTCGACCTTTGCAGCCCGAAAGACAGTTGAATCTGTCAAGTAGGAGATAAAGGGACCACATTAAGTGGGGAGGCAAATTTTGACTGAATTATGAGGCCATTAAAGAACTCCAGGAACGCTGAGGAATGCGGAAGAAATGGACGCTGGGGACGCTAAGAGATGAGGAGTGTGTCAGCTCCCCCTGGTGGCCAGTGTTTGCCTCTGTTCGTCTATATGTTATATGTTGAAACAGCAGGGATTGTCTGCTAAGTATGTGTGCCTGTAATCCGCTCTGAGTCCCCTTCGGGGTGAGAAGAACGGAATATAAATAAAGTGTATTATTATTATTATTCTTAGGAAGGTCATACTTTCCAAAAGGTTATGATTATTCCAAATGTTGTGAATGCCAATTAATCTCCAAAAGGGCCACACTTCCAAAAGGCTACAGAGATTCCTGGTTTTTTTAGAGATCATTTTTTTATGATCTCTAAAAAATCACACCTTTCCTAAATTAAGTCCTGATTTTCCCTTTGTGATTGTGTGAGAGAGGAAGAAAATGCTCTCACTTGTATGCGAATGCACACACAAACACGCCCAGTCACCCCTGGGATTTCTGTTGAAATTTTCCATCACCTCACAGAGCAATATTTCTAAACATATCAGCAGGAGAAAGTCACTGCCGAGAACAATTCCCACAAATCAACATCCTGTGATAACTTCAGCTTTGAATTCTTCTGATCCTGAAAAATCAGACTATAATCTACATATTACTGAAAACAATTGTGTTTTACTGGAATTTATTTTTGAACAGTCAGCAATTTTTGCAGATGTGATCTATGGCTCACATAACCAAGGCCTCCTTCCATGAAGTCTGCTTTCCCCAACTTGGCCCTCAACAGCTGGGGACGATGGGGATTACAGTTCGACGTATCTGTAGGCATCGAACTGGGTAGGAAATACTTCAAATATACAACTCAATCCTTTATTCTTCTACCATGGCTCAGTGTTGTCCCATTGTAGGGGCAGCAGTTTGACAAGGTCTTTAACCTTGTGCTGATGCCTCAACAAACTACAATGTCGGGATTCAATAATCTGCCTAGATCCATGGCAGTCAATGTGGGTGCACTCATTCTACAGTGTAGATCAGTATGGGCAAACTTGGGCTCTCCAGCAGCTGAGGGGGGAAAGGAAAGGGCCCAAGGCTGTTAAGAATTGTGGGAGTTGAAGTCCAAAACACCTGGAAGGCCAAAGTTTGCCCATGCCTTCTGTAGATGCTCTCCAGATCTCTCTAGTTGCAAACTCATCGGCCATAAAGGATTACTGAGCATATCAAACAGTCTTGTTATTATTTTCAGTACAAATCTGCATCAATTTAAATTACACTAACCATAACAGATTACTCCACCGAATGTGAAAGGTTATTACTCTACCATCCAGACTTGAAATGAGAAGGCTTTTTGAAAATGCCATTCAGCACTGCGATGCTCAATTCAAAGGTGTTGTCATGACACCATTTTTTTTCCTTTGCAATATGTTAACCAAAGCCTCTATCTTGGGAATTCATTGAGTCACACACGCTCTTGGCATGCAGACTAATTCTGCCACACACTGCCTCCACAATGTAGAATGAATGCAGTTTGAGACCACTTCAACTGCTGTGGCTTAATGCGAAGGGATCATGGGAGCTGTGGTTTTATAACTCATTAGCTTTCTGTGCCAAGGAGTGCAGGTGCCTCACCAAATGACAATTATTCCCATTTTTTATCAGGTCAGAGGAGACTTTGAGAAACTGCAAGTCGCTTCTGGTGTGAGAGACTTGGTCGTCTGCAGAGACGTTGCCCGAGAGACACCGAGATGTGTTACCATCCTGTGGGAGGCTTCTCTGGTGTCCCTGCATGGAAAGCTGGAGATGATAGGTGGGGGTGCACCCTGTCTTGCGGATTCAAACTTCAGACTTTCAGGTCAGCAGTTCAGCTGGCACAAGGGTTTAACCTATTGCGCCACCGCGGCTCCAACAATGGTTCCCATGTCCCCATAGTATTGAGACATGGCATTTAAAGTGGTGTCAAACTGCATTAATTCTACAGTGTAGATGGACCTCCTATTCTCTTAGGCCCAAGTTCACCTACACAACTGAATCAAACAGTAAAAAATTATTCTGGACCACACTCTTTTGAGCAACAGCTAACGATTTTTACATTTAAGCCAATGGTTCTCAACCATACAGTCCGGAAAACTCACAACAACCCATCACCCTTTTGTCTACATTACAGTGGTTCCCAAACTTTTTTGGCCTACCGCCCCCTTTCCAGAAAAAAATACTCACTGCCCCCTTAGAAATTAATTTAAATTTTTAATAGCAACTAAACATAAAGATACATGTTTTAATATGTCTACCTTTTTGTAAAATATAATAAAGAAAGTTGTAAATTAGAAACATTGAAGTTTGAAATTATGAAACTATTTATTGAACTTAGAATAGAAAGTTTATGCAAAAAAAGTTAAAACATTCGAAATCATCTTAACGAGAAGGATGAACCTGGTATGCTGCTGCTACCAATCTAGTAATCCCCGGCTCTATTTTCGTCAGCAGTCATCTCAAATCATCGCAATTGACTATTTTGCAATCGGGTTTTTTTTGTTAATAAATTGGTTATCGCACTGAATCCATGTTCCACTAAATATGCTGAAGGACATTATTATTATTGTTATAAGACTCAACCAGTTGGAAGGGAACCCCAAAGGTATTATTATTATTATTATTATTATCCCTTGCTTGGCGAGAGGAGGAGGAGGGAGCAGGAGGAGGGAAGAAAAGAGAGAGACTCACACATAGATGGATGCTAGCCTGTCGCCTGGCTCACGCCACTGCCCCCTTACAGGGGTTCAGCACCCCCCAAATTCTCCTGGGCCTTCCGGCACCCCCTAGATCAGTCTTTCTCAACCAGTGTGCCGTGGCACACTAGTGTGCCGTGACGGGCTTCCTGCTGTGCCGCGAGAAAAGCTCTCTGCCCCCCTTCCTCCCCCCTTCCTACCGAACTCCTGCGGCTTGGGGGAAGAGGAAGGGCCGGGCAGTGGCGAAGGAAAAGAAGAAGGGACCGGGGCGCCGCCTCCTTCGGCTGTTTCCCCAGCCAGCCTCCAATCCGCTATGACTCCCACCATGACTCTCGTCCCTCGCTCGCTGAAGCCGCGTGGAGGAGGAACCCCGCCCACCGCTCATGCTCCTCCTCTGTAGGAGAGCTGAAGCTGGGGGGAGGGGGTGGGGCATGGCGCGGCCTGTAGAAGAGCTGAAGCTGGGGGAAGGGGGCGGGGCATGATGCGGCCTGGCTCTGCCCCTGGCTTCGGCACTCCCAGCAGCTGCTCCAGCCTTGAGGGGACAGTGCCAAGCCAGCATTGTGCTGGCTCTGGCACCGCTGGCTTGGCACTACCCCCTCAAGGCTGGAGCAGCTGCTGGGAGAGGTGAAGCCGGGGGTAGGGGCGGGGCATGGTGCTGCATGGCTCCGCCCCCTCCCCCAGCTTTGGCACTCCCAGCAGCTGCTCCCAGCAGGCCACCAACCCCCAGCTGTTCTTTACTGTGTTAGAGTGTCATTTTGTGTCATTTTGGTTGGTGGTGTGCCCCCGGATTTTTTTAATGTTAAAAGTGTGCCGCGGCTCAAAAAAGGTTGGGAAACACTGCCCTAGATCACCCCACTGCCCACCAGGGGGGTGGTATCGCCCACTTTGGGAACCACTGGTCTACAAGAATTTTCCAAAAAGGCAAACCCATCCAAACAGCTGATGGGATCCAACCCAGAATAAAATTTGCCACATGGTAATGCATGCTTAAAAAAATACACTTTTTAAAAATAAAATAAAATAAGCACTGGGGTCCCTTCCTAGCTCTGACAACTGATGCCTCAGGGTTGTTTCTTTCACTCAAGAGGCATTACAGTGCATGCAAGTGTTTTTCTCCACTAAGAATTTGCACCTGGTTTCTGAATCAAGATGCTAATATGTCCTGCGACAATGTCATTCTGATGACGCCGTTTCCCAAAATAAAATCGTGAACAATCTATGGCTTAAAGACCATCTTGTAACCTATGTGTCCATTACATCCCATGAAAACAAAGCACCGTGCATTATTGTACAGAAAGGTTTATATGCACTCGAACAATCCTGACTGCAGCACAAGAATATTAATGTTTAATATGTCTTTTCCTGGCTCTGTATCCTCCAAATGGATCCCAACAACCGAAATCCTCAATCAGCAAAGGGTTTACAGTCCAACGAATGTGGACTACACCAGGAGTGCATCCACACTGTAGAATTAATCTACAGTAGAGTCTCGCTTATCCAACATTCCGTCTTATCCGATACCCCCCTTTTCCTCTAGCATTTCCCCTTCAGTTAAAGGAGTGCTCCCCAACTCTCTCTCTCTCCATTCCCAATAAATGAAAAGGGTAAGACAAGGCAGAGGAGGAGGGAGAAAAGGGGGGGAAAGAGGCAGAAACATCCTTCCTCCTTCCCCCTGTAATTTCCATGCTCCTCTTCCGCATCCGGACACTTCCTACTGGTCCACTTTAGCCTCGAGGTATTGCCTTGCCTTAACCCTTTGTGTCTGTGTTGTTAGTATTCTAGGTGTCTAGAGCTGTGTCGGATGGGCAACAGTAGGAGACTCCATATTATCCAAAAATTTAATTTGTCCGACATTCTGCCGGCCTGTTTATTTATTTATTATTTGGTCTGTATGCCGCCATTCCCCGAGGGCTCGGAGCGGCTCACAGTCCATATAAAAACATAAGACAGAGTAAAACATCCAATTAAACTAAAACAAAATTACAATGACAACAGTCGAATGCCAACCGAAAGAGATAGGTCTTGCAGCCCCTGCGAAAGGATGACAGATCTCGCAAGGCACGGACTTCAGTTGGTAAAGTATTCCAAATAGATGGGGCCACCACAGAAAAGGCTCTGCGCAGAGTGGATGTTAATTCCATCCTCCCCTCCCCCCTTAATGTATCCCATCTCCCCTTATTTCATGACTAGGAGGTTCAGATTTTCAGATGGTTTTATGACTAGGAGGTTCAGATCTTCAGAACGAAGATAAGTGAGACTACTGTAGTTTGAAAGTGCTTTAACTGACATGATTCAATGCTATGGAATCGTGGGAGTTGTAGTTTGGTGAGACACCAGCACTATTTGGCAGAAAGGCTAAAGCCGTTGTAAAACTATGACTCCCACTATTCCATAACATTGGGCAATGGCAGTCAAAATGGTGTCATTCTATAGCATAGATGCACCCAATATTATGATTTTGGTTTTAAAGCTAATACAACTGAGTATCCCTTATCTGAAATGTGTTTTGGATTTTGGTTTTTTCAGATTTTGGAATAACTATTGTTGCATTTTCTGATATAATGCAATATGTTGGAGATCACATCCAAGTTTTAACTCAAAACATACTTACATTTCATATCCACCTGATGGACATAGCTTGAAGGTAATTTTATGATTCTGTGCATGGAACAAAGTTTGTGTAAATTGATCCAGCAGAAAGCAAAGGTATCACTCTCTCAATCACCAATGTGGACAATTTTAGAGTATTTCAGAATTCCACATACTCAACCAGTATTAAGTAATCTCTTTCATCCACAGACACACAAATCAAATAATGTGATAGTTCTTTTGACTCTTTAAATTAAAGCATACTATAGGACTGTATGAAAGTTATCTCTAAATGTAACAAACCACCTGGAATTAGAACAATACCTGGCACTAATCATTGTTCAATAGAAGAAGAAAAACACAATGGCAACACATATAAAATCAAGTCAAATAAGTGATCTATAACCACAGCATCCTGTTTACAAATGGGCCGAGAAAGCTCATAGGTAAGATATGACAATTATGCAATCTCTTTCTGGTATCTAAAATAGGGGTGCATCTATACTGTAGAATTAATGCAAATGGACACCACTTTTAATTGTGGTGATTCAATGCTACGGAGTCCTCGGAGTTGTAGTTTCACAAGTCTTTTATCTGTTTTGCCAATGAGTGCTGGCCTCTAATGAAACTACAAGTCCCATGATACCATTACATTGAGCCATAGCAAAGTGTCAAACTGCATTAATTCTACGGTGTAGATGCACCCTTAGGATACAGCTACACAGCAGAGTTGTAGCAGCATGACACCATTTTAACTGCCATGGCTAAATGCTACACAATTGTCACGGCTCAATGGCATCCTATGGAATCCCAAGAGTTGTATTTTAACAAGGTCTTCATCCTTCTCTACCAAAGAGTGCTGGTACCTCACAGACCCGGATTAACTTCTTTTGGCGCCCTAGGACACACTTTGGACCCCCCCCCTGGCTGCTGCTGGGCATGCGCGGCAGTGGTCCCGGGGGCGGGGCTTCCCTCCGCCTCTTCCTCCTCCTCGCCATGACCACCTTCCTTCAGTCAAGGAAGGCGGTCGCAGGGAGGAGGAAGAAGGGAAGCCCCACCCCCGGGGTGCTGCTGGGCATGCGTGGCAGCGCCCCCGGAGCGGGGCTTCCCTTCGGCTCATCCTCCTCGCGCCCTCCTTCCTTGACAAGGAGGTGGGGGTGATGGCGAGGGGGGCGCCATACCCTCCCCCCGCCCCCTCGCAGCGTTCTCCCCCTGCCCTCCCCCGAGAGAGAGAGAGAGAGTGAGTCATCATGCCGCACATTGCGGTTTTGCTTGAACTTTTTTTTGGTCCTTGATCTGGTGCCCCCCCCCCAGGCCTGTGCCCATAGGCCATGGCCTAGTGTGGCCTTATGGGTAATCCGGGCCTGGTACCTCACCAAAATACAAATCCATGACAGTGGTGTAAAGTTGCATTTACTCTACAGTGTCGGCCCTTAGGAATTGTGGGAGTTGAAGTCCAAAACACCCGGAGGGCTGAAGTTTGCCCATGCTTGTTGGAGATGCACCACCCCAAGTATCTGATCAGCAAAGATATAGCACTATGAGGCATAGTGTCATCAGTTCCAACTAAAATGATTAACAGCTAATGCTATTAATTAAATATTCTAATACTTTTCAAAGCCTCCTTTACGACATCTAAAATGTTTCAAGTCACCATGAGAGAGGTTGCTTTCTCTTTTTCCATTTCCTGCATCCTCTTGTCTGTTTATTCAATATTTATGATGCTGAGTAATCTTACAAGAAAGCCATGGAAGCCTGAGTATACACTCTAAACAAATACAAGATCACAACTTTAATTTGAAAGCCACGTGAACAACGAACATCCAACGCTTTATTGTATTTTAGCACCTTGAAGATTAGGGAGCCAAAACAAAACTAAAACACCAATGATTATGATTATGTTTGACTTTCTTTTCAGCCACTGCCTCATGAGGAAATAATGCAATTTGATAGCACTTTTAACTGCCATGGCCCAATGCTATGGTATCATGGGAGTACAACTCCCATGATACCATTGCATGGGCCATGGCAGTTGTAGTTTCACCTTTTCTGGCAAAGTGCTGGTGCCACACCAAACTGCAACTCTCAAGATTCCGTAGCACTGTGCCATGGCAATAAAAAGTGGTATCAAAACACATTAATTCTACAATGTAGATCAGGCATGGGCAAACTTCGGCCCTAGAAGTGTTTTGGACTTCAGCTCCCAAAATTCCTAACAGGCGTTAGGAATTGTGGGAGTTGAAGTCCAAAACACTTGGAGGGCCAAAGTTTTCCCATACCTAATGTGGATGCACCCTAAAGGCAAGAAAAACTGTGAGTTGCCTAAGTCAGTGTTTCCCAACCTTTTTTGAGCCGCGGCACATTTTTTACATTTGCAAAATCCTGGGGCACACCACCAACCAAAATGACACAAAATGACACTCTAACACAGTAATACATATAGTTAATATGTTTTAAAATGTATTTATACACTCAGTGTGAAACCTGGGCCTGTTTCGATGAACACAACATAGATATCCTGGCAGGAATGGCAGAAAGACACACACGAAGGTCTTGCTCAACAGCTGGGAGTTATAGTTCTCTCGCAATCAAAGAGCATTCTGAACTCCACCAATGATGGAATGGAATCAAACTTCCCACACAGAACTCCCATAACCAAGAGAAAATACTATGAGTTTGGTGGGCATTGACCTTGAGTTTTGGAGTTGTAGTTCACCTATATCCAGAGAGCACTGTGGACTGAAACAATGTTGGATCAGGACCAAACTTGGCATGAATACTCAATATGCCCAAATGTGAACACAGATGGAGTTTGGGAAAAATAGACCTTGACATTTGGGAGTTACAGTTTCTGGGATTTATAGTTAACACACAACCAAAGAGCATCCTGAACTCTTGCAACAATGGAATTGAACCAAACTTGGCATATTGAACTCTCAATTTCCCATGGCACACCTGATGATCGCCCACGGCACACTAGTGTGCCACGGCACACTGGTTGAGAAACACTGGCCTAAGTCCTCCTAGTGGGGCAATAGATAAGTTCAATTACATGGAACCATGGGATTTGTAGTTTAGTGAGGCACCAGAACTCTTTGGCTGCCTTGAGTCCTAGTCTGAGAAAAAGGCAGAATAGTAAAGGTAAAAAATGTTCCCCTACCATTAAGTTCAGTCGTGTCCGACTCTGGGGGTTGGTGCTCATCTTCATTTCTAAGCCGAAGAGCCGGCATTGTCTGTAGACACCTCCAAGGTCATGTGGCCAGCATGACTGCATGGAGCGCCGTTACCTTCCCACCATAGTGGCACCTATTGATCTACTCGCATTTGCATGTTTTCAAACTGCTAGGTTGGCAGAAGCTGGGGCTAACAGTGGGAGCTCACCCTGCTCCATGGATACAAACCAGGGAACTTTAAGTCAGCAAGTTCAACAGCTCAGCGGTTTAACCCACTACACCACCATGGGCTCCCAAAGGTAAGAATATCAATGTGGTAATAGTTATGATATTGTTAATCGCTCTATTGCAGGCAGGGGAAAACTTGGGCCCTCCAGGTGTTTTGGGCTGTTAGGAATTGTGGGAGTTGAAGTCCAAAACACCTGGAGCACCAAAGTTTGCCCCTTCCTACTCTATTGATAATGGCTACTGGGAACTGTAGTTCAATGATATCCCATTGATTACGATGCAGATAGTCATAATGAAAATTTAAGACAGCCATACCAAAACAATCCTGATTGAACATTATGGTAATGACAACAGCAAACCTTTGCATGTACGACTTATATTGGTCCAAGCCACAAAAATCAAGACTTTTGATAGTTGGGAAGACGGTTTCAAAATAGTATGTGTCCAATCCGTGTCATTTATTTACCACACACGTTAATGCCTCCATGAAAACAAAATGCAGCAAAACCAATCACTTTCACCACGATGAATAAACCATGATCGTTTTATTTCCATCACCCTTTACTCCACAAAACAGTGAACAGAAACAGGTGAGGAACAGAACAAAATAACGCCTCTAACGAACGACAAAACACATCCGCCCATTTGGGAACGGCCCTTTTACGGGCAGAAATGTGACTTCCAGGCATTTTCTGAATGAGGTGAGTGCAGTGAAGAGACAGAACTAGACTGTGATAAATAACATTGTATAGAGAACTTCTAAAACATATATTCTCATAATTTATCAGTAACGGTTACGTATATATTATCAAATACAAGAAGATGGGTGGATAATAGATCGTTATGTGAATAATGACACAGGCAAAAACTGTAAAGTCATCCAGACTTTCCAAAGAGTTCATATTTGAGGGACACACAATGTAAGGGCGGCCTCGTTTCCATCCAATATGGACGGGCACTTTCTCCCACTGTAAAGTCATCCAGACTTTCCAAAATATTCATATTTGAGAGACACACAATGGAAAGGCAGCCTCGTTTCCATCCGATATGGACGGGCACTTTCTCCCACTGTAAAGTCATCCAGACTTTCCAAAATATTCATATTTGAGGGACACACAATGTAAGGGCTGCCTCGTTTCCATCCAATATGGACGGGCACTTTCTCCCACTGAAAAGTCATCCAAAATATTCATATTTGAGGGACACACAATGTAAGGGTGGCCTCGTTTCCATCCAATATGGACGGGCACTTTCTCCCACTGTAAAGTCATCCAGACTTTCCAAAATATTCATATTTGAGGGAGACACAATGTAAGGGCAGCCTCTCTCTCTTTTCCATCCAATATGGACGGGCACTTCCTCCCACCGTAAAGTCATTCAGACTTTCCAAAATATTCATATTTGAGGGACACACAATGTAAGGGCTGCCTCGTTTCCATCCACTATGGACGGACACTTTCTCCCACGGAAAAGTCACTTTCCAAAATATTCATATTTGAGGGACACACAATGTAAGGGTGGCCTCGTTTCCATCCAATATGGACGGGCACTTTCTCCCACTGTAAAGTCATCCAGACTTTCCAAAATATTCATATTTGAGGGAGACACAATGTAAGGGCAGCAGCCTCGTTTCCATCCAATATGGACGGGCACTTTCTCCCACCGTAAAGTCATTCAGACTTTCCAAAATATTCATATTTGAGGGAGACACAATGTAAGGGCAGCCTCTCTCTCTTTTCCATCCAATATGGACGGGCACTTTCTCCCACTGTAAAGTCATCCAGACTTTCCAAAATATTCATATTTGAGGGACACACAATGTAAGGGCTGCCTCGTTTCCATCCAATATGGACGGACACTTTCTCCCATGGTAAGTCATCCAGACTTTCCAAAATATTCATATTTGAGGGACACACAATGTAAGGGCTGCCTCGTTTCCATCCAATATGGACGGGCACTTTCTCCCACAGTAAAGTCATCCAGACTTTCCAAAATATTCATATTTGAGAGACACACAATGTAAGGGGCCTCTCTCTCGTTTCCATCCACTATGGACGGGCACTTTCTCCCACTGTAAAGTCATCCAGACTTTCCAAAATATTCATATTTGAGGGACGCACAATGTAAGGGCTGCCTCGTTTCCATCCAATATGGACGGACACTTTCTCCCACTGTAAAATCATCCAGACTTTCCAAAATATTCATATTTGAGCGACACACAATGTAAGGGCCTCTCTCTCGTTTCTATCCAATATGGACGGGCACTTTCTCCCACTGTAAAGTCATCCAGACTTTCCAAAATATTCATATTTGAGGGACACACAATGTAAGGGCCTCTCTCTCGTTTCTATCCAATATGGACGGACACTTTCTCCCACCGTAAAGTCATTCAGACTTTCCAAAATATTCATATTTGAGGAACACACAATGTAAGGGCTGCCTCGTTTCCATCCAATATGGACGGGCACTTTCTCCCACTGAAAAGTCATCCAAAATATTCATATTTGAGGGACACACAATGTAAGGGTGGCCTCGTTTCCATCCAATATGGACGGGCACTTTCTCCCACTGTAAAGTCATCCAGACTTTCCAAAATATTCATATTTGAGGGAGACACAATGTAAGGGCGGCCTCTCTCTCTTTTCCATCCAATATGGACGGGCACTTCCTCCCACCGTGAAGTCATCCAGACTTTCCAAAATATTCATATTTGAGAGACACACAATGTAAGGACTGCCTCGTTTCCATCCAATATGGACGGGCACTTTCTCCCACTGAAAAGTCATCCAAAATATTCATATTTGAGGGACACACAATGTAAGGGTGGCCTCGTTTCCATCCAATATGGACGGGCACTTTCTCTCACTGTAAAGTCATCCAGACTTTCCAAAATATTCATATTTGAGGGAGACACAATGTAAGGGCGGCCTCTCTCTCTTTTCCATCCAATATGGACGGGCACTTCCTCCCACCGTAAAGTCATTCAGACTTTCCAAAATATCCATATTTGAGGGACACACAATGTAAGGGCGGCCTCGTTTCCATCCACTATGGACGGACACTTTCTCCCACTGTAAAATCATCCAGACCTTCCAAAATATTCAAATTTGAGCGACACACAATGTAAGGGCGGCTTCGTTTCCATCCAATATGGACAGCCACTTTCTCCCATGGTAAAGTCATTCAGACTTTCCAAAATATTCATATTTGAGGGACGCACAATGTAAGGGCTGCCTCGTTTCCATCCAATATGGACGGACACTTTCTCCCACTGTAAAGTCATCCAGACTTTCCAAAATATTCATATTTGAGCGACACACAATGTAAGGGCTGCCTCGTTTCCATCCAATATGGACGGGCACTTTCTCCCACTGTAAAGTCATCCAGACTTTCCAAAATATTCATATTTGAGGGACACACAATGTAAGGGCCTCTCTCTCGTTTCTATCCAATATGGACGGACACTTTCTCCCACCGTAAAGTCATTCAGACTTTCCAAAATATTCATATTTGAGGAACACACAATGTAAGGGTGGCCTCCCGTTTCCATCCAATATGGACGGGCACTTTCTCCCACTGTAAAAGTCATCCAGACTTTCCAAAATATTCATATTTGAGGGACACACAATGTAAGGGTGGCCTCGTTTCCATCCAATATGGACGGGCACTTTCTCCCACTGTAAAGTCATCCAGACTTTCCAAAATATTCATATTTGAGGGACACACAATGTCAAATTTGGGCAATGTAAGGGCGGCTCTCGTTTCCATCCACTATGGACGGGCACTTTCTCCCACGGTAAAGTCATCCAGACTTTCCAAAGAATTCATATTTGAGGGACACACAATGGAAGGGTGGCCTCGTTTCCATCCAATATGGACGGGCACTTTCTCCCACCGAAAAGTCATCCAGACTTTCCAAAATATTCATATTTGAGGGACACACAATGTAAGGGCGGCCTCGTTTCCATCCAATATGGACGGGCACTTTCTCCCACTGTAAAGTCATCCAGACTTTCCAAAATATTCATATTTGAGGGACACACAATGTAAGGGCGGCTTCGTTTCCATCCAATATGGACGGGCACTTTCTCCCACGGTAAAGTCATCCAGACTTTCCAAAGAATTCATATTTGAGGGACACACAATGGAAGGGTGGCCTCGTTTCCATCCAATATGGACGGCCACTTTCTCCCACGGTAAAGTCATTCAGACTTTCCAAAATATTCATATTTGAGGGACACACAATGTAAGGGCTGCCTCGTTTCCATCCAATATGGATGGGCACTTTCTCCCACCGTAAAGTCATCCAGACTTTCCAAAATAGTCATATTTGAAAGACACACAATGTTAAGGGCTGCCTCTCTCTCTCTCTCTCTCTTCCACCCAATATGGATGGGCACTTTCTCCCACAAGCAAACCGAATGTTGCTCCTTCCTTCCTTCGGCCTGCGGATCCTGCCCAGCGCATTGCCAATGCCAACCTCCATCCCTATCTCCTCCACAACAACCTCCTCCTCTTCTCCCATCATGCAACCCCTCCTTAATGCTGCTACTTTTGTAGTATTAGATTAATGTTTCACAGCTGCAGGCTGGACTCTCTCATCTGACCGCATTAGAGCTGCAGGGCTGCAATCGCATTACATCCCTCCCTCCCCTTCCACTCCTGACTTCATTACAGAGACTAAGAGCAAAGAGGAAAAGGGGAACACACACACACACACACACACACACACATATACACAACAGCAAAGGATTCCTATAGTCCCAATAGAGATATTTGCATCTTTATGGTGACAGCTAGAATAAGGAGAGGGAGGCTAGGAGAGGCTCCCTGTGATAAAGCAGTCACAGATCTGGTTAAAAAGGGCGAATGTGGACCAGATTCATAGGGTGGGGCTGTGATCACGGCACCAAAGGACATAGATAGATTCAGGCAGAAGATGTGCCAGGAAGCCTCCAAAGCAAAGGAGGCTGGGGGAAAGGCTGCTGCATTGTGCTGCATCATGTCTCCCCAGGCAAAAGGAAGAGGCAGGGAGAGGAGAAGGAGAAAAACAACATGGGGGAGGAAGGCAGAAGGGATGAAACAATCCTGATTTTTTCCCCCTACCTATTCTCTCCTCCCACCCTTCAAAGGTACAGGGCTGATATAATAATAAAGCGAAGAGAGGACAGAATGAAGGGCGGAAGGAGGCAAGAAGGTGGGTGGAATGAAATAATTCTGATTTCTCCATTCCCGCTGTCAACCCCCAGCAGAGGCTTAGATCTGAGAATAATAATAAACACAGCTTCCAAAGGGAAGAGAGGACAAGCTGAAGGAGGGGGAGATGGCAAAATGGATATTGAACATAAGCAGAGAATGGGAGGAATGGAATAATTTCCCACTATCTCTCTCTTCAACTCCCCACCCTTGGCACCCAGAGGCTTAGAGAATAAACACCTTCCTAAGAGAGGAGAGATTAAAAAGGGAACAGGGACGGGAAAGAAGGGGAAACGTATTCCTATTTTGAAGAGGGATATGTCAAAAACAAATCAGACCTGAGAATAATAAACAGCTCTCTTTAAAAAAAAACACCAACAACAGATTAACAGGGAGAAAATGAATCCTGATCTCTATTCAGAACAGGTCAAAAAAACCAACCAATTGGTAGCCTAGGAGAAGAGAGTATGGGGGAAAATGGTGCTTTAAATAGATTATTATTATTATCATGCTATTAATATTATTATAAATATTATCATTAAATTAAATTATTAATTCTCTATTATCTAAATTATCTATTAAAAGCACAGGATGATGTTAATATTATTATAAATAATAATTTAGTTTAATTATTAAATAATAATATTAATAATATAATATTAATACTATTATAAATAATAATTTAGTTTAATTATTAAATAACAATAATAATAATATTAGGGCCAGGTTAAAAAAACCCAACAAATTGGGAACCTAGGAGAAGAGAGTATGGGAGTGGGGTGAAGGGTGCTTTTAATAGATTATTATTATCATCATGATATTAATACTATTATAAATATTATTATTTTATTAATTTAATGATTATTAAATAATAATATCTATTAAAAGCACAGGTGAGAAGGGTGACGCTAATATTATTATAAATAATAATAATTTAATCTAATTATTAATTTAATTATTCAATGATAACATCTGCTAAAAGAACAGATGATGAAGGTGATACTAATATTATTGTAAATAATAATAGTTTTATCTCATTATTAATTTAATTATTAAACGATAATACCTTTTAAAAGCAGAGATGACGAGGATGATACTATTATTATAAATAAAAGTTTAATTTAATTGCTATTAAATAATAATAATAATGTCTAGTAAAAGTACAGATGATGGAGATGATACTAATATTACTGTAAATAATAATAGTTTTATCTAATTATTAAACGATAATATCTATTAAAAGCAGAGGTGACGAGGATGATACTATTATTATGAATAAAAATTTAATTTAATTGCTATTAAATAATAATAATAATGTCTAGTAAAAGTACAGATGATGGAGATGATACTAATATTATTGTAAATAATAATAGTTTTATCTAATTATTAATTTAATTATTAAACGATAATACCTATTAAAAGCAGAGATGACAAGGATGATACTATTATTATAAATAAAAATGTAATTTAATTGCTATTAAATAATAATAATGTCTAGTAAAAGTACAGATGATGGAGATGATACTAATATTATTGTAAATAATAATAGTTTTATCTAATTATTAAACGATAACATCTATTAAAAGCAGAAGTGATGAGGATAGTACTATTATTATAAATAATAATTTAATTTAATTGTTATTAAATAAAAATAATGTCTATTAAAAGTACAGATGATGAAGATGATGATGACAATTCACTCTCACCTCTGGATTGAGAAGCAAAGCGGCTATTGTTGTTCTCAGGGAATGAGGGGGGGGGATGATAACACACAGGCACTGCAAAGCCTAATCTCTCCCTTCCCTCCCCCTCCCCCAAGTGCATCCATTTGCACAAACCTGTTGATGTCTGAAAAGAGGGGCGCCAGGAGAACTGGGGAGAGGGAGAGCAACCTGGACCAGACTCTCCTCCAAAAGCAGCTGGGTGCAAAAGGAGGGAGGAAGGGAGGGAGCCAAAAAGGGTGGGGAGAGAGGCATGGGAGGAGAGGAGGGGAAGGGAGGGCAGCGACCACGCCTGGTTGGGCTTTTAAGAGAGCCTAACCCCTTGTGGGGCGGCACTCTGCATCAGGGGGCTCCCCAAAGCCAGGCCTCCATCTCCTCCTTGATTTCCCCTTCCTTCCTCCTTCCTTCCTTCCTTCCTTCCTTCCTTCCTTCCTTCCTTCCTTCCTTCTCCAAGCCAGCGCCCTTCCAGGTTCAGGTTCAATGCTTCCTGATGTGTGAGTGCCTGTCAATGGGATTCCTTCATCCTTTCCCTTGACAGGGGACCACTTCCTTCATCCATGTTGCAATTGGCCACCTTGAGTAGCATACACAGATATGTCAACCTCACTTGCCTAATTTCCAACAGACCTCACAACCTCTGAGGATGCCTGCCATAGACGTGGGTGAAACGTCAGGAGAGAATGCTTCTGGAACATTGGCCATACAGCCCAAAAAACCCACAGCAACCAATTATTATTGCTATTGTTTTGCTGTGAGTTTTCCGGGTGTATGGCCATTGTGTTCCAGAAGCATTCTCTCCTGATGTTTCTCCCACATCTACGGCAAGCATCCTCACAACCTCTGAGGATGCCTGCCCTAGATGCAGGAGAAACGTCAGGAGAGAATGCTTCTGGAACATGGTGGCCAGACTGCCTGGAAAATTCACACCACCAACCCTGTGATTCCAACCGTGAATGCCTTCGACAACACATAATAAAGGAGCCCATAGTGCCCGCAATGTGTCGACAGGTCTCGACAGGTCGCAGGTTCGAATCCATGGAAAGTGCTGGTGAGCTCCCTCTGTCAGCTCCAGCTCCCTATGCGGGGACATGAGAGAAGCCTCCCACGAGGATGGTTAAAAACATCAAAGCCCTTGTGTCGGCCGGACCGCTGACCAAAAGATTGGCGGTTCGGATCCGAGATGGGGGTTGAGCTTCCATCTGTCAGCTCCAGCTTGTCATGTGGGGGACATGAAAGATGCCAACCCACAAGGATGGTTAAAAACATCAAAACCCTTGTGTCTGTTGGACCGCTGACCAAAAGATTGGCGGTTCGAATCCGAGATTGAGCTCCCATCTGTCAGCTCCAGCTTGTCATGCAGGGGACATGAGAGACGCCTCCCACAGAAGGGTAACACATCCAGGCATCCCCTGGGGGAATGTCATTGCAGACAGTCAATTCGCTCACACCAGAAGCGACTTGCAGTTTCTCAAAAGGGGGGGGGAGAAGGGAGAGAACACACTTAATAACAACAACCATAAGAAGAGAATGGGATTGGGTTTGAAGGGGCGAGGTCTGCCTGGCAGTTGTTGTCTTGAGAGGGGGAGGAGGGAGAGGGAGGGAGAGAGAGAGAGGGGGAGGGGGGAGGGAGAGAGAGGGGAGAGGGAGAGAGGGGGGAGGGAGGGAGGGGAGAGAGAGGGAGGGGAGGGAGGAGAGGGAGAGAGGAGGGAGGGAGAGGGAGGAGGGAGGAGGAGGAGAGAGAGGGAGGGGGGAGGGAGGGGGAGGGAGAGGGGAGAGAGAGAGGGGAGGGGAGGGAGGGAGGGGAGAGAGGGGGGAGGAGGGAGGGAGGGAGGAGAGGGAGAGAGGGAGGGAGGGGAGAGGGAGGGGGGAGAGAGAGGGGGAGGGAGGGAGAGGGAGAGAGGGAGGAGACAGGAGGGAGAGGGGGAGAGAGGGAGGAGAGGGGGGGGGGGGGAGAGGGGAGGGGGAGGGGAGGGGGGGAGAGGGGGAGAGGGAGGAGGAGAGAGGGGAGAGAGGGGGGAGGGGAGGGAGAGAGAGAGAGGGAGAGGGGAGAGAGAGAGAGAGGGAGGGAGGGAGGAGGGAGGGAGGGAGGGAGGAGGGAGGGGGGGAGGGAGGGAGGGGGAGAGAGGGGGGAGGGAGGGGAGGGGGGGGGGGGGGAGGAGAGGGGGAGAGGGAGGGAGGGAGGAGGGGGAGGGAGGGGAGGGAGGAGAGGAGGGGGAGGGAGAGGAGGGAGGGGAGGGAGGAAAGGGAGAGGGAGGGGGAGGGAGAGGGGAGGAGGGGGGAGGAGGGGAGGGAGGGGGGGAGGGAGAGAGGAGGGAGGGAGAGGGGAGGGAGAGGGGGAGGGAGAGGGGAGGGGGAGGGAGAGAGGGAGGAGGGAGGGAGGGGGGAGGGAGAGGAGAGGGGGGGGGAGGGAGAGGGGGGAGAGGCAGGGAGGGGAAGAGAGGGGAGGGAGAGAAAGAGAGGGAGGGAGGGAGCATTGGGATTGTTGGGTGTCCCTCCTCCTCCTGCTTCCCAGCTCCTTCCTCAAGGAGAGAGTGAGTGACAGGTCCCTCCCGGAGGGCCACCAGCACCTCCTGGGGCGCCGCCAAGGCAGGGCCACTCCACCTCCTCCACCCAGTCCAGCCTTCGTTGCCCTACCCCGAGGCGCTGCATTCCCTTCAGGCTTGGCGGCTTACCTCTCGGTGGCGGCGGCGATGATTCACGAAGCTCTCTCTCTCTCTCTCCCTGGCCTCCTTCGGGTGCCGAGCTGCCTTCCCTCGGCCTTGGAAGGCAGGCAGGCAGGCAGGCGAGGGTCCCTCAGGAGCCGGCCAAGGGACCAAGGGGGTCCGCCAAGGAGAGAGAAGAGGAGGAGGAGGAGGGAAAAAGACAGCAGCGGCGAGCGGCGAGGGGTGGCAATGCGGAGGGAGGGGGGACGGAGCGGAGGAAGGGCGGAGAGGAGGGAGGAGGGAGGGAGGATGGATGGATGAGGAAAGGGAGGGACTCCAGGAATCCGCAGCACAAGCAAGCAAGCAGCCAAAGCCTCCCTCCAATGAACCACCAGCACAGCAACAGCTGCACTGCTTGGAGCCACCAAATGGGCAAAAGAGAGGGGGGGGGGTGCAAGAGGAAGAGCACGGCGCGCGCTCACACACACACAAAATAATTATAATAATAAGGGTGGGCAAGCAAGCGGGCGCGCGCACGTCGGTCGCTAAGGAAGGCGCGCATCTATCCGCGCGCGCACACACACACACACAAGGCTGAAGGGAAAAAGAGAAGGGGAGGGGAGCAGGATTTTGAATGGGGGGCTGAATCTGAATGAGAGAGGGTCTACCTTAGCAAACCTTTTGTACCGTTATCCCAATACCCCCAACATGCAAATGGGATAACAACTACTACAATTTGAAAAGGGCAGTCATTCCCCAATCTCTGCCTGTATGCACTTTTCAGCACATTGGCTCTATGTGCCAAGTTTGGTCCAGATCCAGTATTGGCTTGGTTCGATGCCCTGTTGTTATGATAATAATAATTATTGTTGTTGTTGTTATTCAGTTCTTCCGATTAGCTTCCGGGCATAATTCAAAGTGCTGGTATTAACCTTTAAAGCCCTAAATAGTTCTAGCCCAGTTTACCTATCCGAAGGTATCTCCTGCTATGAACCATCACATAGCTTAAGGCAGTGTTTCCCAACCTTTTTTGAGCTGCGGCACACTTTTAACATTAAAAAAATCTGGGGGCACACCACCAACCAAAATGACACAAAATGACACTCTAACACAGTAAAGAACGGCTGGGGGTTGGTGGCCTGCTGGGAGCAGCTGCTGGGAGTGTCGAAGCCAGGGAGGGGGCGGAGCCAGACTGTGCCATGCCCCGCCCCTACCCCCGGCTTCACCTCTCCCAGCAGCTGCTCCAGTCTTGAGGGGGCAGTGCCAAGTCAGCGGTGCCAGAGCCAGCACAATGTTGGCTTGGCACTGTCCCCTCAAGGCTGGAGTAGCTGCTGGGAGTGCCGAAGCCGGGGGAAGGGACAGAGCCAGGCCACGCCATGCCCCGCCCCCTCCCCCCAGCTTCAGCTCTCCTACAGGCCGCGCCATGCCCCGCCCCCTCCGCCCAGCTTCAGCTCTCCTACAGGCCGCACCATGCCCCGCCCCCTCCGCCCAGCTTCAGCTCACCTACAGGCCGCACCATGCCCCGCCCCTCCGCCCAGCTTCAGCTCACCTACAGGCCGCGCCATGCCCCGCCCCCTCCGCCCAGCTTCAGCTCACCTACAGGCCGCGCCATGCCCCGCCCCCTCCGCCCAGCTTCAGCTCTCCTACAGGCCGCGCCATGCCCCCCCCCTCCGCCCAGCTTCAGCTCTCCTACAGGCTGCGCCATGCCCCGCCCCTCCCCCCCAGCTTCAGCTCTCCTACAGGCCCCGCCATGCCCTGCCCCCTCCCCCAGCTTCAGCTCACCTACAGGCCGCGCCATTCCCCCTCCCCTCCCCCAGCTGCAGCTCACCTACAGGCCGCGCCATGCCCCATCCCCTCCCCCAGCTTCAGCTCACCTACAGGCCGCGCCATGCCCCTCCCCCAGCTTCAGCTCACCCCAGCATGCCCCGCCCCTCCGCCCAGCTTCAGCTCTCCTACAGGCCGCGCCATGCCCCGCCCCCCAGCTTCAGCTCTCCTACAGGCCGCGCCATGCCCCGCCCCTCCCCCCAGCTTCAGCTCTCCTACAGGCCGCGCCATGCCCTGCCCCTCCCCCGAGCTTCAGCTCTCCTACAGGCCGCACCATGCCGCCCCTCCCCAGCTTCAGCTCTCCTACAGAGGAGGAGCATGAGCGGTGGATGGGCTTCAGTGGGCGGGCTCCTCCTCCACGTGGCTTCAGCGAGCAGGGGCAAGAGTCAGGGCTGGAGTCATGGCGGTTTGGAGGCTGGCTGGGGAAATGGCTGAAGGAGGCGGCGCCCTGTCCCTTCTTCTTTTTCTTCACCACTGCCGGCCCTTCCTCCTCCCCAAGCAGCAGGAGTTCGGCAGGAGGGGGGGAGGAAGGGGGGCAGAGAGCTTTTCTCGCGGCACAGCAGGAGGTCCGTCACGGCACACTAGTGTGCCACGGCACACTGGTTGAGAAAGACTGGCTTATGGCAGTGTTTCCCAACCTTTTGAGCCAGGGCACACTTTTTACATTTACAAAATCCTGGGGCACACCACCAACCAAAATGACACAAAATGACCCTCTAACACAGTCATACATATAGTTAATATGTTTTTAAATGTATTTATACACTCAGTGTGAAACCTGGGCCTGTTTTGATCAACACAACATAGATATCCTGGCAGGAATGGCAGAAAGACACACACAAAGGTCTTGCTCAACAGTTTATTTATTTTATTTATTTATTATTCGGGCTTCTATGCCGCCGACTCCCTGAGGCTCGCGGTGGCTTACAGGAGCCGAAGGGCACAGTAAAATACAGGCAATAAGCAGTTAAAAACAATTAAAAACAACAGCAGTACAGTAATTAATAACACAGTTAAAACAATGAACAGCACATCATCCTCAGAAGAACGAATAGATGGCGGGGCATGGGCAGGACTTACTCACCAAAGGCCTGCTTAAACAGGTATGTTTTACAGGCCCGTCTAAACGGGAGCAAGTCCTTCATAGCCCGAGTTCCGGCCGGGAGGGTGTTCCACAGTGTAGGTGCTATGACAGAGAACGCCCTCCGGCGGGTAGCAGTCAGCCTTGCGAGTTTAGCTGAAGGTATCTCCAGGAGATTGGAGTCCTCAGACCGACGTGATCTCGGAGGGCAATATGGGGTGAGACGGTCCCTCAAATACGCTGGCCCCAGGCCGTGTAAGGCCTTAAAGGTGAGGACCAACACTTTGAAGGTGATCCGGTGCTCAATTGGCAGCCAGTGCAGATCCTGCAAAACAGGTGTTATGTGGCGCCAGCTGGCGTGCCAGACAGGAGCCGGGCGGCAGTGTTCTGCACTAGCCTGAGCTTCCGGGTCACCGACAGAGGAAGGCCAACGTAGAGCGCGTTGCAGTAATCCAGCCTTGAGATGACTGTGGCTTGGATCACCGTGGCCAGATCGTTCCGGGAGAGATAGGGGGCCAGCCTCCTTGCCTGTCGCAGATGAAAAAAAGCGACCTTGCTGACCGCAGAGACCTGGGCCTCCATGGTCAGCTGGGAGTCCAAATGGACCCCAGGCTCTTTACGGAAGGCGATGGGCATAACACCGCACCGTCCAGGCTCGGAAGCTGGACATTAACATCACCCGGGCAACCCAGCCACAAGATCTCCGTCTTCGCCAGATTCACCCTCAACCTACTGGCTCGCAGCCATCCAGTAACGGCTTCGAGGCAGTGTTGGAAATTATCGGGGACAGAACCCGGCCTGCCCTCCATCCTCAGAATGAGCTGGGTGTCGTCAGCGTTGTCAGTCACTCTCTGTGTTTAGAAAAAATGTGTCCATATAGCTTCAAAGCAGTCCACTAGTACTGTTCTTATGCATCAATACACCCCATGGAACAAGAATGAGGCTTCCACCTTCAATATATATGCTCCTGTATCATTCCAGGTGGGCATTAGATGAGTCCCTCGTGTATAACTGATGAACAGAAGTTGTTACACAGTCACTAGAAAGGCTATCACGTCCAGCCAATGCCAAATGTAGTAATAGTTGGTACACATAAACATGAAAACAGCCGAAGGAGGCGGTGCCCCAGCCCCTTCTTCGCCACCGCCACCCGGCCCTTCCTCCTCCTCCTCCCGCAAGCAGCAGCAGCAGGAGTTTGGCAGGAGGGGGGAGAAAGGGGGGAAGAGAGGTTTTCCCACAGTACACCAGGTGATCGGTCACGGCACACTAGTGTGCCGTGGCACAGTGGTTGGGAAACACTGGCTTAAGATCTTCAGGAGAGGCCCTGCTCTTGATCCCGCCACTCACAAATGCGGTTGGTGGGGATGTTGCCAAACAGAATTTGGGGGGTCTTGCCATGAAGGCAGACCAGCTAGACCCACCAAAGAGGATCCATATTAACCCTGGTGAGAAAGGAAGCGCAATCCCAATTTTTCCTAGAATTTCCCAATAAAAAAAAGCTCACCAAGTTGAAGGAGTTTATTCAGACCAGCTGGAAAGGATGACAGCCGCAATCTTTCGCCAGTGCTGACATAAAAGTTACATTGGAAAAACATGCCATTTTATAAGGTTACAGATTCCAATTTCCCACTTCCCGCCCCCAGACCAGCTTTGTGTTGATTGGATGGAATCTTGCTGGCTGCATCTTCTTTCGGTTTCCAGCCAATGGGGGCGAAGAGGTGAGCGATGAGTAGGACAATGAAGGCAGAAAAACATTTAGATAGGATTAAATATGTAGATACAGTGGCCAAGTGTTCAGCAAGAACCCTCCTGTTCTCAGGCTGAGCAATTCCATTGTCTTTTGGTTGATGATAAAATGTCCTCATCTGTGTTTTTCTCTGTTTGATAGACACAGATTAATATATTGCTGCAGGGTCTCAGTTCTTTGGATGGTAAACAAATGAAGAAGCTGTAGCCATGTACCAGTTTCTGAGGTTGATAGAGGTGGCCGTTTATGAAATATAGAAATAGTTTTCCCTATTAATCAATGGCACGAAGCTAGACAAAACTCAGAGGTCTTTGTCTATTGCAAGAGTGCTCACACATTTTCCGCCTGCAAGCTATTGTACTTATAAAACAACCAAGTCAAAATGATCTACCTACCCACTACAAAAATGTGAAATATATAACACAATATCTGCTTTGAACTGGATTTTCTGAGTCCACACTGCCATATCATCTGATTCAAAGCAGATAACATGGGATTTTATTCAACTGTGTGGAAAGGACCTCAGATAACTCAGGGCCAGCAGCACTTGGGCGGCGTCAGGAGCCTGCGGGGCGGGACTGAGCCTTCCTCCCGCCCTGCCAGTGATCTACCAGGACACCCTACGTAATCTAACAGTAGATCGCGATCTACCTAATGAGCACCCCTGTTCTAGAGTGTGTTTTTTGACAAGGTTCTCAGCCTTGCCTGCCAAAGCAGGAGGTGTCTCGGCAAACTACAACTTTCATGATTCCACAGCATTAAACCATGACAGGAAAAGTAGTGTCAAATGGCATTAATTCTACAGTGTAAATCAGTGGTTCCCAACCTGTGGTCTGTGGACCACCAGTGGTCTGCAAGAACAAAAATATGGTCCGCGGTCTCACCATTACTACACCGTTACCTCGAAACCATACAGCAATGAGAGCGACTGGTCTCATGAAACCCTCTTATAGTGCAGAGGCAATGGGGATGTCGGGAGGGGAGAGGCTGACTACCCACGAAAGATCTACCACATCAGATCTAGATTATTAAATATGGTTTTCTGTTGGTGAGCAGATGGCAACTACTGGATGGCATATGTTCTCTATCACAAACTAGAGCTGATATCCAATGAAATTTTCTGAATCAGCACCCCAAATTACCAAACCGAGTCTAAAGTTGACCAAAAACTGCTTCGTAACCCTTTTGGTACTAATGTTGGAGAATGATCCCTGGTCAAAAAAAAAAAAGGCTGGGAATCACTGGTGTAAATGAACTCCAATTCTCAGGGTTGTTGAATCAGATGGTTTTGTTTTTCTATGAGCTCAGTGTGTTTCTGCTGTAATACTGAGTGGCCTTCTTCAGGGAAATGTCACTTTATAGCCACCTGCAGGGATTCTAAAACAAAGGGGCGGGATTTTTTTCCATTTATTTTTTTATTTAGACAGATTAAAACAAAACCTACATACAAAGCGATATCAGCAACAACCAACGATTAAAAATACTTTTTCTAGAGTAATACTATTACATCCTAAACATAAAAAAACCAAGGAACTACAAACTACAAACAACATAGGTTATCTAATCTAAGTGCTTTACATTCTCTGAGCTTTTCCCAGGCATTCCTCTGAGGAAGGTCATTCAGTATTATAGGTCAAAACATATTGAGCTACTCAGAAAATAAAGCGGTCTTTTTCAACACCCTGAGACTCATCTCTTCTCTACATCTTTTCTGTTGGATGCTACCAGTTCTCATTGTTTGTTGCAAAATTTGAGGGCCATAGCCCCCAGTGGCATAGTGGGTTAAACTGCTGAGCTGCTGAAATTGCTGACCAAAAGGTCAGTGGTTCAAATCCACTCAGCGAGGTGAGCTCCTGCTGTTAGGCCCAGCCCCTCCAACCTAGCAGTTCGAAAACATGCAAAGGTGAGTAGATCAATAGGTACTGCTCCAGAGGAAGGTAATGATAGTGGTAGTAATAGCGCTACATGCAGACATGCCAGCCACATGACATTGGAGGCATCTATAGACAACGCCGGCTTTTTGGCATCGCCTGCAAGACAGCGTTTTACCATCTAAGACAGGCAAAACGTCTGGCTCCTTACCTCTCCCGCTGCGACCTGGCCACGGTGATCCAAGCCACGGTCATCTCGAGGCTCGATTACTGTAATGTGCTGTACATTGGCCTACCCTTGTCGGTGATCCGGAAACTCAAGTTGGTGCAGAACGCAGCAGCGCGTCTGCTCTCAGGAGCTCCAAGATCTGCTCACATGACCCCACTCCTGCGCAAACTGCACTGGCTTCCTATCGAATTCCGGGTCTCCTTCAGGTGTTAGTCTTAACTTTAAAGGCCTTATATGGTTTGGGGCCAGTGTACCTGAAATGAGCGGCTTACCCCATACGTGCCCAGAAGATCACTGTGTTCAGAGGGGCTCAAGTTACTGGAGGTGCCTGGTATCAAGACCTACACGCTATCAAGCACGCGGCAGAGGGCGTTCACAGTGGCCGCGCCGAGCCTCTGGAACTCGCTGCCTGAGGAGACGTGAGCCCTACGGGGCTTGATGGCATTTCGCAAGTCCGTAAAGACTTGGCTGTTTAGGCAGGCATTTGGCTACGACTGATGCCTGCTATAACCGCCATCCTTCCGCGTCTCTGCCGCCTGCATTATTGTCGTCTGCTGGGATTTTATGTTGGGAGCGGGGTTTAATTGGTTTTATAATGCTGTTTTTATGTGTTTTTATCTGGTTTTGTTGCTGTAAACCACTCTGGACTCCGGAGAGAGCGGTCTACTAAATTGAATAAATAAATAAATAAATTTAGACTGATTTATGAGGCCATAAAGAATTGCTGAGGAATGCGGAAGAAACAACAAAGTGACACTGGAAGGAAACGCTGAGAGTGATGAGGAATGTGTCAGCTCCCCCTGCTGGCCAGAAAGTTTGCCTCTGTCTAAAATGTCAAAATGTATGTACTGTTCTGTATTGTGATAAATGTCACATGTTTATATGTCATATGTTGAACTGCAGGAATTAAGAACATAAGAACATGAGAAGAGCCATGCTGAATCGGGCCTCAGCCCATCTAGTCCAGCATTCTGTGTCACACAGTGGCCCACTAGTTGTACACAGGGATCTCTAGCAGAAAGGAGGGCAAAACCCTCACCTTCTCCCGACCCCCCACAACCAGTACCCGGGGAAATCCTGCCTGCCTCCATCAACACAGAGGTGGCACTTGGATGTCCATTTCAGTAACTACTTTGTCTGCAAAGTATGTGTACTGTAATCCGCTCTGAGAAGAGGGGAATATAAAGTAAATAAATAAATAAATAAAAATTGAGATGAGCACCACCCCTCAGAGTTGGACATGACTACACTTAATGTCAAGGGGAAACCTTTACCATTCCTATAAAACCATAGGCTGATTTTATAGGAATTGCTGCTCTATATCCAAAAAACGTTATCCGTCGTGTACAAGTTCCCTCTCCCACTTGCTCTGATGTTTTAGTTTTGTAATATATGACCAATACATTGTAAGAAAGAAGTTAAAAGTCTTTTAACAGTTCAAAACACTTTTGTCAGTTGATAGGCAACACAAAAATCCATTCAAAAGCACTGGAACGTCAGCAACCACACTGAATCAAAACTGAGAATCATCTGAATTAATAAAAATATTGAAATTGTGATAGAGTTGTGTGTGTTTCAATGTTTCTATTGTGCTTTTTGAACTTAGCACCCCTAAATATATTACAATACAATGGAATACATTTTTATTATAAAAGTATGAGTAGTTGTTACTGTTATTTTACAGATAACCAACCAGGTTTTACCAATGTTTGTTTTACCATCAATGTTTTGACTTCTCTCCAGTGAAGTATCGGATAAAATGGCATGTTTCAAGCAGTGTCATTTTTCGAATTTCTTCCACTGTGATCCTGCCCATGGCAATTACCTTCAGATATTTTGTCAGTTCACTTGGAACTGCTCTCAGAGCACCTGTCAGTACTAGAACTGCAGATATTTTCTTTTCCCAGAGGTGTTGAATCTCATTTCTAATTCTCAATATTTCCTAATACAGCTGACTGTCCCTATCCATTGATTCTGTACACATGTGGTATTGGAGGTGACCTCCCCAGGACTCTGTAAAAGATAGTTCAAAACCAAAGAAATTCATAGTTTTACCAAGGACTCCAGGCTGGAATGATCCCGTAATCCCCTATCTCTCCCCCATGTGGGAACCTAAGGGTCTTCCCATGGCCCCACATGGCAATGCCTCTGGAACCCACACTTATGAACTTTCTTGAACTTGTATGGGACTTTTGCATACTTTTGAAGGACTTTCAGAAACTTTCTTTTAAAACCCCATGGACTCTTCCCATGATTTATTAATTCTAATGGACACTGGTGGGTGGGATGGGTTAGTAGGAGATGATATGGTTCCCATTTCCCTCCAATATGAATGTATTCCCTATATGCTTTCCTCTTCCCCGTTTCTCTATATGAAAATTTGTATCATCACACAGTCTGACTTGGCCACGGTTGTCCACGCTCTGGTTACATCCCGTATAGATTACTGCAACACTCTCTACGTGGGGTTGCCTTTGAAGACTGTTCAGAAGCTGCAACTAGTCCAACGGACAGCAGCCAGGTTGATAACAGGAGCGGCATTCAGAGAGCGTACAACTCCCCTGTTGTGCCAGCTCCACTGGCTGCCAGTTTGCTACCAGGCACAATTCAAAGTGCTGGCTTCAGCCTTTAAAGCCCTAAACGGTTCGGGTCCTACTTAGCTGTCCAAACGCATTTCTCCCTATGAACCATCGAGATGTTTAAGATCATCTGGAGAGGCCCTGCTCTCGGTCCCGCCTTCTTCACAGGTGCGACTGGCGGGGACGAGAGACAGGGCCTTTTCAGTGGTGGCTCCTCTGCTTTGGAACGCTTTCCCTAGAGACATCGGTTCAGCCCCCTCCCTCCTGACATTTCGCAAGAAAGTCAAGACCTGGCTGTTTGAGCAGGCATTTGCTGATGAAATGTAACGGTTTAATTAGATATATGGAATAACAACGATGTGACCAAAACTGATTTCAGCATGACGCTGAGACTGCAATTGTATGTTTTTAATTGTTAATTTGTTGTTATATGGTTATTTTTTTGGTTTGTTTGCTTGTGTTGTATTGAAGGCAGAGACTGCCTTGTGTAAACCGTCCCGAGTCACCTTCGGGCTGAGAGGGGCGGTATAGAAAAATGATAAATAAATAAATAAATAAAATATGAAATGCCCCCTCTTCATGAACCCAGCATACCAAGGCTCCAGGGAATCTCTCATTTCCTGGGCTAGTAAATCCCTAAACAAAGAAGGACTTAACAAGAACACTTGCATGGACAATAACAGCGGACATGTCCCTTCAAACCTCGGAGTAAGCCCATTTGAAGGATATGTCCCTTGGCACGATTTTATCATTCCTCACAAAGGGGAAGTCCTGCCTTTGGGAGGGTTTGGATATCCCAACTGCGTCACCATTGTTTTCATTCTCTCGACCGATACCAAAGACAAGATATCATCAATTGATCCCATATCCAGGACTAAGGATTACCAGGGTCTGGCATCCATGCCAGACCAAGATGTTTATTTCATTTACTTGGAACAATACAAAAAGCTAGCTTGAGGACTCTTCGAGTTATCACCGGCATGTGGATAAACATTAAGTCATTTAATCCACTCATCATTTCCTCCCGGTTCATTGTTTCCCACCTGGACCGGCTCCTCTGCTCTCATTGGCCAAGAGCCCGAAGCGGCGCTGGCTTCCTGATTGGCTGAGGCGCAGCAAAGCCAGCCGCGCCTCCCTGCCAGCTGGGGACTCCAACCAATCAGCGTGAAGCCGGCAAAGGGGCAGGGGTGGGGGTTGGGAAGTTTGAACTTTGACAGCTCTGTTTTCTTTATAAAAATGTAATGTTTTGCCTTGCGCTTTATGTCAGCTTTTGGAAAATGATTGCAGTTTGACATCCGCTCCAGCTAGAATGAAATAAAAGAACTCGGTGGCATTTCTTCAACTTAGTGAGATTTTATTTGGAAAATTCAGGGAAAATCCAATTAGTTGCTTCCTTTCTCGCCAGGATTATATCGGATCCCCTTTGGTGGGTCTGACTGGTCTCTGCCTTCACGGCAAGACCCCCAAATTCTTGCTTGATATCACATGGATTCAACAAACCACAGCATGAAAATATTCCCAATATAGTTGCAAAGCGCAAGCTTTGGTTTTGCTTTTGATTCTGCTGCCCTCTGGTATTGCCACACCTATAATCTAACTTTCATTTTCTCAATCACAGTCATCATCATCTAGTTATTATTATTGCAGATCGAGTATTCCTTACATGAAGTGCTTGGAGTATTTGCATTTATTATTGTAGTTGTTGTTGGCCCAAATCTTGAGTTCTTCCCAGTGTATGGCAGCTCCGAATTAGCCAAATGAAAGACACACAGCAGGAATTGAAGCCAGGACAGAAATAAGTTTATTCAGCTCTGGATAGATTGGACACTGCAGGCGGTGCCAAATCGAACATCTCCCCTTCGCCCAAACATGGGTATTTCATAGAAAAGTTACACACATTCGGAAAGATGAAGAACAAGTCTGCGCAGTAGCGCCCGCATGGGTCATGTCTTCCTCCCTCCCCCTTCCCCTCCCGAACAAAGCGAGGTGGCAACATGAGCAAAGCGAGCAGAGCGAGGCTGGGAAGAAGGGAGCCCAAGTGGAGAAGAAAAAGTGTTCGGCAGGAGGGGGAAGAAAGGGTAGTGAAGGTTCCAATTTCCCACGGCACACCTGATGATTGTTCACGGCACATTAGTGTGCCTTGGCACACTGGTTGGGAAACACTGGTCTAAAGCATACTGTTCTTGCATTGAAGTCTTTAAGTATAGAGTTTCAAAAATGGAGTCTGAGCCCTGAACAAGCCCATATCTGGACACAGGGTTTTCAGTCCCTCCCACATCAAAGGGTGAAAGAAAAACTGCAAACCAATATACACATATGCAATACAGTAAGCAATTATATACGTAACAAATAACTATTGGAGGCTTGAGAAGGTTGCTATTTTCTACAGTTCAGCTAGGTGCATAATTTGGAGAATGTCAGATTATGACTGCTCGTGTTGTTATAACAGTACTATTAAATTAGAAAAAAAGCATAGCCCTCTTCACCTTTTCAGCTAACAAATGAAGAGAAACAGAATAGAGACCCAGGTACAAATAAGTAGCTGGATTAATTTATATAGTACATATAACTATCTTGCAGCATCTTTGAGACTGAAAGTAAGACGTGTGTATCATAAACACTGTTTTATCAAATGCAGGTGGTAAATAAGGTCTATATATATAAAAAGAGAGCTGTCATCCTAAGTAGCCTATAGACAGCAAAACCACACAAGGCAGACACACCAAATCAGCCCACATACACACAAAACCCCATGAGGTATGTTTACCACCCAAAAAAATTAAATTAAAATTAAACAACACGACCAAAAATACAAAAAAACAATTGGACTACAACTCCCATGATCCCCCACGCCACCCCCCTCTGGCAGTTTAGAGTGTCAGAATGTTGGTGGTGCTGGCCAATTAGAGGCGTTATGCAAATATTCCCTCAGTTAGAATGTAGAAGCTGGAAGCCACTCCCCTCTGGCAGTTTAGAGTGTCGGAATGTTGGTGGTGCTGGCCAATCAGAGGCGTTATGCAAATAATCCCACAGTGGCAACCAATCAGAAAGCTGACACATATCAACATACATACAAAAATTCACTTTGTTGTCCCAGGCCTGGGAATACAGTGGGACAGGACTACAATACAACAAAAGGAAGATACAAATCCCAACTCATCATGAGCAAACTGCTAAAGGTCTCTTAATGTTATCAACAAGAGGCAAAATGGCCATCTGTCAAGAGTCCTTTAATTGTGCTTTCCCACCATGTGGGTAGAAGGGGTTAGCCACAGACTATGGCACAGCAACGCGTGCACGGGTCAGCTAGTTAATAATATAATCAAATTACAAAAAGGCATAAAAACATTCTTAAAACTCAAAAAAATCTTACGTAGGTGTCCAAATCCTATCAATGTGGGTTCAGATGAAAAACACACACCAACTTTTCTCTACCACACTGCCAGAGGTCTTTTTTTTCCCCTTAAAAGCAAAATATCTGTTTTACAAGAAACAGATTAAAATATTTTTCTGAAGATATAAAGAACCCCGAGTGGCACAAGCATGAACAACCTCCATGCTTAAAATAGAATTGATGTTGGAGTTTGCCTTTTTCCAAAACTTCTCTCCGCAGCTTCTCTCCTGTAATTGCCCACCTCAACCCATCCACATCCCTCCATCTCCCACGCTCCATCCTGTTGTCCTGGTAACCAACCACATTCTCCCATTTTACCACCCACTCCCACCTGCTTACTCTAAAATAAGGTTTACTATGCATCATTACTCAAGAGGGGGGAAAACCCAAGTAATAAAATGCAGAAAGATTTTGTTCAAATACAGGAAAAACCCAACATCTCTTGGTAACCACAGTTCAATAAAATTACAAACAACCCTCCACTCCTTCCTTCCTTAAATGGTATGGCGGGACACAGGAAATGGTTTCCAAATTCTTGGAGAGGTTTCCAAACCCTCTCCAAGAGCATTATTGTCTGATAATGCGGGGAAAGGTGGAAAACAGTAGGAAAAAAGGAGGGCCATACTGGAGGAAGTCACAGCCAGACTTGAGCAGAGTAGATAATAAAGCAATAATCTAGAGCAGTGTTTCCCAACCGGTGCGCCGCGGCACACTCGTGTGCCTTGAGCGATCATCAGGTGTGCCGTGGGAAATTGGAACCTCCAATACCAGACCTGGGAATTTCGCGGCCCGCCAGCTGATTCTGACCAGCCCGCGTAAGGGCCCCGGCAGGCAAGCAGAGCGGCCAATGGAGGGGAAGGGAGGAGGGAAAAGAGGAGGAGGCCAGGAACAAGCGCCGCCGCAGAGCATGCCTTCGCTCTCCTCCTCCTCCCGTCCCTTCCGCCTCGTGCGCTCCCCCTCCCTTTTCTTCTGCCTCACTCTCTCTCACCCTTCTCTTCTGCCTTGCATGCTCCCCCTCCCTTCTCTTCCGCCTCGCGCTCCCTCACACTTCCCTTCCACCTCGCTCACTCCCCCTCCCTTCTCTTCTGCCTCGCTCTCTCTCCCCTCCCTTCTCTTCCAGAAACTACAATTCCCTATTGACAAGATCTATTTTCCCCAAACTCCACCAGTGTTCACATTTGGGCATACTTAGTATTTGTGCCAAGTTTGGTCCTGATCCAACATTGTTTGAGTCCACAGTGCTCTCTGGATGTTGGTGAACTACAACTCCCAAACTCAAGGTCAATGCCCACAAAACCCTTCTAGTGTTTTCTATTAGTCATGGAGTCCTGTGTGCCATATTTGGTTTAGTTCCATCATTGGTGGAGTTCAGAGTGCTCTTTGATTGCGGGTGAACTATAACTCCCAGCAACTACAACTCCCAAATGACAAAATCGATTTTTTGACTGATGGTCCCTCCTTCGGTTAGTATTAGTATGTTTTGTGGCCAAATTTGGCAGCAATTTGTCCAGTGGTTTTTGAGTTATGTTAATCCCACAAATGAACAGCTGTTGAGCAAGACCTTTGTGTGTGTCTTTCTCCCGTTCCTGCCAGGATATCTATGTTGTGTTCATCGAAACAGGCCCAGGTTTCACACTGAGTGTATAAATACATTTAAAAACATATTAACTATATGTATTACTGTGTTAAGAGTGTCATTTTGTATCATTTTGGTTGGTGGTGTGCCCCAGGATTTTGTAAATGTAAAAAATGTGCCGCGGCTCAAAAAAGGTTGAAAAACACTGATCTAGAGATCTGTCATTGAAAAGGCTGGTATTGGTCAAAGCCATGTTGATTGTGGGAAGATAATAAGACATTTGACGTGTGACTATTAGTGGATAAAGCAGTAAATAAATGGATGAGTGTGATGTAGTTGGTCCTCCCTGTCCACAGATACTGTATCCATGGCTTGGGTAAAAAGATTGTCAGTGGTTAGCATGTTGCACTAGAACAGCATTTCTCAACCTGGGGAATTCAGACCCGGGGGGGTTGAGGGGGTGTCAGGGGTGTCAATAAAGACCATCACAAAATATTCTGTTCAGCATGGGGGTTCTGTGTTGGAAGTTTGGCGGGCTATTGTTGGTGGGGTTCGGAATGCTCTTTGATTGTAGGTGAACTATCAAACCCAGCAACTACAACTTCCAAATGTCGAGATCTATTTTCCCCAAACTCCACCAGTATTCACATTTGGGCATACTGAGTATTCATGCCAAGTTTGGTCCAGATCCATCATTGTTTGAGTCCACAGTGCTCTCTGAAGGTAGGTGAGCTCCAATTCCAAAACTCAAGGTCAATGCCCACCAAACCCTCTCAATATTTTCTGTTGGTCATGGGAGTTCTGTGTGCCAAGACTGGTTTGATTCCATCATTGATGGAGTTCAGAATGCTCTTTGATTGTAGGTTAACTATAAACCCCCGTAACTACAACTCCTAAATGACAAAATCAGTCCCGTTCCCTCCCAAACTCCACCAGTATTCAAATTTGGGCTCATCAGGTATCTGTGCCAAATTTGGTCCATGAATGAAAACACATCCTGCATATCAGATATTTACATTATGATTCATAACTGTAGCAAAATTACAGTTATGAAGTAGCAATGAAAATAATTTTATGGTTGGGGGTCACCACAACATGGGGAACTGTATTAAGGGGTTGCGGCATTAGGAAGGTTGCAAACCACAGTTCTAGAATATTGGAAATCCAGATTCTGATCTGCAATGATCCATGAAGCTGTCCAAATACGACTCCAAGCTAAAGTGGGGGAGAGAACATTGTGGCATCTTGCACAACAATATAGCCTTAGTTCTACCTTATGTTGGAACTCCAAACATGATTGTGAGACTAAAAAATCATTTCTGGAGTCTCAATATAAGGTAGAGTTTTGTATCATGAAATAATGATGTCCTAACATCAGTGCAATGAAATGGGTATCTTCAGTGTCCACTGAGCAGAGCAGATGACTCACAACAAGTGCTGGTTTTAGTCCATCTCAGAGTGGATTCACAACATATGAATTGACTCTGTGGATCATTAGGCCAGTGTTTCCCAACCAGTGTGACGGGGCACACTAGTGTGCCGTGAGCGATCATCAGGTGTGCCGTGGGAAATTGGAACCTCCATTTGGGGGGGGGGGGGAAGAGCCTAGTGTGTTGAAGTATAAAAACCCTAAGAAACCTACCTCAATAAAGGCACAAAATTACAAACACCCCCCTCCCCATGTGTTGTCTACTTGGTCTCTCCCTCTCCATGCATTGGGAAGTCCCGCCTCCCTTTCCCCAAGTAGAGACCTCCTCTTGCCTCCTGGGGGTTCTGTGTGGGAAGTTTGGCCCAGTTCTATCATTGGTGGGGTTCAGAATGCTCTTTGATTGTAAGGGAACTATAAATCCCAGCAACTACAACTCCCAAATGTCAAGGACTATTTCCCCTGAACTCCATCTGCGTTCATATTTGGGCATATTGAGTATTCATGCCAAGTTTGGTCCTGATCCAACATTGTTTGAGTCCACAGTGCTCTCTGGATATAGGTGAACTCCAACTCCAAAACTCAAGGTCAATGCCCACCAAACTCTTATAGTATTTTCTCTTGGTTATGGGAGTTCTGTGTGGGAAGTTTGTGTCTTTCTGCCATTCCTGCCGGGATAGCTATGTTGAGTTCATCGAAAGAGCCCAGGTTTCACACTGAGTGTATAAATACATTTTTAAAACATATTAACTATATGTATGACTGTGCTAGAGTGTCATTTTGTGTCATTTTGCTTGGTGGTGTGCCCCAGGATTTTGCAAATTTAAAAAGTGTGCCGCAGCTCAAAAAAGGTTGGGAAACACTGCATTAGGCAACAGTGAGTTGTAGTTTTGGCTCGACTCCAACTGAGAAAATGGTCATGGGCCATCTGCTCTAACATACTACCTGCTATCTAGCAGATAACAATGCCAGAGGTTAGCTAAAGTTCAGACAGGTGCTGAATGCACAAAGCAAATATGAACATGGATTCATGTGAAATAGCTTAGTTATTATATACAGGAAGAATGGACTAACATGTTTAACGGCTGCATTACCAAACTCCAGCAGATTCACTCCCTTTATGACATAACTCTCACATGCCACCAGTAACATTTCCAACTCTTACCAGTGCAACACGTTTCTTCTGGGTAGGATAATCTCTTCTTCTCTCTCTTAGGAAATCTCTCATAGCCCAAGGATGATGGTCCCCCGAGTGTAGTGTCTTGGCGGAGGGTCTGTAGGTGGCTGTGGAGCCCTATTCTTGATCCGCGTGTTCTCCTGCAGTGAGCACATCGGTTTCCGAGTGGAAGGTAGTCCTAGTCAGGGTTGGCTTGATGCGCCTTCCTCTTGGCACATTTCTCCCTTTCACCCTCAATTTGTGCCTCTTCAAATTCTGCAGCACTACTGGTCACAACTGGCCTCCAGTTAGGGCACTCAAGCGCCAGGGCTTCCCAGATCTCGGTATCAATGCCACAATTTTTAAGGCTGGCTTTAAGCCCATCTTTAAATCTCTTTTCCTGTCTACCAACATTATGTTTCCCATTCTTGAGTTGGGAGTATAGTAACTGCTTTGGGAGATGGTGATTGGGCACTCAGACAACGTTGCCATTCCAGCGGAGTTGATGGCGTAGGTGCAGCACTTCAATGCTGGTGGTCTTTGCTTCTTCCAGCATGCTGACATTTGTCCGTCTGTCTTCCCAAGAGATTTGCAAGATTTTTTTGGAAGCAACGCTGATGAAATTGTTCCAGGAGTTGAGTGTAACATCTGTAGACAGTCCACGTTTTGTAGGCGTATAGAAGGGTTGAGAGGACAATAGCTTTATAAGCAAGCACCTTGGTCTCCCTATGGATGTCCCGGTCTTCAAACACTCTCTGCTTCATTCAGAAAAATGCTGCACTCGCAGAACTCACACAGGGTTATCCTCAGGTAGGATAATCCAGTGTTTCTCAACCTTTTTTGAGCTGCGGCATATTTTTTACATTTACAAAATCCTGGGGCACACCACCAAGCAAAATGACACAAAATGACACTCTAACACAATAATACATATAGTTAATATGTTTTTAAATGTATTTATACACTTGGTGTGAAACCTGGGCCTGTTTTGATGAACACAACATAGATATCCTGGCACGAATGGCAGAAAGACGCAAACTTCCCACACAGAACTCCCATAACCAAGAGAAAATACTGTAAGAGTTAGGTGGGCATTGAGTTTTGGAGTTGTAGTTCACCTATATCCAGAGAGCACTGTGGACTCAAACAATGTTGGATCAGGACCAAACTTGGCATGAATACTCAATATGCCCAAATGTGAACACAGATGGAGTTTGGGAAAAATAGACCTTGACATTTGGGAGTTACAGTTTCTGAGATTTATAGTTAACACACGCCGTCTTTCAAAGAGCATCCTGAACTGCCCAACAATGGAATTGAACCAAACTTCACCATATTAAACATGCCTCATTACCAACAGAGAAGTACTGAAAGAGTTTGCTTGGGAATTGACCTTGAGTTTGGAAGTTGTAGTTCACCTATACCCAGAGAGCACTGTGGACTGAAATAACGATGGATCTGGACCACACTTGAAATGAATACTCAATATGCTCAAATATGAATGCAGATGGAGTTCAAGGGAAATAGACCTTGCCATTTGGGAGTTGTAGTTGCTGGGGTTTATAGTTCCCTTATAATCAAAGAGCATTCTGAACCCCACCAATGATAGAACTGGGCCAAACTTCCCACACAGAACCCCCAGGTGGCTCCCTTCCTGAATGGCTCTCTCCCTCTTCCACACCAGAAGGGAAGGCACTCACTCGGTCCACGGTTGCCTGCCTTCCTTCCTTCTTTCCTGCGGTTCGAAAGAAGAAGCCGGTGGGCCTGCCTCGGACTGCGCTCCTCACTTCTCTCGTCCCGCCCTCCCTCCATTGGAGGCTGGCTGGGGAAACGGCGGAAGGACGCGCCCCCCCCGGCCCCCTCTTCTTCTTTGCTGCCGCCCGGCCTTTCCTCTTCCTCCTCCCCCAAGCAGCAGCAATTCGGCAGGAGGGGGAAGAAAGGGGGGAAGAGAGGTTTTCCCGCGGCACACCAGGTGATCGTTCACGGCACACTAGTGTGACGCGGAACAGCAGTTGGGAAACACTGGGATAATCTATGCCCCCCCCCCCCAATGTCTACTGTAATTAACAACGAGCATGTACACATGCTGAATCTAGAAACAAGTGAAGTCCTACAATACATTCTGCATCTATGCGTAGCTGCTTTACCAAATTAATAATCAATTGCAATTGTTACATTAGAAGCCATTTTCTACTTCCTTAGTGGAGTGGATTGCTTGTGAGCCGATGGTGATGGAAAAGTTGTTGACTAGGTTTTGCACCTCACCTGTAAGGAACTTTTATGACTCACCTCTGTTACCAAGTGACATTTTCCTCCTACAAGTCTCCTGTCTCCATAAGGGAACTGTTTACAGATGTTTCTTTTCTACAGATCTCAGGGCATATGCTCGAGAGACTTGTTCCCTTTGTTCAAGCCCCCTTTCTCTCTCGCAAGAGCTGTAACATGCTGTGTGTCATCAAGTCATCAAGACAAGGACCAGATGTTGCATTTGCGGAATTGTTTTCTTAATGTGTCTTTATCAAGCAGAAAATGTGCAGACGCAAGTGCAGCGTAATAGTTTAGCACCTACTTGGTATGCATTCATTCCCAAGTCCAATCAAAAATATCAAAGCCCTGAAAGAAAGGTGTTTTTAGACTGAAACTTACTTACTTACTTAGGCGATCTCTCATTGTCCAAGTATGATAACCTTCCAAGTGTAATGTCTTGGCGATGGATATATATAGGCGACTGTGGAACCCTATTCTTGATCCGCATGTTCTTCCATAGTGAGGGCATCAGTTTCTAGTGGAAGGCGGTCACATTTCTCCCTTTTGTCCTCCATTCATGCCTCTTCAAATTCCGCAGCACTGCTGGTCACAGCTGACCTCTAGTGAGAGTGCTCAAAGGCCAGGGCTTCCCAGTTCTCGGTGACTATACCACCGTTTTAAAGGTTAGCTTGAGCCCCATCTTTAAATCTCTTTTCCTGTCCACCAATGTTCCATTTTTTGTTCTTGATTGGGAGTATAGTAACTTATTTGGGAGATGGTGCGTCCCTTTGAGCGTCCCTTCTAAGAATGGATAGAACCATACGTGATAGATCAGTTATTTACCTGGCTTAATATAAGGCAACTTCACACATTCAGATATCTGCCTGATTGTGTATCTGTTGATTGATTAGTTTATAAATCTATCTATTAGTTATCTAGCTATCATCTAACTTTGCTCACAGCATGGAATTCAAGGAGGCACAACCTTTTAAAATGCAGATCTATCTTAGTTAATGAAACAGATGTGTTCCTTGCCATGACTTCTTTAACTATATATATATATATATATATATATATATATATATATATATGCTCTGTCGTAATGAGGCTGAAGTAAACAAAAGAACCACTGAACAGACTCACACCAAATTTGGCAGAAAAACCTCTCGCAACGCAAGGTGTGACCAACAAAAATGAAAAAAACTAAACATAACTAAACATAACTTACAAATCCTAAATCCTAAAAAAGGAGAAGATGCCACTAAGGCCCTTGACTTTCTACTCTCAGCCACTTCAGGATGTTAGAATACTGAGGTGGACCAATCAGAACCCATATGCAAATAACACCACAGTGGCAAACAATCAACATTTCTGACAGCCTCAGGCCCTTGCCTTTCCCTCTCAGCCACTTCAGAGTTAGACGGGGCTCTACCATGGTATTAGGAGAGAACAGACAAGAAGGAAGGAGAGAAGAAAGGAAGGAGGGAAAAGAGGAAGGAATGCAAGAGGGAAAGGGGGAAGGAAGGAAAAAGAGAAGGAGGGAGGAAAAGAAGGAAACAGGGAAGGCAGGCAGGCAGGCAGGAAGGAAGGAAGGTACCAAAGGAAGGAAGAAGAGAAAGTAGAAAGGAAAGAAAAAGGAATGGAAAGGCAGGAAAGTGGTAAAGAAAGAAGGGGGGAGAAAAGGAAATAAAAAGTGAAAGAAGGAAGGAAACAGGGAGGGAAAAAAGGAGATGAAAAAGTAGAGAAGGGGGAGAGAGTGTAGCACAGCAGTTCTCGTTTGTGCCTGGAGAACAGGGGCTAGGGTTCCATTGGCATTGGAGCCTGCAGCTGCAGAGACAGATTCAGAAGAGGATTTGGAAGGGTGGGACGGACAGTTTCCCATCAGCGGGCCTCCTTCGCCCACAGAAAGTTTGGCATGGGAAGAGCTGTGTTTTGGCCCTGACGTAGACATAGATAACCAGGTGCAAATGGAGGACAGCGATAGTGGGAGTTATGAGCACCCGGGGGGAAGAGGGTCACAGGAGCTTTTGAGTGAAAACATGGATGAAAGCGCCTGGGAAGATTCTAGGGAGGAGAGCTCTCATGTAGATAGTGACCCAGCTGCTGAGAGACAAGGTCGAACCTTTGATAGGAGAAGTAGCATTGAGTCTGGGAGAAGGGGATGGCACCGCAGCCTAGACAGGCCGAGGTCCGTCAGCAGAGATTGGAGACGACGGGGCCTAGAGCGTCGGGGACCTCGGCCGAACGATTAAGTATAGCATCCGTGGGAACCAATCCCCAGTGCTTCGGCCACGTCTCTTCAGAGCAGACGTGTTAGCGAAGTGGATCTACGGAGCTGAGCTGGCTCGTGGTCACCAAGTCTTGCCTTGCATTCACCTTGCCTTGTTCCTGTTTCCGCATTGCCTTTGAGCCTTGCTCAAGTCTTGCATTAGCCTTTGGATTGTTTTGCCAAGCTGTTTTTGGACCCTGTTGCTTCAAGCCTTTGATTGCATTTATATCTTCTATGGACAATTTACCTTTTGGACTGTTTTTATATTCAACTAGCTTGGGGACCCGGCCCTGCCCGGGTCATTTGAGAAGTGCAGCAGGATGTACAGTGGGTCATGGGGGCTCTGTGTGCCAAGTTTGGTCTTGATCCATCATTATTGGGAGTTGCAGTGGTATCATGAAATTACTGAAGGTAGTGCAAGTCCCATCATCTCTGTGTGTCCCGTCCCCCAAAGTGTAGTAGGATGTAGATTGGGTCATGGGGGCTCTGTGTGCTAAGTTCGGTCTGTATTGGTGAATGGATGAGGGATGCATTGTTTTTCGGAAGTGAGTGAAGGTACTTCAAGTCCCATCATCTGTGGTCCGTCTCACAGTAAACTGCACCAGGCTGTAGAGTGGGTCATGAGGGCTCTGTGTGCCAGATTTGGTGTTGATCAGTCATTGGATTAGGTTTGTAGCAGGATTGGGAAGTGAGGGAAGGTACTGCAAGTCCCATCATCCATGTTCTCTCCCCCTCCAAACTTCAGTAGGATGTACAGTGGGTCACTGGGGCTCTGTGTGCCAAGTGTGGACTTTCCCGGTGTTTGTTGGGGGCCACAGTGGTCTGTGGGAACAGAGGGGTGTAAAAGTACTACAAATCCCATCATCCATTGTCAGTCCTCCCCAAACCTCACCAGGACGTGAAGGCAGTCATGGGGGTTATGTATGGCAAGTTTGGTCTCGATCAGTGATTGGATGAGGGTTGCAGCGGACTTGGGAAGTGAGTAGAGGCACTTCAAGTCCCATCATCCATGGCCCACCCTCCTCCGAACTGCACCAGGACGTAGAGTGGGTCATGGGGGCTGTGTGTGCTGAGTGTGGTCTGTATTGGTCCTTTTGGTGGCCTCAGTGGTCTGTGGGAACCAAAGTCTTGGAAAGTACTACAAATCCCATAATACGTGGGTCATGTCATAGGGGGTTATGTGTACCAAGTTTGGTGCAGGTCCATCACCCCGCTGGTCGCTGTGGCCTGTGAAAGTGGTTGCCACATATCTGCCCTGGCCTGTGAAAGTGGCTGCCACATATCCGCCCTGGCCTGTGAAAGTATACCGTGTAAAACAGAAAAGAGTAAAAAAATGGAAAAGGCCTGCATGGAATTAGCAGTAAGGTCCAATGAGGCTGGGTGAGAGGGCTTTGGGCCAGAATTATTTATATAAGCATTAAAAGGCATTAGAGAAAGGTATTTATTGTTTTCTCTTGTGTCTTTTGAGTGAAGTAGGGCCTTACCTTGTAGAGTGACCGTGCCTGTTCTAAAGATCCTGTCAGAAGCTGCCTTTCTCTGACACTGTGTTGAAGAGGGAAGATGGATGCCTCTTTTGGGCCTATCTGGGAGAAGGGATTTGTAGGGGCTACAATGTTTTCTGGGAAGTGAATTGGGATGCAAATCCCATCATTCGTCGGCCATCCTGCCCTAAACTCTATTTTGGGGCCTGTAATGTTATGGCCTGCTATTGGTAACTTTAAAAGGGTGCATGGCAGGCAGCCGTTTTCTAAAAGCTGAGGGGGAGGAGAATACAGGAATCCATTTTGTTTTCACAGAGCCAAGTGGGGAGGGAATGTTGATTGTGCATTTTTCCCCTCAGTGGGAAGAAATCCTGTTGTTTGAATGTAGAGGCCTGGATTCTGGGTTGCTGGCTTTTTTCCCTCAGTGGGAAGAAATCCTGTTGTTTGAATGTAGAGGCCTGGATTCTGGGTTGCTGGCTTTTCCCCTCAGTGGGAAGAAATCCTGTTGTTTGAATGTAGAGGCCTGGATTCTGGGTTGCTGGCTTTTTTCCCCTCAGTGGAAAGAAATCCTGTTGTTTGAATGTAGAGGCCTGGATTCTGGGTTGCTGGCTTTTTTCCCCTCAGTGGGAAGAAATCCTGTTGTTTGAATGTAGAGGCCTGATTCTGGGTTGCTGGCTTTTTCCCCTCAGTGGGAAGAAATCCTGTTGTTTGAATGTAGAGGCCTGGATTCTGGGTTGCTGGCTTTTTTCCCCTCAGTGGGAAGAAATCCTGTTGTTTGAATGTAGAGGCCTGGATTCTGGGTTGCTGGCTAATCAGTGGCTATCAATGCCCTCTGTCTGGTGCCTTAGAATTTTGGAGTGGCGAGGCTGTCCAATCAAAGGACTTTATGCAAATAGCTGCCACATATCCGCCCTTCCGCCCTCCGCATACACACACACACACATACACACATACAAACATTCCGTTTTATAAAGGTATACAGATAAAGTAGTTAGCCTTCAGTCCGTCTCTGTGTGTGTGATTAAGGGGCCGGTCAAGTCCGTGCATCGTGACAGAGAGAAAGAAGGATGAAACTGAAGAGTGAAATAAGGAATAAAAGAAAGAGGTAGAGAAGGAGGAAAGGAGAGAAGGGGGAAAGGAAGAAAAGGGGGGGAAGGAATAGGTAGGTACCTCTCTTTCATAATAGTCCAGATATCTACCTTTACTTCGAAAATTCTTACTATAGGCCACAGCAATGCATGGCAGGGCACAGCTAGTTAGGAATAAGATGGAAAGAGATAGGTTTATACACCACAAAAATAAGAGCAGTTCAACATGTATCATGGATTTTTTAAAAATCTAAAACTAACAATATGCACATGTGTAATGAAACAACTGTGTCTGGTAAGCCTCTCATAAATAAATAAAAACATGTTGATCTTCTAGAGACCATATGAAAGTTTCTTTTCTTATGATTTTTATTTTGTGGACAACTGTCATAACGAGGGACCTGGCCCTGCCCCTTAATCACACACACACAGACAATGTTAATTAACTATTTATTAAGCACAAATGATTGCAGGTGAAGAAGATAGAATGTTCAATTAAGGAATGAGATCAATAAGTCCAAGGTAATTAGCAACTGGTTTCAAAAGCAAATCCAAAAAACAGGGAATCTCTCCAAAGCAAGGTCCATAAAAACAAGGCAAGTTAATCCAAAGCAAACTTAGTCCATGGAGCAAACAAGGCAATCCAAAGTTCTTGGAAGAAACAAGGTCTCTTGGCAGTACTTGGCAAGGTGAGCCAAACTATGGCTTCCAGGGAGCAGCAGACCACCGATGCGTCTGTCCAGCAAAGACGTGGCCGCCAAACTGAGGAACTTTCCCACCGAGTGTATACTTAAGTCCCACCCTTGTGAGACCAGCGCCTGTCCAGGCCCCGCTTCCAATCTTTCTGTGTAGCCACAATACTACTCCTACGGTCGAAGCTCCTCACAGGCTCGGCGCCATCTGCCCCGTTATCTTCCTGGGAAAGTGCCTCCGTCTCGGTTTCCATATCTTCCTCCGTAGCTGGTGGAAACAAGCGCTCCTGAGAACCGACTCCTCCCGGTCTCTCATATTCGCAATCTGAGCCGGAGTAAGCAGAAGTCCAGGTGTCATCCCATTGCAAACTGTCAGTCGGTGATGCATGCCCATCAGCCCCTGCATCCCCTCCATCTTGGTCCAAAGCAATCGGGACCCCCGGGGCGGCGCCCCCCCCCCGGCTGGAACGGGGGCTGAGTTGCTACAACAACTATGTTTCTTTTTAACAATGTGGGGTTAGCAGGCGAGGCAAACTCATCTTATATTCTCTTGATACTGGTTTGCTGCTCACGCACACTTAGAAGGGATTTTGGAGTCAGCTGCTGAGTACCTTGCATGTTGTGAGCAGACACAGTTGTCTAGGTAGGATTGGCTGCAGCAGAATCCCACTCTTCGGCAGCAATAGCATATTTACGAAGTTTATTTCACGAGGCAGGCAATCGCAATTAGAAAAGGACACCAGCATCTTTACGTTGGATTTATCGCATGGCATTGCTCTTTCTCCCACTGTTCTGACAGAAATGAGCCTAGTAAGAGTTTTGTTTTACAAATATAACCTGCTAATGACCTCCTTTTGTAAAAGAATCCTCTTCCAACTTCCTCCCAGGACGGCAGGAAAGCAGCAACTATGTGAGAAAAATCCAAGGCAAAGACATTGTTGTCCTACTGTAATTGCAATTTGCCTGCCTCGTGTGATAAACTGGTAGAGTCATTAGTACAAACATACTGTTGCTACCTAATACTGAAAATCTGTCTTCCTCTAACCCTGACTGGTTTGAAGGCGCTTGAGACTCCTCAGAGCTACCCAACCTTCTGGTATGCTGGGCTTTCTGTTTGAGTCCCAAGGAAAGTCAGTCTGATGTTGGAAGATAGCCTGACGAATGCCTGGCAAACCTTCAGTCACATCCTCTCTGGAGACATCCTGGTGGTTTAATGCAGTGTTTCTCAACCAGTGTGCCAGGGCACACTAGTGTGCCGTGAGAGATCATCAGGTGTGCCGTGAGAAATTGGAACCTCCATTTTGGGGGGGGGGGGGGAGTCTAGTGTGTTGAAGTATAAAAACCCTAAGAAACCTACCTCGATAAAAGCACAAAATTACAAACACCCCCCCCCTCCCCCGTTGTCTACTTGGTCTCTCCCTCTCCATGCATTGGGAAGGCCCGCCTCCCTTTCCCCAAGTAGAGACCTCCTCTTGCCTCCTGGGGGTTCTGTGTGGGAAGTTTGGCCCAGTTCTATCATTGGTGGGGTTCAGAATGCTCTCTGATTGTAGGGGAACTATAAATCCCAGCAACTGCAACTCCCAAATGTCAAGGTCTATTTCCCCTGAACTCCATCTGCATTCATATTTGACCATATTGAGTATTCATGCCAAGTTTGGTCCTGATCCAACATTGTTTGAGTCCACAGTGCTCTCTGGATATAGGTGAACGACAACTCCGAAACTCAAGGTCAATGCCCACCAAACTCTTATAGCATTTTCTATTGGTCATGGGAGTTCTGTGTGGGAAGTTTGTGTCTTTCTAGCATTCCTGCCAGGATGTCTATGTTATGTTCATTGAAACAGGCCCAGGTTTCACACTGGGTGTATAAATACATTTAAAAACATATTAACTATATGTATTACTGTGTTAGAGTGTAATTTTGTGTCATTTTGGTTGATGGTGAGCCCCAGGATTTTGTAAATGTAAGAAATGTGCCACGGCTCAAAGACGGTTGAAAAACACTGGTATAAACAATTTGTCCAAACTGTCAATATCATTGTCATCATCATCATCATTAAAAAATGGCTCTTTAAGGAATGAATTGTGAAAATATTAACGCAAATATTTATATCGCTATTGGGAAGCAAGTTTGCCTACACTTTCCAAAAGCTAATTCCAACAAGATGAACAAGCACTCAGTAGAGGCCAACACTGATGTGTTCCAATCAATACTTGAATGGAAGCTGCAAAATCCAGGTTTCACACTGAGTGTATAAATACATTTTAAAAACATATTAACTATATGTATTACTGTGCTAGAGTGTCATTTTGTGTCATTTTGGTTGGTGGTGTGCCCCAGGATTTTGCAAATGTAAAAAGTGTGCCAGGGCTCAAAAAAGGTTGGGAGGAGGGGGGGAAGTCCTTTTGTCTATGCATGTTCGGTCCAATTGTCTTTCATGTTCTTTGTTTTTAATTGCAAACCCAAATAAAGAATATCTTTAAAAAAAAAAAGGTTGGGAAACACTGGTTTAATGAATATAAAAATGGCATTCTTCCCAGATGCCCAAACTCAACCGGGATCTGTGAATGATGATTGACAGGTACTAGGGACCAATCTATGCAACCTCACTGTGCAAGCTGCAAAACACATCTTAACAAAACAAAACTTTACAAACTCAAGATCCTTTATGCTTGCAGCGTCGTTTGTATCGAACAATTTTGAGGTAGCCTGACCCAGAGGTGGCAGAGGCCCAGAGGTCCCCCTAAAGCGAGGATTGCAGCAAAACCTCTGGTGAGTTAGAAATGAAAGAAAATCTCAAATAATCTCACCAAAGAAGTCCAGAAGAAGATGCCACCAAAGTCGTTATTCTCATCAGCTGAGGAGGATGACAAATGCAGTCGCAAAGCAGTCATAAAGTTACATTCAAAATACATGCCATATTTATAGTTATACAGAACTGTCAAAATTTAAATTTCCCACCTGCACGCGCTGGCCAGCTCTATGCTGATTGGATGGAATGCTGGAGCCAGCTGGAGTTTGAGCCAATAGCACAACAGCACCGCCTCTGTTCTGGTGAATGGGAAGCGGGAGGCGGAAACTTGTAGAAAACAATGCAGCTGGTAGTTCCTTGATTAGATTAGTCCTTATGTAAATTAAGGTCCCATGCCTTTGACCTTCGGAGCCAAAGAAAGTCTTTTGTCTCCTGTGGGAAATGAGGAACTGGCCATATCTGTCCCTTCCTGTCGACAAAGGACAGGCACAGATCTTTTCATGGAAGTCTCAGGAATAATAAATAAATGATTTTTGCAGATTGCCAGGATTTCTGGGGTCCGAAGCCAGAAAAGACCAGCTGTTGTGACGAATAGAAATAATTATGCCAATATCCCCAACACGAAAGAGAGGTGAAACTCTGAAGTCTTTCTTGCTGTGAGATGAGGGGTCTTCATTGAGAAGCAAAACAGCCTCTGCTTCTACACCAAAAGAGCCCTATTATTATCATGCAATGGCTCTTGATGACCGGATAAAAAGGTGTGGTTTTGGAATGTGGCTGCCCTGATTTTATCTTGCATCAGCTGGTTGCGCAAACATGTGGCATCTTCCTATATTATTTTAAAAAGGAGTACATGGAAAAGAAGAAAAACACTCAGGAAAGGGGATACATAGCTTGGGGATCATAAGGGGATATTTCCATCATCACCAATATCTCATAATATCATCATTTCATAAGGAAAAGGGAGAGTGTAGTCCAGTAGTTCATAGAGGAGAGTCTAAAACAGCAGCCCATATGTTCTGGGGAAAATCATGATGAGAAGTTCATATAAAAGGAAATTTATCTGTTCCAGTCCTTGGGGGAAACTAAGAGAGTAAGTCTTTTCCTGAAATCAGCCTTTGAGGAGAGTTCTAAAACATAAAAAGCTTTGGAAAACTATGTCTCCCAAAGCGCTCTGGGTGACCCACACTCTGGTTAACAACACGAGCGGACTGGTATACAACACAGTATTACAGCGGTGTAAATGTAAATAATACAATGCAGGGTGTGGTCAAGCATATACATAAATATGTACAGTCCCCCCAGTCAGACCAAACAACTAAATAGATGAAGGTCTGTATTATAGCAAAATAGCCAACATACATATATAGTGGAAATCCGAGTCAAATGCAATATAGACAATATACATTGGATTAGTCCCATTCATAGAGTCACAGCCGGCACTGTAAGCCTTTGAGGAGAGTTCTAAAACATAAAAAGCTTTGGAAAACTATGTCTCCCAAAGCCCTCTGGGTGACCCACACTCTGGCCTGTCTTCATGTAACCCCTAGGGATGTGCATAAGGAGTCCATGGCTTCAGGTCCTTAATGGAGGCCTCTGTCGGTGGCGGGAACAAAGATTTGTAAAAACCAGCAAGTTTTGACAGTCAGCTGTTTCTTTGGAAAAATATTCTTTGAAAATCAAAGGGTTGCAGCAGAGGCAGAGGGGCTCGAAGGAAGAAAATAAAATGACAGAAAGTCTTAGAATAAGGCAAAGAAAAATATGAACTTGGAACGGAGTCAATCGGTTGAACTGATGTTCTCGCGGATGACGGGGGAAACTGGCGCCATTTTGAAAACTCTGTATCTGCGGTTTGGAGGAGCGCAGCTCCGGCCTCCCCGAGATGCCAGAAAGGCATCCCGGGCGGGCTAGCAGCGCTCTGCAGCCCAGAAAGATTTATTTTAGCAAGGTCTGTAAGTATGAGCCATGTGGGACACTTTGTATCTTTGCGGAAAGGGAAAAAAATCTTGCGATGTGAAGTGTTCTTAATTTGAGTTGCGCCACAATGTTTCAGATTAACTAGGGCATGGGAATAGAAGGAAACTGATGGTCTGTGGTCTTCTGAGTCATAGTCCCAACTTTCGTACCTAAAAAATGTTAGCCCACACAGAGCATGCAGGAACATTGGAACTCCCAATGGCCGGCTAATCTCTCGAATTCAAGCTCACCATCACAAGAACTACAACTCCAAAACTCAAGGTCAATTCCCACCAAACCCTTCCAGTATTTTCTCTGGGTCATGGTAGTTCTGTGTGCCTAGTTTTCTTCAGTTACATTGTTGGTGGAGTTCAGAATGCTCTTTGGTTGTAGGTGAACTATAAGTGACAGCAACTACAAACCCAAAATGAAAAAATCAGCCTCCCCCCGGTCAACCCCACCAGTGTTCAAATTTGGACGTATTGGGTATTTGTGCCAAATTTGGTCCAATGAAGGAAAATACATCCTGAATATCAGATATTTACATTACAGTTCATAACAGTAGCAAAATTAGTTATGAAGTAGCAACAAAAATAATTTTATGGTTGGGGTCACTACAACTCAAGGAACTGTATTAAGGGGTCATGGCATTAGGAAGGTTGAGAAACACTGATCTATAATCCTTTGTGGTAAACACAATATGCAAGAGGAAAAGGTAAACATCTCCCGGAGGGAAAGATGTATACGCAACACTTCCCAGTGCATCGGCAAGGTTTCTCTGGGTTGCAACTGTCAGCAACTAATGGAAAGAGTACAAGAAGTCCACTGGACTATGTGGTGCCATTGCTTCCATGGCATTATAAACATTTTTAGAGAATATTGAAACACACAATGGATAGGCAATTACCCTCGAGGAAATGGTATTTAACCAGGATGTGGCTTGCATAAATAATGTTTTATTTAAAAATCTGGGTGGAAACATAATGTCCCCTTAGAACAGAAAAAAATAATGGAATTGGCAGCTCCATTTTCCTCATGAAATGTTAAGTCGTCCTATATAACTGCTTGTTTTGTTAGACAGATAAATAGACAGCTTGTTACGGGAAGAGGAGAATGGATTAAGGAAAGCCAAATCGTGAGCACGGGAGTTTGCTAGAATGGTTATTAATGCCTATATATGTCTGTTACTTTCTTGTTATGGGTTTGGAGTTGGCCTGAGTGGCCTTTAAGGCATTACCTATAATCTAGCACTGCTCATTGTTGAAAGATTCAGGATTTCTTCCAGCTCTGCGACTCTGCAAGTTTTCAGTGAGAGCTGGAGGCAAACCTTTCAGAGGCCTGACAAGAGCAAGCTGCTCGATGGCTAATAACATTATGATGATACGTTTCATTGAGGGATGGCACGAACCAAGGAAATTATAGGTAATAGACAAAAGGTAATAGAAAAAAATGACTCACTTTTCTTATAATCCCTAAGGCAGTGTTTTTCAACCTTTTTTGAGCCGTGGCACATTTTTTACATTTACAAAATCCTAGGGCACACCACCAACCAAAATGACACAAAATGACACTCTAACACAGTAATACATATAGTTAATATGTTTTTAAATGTATTTATACACTCAGTGTGAAAACTGGGCCTGTTTCAATGAACACAACATAGATATCCTGGCAGGAACGGCAGAAAGACACACAGGTCTTGCTCCAGCTGTTCATTTGTTGGATTAACATAACTCAAAAACCACTGGACAAATTTGCCAGTTAACCCAAGGAGGGGTCAAAAATCGATTTTGTCATTTGGGGTTGTAGTTGCTGGGAGTTGTAGTTCACCCGCAATCAAAGAGCACTCTGAACTCCACCAATGATGGAACTAAACCAAATATGGTACACAGGACTCCATGACTAATAGAAAACACTAGAAGGGTTTGGTGGGCATTGACCTTGAGTTTGGGAGTTCACCAACATCCAGAGAGCTCTGTGGACTCAAACAATGTTGGATCAGGACCAAACTTAGCACAAATACTGAATATGCCCAAATGTGAACACTGGTGGAGTTTGGGGGAAAGAGATCTTGACAATAGGGAATTGTAGTTGCTGGAAGAGAAGGGAGGGGGGAGAGAGAGCGAGGCACACCTGATGATTGCTCATGACACACTAGTGTGCTGCGGCACACCGCTTGGGAAACACTGCCCTAAGGCATGTGTTGTTGGAGGTTTGGGTAACACTACAGTAGAAGCAGTAGTGGCCCAAACTCTCTTGTCACCAGAGGGGAACTAGTTGTTTCTCCTTGTGTTTCTTTCCTAAGAATATCATTACATCTTGTAATCCACCTTTCAGAGAAATGGATAATGCTCTGTAAAAAAAAAAAGCACTATCTCCACATATGTGGCACAGCTGGCTGGGTGTCAGCTGCATAACATCTCTACTGACCAGAAGGTCATGAGTTCGAGGCCTGCCCAGGTCAGGGTGAGCTCTCGACCAATTGTGTAGGTCAGGTCATTGTCGACCTTTGCCACCCACCCATCTTGCACATCCCTAACTCTCAGTCAGTCCCACTAAATAAAAAGAATCAAGAAATTAAAGAAAATCAAAAAGATTAAACTGTGATGTTGAATAAGGGAGGAGGACTTAAGATCGGCTGCCACATCGTCCCGTTATGGACGAAATTCGTGCCAGCTGGGCCATTGACATTTCGGGCACCCAAACAAACCGAAAAAGCCAGATTGGCCAAAGGAAACAGCTGGAAACGAATCTACACTCAAACTACTGTATATAATAGGACCTGAACATCTGTAAGGTATGCCCCCCTGTTGTGTCAGCTCCACTGGCTGCCTGTCCAATTCCGAGCTCAATTCAAAGTGCTGGTTTTGACCTTTAAAGCTCTATACGGTTCTGGCCCAGCTTACTTGTCCGAATGCATCAGCCTCTATGTCCCACCTTGTAATTTAAGATCATCTGGGGAGGCCCTGCTCTCGCTCCCGCCAACTTCTCAAATGCGGTTGGTGGGGATGAGAGAGAGGGCCTTCTCGGTGGTGGCTCCCTGTCTGTGGAACGCACTCCCAATTGATATACTGTACGATCAACCCCATCCCTCCTAGCATTCAGGAAAAAAGTGAAATCTTGGCTGTGGGACCTGGCGTTTGCACATTAGCACAATACAGCACTTTGGACAGGGTTTGTAATGGCAAGTTGATAGATATGGCTCAAGGCTCCTGTTATGGACGAAATACTGTCTTATCTTAAGAGAATGTATGATGTATTAATGTTAATTGTATTTTAATGTATTTTAATGCTGTATGTTTTTTGGTTTTATATTGTATTTTATTATGTTGGCATCGAATTGTGCCTTTTGTTAGGCTGCTCTGAGTCCCCCCTCGGGGGTAGAGAAGAGCGGGGTAGAAATGTTGGAAAGAAATAATAAAATTAAATTTAAAAAGCCCAAAAACCCCTAACCAAGCTCTAATACTGGGTCTGGCAGTTGCCCCAAGATGCCAGGTGGGGTCACCTGCTGTGCTCACATGTTGAGGGTGAAAGGAGAGATGAATGAGAGGGATTTTCTTAATTCATGCATATCTTCAACTGTTGGCATCCAGGCTGTTTCTTCATTGTTTCCAGGGCAATTGACAAACTTAGCCGTTCCGCTTATTTCTTTCAGACTGTGAGTAGTCTTCTCTGTCCCCATGATAACTTGCAAATCACAACACAAAATTTACAATAATATTTGCTGGCATGCATTCCCCCCCTTTTCTGATTTACAACAAGGATCTAACTATTCCCCCTGCCTCTAAAAGCAATCATCCACTGCCTTTAATTTAAATGAATTTCACTAATATAACAAATAAGTTTCCATAATGCACCCAGAGTGAATATTTTCTCGGCAACTTAAATCATCATCTGGTGCACTGCGTTGAATAACTGAATCAAGTCAAGATAGTCTTAAGAGATTCCCTAATTTAAAGGACTCTATTGAAATGCAATGATTTTTGACAGGCAGAACAGCTAACAGATAGCTTAGTTTTTCCTTTGGATAGATGTAAATAAATAGAATTTGCCTTGTACTCAACTTTGTCTGTTCTTTTCATGTCTTGTACTGAGCCAAAGAAAAGATCGATTTTGAAAGCTTGATCTATCTGTCTTACATGGCAGATTTTCTCTCTTCTTCACTCTTTGCAAAAAGAAGCATCCAGTTCTGGATTTCTGTAGTCACTTCAAGGAATTACACTTTTCATAAGTGAATTATACATTAACAATAAATCAGAAATTAATATAAGGACTTGAGTGATTTCAGCTACCACAAGAAGCGTGGGTTCGGAAGAACAGTATGTTTAGCTAGGTCAGAAGGCCAAATCAGACATAGATGGGATAGAAGCCAAAACCAGAAATATATTTTCAATGGCCAAAGAGGATATCACTGGAGAAAGCACTCCAAAGCACTGACATGCAGCATTTGTGAATACAGATCATTTTTTCATTTAACAACTATTCAAAAAACCCACACCATTTCCTGATTGGTTGAAAGCCCTGCTAGGATCTATGTTCTGAGGGACTCAGAACTCCGTGGAGCATCTTCACTGATTGGCTTTTCATATGGCAGGTGTAACGCCACTGCTTACAGCTAGCGCCAATTTATGTAATGATTGGAACTCAAAACTGTGACAGGGTTGTTGCCACCAATTTATGTGAGGAATCTTTTGCCACTAGTTTATGTGAAGATCCTTTTCTTCAATCAAACTGTGTAGAACTGTGGCAGGGCCGGCTATCCCACCTATTTATGGGAAGCCTCCTTACTTTACAACCTTTGTCACCAGTGAGAAATTCTTGACCAATTACTCACTTACCAATCGCTGCCACCAAGTTATGTGACCACCCGATGTTTCTAAATCTTGCACCAAATAGAGTTCACAGAGAGAGATTTATGAATAAAGAACTTTAACTGTTAATTGGTTAAAAAGGTTCCAAGCGTGGAGGTTTAAAAGTACACAGAGCTTAGGTGGTTACAATATCTCCTTTACAGAAACAGGTCTTAAGGTTACTAAGTTTCTAAACACAATTTTTGACTGTATCTCTTCAAACACTGATTCAATAATATTATAAATATTTTGCCCCAATAGGCTTTCTATCTATCTTCTAGGTTAGCTTTCCAGCCTAACCTACAAACAGTGGTTCCAACTTCTGGCGGGTCCAGGGCCGGATAAGAAGTCACTGATGACCTGCTGGGGCCACTCGGCCCGCCCCCAGGCCCCGCCCCAGCCCAGGCCCCGCCCTCCTAAAGCCGCCGAAAAAGGAGGAGTAGGTGGCGCCAAGAGCAGCGCGTCACAGGCCTGGCGTGACGCGCTGCTCTTGGCACCGCCTCCCTCCTTTCGGCACCCCCTCCCTTCCTAGGCCGGGGGAGCCGCCGAAAAGGAGGAGTAGGCGGCGCCAAGAGCAGCGCGTCACGCCAGGCCTGTGACGCGCTGCTCTTGGCGCCGCCTTCTGCCCTTCGGTGGCTCCTGCCCTAGGAAGGAAGGAGGGGCAGAGGGCAGAAGGCGGCGCCAACGGCAGCGCGGCTCAGGCCGGGCGGGCCGCGCGGCCCCTGGGCACCGCCTCCTCCTCCTTGTCGGCGCCCCCCTCCCTTCCTAGGGCGGGGGAGCCGGAAAGGGAGTAGGCGGCGCCAAGCAGCGCGTCACGCCAGGCCTGTGACGCGCTGCTCTGGCGCCGCCTTCTGCCCTTTCGGCGGCTCCCCCGCCCTAGGTAGGGAGGGGGGGCGCCGAAAAGGAGGAGCTAGCTCTCTTCCTCCTCCCTGCCCCGCCTCCCCCTCCCCCCCGGCCGCCATTTTTTTTTAAAAAATCGATTTTTTAAAAAAAATTAAAAATGGCGGCTGAGGGCATAGGTGGGGCCGTGTCAACAGGCTACGGGGCCGGATCCGGCCCAGGGGCCGCCAGTTGACAGCCCTGTTATAGGCTTTCTAAACCTAACTGCCTTTCTGCAGTATCAAAACACAGCATTTTCTGTTTTCCTCAGAAAAGACAACAGCAGCTTCTCAAACTACCACCAGCTAGTCTAACAGCTCCTGACTAACTGAAGAATTTCAAACCTGGACATTCTAAAGTTAGTGTTAGGCTCCGCCTCCTGTTGCTATAGCAACGGAACTTCTCAGAGGCTGTGCACTGTAATATTTCCCGTTAACCCTTTGTGGTCTGTCTAACATTTAATCATCTAACACAATACAAATGTAATAATACAAACCACACATTTAACCATAAAATAAAGATAAAATCCTGTGGGGGGGGGGGGTAATTCCAAAGTGTTACCTAGGGTGCAAAAAAGTGTTAATCCGGGCCTGGATCACACTCTTGATACTGTTTGGCCACACGTGTCCTGGTTGTTATCTGTGCAAAAGTTGGAGGAGGTTCCTTCAGTAGGAACTTCATTGCTGATTAAATTGTTCTATTCCCTGGCTTGAATACCGATATCTGTCCTGTTTTCATGAAACCATTACCCACGTCTTTTTATCATCTGGTGATTACATACTCTGTTATTGTTAATTTGCAACCAAAAGACTTTGATATGGAGGAAAACAGGAAATCATCTTCTGAATAAACAAAAGATACATAATAGGGCGGATCCCTAGCATGCTGTAAAATGAGAACTTTCCTTTTGGAAAATACCAGAGTTATATTTAAGTTCTGTTTCTTTCCCCTCGAGAGAAAGAGAGAAAGAGAGGTGTGTCCATATCTGCTGAATTTTAGAATTCCATTTGGACAAAAAGCTCAGTCAAAACCAGACAAAAGCGTCAATGCCCTTTACTTCAACTCCCTCCGTTCCTGTGAAGAAATAAACTTACCTTGTTTTTGAAAGGCATAAGATTAGAAATAGATACTGTTCCCACACCTTCTTTCTGTACGCTATATAGTCGCCCATCAGCAAATCAGACAAACTCCTGGCCAGATGGTTTCTGAAAGAGTTCACAAAGCATCTGGCCAGGGGATTGTTTGATTTTAAGAAGACAAGAAACACAACTTTTTTGTTACACAAATGAAATTGAACACTGAAAAAATTCAGCTTTTCAGATATCGCCTGAAAAGTTATGACTTTATCCAAGTCCAAAGTATGCTTTCAAATTACATCTAACAGTATGTAATCACGTTTCAGTGGTGGTTTCTACCACAGCGACGGGGAATGTGAGCCCCTCCATTCCCCATCGTATAATCCCTTATAGGGTAGGGCTAATGGGAGTTTTAGTCCAGCAACAACAACAACAACACTTTATTTATAACCTGCCCTATCTCCCCGAGGGGACTCAGGGTGGTTTCTACCAGGAATAACAAAGTGGCAAGCATTAAATGCCCAAACAATAAATAATTTATTATTTATTTATTGTTTATTTACTTTATTTATATTCCGCTCTTTTCACCCCGAAGGGGACTCAGAGCGGATTACAGTACACATACTTGCAGACAATCCCTGCAGTTCAACATATATAGACATATTTAGACATATATAGACATATATAGACGAACATAGACAAACAGAGGCAAACTTCTGGCCACCAGGGGGAGCTGATGCACTCCTCATCTCTCTCACCGTTTTCCAGCTTCCCTTGTTGTTCTTCCACAATCCTCAGCGATTCCTAGAGTTCTGTATGGCCTCATAAATCAGTCAAAATTTGCCTCCCCACTTAATGTGGTACCTTTATCTCCTACTTGACAAATGAACTGTCTTTCGGGCTGCAAAGGTCGACAGCAGGCTACACGACTTAAGGTCGAGCACCCACCTTGACCCGGGCAGGCCTTGAACTCATGACCTACTGGTCAGAGAGATCTTATGCAGCTGACACTTAGCCAGCTGCGCCACTTCCCAGTGTAACAAATAACAAATCAAACAAAGGGTAAACAAACTCAATAAAAATTGCAAAAGTAGCAAACTTAAATAAACATACCATAATACCATACAGACACATTTACAACATAATAAGCTCTTTAATTGCTTAAAATTAGACGAAAACATTAAAACTAAGATGGTATGTAACATCTAACAAGCGAAGGCAGGTGTCAACAACTAGACGAGAGTATATACAAAGATGTTGTAATCCTCCTCCTCTCCATAAGCTAGAGTACATTTTAAAAAGCTTTTTGAAGGAGAGGAGTGAGGGGGCCATTTTTAGTTCTTTAGGGAGGGAGTTCCAGAAGCAGGGAGCGATCATGGAGAAGACCCAGTCTCTTGTTCCCACCAACCGTTCTTGAGATGGGTTTGGGACCGAGAGCAGGGTCTCCTTGGCAGACCACAGTGTTCAAGCTGTTGTGGGGATGCGGTTTTTCTAATAGTCTGGGCCTGAAACATCTAGGGCTTTATAGGGAATAACCAGCACTTTATATTTAGCCCAGAAGCAGACCGGCATGCAGTGGAGCTGCCATAACATGGGAGTTGTCCACTTCCTGCTCCAGTTAGTAATCTGGCTGCTGATCTCTGGACCAGTTACAGCTTCCCAACTATCTTCAAAGGCAACCCCACATAGAGAGCATTGCAGTAGTCCAGATGGGATGTAACTAAGGAATGTACTACCATAGCCAGATCTAGCATCTTAACATATGGGTGCAGCTAGTTAGTATGTGTCCTCAATGTGTTATGTCAGTCGTTCTTTTGTGTTGTTTTGGTCTAATTGTGTGTATAAAATCAATAAAGATGTTTTTTTAAAAAAAAGATATGGGTGCAGCTGGCGCACAAGTTTTAATTGTGCAAAAGTGTTCTTGGTGGCCGCCGACACCTGGGGTTCCAGGGTCAGCTATGAGTCCAGGATCACCCCCAGACTGTAGACCAACATCTGGTCACCCCTGCTATCAAAGCCTCAGATCTAAATATCTATGAGTGAGCTGGAATTAAGCTAAAACAATCATCTTGAAGTTTGCCTGGCAGAGTCTATTTAGGCAGACTGGGTGGATGTCTGATTTATTCATTCATGATATTTATTCTCTGTCGCAGTGGCAGAGGTGGAAAGAGTACACATTAACTCTGGATTTTAATCTGAACTTTAAATGTCATGCCCAAGGTACTGTATCTTCTCTTCTTATAATAGTTGTAGTTATTTGGGTAGTTCCCTTAAAGCTCAGACTAAAAGCCAGAGCAAATTCAAGGGTTATCGGGAAAGTAAAGTTACAAGGAACATAGCTCTCGTGGGGAATTTTCTCAGAGGAAGTTGGTATCACTGCCATGTAGCAGGAAGCCAGTGGAAGTGAACGAGCAGTGCCAGTCATCAGTAGCTTATTGACTGGCATTGTGGTGAAGGTTAGAGATCAGCGTCTTCATTCAATTTATCTCCAAGTGCAAAGTTCACACTGTAATACACTACCTAAATGCTAAGGTCATGAATACTGCTGCGATTCATCATGAAATCATTTCGGTTTATGGAGAGGAAATAATGTCAAGACAGCATGTGACAAAATGGATACAGAATATATTGTGAGACCATGAAGAAACTTCGTAGATCCATCTAAAACAAATGTCATGGGATGCTGATGGCGGGAATCTGTCTCCTTCATGACAATGCGCGTCTGCACACCGCTCATGCAACACAAGAGTTGTTGACTTCATTAGCACCGGGACTGTGGCGCATCTGGGTGGGAGTCAGCTGTATTAAGATCACTACTGACTGAAAGGTCATGAGTTCAAGCCAGCCAGGGTGCGACTGAGCTCCCGACCAAAATTGTGTAGCTTGTTGTCGACCTTTGCAGCCCGAAAGACAGTTGCATCTGCCAAGAAGGAAATGTAGGTACCACTTTGTGGGGAGGCTAATTTAACTGATTTACGAGGCCATAAAAATCTCCAGGAAATATGCAAAGAATGAGGAAGTGACAGCTCCCCAGGTGGCCAGAAGCTGGAATATTAAATAGCTTCTGAGTGTCTGTCTATGTATATTGTGTGTCTATGGCATTGAATGTTTTCCATGTATATGTACATTGTAATCCGCCCTGAGTCCCCTGAGGGGTGAGAAGGGTGGAATATAAATACTGTAAACAAACAAACAAACAAATGCTTTAAGCCACTCCTCTCACAGCCCCGATCTCGCACCCAGTAACTATCATCTGTTCACGAAATTGAAGGAACACCTTGGTGGAAGGCACTTTTCCAATGATGATGTGACAAACTGACGAAGTGATGAACTGGTTGAAAAAAGTGGAAGGAATATATTGTAACCTTATTTTATAACCGTCGTATATTGTGTCCACAGCCATGGGATCTTCCAGCTGCTACTGTCCTGACGTGAGGTTGCTAATATGTTCCACCTCTCCTTCCACTCCTCCTTATCTGGTGTTAAAGCATTGGAGGGAATTAGAGTTGTAGCCATAAGGATATGGGAAGACTTCATCTTGTTTTAAAGAATTCACATGATGGGTGAGGTTAACTGCTTACGAGGGTCAGTGACCACTGTAGTGCAGAATGTGATTGTAATTTGTTTTGCTTTGGTTTCCACCTGTTGGAATCCACTAAATCTTTGTCAGTTTGATCAAAGGGGTAGCTCTTAATACCAACTGGAGGTCATATCTGACTCAATCCAAGATCCTCAAGACACAATCCAAGATCCTCTAGTCCAGTGTTTTTCAACCTTTTTTGAGCCGCGGCACATTTTTTACATTTACAAAATCCTGGGGCACACCACCAACCAAAATGACACAAAATGACACTCTAACACAGTAATACATATAGTTAATATTTTTAAAAATGTATTTATACACTCACTTAGTGTGAAACCTGGGCCTCTTTTGATGAATGGAAGGGTGTTTTATTTGGAGATGGCGTTTAAGCTTGCTTGGCATCATGGTGCTATTGGACAGCTTCTCACCACACACCAAGCACAGTAGAGTCGATGCCGTCGCATCCCCGGTGAAAGTGAATCCAAACGAAAGATAGCTTTCACTGTATTGCCTCGAGCTCACCGTCTTTTCTTTTTCCTTTTGTCCACCACTCATATTAGGGCCTTCATCTGTGTCATAATTTTGCCCAAAGGCCTGTTCGGCATTTGCATTTTCCCTTCTCAAAAACTTCTCCATCACTGTCACTCGCTTGTCTTCCTGTGATCCCAAATTGCCACTGTCACTTGACGTGCAGCTGCAGCACTAACTCTAACTTTGTTTACTTAGCCGCATCTGAGCAAATCCAAGATGGCGCGACCATAGCACTCTCATGTCACTTCTTAGGTGACGCGAGAGTACTATGGTTCCATTTCTTAAAGGGACAGATGTGCCTTATAGTTTATATATGAAAATAATTTGAAAAGTTTGAAAATAATTTCCCACGGCACACCTGATGATCTCTCATGGCACACTAGTGTTCCGCGGCAAGTGGCATTAGTCTGGTTGGTGTTCATAATATCAAATATTCAAACCCTTGTTTGGCAGATAGGCAAACTTTCAAGAGTTCTAAGAAAGGAAAATGTCTACTGGAAATTGTCAAATCAGTGGCAGAATTTATGAATTTACCTCGACCAAAGGTAGGCCGGTCACATGCTTTTGACTTGTGCCTTGTTCGTGTACTTAGATAACTTGGCTTGTGTTTTATTGATAGCATTGCATTAGGCGGACCCATTGTCTAGCTTGGCGTGAGAGCAGCTCTAGAGCATTTCAACGTGAGTCATATTAATTGGAGAGCAGCAAGGACACTGAATGTGTTGTGAGGTTTTAATGAGAGGAATCCTGCCGAATTTTCAGAGAGCCAGAAAAATGCCGCTGCCAATATTGGCACACACTTGGTCCTGGATTTGTTTTGTTGAGACAGAGATTTTTATGTGGTAATCTATGGAGGTAACAAGTGCTACGTTCTAAAGTAAGGGAGGTGCAGGGTTAGGGTTAGGGTTTGGATTATGTAGCTCACAAGTCCCATATTGCACCAACCCCCAATATTTGGCTGCCTCCCTTCAGTTTTCTCTTGGGTTCCAGGCCTCCACCCAGGATGCAACCAGACAAGCACTTTTCCAAAACAAAACAGATATTCTGCTGTTATGAAGCCAAATCCCCTTGGAAAGGACAGCCATGGGAGGAAACCGCACCTCACGGCCATCTCCTCTCATTTCCCCACACCCCGTTGCCAAGCTGCAGACTGAAAAAAGAAAAGGGCAAGGCAATGAGGATGAGGAGGGAGGCATGAGCTCGCTGGCGCCAGGCAGCCTCTGTATTTCTCTGTATTTATGCATTGGCACTGCCTACCAGCTCAGACAGAACAGCCAAAGCTTGGCATTCAGGGAGCAGCTGCTGTCCTGGACAGGGAAGGAGGGCATTGCCTTTCAGTTCTTTCAGTGATTTGGGTGTTCTACAATATTAAGAGGAGATGGACTTGTCTAATCGTGAAATGGCTTTTTCAGAACGTAGGCTGGAACCATCTTGATGAATTATAACTGGGGTTATGGCTAGGTTGTGGCGTAATGGAAAAATCAACCACGTGTAGTTTGCGTTTGATCAGCCCACACACTGCCTTGTAAGAGAAAGAAAATATGCCGCACAGAAAAAACAATAAATAACAAGTAGATTACTCTTCATAGTTCAGATCAACATATGTACAATATGGTCAGTTGCATCAACTCACATAATGTCCTTTTTTGAGAGATTTAAAATGGCTGTCCCTTGTCCATGTGGATAAACTCCTTCAGCAGCTCAATGAAGCAAGAACACACTCTAAACCAGGCCTAGGCAACCTACGGCCCACGAGCGGGATGCGGCCCGGCAGCCGATTCTCTCCGGCCTGGGAAGAAGGGCGCCGGGGGCGGGGCCAAGAGGAAGGGGTGCCTCTGCCGCCATCCCATCGCGGGCTGTGGGGCCTGCGTCGGCAGACAGCCCGCCGCTCCGGAGAACAATCGGAGGAGCGGCGGCTTTGGAGTGCCTGCCATCCCGTGAGGCGATCCGGGCCTGCAGCGGGAGCAGTCGGCGACCTGCGGCGGCTGATCGCCCTGCCGACCCGGAAGACTTGATCATCTTCCGGTTCGCCAGGGTGATCACCCAGCGCAGCTCTTCGCCCGGCTCCTGCTGCAGGCCCGGATCGCCTCCCGGGATGCAGGCACTCCAAAGCTGGGATGGCAGGCACTCCATGGCAGGGTGATCAGCTTGGGAACAGCTGGGGGCGAGAGCGGGCAAAGGCCTGCAGCCTCCAATCATCTGCTGCTCTGCTCTGCTCTGCCTGCTGCGGCGGCGGCTGGGTCTGCTTTGTTATCCTATGGGCTGGGTACATTGGGCCATTCCATCTTGGGATGCTTCCTCTCTTGAGGATGTCAGCCTTCATCTTGGTTCGCACCTTGTCTTCTTGAATTTTATTTTATTTTATTTTAGTGGTTTTTATTATTATTTTATAATAATAATTTTATAATAATATGATAATAATATAATTAATAATATAATATAATGTTATATTATAATTTCAATATATTATAATGTCTCTCTCTATATATACTATAATATAATAATTATGATAGTAATACTAATAATATATGAATATTTTTGATATATTAATATGTTAATATTAATGATGTGTAATATATAGTAAATATAGTAAGTAAATAAATAAATAATGTAGATTAGAATGTAGTTCAGCCTATAGGTGCGACCCTCCATAATACCTTTTGGCTCTCGTGTGGCCCCTTGGAAAAAAATAATTGCCCACCCTGCTCTAAGCTCTCTCTCTCTCTCTCTCTCTCTCTCTCTCTCTCTCTCTCTCTCTCTCTCTCTCTCTCTGCCTGCTTCTATTTCTTTCTACTGCTCCAAGCACCTGCATAGCTGAAGCCTGAACAAAAATGTAACAGTATCCAAAAGTCCCTGGCTCAGCCTGTTCCCTGGGCATTGCCCAACTAATCAGCTTCATGCATTTTATTTTACAGTTGGCACACACACACACACAGTGATTCCTACATAGGTAATGCCAATGTGAGTCCTTTCCTGGGATACTGAGCAAAGAGGTACAGGTTGAACATCCCTTATCCAGAATTTAAAATCTGAAATTGTCCACATGGGTGGCAGAGATAGGGATTGCATCCTGATGATTCATTGTACACAAACTTTGTTTCTTGCACAAAATTGTATAAAATTTAAAATATTGTGTAAAATTACCTTCAGGCTATATATAAGAGGTGTCTATGAAACACAAATAAATTGAATGTTTACAAGATCTCCTTATGTTTTAATTCTATCCTTAGATTATATTTTCCTGCATGGCAGGGGGTTGGACTGGATGGCCCTTGTAGTCTTTTCCAACTCAATGATTCCATGTAGCTGTATATGCAATTTTGTATATACAATTTATGAAAGTCAGCCTGAAGAAAACAGAAGTTCTCTACCAGCCCGTACCACAGGAAGAACACCATCATCCCCACGTCAGCATAGGCAAATCTGTGCTTAAGTCCATTCAGCAGTTCACCTACCTGGAGGCATCATCTCTTCAGACGCCAAGACTGATAAAGAGATAGATCACAGATTAGCAAAGGCATATAGTGCATTCGGAAGGCTTCACAAAAGAGTCTGGAGCAACAAGCACCTGAGGCAAAGCACCAAAATCAGTGTGTACAGAGCTATCTACTGTCTATTCTCCTATATGGGTGTGAAACATGGGTCACCTATCGCCATCACCTATTAAGCTTTCATCAGCGCTGTCTTCTCACAATCCTAAATATACATTGGACTGATTATGTGACAAATGTTGCTGTCCTTTGAGCAAGCAGGGATCACCAGTGTTCAGGCCATGCTATTGAATACAAAGCTTTGCTGGGCAGGGCACGTCTCTAGGATGGAGGACCACTGCCTCCCAAAAATACTACTCTATGGTGAATTTGCCACAGGTCAGTGCAAGAGGGACACCCCAAGAAAGAGGACTTCCTGAAACAACATCTCAGGCTTGTTCAGATTGATCATCAACGATGGTCCACCCTGGCCTCACATCGGGAGGCATGGAGATGCACTATCCATAATGCTGCGGCCTCTTTCGAGAATACATGCCGAACAAGTCTCTTAGAGAAACGACAATGCAGAAAGGACCACAACTTGGAAACAACATCACCCAAGGAGACTTTCTGCTGTGTTTTCTGCAACCGGACTTGCCTATCTCGGATTGGCCTTTTTAGTCATCAACGTGCTTGTAGAAAGCATGGGATGAGGCCTTCCTGAATCTGAATCTTCGTTCGCGAAGATAAGCCGCCGCCACCACATATGCAATTGTGGAATAGCGGTATTTGCAGGGCTTGATCCTCCTAAAAGTATGATTGAGAAAAGCTATTGATCTGATCTTTATGCAGATGTCATAAGTTGACAGGTGTCTTGAAGACACTTAGGTACACATGCACATGGAGCATAGTGGACATTCCTCACTGGAGAAGGGAAAGCCTTCTTCACTTGGTCAAGGATGCTCTTTTATCTCGTGCTCTCTCTTTTGTCATAGGGCCAAATAAGAAAAAAAAAAAGCTGTAGTGCCGATTCCAGTTTCCACATTATACGTGGAATTCTTGGAACGTTTGAAGGTGTTGAGGCCCAGGCCAACCACTTTCAAGTGTTTGTATTGAATGATCGAGAAAGAATTTGACTTTTAAAAGGTCAATGGGCTGCCAAGAGCAAAGCCTGTGAATAGCTGTGATATAGATAAAAAGAAAGGTAGTGTCACAAGTGCACTTAAGCCAGAAGAGACGAAAGGGAAAAAAAAAGTTCAAAGGAGCTTAATGAGTCCTACACAAAAATGGACTTGTTAGGCTCAAGGGACTTACTTTTTGGAATATAGCGTCTAGAATGCTTGCACCTCACAGACTAAGAAACAAATTCTATGCTCAACAATACAAAATAATTCTACTCTAGGTTCCGTATTACTCAGAACAACAAGCCAAAAGATTCTAGTGAACAAAATCTTCTGAAGAAATCAAAAATGTATATATTTTTTTCTATATCTCATTACTGTTTTGTATATACTTAGTAGTAGCGAGCTCCTATCTTCCATAGTCCAATTAGTTCAGTACATTATAAGTTCAACACAAATTACGTTCAACACATCAAGAGTTCTACACAATATAGAAATGAGTACAAGGCGTTCTACACAAAAAATGTTCAGCACATCGAGAGTTCTACACAATATCAGTTCCTAATACAGGGCGTTCCACGCAACGCATGTGGTACTCACGCTGTTTCAGGGCGTGTGAGTATAGAACAGTATAGGCCAGTGTTTCTCAACCTGGGGGTCGGGACCCCTGGAGGGGTCGCAAAGGGGTGTCAGAGGGGTCACCAAAGACCATCAGAAAACACAGCGTTTTCGGTTAGTCATGGGGGTTCTGTGGGGGAAGTTTGGCCCAATTCTAACTTTGGTGGGGTTCAGAATGCTCTTTGATTGTAGGTGAACTATAAATCCCAGAAACTACAATTTCCAAATGTCAAGGTCTATTTTCCCCAAACTCCACCAGAGATCACATTTGGGCATGTTGATTTTCATGCAAGGTTTGGTCCAGATCCACTGTTGTTTTGAGGCCGAAGTACTCTCGGGATGAAGGTGAACTACAACTCCAAATCCTTCCAGTATTTTCTGTTGGTTATGGGAGTTCTGTGTACCAAGTTTGGTTCGATTTAATCATTGGTGGAGATCAGAATGCTCTTCGATTATGGATGAATTTCAAATCCCAGTAACTACAACTCCCAAACGACAAAATCACACCCCCGCATCCCACCATTATTCAAATTTGGGTGCATTAGGTATTTGTGCCAAATTTGGTCCAGTGAATGAAAATACATCAGATTACCCTTCATAACAGTAGCAAAATTACAGTTGTGCAGTAGCAACGAATATAATTACTGTTGGGCCTTTGCAACGAATATAATTTTTTGATAGGTGGTCACCACAACATGAGGAACTGTATTAAGGGGTCACGTCATTAGGAAGGTTGAGAACCACTGGTATAGGCGGTCCCTATGAGTCCCAAAACGTCCGTTCCAAGTAAAGGAGAACTGTGTAAGTCTCCTCAAATGAGTCACTTGTATCATTCATTTATTTCATTTATTTATTTCCGGCATTTTCCCCCGCTCTTCTCAACCCCCGAGGGGGGACTCAGAGCGGATTACAAAAAGGCACAATTTGATGCCCACACAGTAAAACACAATATAAAACCGCAGAAACATTCAACATTAAAATACATTAAAATACAGTTACATTAAGCATCATACGCATCCAATTAAGTTAAAAACAGTGTTCCATACATAAAAAGCATTGAGCCCTATTCATCGACTTTCCATTAAAATCCAATCTAAAATGTTGCCTTGCGCTAGTGTGCAAACGCCTAGCCAGGATTTTACTTTTTTCCTGAATGCCAGGAGGGATGGAATTGATCGTATGTTGCTGGGAAGCGCATTCCACAGACGGGGAGCCACCACCGAGAAGGGCTTCTCCCTCATCCCCACCAACCGCATTTGAGAAGTTGGCGGGAGCGAGAGCAGGGCCTCCCCTGCTGATCTTAAATTATGAGGTGGGACGTAGCGGCCGATGCGTTCGAACAAGTAGGCTGTGAAAGTTTGTATAGTACAGCACAGAGTCCAGGCACGCCAAATGGAGACAGTATCTCAAAGGCAAAAACGTGAAGTATAAACACCAAAACAGGAGGCACATCCCAGTTGGGAGTGGAGTTAGGAATTGCTGTGAGAAAGCTATGCCCGCCTACGGGGAAGGAATGAATGGATCCAATCCCGTTTCGTTGAGAGCAACTTCGTCAGGACGGCGATTTCAACAAATAAACAAAGCTTCTCTTGAGAGGTTCATATAAGTATCTATAACATGACATATATAGTAAATATCAGGGCAAAAAACTATATAGTAGTAGAATAGGGAGGAGTATGCTAGCAACTTAACGTACATAGTTTAACGCAGAGTGTCGCTAGTTGTATAGACCGTGAATACGGTGCTTAAGCAAATAAAGAAACCCATTTAAATGACATGCCTAATTAGTCTAAATTGAATAGGCTGAGCGATGGTCACCTGTGGGCGTTACACCAGAATGTTATTGATGCTCAAAGGCTCATTTAACCCTTGCGGGTACTCACTGGCCAGGGACGTGATCCATTTTAATTCGCATCTTAGTAAAGCATCTTGGGGACATCCATGTGGCTTAACAAACACTTTCTCTAGCCTGAATTCTCCCTAGACGCCAATAAGGTTAAATTGGGATTGTTGTGCTTTAGACATATCGTAAGAACAGACCACTCACTGATGTAGTGTTTTTCAACCTGAGGGTCGCAAGGGGGTATCGGAGGGGTCGCCAAAGACCATCAGAAAACACAGCATTTCCTGTTGGTCATGGGGGTTCGGTGTGGGATGTTTGGCCCAATTCTATCATTGGTGGGGTTCAGAATGCTCTTTGAATGTAAGTGAACTATAAATACCGGAAAATACAACTCCAAAAGGTCAAGGTCTATTTTCCCCAACTCCATCAGAGTTCACATTTGGGCATATTGATATCTGTGCCAAGTTTGGTCCAGATCCATCATTGTTTGAGTCCGCAGTGCTCTCTGGATGTAGGTGAACTACAACTCCAAAACTCAAGATCAATGTCCAACAAACCCTTCCAGTATTTTCTGTTGGTCATGCAAGTTCTGTGTGCCAAGTTTGATTCAATTCCATCATCGTTCAGAATGCTCTTTGATTGCAGGTGAACTATAAATCCCAGCAACTACAACTCCTAAATGACAAAATCAATCCCCCCAACCCCACCAGTATTCAATTTTGGGTGTATTGGGTATTTGTGCCAAATTTGGCCCAGTGAATGAAAATACATCCTGCAGATCAGATACTTACATTATGATTCATAACAGTAGCAAAATGACAGTGATGAAGTAGCAATGAAAAAAATGTTATGGTTGGGAGTTATCACAACATGAGGAACTGTATTAAGGGGTCATGGCATTAGGAAAGCTGAGAAACACTGCACTAATGCTGGGAAAGCATACAAAAGAAACCACCAGAACTCTGTGATTACAGTCTTTTTTTAAAATGAGAGGATCAGGACACTCGTAGGGATAACAACATGCTTGTTTATAATGTTGTTGTCCTTCCAACTCTATTGTATGGCTGCAAAACATGGATACAAATGCCACTTTCCCCTTTTGAAAAGATTCCATCAGTGTTGCCTACATAAAATCCTATAAGTCTCTTGGGAAGACAGGAATCCATGTTTTAGAGCCACTGAAAGACCTTTTGGGTCACCTTACCTGAAGAAGGGGAGGTTATGCTGCTGTAAAAAAGTATCATGAAAGGACACGTTATACTGTGGATTAAGCCTTGACAAAGCTTGTTTGAAAGCGAAACGGATTTCAGTGGCCTAAAACGTGGATTCCCACTCTGTCGCCATCCTGTTATCCCAAATTTTCTTTAAGCGCCTAGATTGTCGGTTCCTCGTTGTCCTGCATGATTGTCGTTATTGCTGTGAAACTTCGATGTTTTGACTGCTTATTCCGGAGCTGAGCCTTTATACTGCCAGGTTGACATCCCACTGCATGGATTACATCGTATTTTGAATCTTTGATATCTTGATGTCTGGGCGGTTTATTTTGGAACTGAGTCCTTACTGTACCGGATTTCCACAACGCCCAATGGATTGTATTCGGACTTTCTTCATTTGTAGGGAATCATTGCACTACTGAGATAGTGCTTGTGTACTATTGAAATCTTTCACCTTTGAATGGAGAACAATATTGTGTGCGCATTCGGTCTTGGGGATATGCATTATATATATATATTCATAGAATGCTCAGACTCCTTTAATGTTGATTATAATACGTTTATTACTATCTATTGCACAATTGATACTAGATATCACACTCTAGCTAACTTCGTCAGTTAGTTTTACTTGTTCATACCCGTGCTCTAGTGTTATTAACCTAAGGCTCTTCCCATGGCCTCATGGCCCCACATGACAATGCCCACACTTTATGAATACACCCAGTTATTTTCCTTTTGCATTACTCTTATGGACTTTTGCTCATTCTCAAAGACTTTTTCCTTTCTGTCTAGGACTCCTTGGGCTATCTTTTATGAATCTAATAAACATTGTATCTTTCTGGTGGGTAGGCAGGGGTGATCAGGATACTATATTTTCCCCATAAGCCCCAATGTATCTACCCTCATGTTTTCCCCATGTATGCAATTTTAAAAATATGAAAGTGCCACTGCTTACCTTTAGCCAGCTACCTTGGCCAAGGCTTGCCAGCTGCAAGCTTTAGATTCAATCACTCCTCCACTAGCCTCATTTGCATGACAATGGCAGGAGCCAGCTGTTCCAAAAGGGTCTTTCCCCCTTGGGCCAAAACTGGTTTCTGCTAATCAATAGACAAAGGCCTCTGAGTTTCGTCTACCTTTGTGCCATTGATTAATAGGCAAAACTATTTCTATATTTCATAAACCTCTATCAGCCTTGGAAACTGGTACATGGCTACAGCTTCTTCATTTGTTTACCATCCAAAGAACTGAGACCCTGCAGCAATATATTAATCTGTGTCTATCAAACAGAGAAAAACACAGATGAGGACATTTGATCATCAACCAAAAGACAATAGAATGGCTCAGCCTGAGAACAGGAGGGTTCTTGCTGAACACTTGACCACTTGATCTACATATTTAATCCCATCAAAATGTTTTTCTGCCTTCATTGTCCTGCTCATCACTCACCTCTTTGCCCCCATTGGCTGGAAACCGGGAGAAGATGCAGCCAGCTAGCAAGATTCCATCCAATCAACATAAAGCTGGTCTGGGGGCGGGAAGTGGGAAATTTGAATTTGTAACCATATAAAATGGCATGTATTTTGAATGTAACCTTATGACTGCTTTGCAGCAAGGATACTGCGGTGGTCATCCTCTTCAGCTGATGAGAAATAAAGACCTCGGTGGCTTTTCTTCAACTTTTGGGAAACAATTGGGGCGGGATCTTTGCGTCCTGCTTTGCTCACCAAGGGTTTCGATCCCTCTTTTTGGGCGCTAGGGCTCTTGCCCCTTTTGGGCAGGGCCAACCCAAATTCTGCTCGGTATCATTGTCAGACAAGGAAGAACATTCCTTCACTGTCTCTAGCTTGTTGTGAAATAGATTATGGATTTATGTAAATCTATCCCAGTGGAAATGTTAATGGGTGAAATCATTAGTCCAAACACTTCTTGTGCAGATCACACACACACACCCTCCTGCCGATTTCATTGCAGGCTTTACAACAGGATGCATGCTGGGAGACCGGTCTCTGTTTATTGGCCAGAAGGTTCCAGAGAGAGAAAAGAGACTCATTTTTCATGTGGCACTTAATGGCATAAACTCATCTGGGATAATTGCCTGTATTCCAGACTCCTTTACAACCCTTGCCTTGCTGCAAGTTGGCTGTCCAATTAGTTCTTCCCCAGCTGCTTGGTAACCTAGGAGATCTGAAAGTTGCGTTTCTAGGTAAGGAGGTTACTAAAATAGTTCTGTTTCCCTCCTCTGCCGAAAATACATATTAGAACTATTTCATACTGAGGCTAAGGCTTTATGATCGCTAGGCTAGGAATGTTAATTTCCCTACGTTTTTTTTGTAATGGCCTGCAGATGAAGCTGGGACATCTTCACAGAAAGAAAAGAGCAAGAGAAAGGAGGGGAATGTTTTTCATGTTTAGGTGAAATGGCTCTGTGGAAGAATGTATTCTCTGTGCACCAGAGCTTGGAAAATATGCTTTTTGGGACTACATCTCCCAGAATAGCACACTTAGCCGGCACATGACCAGTGGATAATGGAATTGATATCGAGGTGACCCCCCCCCCTCTTTTCTCAGGGTTCTGTGAAAGATAGTCAAAAGCCAAGGACTCTCCTGAGGCAACAGAACATTGAACTTTTTCCCTGCAACTATATGGACTTATGAATTTTCCCTTCCTGGACTTTATCTCAAGACTTCTGCCTACATGAATTGAATCCACTGAAGCCCCCTTTCCCCCGCCCCTACTCAAAATGGACGTTTCGTCGTTCCCAAAGCCTGGACTTTCCCCCCAATATTCTCCTGGACTCTCTTTATGAAATAACTGGATAAAATGGACAAATAAAAAAATAAAAAATAAAAACTAGGAATGATATCCCCTTTCCCCAAGCTTCATTGTACCTCCCCCCTTGCCCCTCCTCATGAAATGTATTTTAAAAGATAGCAAAGCTGACCAAAACTGCATGACTAAACCTGAAATTCCAAAAGACCATTTGCATGAACAATAGGTGATGATCAGCTCCTTTTCCTGTTCTATCTCAGGGCCACCAAGCTGATTAATCACAAAGATCCACAAACTCTGAATTCTGAGTCGCCTATCAGAAGGTTGTGGATCACCTGGCAGACTTTTATTATTTACTAGCTGTACCCGGCACGCGTTGCTGTGCCCTATTTAGAAGATGCGAGAAAGTCTGAGTATGTAAGGGTTGGAATTGATGTTACTTATGGTCTTGGTGGGGTCATGGCTGCGTCGTTGTGGGTTGTTCTGGTGGGTGGGATGTTGAAGTCCTGTGGAGTTGTTGGTGTGTGGTGCTGCTGGAGTTCTGCAGAGCTTGTGGATATACAATGTTTTTTGTCTTTCCGTTTGCTGTGTTGATGTAGAGGTTCTGTGGTTTCCCAACTCTGGAGCACGCTACGTAGAGTTGTCCGTGGGAGAAGCATTCTGTGTCAAGGTCTATGCCACAGATTTGTAGTGTTTGTCCTTGAGCCTTGTTTATGGTGATGGCAAAAGCTAGTGTAGTGCAGTGTCTTTCTGGCGTTTGTTCTGCCCTTTTTTGTGTGATGTATGTAGCGTTGCGAGTGTGTCGTCCGATGCTGTTCTTTTTAGGAGGCATGGCTTGTCTTTTGGGTCAGCTTACGCCTGTGTGGAAGGAAGGAATGGCATACAAATGGGTTGAGCAGTAGATGCAAGGTTGTGTTATGTGTGTATTGTGTTGTGTGTAGGTATTACTTTTGTGTTATTCTGGGGGTATGTGTTTGTCAGTGGTGCCTGTGTCCCTAGTGCCCTATTTGTCTCCTTCCTAGATATTGGCCTTGTCAGTTTAACCCTCAAACTCCAACTGACTAAACTGAAATCACTCAGCATTCTAATCTAGCCTTGGCTTGCTTTGTCCACCGTTACTATGGTAACTGATGTTGGCCAATGGGTTTAGCTGGCAGCTGAAGAGGATGCTGGGAAATGTAGTTTTTTAATCGTTGTTTTGGGGGCCTTCTAGGTTTCTTTGCTAAAAACCTTCCTTGCCTGAGGCCTATTTTTGTTGCCAAATTTGGTGTCTCTGCCTTGTAAGGTTTCTCTGCCTAGGGCGGTTGTTCGATGATGACTCTTCCTTTATATATATAGATGTTGCAACCTAGACCTGGAGAATCCCTCAGTAAACCACCACAAAGCAGCTGTGACTAAATGCTTTATTTAGAATAAGTAGAAAGAAGGGAAGGGTTAAGACATAGTCCACTGATGCACCCAGCATCCAGGTATTGCAAGGCAATAGTCTTTAAAGAGTTCAAAGATCCAATAAATGAAGAAATTGTCTTGATGCCCCAATGGGCCAAAATCCGAGATAAGTCCTTGGCAACAATGGCTTGGCTGGTCACTTGAGTACGATGACTTGGAGGCTCGGCGGCCTAGTCTTAGACCTAGATTACCTGGAACTTGGCAAGGAGAGCGAAATGTTGGCGTGAGATGCTGAGCGCCAACGGGACCCAACTTAAATAGGTCCCCCATTGCTTTGATCTCGGAGACGCTGACTGCATCGTAACTCTTTCCCAGGAACAGTTTGCGGGCTGGACTTTCTCACACTCCCCGAGGACAGCATATATGTCAGCTCGTTAGTAGCTGCACCTGGAGGAAAGGGAGGAAGCGAGGCTTCGCTTTCCCAGCGCCCCTTATCAAGCTGAGAGGGAAGAAGGCTGCGCTTGGCCTTGACTGCTGGCTGACCGAGAGGCCTCTGCAATGGTTCTCTCTCAGGCCTGGCTTGTAACTTGGATTTAACATGGCTTCTATCTGGTTTGACTATGGAGTCAGGCTGAGGCATGACAATTTATCAAAAAGGGCATCCCTGTGAGCCTTGGAAACTCAGATATGGCCACAATATATTTTTATCACCCTCCATGACACTGAAAAGACTCACCCTAAAGATCAAGATCTGTCATTACCGGCACAGCCAGACAATAGCCAGAGAGGTTTGCAGAATACCTGGAGTTCTCACCTCAAAACTTCATTAACACATCAAATCTTCAAAACCCTGACCTCATTGTCCCATTCATTTCCCCCTCTCTCTTCCCATTGGCTCAGATCCACAGCCATTGAGGCGGGCGGGTGGGAGATTTGAAACTGACTGCTCTGAAAATGTATAAAAATGCATGAAAGATTGAAATAAAACATGTCAGCATGGCGAATGATGGCTGCAGTCATCTTTTCTCAGCTGGGATAGAACTCTCTCGGTGCGCACACTTCCGGATCTTGGTGAGAACCTACTATTGGGACTTGGGGGGGCTATTTTTGGCATTTCTTACCGCTCACTAAGGTTTTCCATCAAAGACCCTTGCTTTAGAGGACCCTTGCTTTAGAGGACCCTTGCTTTAGAGGAACCTAGGGTCTCAGCCTCTAAGGCAAGACTACCCTAAATTCATATCCTCTATCAGAATGCCAGATCTTGATTAGTTCATCCTCACATCCAAAGATGAACAATTACTGTCATTTTCTTCCTGCTGCAGGAAAAAAATGAATATATTGCCACAATAAAAGCAAAGGGAAAAATTTCCCCTTGGCATTACACCTAGTCGAGTCCAACTCTGGGTGGTGGTGCTCATCTCCAATTCTAAGCTGCAGAGCTGGTGTCGTCCATAGACGCCTCCTAGGTCATGTATCCAGCACGACTGCATGGAGTGCCGTTACCTTCCTCCTGGAGTGGTACCTATTGATCTACCCAGATTTGCATGTTTTTGGACTGTGAGGTTGGCAGAAGCTGGGGCTAACAGTGGGAGCTACACAAACACACTGGGGAACTGCTGCAAAACGAACTGCAAGCAAGGAAAACCAACCTATTTAAAGCTATGTGGCTACATAAACACAGGACTACAGTACATCTACTATTAGGTATGGTATCATGTAATTGTCAATTTCCCAGATAGTAATAAATATCAATATCAATAACAGTAAATCAACCTCTCAAGGTAAATAATAAGCACACATCAACCCATATCATATAGCAAGGGCGATATACAAATATAGTAAATAAATAAATTCTTGGAGTCACCTTCCTTATCTCACTGTCAATCCACTTCCTCTAGGAGAAGCATTATTTTTGTACATTTCAAATCATGATTACCCCACAAAGTTAAGCTTAACATAAATGTGTCAATTAAATCTCGACTTCTGTGGGATCACACAGTAGACTTACTGGCTGTAGAAATCACAGGCAGCACCATCTATTTATGAAAGCAGCAACAGCCATTCAGATATACAAATCTTTATGTACATGTATAACAATCTACATAATGCACGTTTAACTATTTGTTATCCCTGACATCTCTAAAAGGGCACATCTTGACAGGATGCACAGATTTTTGCACAAAAAAGTATGGTTTGGAAGGTTGTGCACTGTCTTCCTGTGATGAATATGAATCAGTGTTGCATCTGTAGGAAACAATGATCGTCAAAAGAGACAATTCATTCTGTAGGAATGCAAGTGATGTTCCATTGCTCAGTGCAGTCAGGAAGGACACCTCTATGGTAACCTTCACTTCTGCAGTCATTTTTTCCTGGCATGATCTTATTCTCAGGTCAGGACTAGGATTAGATTTGTTATATATGTGCTGTATATAGATTCTTTTCCTCGAAGCACAATTGTACTGTCATGCGACCAGAACTTTGGCTATGCTAGCAGGTGGAATGGCGGGAGTTCAAAAAGGAACTTTCATAGACATAATAGAAACAAGAAGCTGGAAATTTGCATTCAAAGCACCCCCCGACAGGTGGCCATCCAGCCTCTGTTGAAAAACCTCCAAGGAAGGAGCCTCCACTACACTCCGGGGCAGAGAGTTCCACTGCTGAACAGTCAGGAAGTTCACAGTCAGGAAGTTCTTCCTCATGTTTAGGTGGAATCTCTTTTCCTGAAGTTTGAAGCCATTGTTCCGCGTCCAAGTCTCCAGGGCAGCAGAAAACAAGCTTGCTCCCTCCTCCCTATGACTTCCTCTCACATATTTATACATGGCTGTCATGTCTCCTCTCAGCCTTCTCGTCTTTAGGCTAAACATGCCCAGCACTTTAAGCCACTCATCATAGGACTTGTTCTCCAGACCCTTGATCATTTTAGTCACCCTCCTCTGGACACATTCTAGCTTGTCAATCTCTTGGCTTTTCTTCGTGAATGAAGATTCAGGAAGGACTCATCCCACGCTTTCTACAAGTGCGTTGATGACTATGCGGAAGTTGGATGTGTCCTTCGAGCCTGTGCAATGGATTTTTCTGGTGGAGTGCAGCGTGCACAGAACTGGACTCACCCTTTAAACCAAAGGTTCATCTGCTGGGGCCTAGCAAGCTTGGACGGTGGCAGCGAGGTCCTCAGGTCGTAGGTTTGGTTCGAGTTTCTTTCTCTTAGATGGTTGACCTTACAGGGTTAGACGAACACCATCTGCCCGGGTTTGAAATCAGAGTTTTCCTTCTCCTAGGATGGTTGCCAAAAGGCTAGAGAACCCATCCTGCCCTTTGACACTCTTTGTCAGACCCTTCGGTTGTGACCTGTCTGGCATGAGAGGCCCTACCGGTGGCTATTATGCCACCGCCAGCATAGCTCACAACTTCATTAGGGGATGCAGGCCTCTCCCCCGCGACAAGGGGGCGCCAGCTTGTCAACATCTCTCTTCAATTGTGGTGTCCAGAATTGGACACAATATTCCAGGTCTGGTCTAGCCAAGGCAGAATAGAGGGGTAGCAAGACTTCTCTGGATCTAGACCAGTGTTTCTCAACCTGGCGGTCAGGACCCCCAGGGGGGTCACGAAAGGGTTTCAGAGGGGTCACCAAAGACCATCAGAAAACATGTATTTCTGATGGTCTTAGGAAGCCCTTTGGCAGAGAAGGTTCAAGATCTCTCCGCTTTTTCTTCTCTTTCTTTTTGGAAACAGACTGCGAATTCT